>OZ017738.1:453776669-454976669 GCA_963969285.1 Odontomyia ornata | reverse complement strand
GCATGAAACTGTCATCCGAAATCTGAGCGACAGTCTTGATCTAATTATAAGGCAATTTTCTCAAATCTAGTCTATCCAGATGTTGCTTAGCTAAAAATGATGGACATTGTCTACGCTAAAACTACTAGTTCCCATATAGTTCCAGAAATGAGCTTGTACAAGTACCAGTATGTGCATTTCAAAGTATTTCCTCCATTACGTCCACAAACAGCCACTTACGTATGTTAATTCCTGCTCCAGACACGCCACATGCTTGTTTTCCTGAAAACTCTCAACAGTATCCAGATTGAAACTTACTTACCCGGGACAATGCGAATACAATATCCCTTCACCCTAAAATAATTTTTGAATACTCCCTTCGGCCTCATTCGAGAATGTATGAATGTATTTAAAAGCTGCCCATCTCCTTTCATACTCCCACAAAAGCTAAGTAGGAGCTCCTTGCAGATTGTTTGCAAGCAAAAGTATTCCACGAAGCCGCCAATGCCTGCTATTGCATCTGCTACAAACTCTACAAGTGGGAATTTAAAATTTACTGGGAGAAAAACAAACAGAGGCTGGATGGGATTGTAACATTGGTTCCAAGAGGTAGTGGCAGCATATGGAATACTATAGTAGCGACCTACATATTTGAAACACTTCGAATGTTAATAGTAGTAAACATAAAAACCAGTTGCATTTAAAGAAACAGTATTAAAGGATTGACTGTATACGTTTTTCCATCATAGGAGCAAGCATGTAATTCAGTACTGAGATTAAGTGACGCAAATGCTAATTAAAAAGCATACTCTCCTAGGGAAGTTGAAAATAGGGCACTATATGATTTCTATGTAATCATGGAAGAAATAATTGTATATTTCTTTGAATCCCAAGCCGATCATCTTACCTGCCTCCCATGTTGAAATTATGTGTGGATGACTGTGAAACTTCCATAATTCCCGAAGAGTTATCAATAATCAGGTAAAGTTCATTGTGATTGTCTTTTATGTACTTTTAAACTAGTCAGTCGCTGATTTATTGACGGCAGGAAATTGAAATATTGTTAGAACATCAACCACTTACCCGCATCACAGATTCACACACCCGGAAGGAAAGCGTCACATTTCAATTAACCCTGCGGTGGTCGCGCATGAAAAATCACGTAACAGGTCACGCGTATTCAATTGAGGACCTTGCAGCAAAAGGGGGGTAGCAGATCCAAATTTTTATTAATCAACTTTTTTTTGCTTACAATTGTTACAACCATGGAAGTCACCGCAGTTGCAGACATTAAGTATTAGCAGAGGGATGTGTAGCCCGGGGTGGCATACTGAGGCCGGCTGGCATTCAGTCGTGTCGTGGGACTTCCGGGACACCCTCTGCTCGTGCTGAGCCACCTTACATATAAATACTAACACGGCGGGAAAGGGACGGGAAAGGAGGAGGTCATTTTGAGAAATGAAAGATGATGGGTTTAAACTGACATGGCCGTTTTATTTAGTCCAACAATTATATTCACAACCAAAAAAACCTTACGGGATAAAAAATGTCAAAAAACGTGTAAAACACAACAAATCGATTCAATATAATATAAAAATTATTGTAAAATATTGAAACAAAATACGATTGATACTTACTTCTTTCCTTGCAAAACTCCGAGCACCCGGTGAAGTACAAAAAAAGAAGCGTGGGGCCACTGAAAATCAGATTTTACGGTTAAGAGAACAAAAAAACTAAAAACGAAACTGCCACTTTCAACATTCTGATCCGTACTCGCAGAAAACTTCACTCTAAGGCACCTGGTCCACTCCACAAACCAACAAAATTAGTTTTTTTTGTTTTTTTTTTCGCTGAATTTCAAATCAAAACTTCTGACGGCAATTTTTGTCCCTCTCCGCACTTCAAATTAACAAAATCTTTTTTTTTCTTTTTTTCACACCGCACAAAATCAACTCCCTTCTCTTCCAAAATTCAATATTCACCTCACTTTCACAATTCTTCCACTCTCCTTCTTCGACATTTAATTCACCATCACATTCTCAATCCTTCCACTCTCTCCTTCGTCATTAAAACTTCAAAAAAATCTATTTAATTCACCATCAAATTCTCAATCCTTTCACTCGCCACTCTCCACCAAAAAAATCTATTTCATTCACCATCACATTTTCAACCCAAAACTCCTTTTTTTTCCTAATCTTAAAACACCCAAAACAAGTTGGGTAAACAGACCTACGCTCATGTCAGAAGGGTTTTGTATTCAATTTACAAACTGCTGTCACGCAGATCGAATCAAATCAAGAAACATGTCAAAGACGATTTTATTGGAGAAAGTGTGAAATACGAAGCTCATACTATTATTAACAAAGTTGAACGAATTTCGACTTCTGAGGTTTTTGGTATTGTTATACCCATAAATATCTCCCTTGATAATTATTTCAGATGTCCATCCGCGACGGAGAAAACACATTTTTCATGTATTTACAACCCCCCCTGTGTCTCCACTGTAGCAAAAACTGACTGTTCAACAACGGTTTTGAAAAGCTCCCATGAAAACTTTTATTTGATACTCATATCGGCTACGTTTGATGAATTTTTTTTAGGGGCCACTCTCCTGTACTGTTATCATCGATCAATGGCCAATTTTTTCGAATCCTAGAATGGTTACAAAACCCTTTTGCTAGGAGCTCTATCCCACCTCCTTGACTTGTTTCACTTATGAGCATTAATTGTAAGTACTCATCTTCAGTCATTCATTCAATTGAATCAAGTGTTCAAAGCATGCACCTTAAACGTTGAAGTTGGGAAAAAATAACTCAAAATTATTCAATCTTCGCATTTAAAACAGCCACTATTTTGTTTTACGATTACTGATACCACCGATTCTCAGAGAAATACATGACACGTATCATTCCTGAAATTTTCATGCAAATCCTAGCAAAATTGTAGTGTCTGAGTCGGTAAAAGGCGCATGTTGTTCCATAGCCATATGTTGCCATAGTAATAAATGCAGCGCATATTGTTCCATAGTAATACAGTAAAATTCAAACCGCTATAAGTTCGCTAAATATGATTAAACCTTTATGAAACTTGCAGGGTTAATCAATCTTATAAATAGTCATCTGTGTACTGAATTTCATTGAAATTAAGGGTACCGTTAAGATTTTATTCACGAAAACATAAAATCAATAAATCATACTATTACTAACAAAGTTGAGCGAATTGCGACTTCTCACGTATTTGTTGTTGTTGTACTCACCAAGGCCTACATCCCTGATTTTTTTCAGATTTTTCGGATCACAGGTGTCCAATCGCGAGGGGGGGACACAAATTTTTCGTACATTTCCCCTCCCTGTGCGCCCCTCGAAGCAAACTTTGCCAAACTTTGAAAAGTTCCCATCAAGACCTTTCATTTGATACCCATATCGGCTACCTTCAATGAAATTTTTTTTCGGGGGGTCACTATCCTATATGGGGAGACCCCCTTAAATACCTTATAAAATTCTTTTGTAGTTGAACTTTGAAGAGATCACCACTTTACACCTACACCCAGAATTTGGTGTTTCTAGCTTAAGTAGTTTCCGAGAAAAACTGCTGTGACACACGGACGGACGGACGGACGGACGGACGGACGGACGGACGGACGGACGGACGGACGGACGGACGGACAGACGGACAGACGGACAGACTGGTCGCGAAACTAGTAGGGTTTTGTAAAATTATTTTACAAAACCCCTTAAAAATCCAGCCAAATACTAACTCCACCAAAACCCGGAAAAAAACTCCCTCTTCTTTGCAAAATTAAATCCTCACTGCCACTATCCCAACAACTTAATCCCGCATTTTTCCCTCCCATCCAATACGATTCCGTAATCTCTGTTTCATTTTCAATTTCCGCTATCGCCTTTGGGTTACGTAATCGAACTTCATTACACTTCGATTCCGCTACCCACAAATCTTTTTTCCCGTATCGACAAACACAATAGTATCCATTGATTTGCATATATGGCAATTTACACCATCCAAGAATCGCTTGATTGAATGCACAGTGTCACATATACATTACGGAAACTATTGATTTTGCCGATACCCCAAAAAGAGTGCTTCCCTGCGCCCGGGGGAACTTGAACTCAGGGTTCCAGGAGACCCCCGGTCGAGAACTCGCGACGTAACCAATGGAGCTATGACTTGTCGATCTTCCAATCATCAGATTAGCAACTTCAACTCTTTCATGATGGGCAAGAAATGGAAATTTGTTTAAAGGGAAACGTGAATAAATTTTTGTTGGTATAAAAATATGAGTTTTGTTAGTGGGAAGGAATTCGGTTTTGTAAGGGAAAAGGTATTGAATGAAGTTTGTTAGTGGGAATTAATCAATGGAATGTTGTTAGTGGGAAAATTGAAATTATTAGTATATTTTATTTTTTTGTAGTTGGAACTAAAGGAAAAGGGTAGGATTGTGATGATGGGGAGATTAATATTATAGGTGAATTGCAAAACTACTAAAAAACTAAATAAATTTTCATAGAAAAAGGTAGGAGTGCCCAAAGGAAGGTGGAAATGTTACGGCGGCAATTTGAAGTTGCGAATGGGAGAAAGTCGGTACGCCGGAGCTCGCAACACAATTTGAAAAAAATTAGGGTTATCGTTTGATGCATGAACAGGGCAGATCCGATTTAAAACAAGCGCGCTGTAAAAAAATTAATACGTGCCACCCTATTCCGTTTGGTGCAAGAAGGCAGCAGATCCGGACCTGCCTCTTTTTTGCAACCAACGATTCGATTGCATCATCTGTGACGATACAGTACATGTTTCGAGTTTGGCTCAAACGGATGAACGTTTTGTTTTGTATTTTATATATGCTTTGAATATATCCAGTGTGCATAAAATGAGTGAGTCCGAACCGTTTAGTAGTGGATCATCTAATATTTACTAGCCTACTGAACACGACTCAAGTTCAAGTGGTTATAGAAGTGATCATGATTTGTCAACATTTCAAAACCAAACTATTGCAGACAACGATAAAGGTTTGAACATTTCGGACGAATCTAATGTAAATCATCCATGCCCATCAACGAGTGGTGTAATCTAAAAAAAAAACGAAGAAAAGCTGCAAATATTTCACAATGGAAATGCAATATTATGAAGAAGGCTATGGCTACTGGGAAAAGCTATCCAAACTATAATGGCCACGAAAAGGGAGAAAGAAAAACAGAACCGGATTGCTGTTGCAAAAAATATAAATGTTTTGTTCAAATTAATGAAGAAATCCGAAAAATAATATTGAAAAATTTTAATAAATTGGGAGAAACTTATGTGCAAAACGTATATTTAGGGGATCTTATTAAAATTGGAAATGTTGAAAGGGAAAGACCAAAAACTGGTACAAGGAAGAAACGGAGTTGTTCATTGCATTAGGAAATAGAAACATACAAGTTTGTCGAAATGGCTTTGCATCTTTCCATGGAATCTTTAAAAAGCGAGTAGACAATATTTCTGAGGAGTATCGTGACTCTACTGGAATTATAACAGCTAAATCTAATTGTGGAAAACATCAAAATCAACCAAATTGTATTACGAGTGATTGGGTTTCCAAAGTTGACTCTCACATTAGAAGTTATTCACGACGCGGGTCTCACTACAGCAGAAATAAAAGCTCTCGTTATTATCTATCACCTGAGTCAAATGTTAAGAGGATCTACGATTTATGTTTAAAGCAGAATGAGCCTAGTCTCGAAGTATCTGCTAAGCCAATAGTATCCTTTGATTTTTACTGCAGATACTTCAAGCAAAATTTTAAACACAGCTTTGGATCGCCATGTTCAGATACATGTAAGAAGTGCGACATGTTGAATAACAAATTAAAAGACCAGTCATTAGATAGTGATGAAATCCGGCAAATACAGGTAAAAAAGAGTCTCCACCAAGCCAAAGCTGAAACTTTTTGTGTTGATTTATAAGACCAGACATTAGATAGTGATGAAATCCGGCAAATACAGGTAAAAAAGAGTCTCCACCAAGCCAAAGCTAAAACTTTTTTTGTTGATTTAAAAGAGAAGAGTCAACTTGCTTTTTCTAATGACTTTTGACTATCAGCAGAACATACAATTATCTAAAATTCCTACAGGCGACGCATTTTACAAACTACAACTTTGGGAATATAATTTTTGTATCCACTCAGCAAAACAGGCATCGCTCATTTTTATTTATACGATGAAACCGTAGTTTGAAAATCACGAAACAAAGTCGTAGCTTTCATAAATCAATACATAGATAACATTTTATCAAGTACAGTTAAAATACTGTATTCATCCTCGGATAATGCCACAGCATAAAATAAGAACTCGACATTACTTCAGTATCTGTATACTCTTCTGAGGTGTTCATCTATTGACAAGATTGTTCATCGATTTCCTGAGCCAAGACACAGCTTTTTGCCATGTGATCGGTGTTTTGGCGTAATAGAGAAGTTCAATAGAAGTTGTGAATGCGTATCAAAACATGATTCTCAACTTAAGTAAACATTTTGAAAGTCATTTTAAAAAAGTTATAACAAATGTAGAGAAGATACGGTTCAAAATATCTGAATATCGAATTTTTGAATACACTAAGAACCACATTCAAAGTATTGCAGTTAGTATTACTACTGGAACGCCTATGTTTTAGAATTTTTCCTTAATGAGAAATGTGCAAGCCAACCTATCGGTTCTGCCTCAGCAACGGTTGTATGATAGTGAATTGCCGTTGAAAACTGCTGGTTAAGAACTATGTTCCTACAAATAAATTATATTTCTACAAAGCCCTTAAAAGTGAAGCTGTTCGACCGAATGACGACATTTCTCGCAAAGACGGCGACGATCAAGCTAAATTTGACTTATAAATTCATAATTTTTATTAAGCACTTGTTTGTTTTTGTTTTTCTTTGAATTTTTTTATCTTCAACATGCTAAGTAATAGTTTTTGAATTAAAAAAAAAACCTTATATTTATGTATTTTACTATCCATAGTACAATATAGGGTAGTATTTCTCTTGAACTTTGGTGCAAAATGGAGACAGATCCAAACTTTTAAAAAAACGTAGTGATTCTTAAACATATTTATACATCCTTAAACCTTGAGTAATATATTTAAAAATGTTCATATTATTTGATATCTTTAGCTCGAAAACATAAATGTATTTTTCCATTTTTAAAAACGTTTTTCTTTAATACCCAACAGTTTTGTAATTTGGACTTGCCTCCCTTTTGCTGCAAGGTCCTCAATTGTAATCCAATTTAAAGCGACAAAAAAAGCTGGAACATTAATTCTAAAATGGAATCTGAAATCAGTTTACATTGTTATTTTGAATCTTATCATTGGTTTTCAAACAAGGCGAACATATTGTTGCGTGTTATGGTTCGCGGCCAATATTTTAAATGTTCCAGGAAAGTGAAAACGCACTGTCTTTTAAATTAAGTTAAAAGAGTTTATTTACTAAAAATGCACAATCATTAATTTAACTATTTCACAATCTGAGTTTCACTTTCTATCCATTTTTAATTCCAACTGTTTGTTACTAGATTCACTTCACAATCAATCAATATCGCCTTTAATTTTCGCTCCGCACTCATCGCAGTTTTACTATCGCGGTTTTAGTATCTCCCCCATTCATTCAGCTTGGCTTTATATAGGGTCTCTAGTCATTCAATCCATTTCTCGTACATTGGCAAACTGCCTGGAATATTCGAGCAATTCTGAATGGCGCAGTGACGTCACTTTCATATGTTGATCATGCTTGGTGGATTCTTGTGCTTTCGAGTACATTCATTTATTGATCATGATGTTGCAAAAACAATTGCGACAGTAGCTTGCAGAATTATTTGCACATGTAACAATATGTATCGAGAATGATCCGGACAAACAAACTTACAACATACAAGGTGTGTTCAAAAATAAACGACACTTTTTCATAAATTTTTTTGGTGGCGCCATCTGCGAATGAAAAAGCTCGTTGGAAAGTTATACCTCTTCCTGAATTCCAGTGAAAGCTTTGTGAAGTTATTGCGTCTAAAGCAACAGTATGTTTGTGTCATCGGTACAAAAATGAGTTTCGAACAAAGAAGAACTTTGTGTTAAAATCAGTTAAACGTTTACCGAGACATTTGAATTGATATAAAAAGTTTATGGCGATGAATGTCTATTTTGTGCTAGAGTTCATGAGTTTTTTTACACGTTTCAGATATGGTCGTGAGGACATAAATGACGATGAACATACGGGCCGCCAAAAAACAGTGATCACCGAAAAGTCCATCGAAATTGTGGGCGAATTTATCAAATGTGAGTCGAAATTATCGTTGAAATTCATGGAGTTGGAGTTGAATATCTCCAGAACATCGATTCATCGCATTTTAACCGATTGTTTGGGCTAACGAAAGGTCTGTGCACGTTTGGTCTAAAATAAACGAGATTTCTGTTTTAAAAATCCACTTTTTTGACTGATTTTTTGACTAAAAAATCGCATTTTAACCATCGATCACTCTCCGTATTTGCCTGATACGGCTTCTTATGACTTTTACCTATTTGGCCATGAAATGAAAATGCTTTGCGTCCGTAGAAGGCATCCAGAAGGCCGACATCCTGAAGAACATTCCGGTCAATGACCTGAAAAACTCTTTCGAAAAGCTTTCGGATCGCGCAAAACAGTGCATCGAGGTCGGAGGAGACTATTTTGGTTAAATAAACTCGAATTTATCAGAACTAAGCTCCTGTCGTTTCTATTTTAGCTCAGTCTCATTTATTTTGGAATGCACAGTCACAACAGCGACCCACTCCACTTGTTTGCACCGATACTCAAGTAAATGGCAGAGTTTCAGCTTAAGCAAGCTCTAAGAAATCTTTAATTTTAAAAGTCAGCTTCACGGCAATGATTTTTGTTCTAATCTCCTACAAGCTAATGGTTTTATCCATGCCAATGAGAAAGAAACCAGAAAGTCATGGCGAGATATTCGTTCGAAATTTTTGTTGGCTGTAAAAACGCATAATGCATTCAAAGCACTCAGATTGAGTAAGTCAAAAAAAGCCGCCATAGGACAACGTCTCACATTCCTGGATACATCATAGGGTGAGCACATTTCGTACTATTATAGTACGTGATCATTTCGGGCTTTTGGCAATCTCCTGTGCTGCTATCAATCTTCCCATTATTATGCTTTGTGGACATAACAATCACTACTTCATTTGGTATTCGACAAGGTTTGTGAAAACCAAATTTTTAGGAATGTATAAAATTTCCTCTTGCTGTTTGAAATTCTTTTGGAACTTCTTGCTTATCTTTTCTTACGGTTCCAACCATTGTAGTTTTTTTCTCAAAAAAATTGTTGCCGTGATGAAGACCAATCCTCCAATGTAATATTGCGATTGGTTCCTAGGAATGGTCAAGCTACTCTCATCACTACATCAGCGTGTTCATTACTCGAATGATGAGGACCTACAAACTGCTGGCCGGCGTAAATCTCCAAATTGTACGCATATGAATAATGAACATCGACAAGAGCAAATACTTTTATGCCATACTTAGAGGGTTTACTCGTCCTCTAAAAGCCAGAAGCTGTTCGTCCAAAGTCATTTCTGCGCTTGTATTGAAGTATTGCTGAAATTTGGCAACAAATAACTCAAAAATTAACCCGTATAGGAGCTAACTTTTCAAAAATAGCATGATCGGAGCAGTTTCAGATATCATCAAACCGTAGATTTCTGAGATGAAATTTGAATCGTTTCACACATTTCGTCAAATATCATCCAAACATGTGTGATTCCTGTGTTTAAAGACTCTATCACAGCTAGTTCGGCCTGTGGCGACTACGTAAGCATTGCAACATTGCCCAAAGCTTCACGTTGTCATGCAACTTTGTACGCAGTGCAACATTATCCCGATGTTTCAGCCAGCGCGATAATCATGCCATATCAACTTACTCAACCAGAGCTCCACTCAGCATGTCTGGTGGTTGCGCGTGTGCATGGTCAGCGATTGTGATGTGAATAGGAACGCTCTGTTGGAGATTGTTATCGCGTCGACGAGTTGCGCGTGTGCATGGTCAGCGATTATGATGTGAATAAGAACACTCTGTTGGGAATTTGTTATCGCGTCGACGAGAAGATAACCACTTCATCTCAAGCATTAGGAGAGTCCACTACGAACGAAATATTGATTAAGATCAGTTTTTCTTATCGAGTATTGATATAAAACAATCTCACGTGTGTAGTGCTCGTCTTCCCACGTTAACGTGAATGGAAAATAAGCCGGTAAAAGAGGTGATGGGTGAAGTAACGAACACCTTAGTGGTAAATTCAGCGCTCTCAGTGCAAAGTGACCGTCTTAAGGCGACACTATTGTGCGTGCTCATCGTAAATATCGCGTCCCTACTGTACATATTGTACAGGAACCATGTCCGCGGCGTAAAGCGACGCGCGCAACCGAATACCCCCCAAGCTCGACCGTAAGAATTGAAATGTCAGACCAAGACAAAAACAACATCCCGGCAGCCACGCACGATAGGGCGGACACCGAAGCCGGAGAGATAAGCGGTGTGAAAAATGCCACCTTCCGGATTCCGTTATTCTGGGAGGAGGACGTCGAGCTGTGGTTCGAGCAGATCGAGGCTTACTTTGGGGCGAGCCGCATAACAGGAGACACAACGCGTTTCCAGCTGATCGTCGCCAGCCTGGACATTAGAGTCGTGAAGCAGGTGCGTAGTGCCGTGTCCAAGCCACCAGCGGAAGGGAAATATGACAAGCGAGAAATTATTAGAGCCTTTGCGGAGTCCGCCCAGCAGCGTATCCAGAAACTGTTGTCGGAGGTCGAATGGGGCGATCAGCGACCGTCACAGCTGCTGAACCAAACGCCGCTGACAGCATTTCGGAGGAGACGTTAAAACAGATGTGGCTAAACAGACTGGACGTCACGTTGCGCAGCATTCTGTCTGCAAACGACGCCTCGCTGCAGAATCTGGCAACGATTGCCGGTAGGGCCCATGAAGTGACGAAAGGGTCCAAACCTTACACCATCGGATCGATCTCGCATCACGACTCTGCGGAAGACACTCTGCCAACAACGAGAATCCTGTCAGAGCTCTCCAAACTGACGGCAGAGGTTGTGAGGCTGGCACGCCGAATCGACGAAGACCACAGGAGCATAGCACAAAGGACCGAGTGTACGTGCCCATGTGCCGATAGTTCAGGGAAACCACGATTACCATCGCAATCACGCCCACAGTCACCCAAACTTCCAACCGAAGCTTGCTGGTACCACACCCATTATGGATCAGACGCTACGAAATGCCGACCGCCATGCAAGTTCAGCAAACAGCAAAAAAACTAAAACCGTCCTCTCCGCAAAAACCGACTGGCGCGCGATCAGTGCATCGCTTATACATTCGCGACAACAATGGCACTGGTGCGCTTTTGATCGACACCGGCGCAGACGTATCTGTGATCCCACCTACCATCTGAGATCGAGGTAACCCAGAATCGGGCACCCGCTTGTTAGCTGCTAACGGTTCTGTTATTCGCACCTACGGGAAGAGGAAGATCTCGGCCTTCCGAGGCCTGTTACTTGGACTTTTATCATAGCGGACGTCAGCTCCCCAATCATTGGAGCTGATCTGCTCGAGCATCATGGACTACTCGTGGATATCAGAGGACGAAAACTCATCGAGCGACAAATTGCGACCGCAGCTGAGGTGAAGGCCACATCAAAGAACCAACCACTGGTACAATCATCGACATCCGCAACAATCGCAAGTGAATACGCTGCAATTCTGGCAGAGTATCCCAAAATCACATCAACAACACCTCGTCACAACGTTAAGTGCACGACGACGCATCACATTGTGACAAAAGGCCCTCCTGTCAACGCGAAAGCACGCCGACTTCCTGCCGACAAACTCACCGCTGCGAAAGCTGAGTTCACAGCATGATGCAACTGGGAATCTCTCGACCATCCAAGAGTGCATGGAGCAGTCCTCTACATATGGTACGTAAAGCCAACGGAGACTGGCGTCCGTGCAGAGACTACCGAGCCCTCAACGCATGCACCGTTCCGGATCGATATCCAATCGGATTCCTACAGGACTGCACCACTACTTTACACGGGATGAAGGTCTTTACTGTGATCGATCTACAAAAAGCGTTTCATCAAATTCCAGTCGAGCCGAGCGATGTCCCGAAGACGGCGATTATCACGCCATTTGGATTATTTGAGTGCATCTACATGACCTTTGGCCTATGCAACGCGGGCCAGACCTTCCAACGCTTCATGCACGAGGTGCTAAGGGGACTCAATAATGTATTTGTCTACATAGACGACATATTAGTGTTTTCACTAGACCCGCAGATACACCAACAGCATGTGTCTGAGGTGCTGAGCCGTCTACGCCAGTACGGACTTGCAATCAACAAAGATAAGTGCCAATTTGGACTGGACGAGGCTCGATTTTTGGGGCACACGATTTCATCTGACGGATTGAAACCTTTGCCTGAGAAGATGCAAGGCATATTCGCGATTTCGAAGCCCAAGACAGCACTGCAGCTAAAGTCATTCTTAGGAATGATTAACTTCTACAGAAGGTTCCTACCGCATGCTGCTCAGACCCAACGCCCGCTCCAACAGCTGATAGAGGGAAACAAAAAGTGCGATAAAACGGAGCTTCAGTGGACCGACGAGGCATCGGCAGCATTCGATAGGTGCAAGTCGGAACCAACCAAGATTCCGTCACTTGCACATTCTTATCCAACAGCTACATGGTCTCTAACTGTGGACGCATCGGATGATGGACTCGGAGCTGTCCTGCACCAGACAACGAGCACTGGAACAGAGCCTCTGAGATTCTTCTCACGCAAGCTGAACGACACCCAGCGACGCTACAGCACCTACGATCGGGAGTTGCTAGCAATCCACGAAGCCATCAAGCACTACCGATACATGTCGGAAGGCAGGGTCTTCACGGTCTTTTCCGACCACAAGCCATTATAGTTCGCATTCCAGCAACGACAGGAGAAGGCATCACCGACGCAACAACGTCAACTGGATTTTATCTCCCAATTCACAGTTGACATCCGCCACATTCCGGGCCGGAATAACTCCATCGCGGATTACTTGTCTCGGGTGAGTACAATTTCAAAGCCGGACATCCTTTCTCTCGCTTCAGCTCAACAAACCGATCCAGAGCTCAAGGATTTGTTAGAGGACCAAACGAACAAACTCGAGTGGAAGAAGCAGGAGCTAGTTACGTCCGACACGCCACTGCACTGCATAGTCACCGAAAACAAGGTTCGACCCTACGTACCGCAGCAGCTTAGGCAAACAGTCATGCAGACGATGAATGGCCAAGCACACCCAGGCATACGAGCAACTAGACGACTTATCACCGACCGCTTCTTCTGGCCGGCTATGAATAAGGAGATCAATGATTTCGTACGAGGCGGCATGGCCTGCCAGCGCAACAAGGTCGGACGTCACGTCAAGTCACCGCTTCAACGATACATCCCGCCGGACACCACGTTCGAGCATATCAACATCGACCTCATCGGACCACTATCCCCCAACGATAGTTACCGTTATTGCCTAACCATCATAGACAGGTTTACACGTTGGCCGGAAGCCGTTCCGCTCCAGAATATCACCGCAACAACAGTCGCCGAGGCGCACCACAACCCCAACGTTCATACACCGAGCATTAGGCAGCAGCTCACACGTCTTCACATGCAACGACAAAGCAAAATCATCGCTCACACCACCATACGACGGTCCATACCCGGTCCTGAGCAGGAAGGACAAGTATTTCCGCATCAACGTTAATGGACACCCCGCCTCGATTTCGGGCGACAGGCTCAAGCCCGCATTCTTCACGCCAGAACCTACTTCGAAGGCGAGGCCCCGCACTAGCGAACCAACATCAACCACGCGCAGTGGACGTAAGATCCGGCCACCTGTACGCTTCGAATAAAGTATCGTGGCCAAGCCACTGCGGGGGGAGTAGTGTGGTGACAACGTAAGCATTGCAACATCGCCCAAAGCTTCACGTTGGCATGCAACTTTGTACGCAGTGCAACATTATCCCGATGTTTCAGCCAGCGCGATAATCATGCCATATCAACTTACTCGACCAGAGCTCCACTCAGCATGTCTGGTGGTTGCGCGTGTGCATGGTCAGCGATTATGATGTGAATAGGAACGCTCTGTTGGAGATTGTTATCGCGTCGACGAGTTGCGCGTGTGCATGGTCAGCGATTATGATGTGAATAAGAACACTCTGTTAGGAATTTGTTATCGCGTCGACGAGACGATAACCACTTCATCTCAAGCATTAGGAGAGTCCACTACGAACGACATATTGATTTAGATCAGTTTTTCTTATCGAGTGTTGATATAAGTCTGTCACAATTTGTACAATTATTAGCCAATAAATAGTTTTCTTGATAGTTCCTCTCGCGTTTCGAATTTGAGGACTAAAGGCCCAATTTTAATGCAACTGCTAAATAAAGTATACCGAAAAATCCCTTCAATTCTATTTTAACATATTTATTGTAGAGAGTTTTTCAATAAGAGGTGTTATTTTGATATTAAAAGAAATATGCCATTTTTTGATACAAATGATCGGATGTTTATTTCATTATAAAGAGGAACGTATGCCGTTAATAGTGAAAAATAACATCAGGCAAATGATCACCACGACCTTGTCATGAAATTTTCCATAACCAAATCGCGAAGTGGCTGCCCTATGTCCTCGATAGCCTCACGAATTCCACCTTTGAGGTCTTCTCTTTCACGTGGCTTCAGGTGTTAAATCATAAGATCTCGGTGGCCAATTGTGATCACCTCTTCGAGATATAACACGGTCCCGAAACTTTTCCCGTAAAAGATCAATGGTTACACATAGCGCCGTTTTGCTGAAAGTAATCGTTGTCCAGGTCAATACCATCCAATTCCGGCCATAAAAAATCATAAATCATCTCTCGATAGCGCATTCCATTCACCGTAACTGTTGCTCCAGCCTCATTTTTGAAAAAGTAAGGTCCAATGACTGCGCCGGACCATAAACCGCACCAAACAGTCACACGTTGGGGATAGAGAGGCTTTTCAACAATAACTCTTGGGTTTTCCAAGCCCCATATGCGACAATTTCGCTTGTTGGTGAAGCCACCGATGTGAAATGGGCCTCATCACTCAAGATGATTTTTCGATGGAATTTCGGATCATTTTCATGCATTTCAAGGACTCAATCAGCTAAGACACGACATTGTTGATGATTGGCCGGCTTGAGTTCTCGTGTTAACTGAATTTTATAAGCCTTAAGACCCAAATCTTTATGCAAAAAACGACGTATTAACGTTCGTGGAATGCCTAATTCCAAAGAACAACGAGGAATGGACAAACCTGGGTTTTCTTTCTCGGCTGTTCTTGAGTGACGTGCACGGGTTTTATTCTTCACATCACTAAGTTGTCCCAACAGCTCGAA
This sequence comes from Odontomyia ornata, assembly GCA_963969285.1. NCBI lineage: Eukaryota > Metazoa > Arthropoda > Insecta > Diptera > Stratiomyidae > Odontomyia > Odontomyia ornata. The sequence continues at coordinate 454,961,199 of OZ017738.1, read as the reverse complement.
TTTTACCACTAATTTCTGTATTGCGGTCCGACAAGGTGCTTCACGACGACCCAAAAATGTTCGAGTTTCACGAACCGTCTCTGCCAAATTTTCACCATTTTTATAATGAATTTTAATAATTTCAATGCGTTTTTAAAGCATGTATCGTTCCTTTTTTATCAATGGCGCAGTTTCTACTTGTCAAATGTCAAAAATGACATCTTGAAAAGTGACATCTATTCAAAATAACACCTCTTATTGGAAAAACCTTTACAGTATCGTCAAATAAATAAATAATAATTAAATACGTTGTATAAAGTATACCAGGTACGACTTTCTGGTAAATTTAAGGATTAATTTTTGATTTTCCAGACGAATACGTGAAGTTCATAGAATGTACTATTGAGATAGTTGATCAAATACTGCCCTCAGATGTATTTTTTGGCCTTGTATTTATTTAGACCAACTTCCATGATATTTTTTAGATTTGTCGAATAAAGAGTATTGAACGTGAAGAAGACAGAAGATTTTTGTACATACTTACTCCCCCTGCACCTGTTAGAACAAAAAGTGTCAGTTAAAGGCCTGTTCTGAAAAGCTCTCAGCAAGACCTTCCAATTAATACCCATATTGGCTATTTATGTCAAAAAATTTTTTTGAAGGATCACCACCTTACATGGGGGCACCCTTATAAAAACCTTATAATTTTTTTTTTTGTACTGATTCTTTTGACATAGCACCACTTTTGATCTACTCACGAAATTTCATCTCTCTAGCTTACGTGGTTTGCGAGAAATCTTGGTGAGACGTACAGATGGACAGATAGGCCACGATTTTAGTAGGATATTGTAAAATTTTGTTTACAATACCCTTAAAAATCCATGCGGATATCAGCATCAAAATTCGGATTCAAGTTTATCAAAGAAGATACTCTGTATTACAAATGAACCTCTACGTTAAGGAGAAGAGCTGTACGATGTTCATATATTGCTCGAATTATCATTGCTTATCCATGCAGCAATCAATTTGCGGGGGAGTGAGTGGTGAAGGCATCCATATTTATGCAGAACTCACTATTTCCTTATAACTAACTCAAATAAACCAAGTCTATCTTCCAAGCAATCAAAGTCTTCCATTGAATTTCCGCTCGCAGGCATATTTGCTATTATTCTCTGGCAACGAGCAAACAAACCTAAAACGTAACAATAATAATCATAAATCTATCACATCATCAATAAACATTCCTTTGTAATTTCAGCTCGGATTAATCTACTTCATTCAAAACAATTAATCCAAATATCTAACACGTGAAAAAACATCACATCATTAATCATAACATACGAGTAAGAGTATGTATTAGGACGTGAACGTTGACGAAGACCATAATTTGCAACAGCACATAACTTCAAATACAATTAGAATTAGTGCTCAGAATGGTCCTTGTTCTAAGAATAGACCACTTGCATGCTATCAGGATGCATATTACGAGATCAATCGCTTGTTGGCAGATTATTTGCATGACCTAGAATTTCCTGTTTAACTGCATCAATCGATTATAATTTCCTGCATGTTAATCGTTTCATTGAAATTATGAGAACATTGTTTGTTAGATCCGTGCTAATGCTTGAACGCATGTGAGAATGCATGTTTGATGATACAAGCGCGATTAGTATGCAAACAATCGTGTGGAGGAAGAGAAGAGAGTACTATTGCTAATAAAGGAAACCTTGAAGGGAAATTCCTTCGAAGAGCTCAAATCAATTCCGGGTTGTTTGATGTGTTAAGACTGGCAACGACGGAAATTAATGCCGCAAATATAAAATGCTATTATGTGTACTTTAATTTTAACCGTCAACTTTGTATTCAAGGACCGACTCAGTATGAGAGATTTTATAAAACTTCATATTCTACAGCTCGGTCGTTCATATTGTAAAATTCTTTTGAAAGCTACTATTTAACTAAGGAATATTTGCTGAAAATCTACTGAATGCAATCTAACCACTATACATTGTTAATACTTTTCCAACTATTTGCTCAGCTTCTCACAAAACTTTCAATGTTGCTTAGCTGTTTTTTACTAACGAAAGCTTGAAAACTTTGTCGTTAATGTATACATCTATATAGGTATGTTCTTGTATATTTACTACCCAAGAGCAAATATTTCATGTTCCTTCCTAAGATTGCATTACTTTTCTACCTTGTATTCTATTCTCTCCTTGAAAATTCCATTTTCTTAATCTACAGTATCCCGGTGGGTGTAATGCGCCTGGTTATTTCCTGCGAATAATACACGCTACAGAAAACGTGTTCAAAACTTTCAAACAATTTAACCACTAGCGTCATTTAGCTCAGTTAATGTACACAAAGCAAAAGAATTTTGAAAGATTGTATTTACTTACACGTCTAGATTTAAACAGGATCACCTGAGCTTATATTCCACTAATCTACATTATAAAATATTCGAGATCAAAAAGGAAAAATTTACTTTGAAATATTTTTCCATAAATTTTCTTTTCTCAAAATAGTATGTTCCATATTGAGTTTATTTTAGCCAAAAGGCACCTGAAATTCCTTTTTTATGAAATAATTACTTTTAACCGAAAATTTTAAACTACAGTGCAGTTGGTTTCGCTTTGTATCAATGCATGACATACTTTCCCGAACTTTCCGTGGTTTATTTAGTCTATTCCTGTCTAGGCTAAACGGCATATCAATCAATAAATTGTTAGGAAGCATCAATCTTTGCAAAGCGCTAGCTCATTGCATTACTTCCGAAAGACTGGAGGTAGTGCTGTACAAACTATTTTTAGATTTATTACTTAAATCAATTCAGTTCTTTGTACACATTTCCTCTGCCTCCAGAAGATACTTCAAAACTGCAAAAAAAAAAATCATTGGAAAATTTTCAACATCACTCATCAGAAACTTGGAAAAACTGGATAAGTAGTTTATTTATTTTACATGGAGAAATAAGCATGGAAAGCGGAGAAAGTTTGAATTGATATTACACATTTTTTTATCTCTCTTCAGGTATTGCCTCTAAAATATAAATAACAATATACTCCCTTAATAAGACTAAATTCAATCACGAAGTGGCGAGGAAGATAGAGAATATTAAAGATTAGGACTTGAAAGTACTTTTTGGTATAACAGACCAATTGAAAAGTCCCCGGTGTGATACACAGATGGCGGTGCTAGTATCAGGGCCGGCGGTTGACGTGGGTAGTATGGGTAGTGGTATCCACTCGGAAAACCTCCCAGTGGGTACATACCCACTCGGAATTATCGGAAAAAACTTTAAATGGTAATATTTTTTATGTGTGAAATTTAAAATTGCCGCACACATGCGCGAGCAGTGGCAGGTAGGGATGCAAACGATACATCGAATTGTAGTGATAGTTTAACAGTTTCAAATGTCCGTAAAGGACTGCAGCGATGTTCTGCTGCCTCGGCAGAAAAAGATGACAATATCCGCCGAGAATGCCCTCGTCTGGAGACGCGTGAATGCGCTGGCAGGCTAGCATTGCGGTGTCGTGGGGCGGGTTCATTTTCCCAGCACGAGGACCCACTACAAAAAAATTTCGCACTCACGAATTTAAGGTTGCTCAAGAGGCGACCGAAGTCGCAAAAAGTGTAGATAACTACATCGAGAGAGATAGTACTTGTTTCGAGAACAAGAGGAACCTGAGAAGAAAGGCGGACTTGGGGTAACCTCGTCATTACCCGACGAAGCTCATGGCCTACAAATGAAAGAGGGGCAACCGGGTGGTGATGGAGCCCCTTCGCACCCACCCAACCGGAATAAATCCATATTTTGTTGCAGTGGCCAGGTATTCCTCTTCTGAGTGGAAAACTCATACAACTTGACTTGTATAAACTTTCCCATCAGAAGGGGAGTACCCCGGTGACCAATTTATGCCATAGAATTATACAATTCGATTGCATAACTCTATGTCATAAAGAGGCACTCTGCTTGGGCCACTCAACCCGCGATGTCACCTGAAACGAAAAGTATTCATTAAGTACCCGGCGGCTGGCTCATGTTTTTAGGGGGCAGCCTGCTACCGCACCGGGTCCTATACCCGGTCAGAATGTTGGGAAAGGAAAGACCGATTTTCAAAAAATTTAGCAATTCATCCTTTCTTTATATTTTCGCAAAATTTAACTGGTTAATTCCATGCAAAGATATACGTATGTGCCCAAATAGGGAAAAAACATAGGTATATGTACAAACAAGATTTTATACATCTAACAAAATTAAAAAAAATTATATGTATGTGAAAAAAATGTAACAAGAACTATGAACATGCCAAAAATAATGCAAAAAAATTATGTATGTATATAAGAAAATGTAAAAAAATATATATGTATGTGACAAAGTGCAAAAAAATTATGTAGATATAAAAAAATGTAAAAAATGTAGATATAAAAAATGTAAAAAAAATATATGTATGTGACAAAGTGCAAAAAAAATTATGTAGATATAACAAAATGTAAAAGATGTAAAAAATAAATATATGTATATGACAAAAGTAAAGGTACTCACCCAAACATCCTCGTCGGGCGCGCGCTGGTGATGTGGGTGGTCCTGTAATGCAACTTGACTGCCGTTAAATCTACTTCTAACGTTAACATGCATCGACGAATACTGAGATTCCAATAAGAAAAATTCCAACTAAAATTATCGGAGATTAATGACAAACAGCTGTCCTTTGGTTGTTGCTGCCCTTGCTAATTTCCATCCATAGGAATAGTTGGTGAAATAGTGACTCTCCTACTCCTTTGAAGACACCGATATTTTGGGCATATAATGGAGCTTCGATGTATAGTGGCAAATCGATAGAAACAATGCGATTGGCTCCTAGTTTTACCAAATGATTTAGGGGCACCGTGTATTAGAATATTTTAATGTCACTACGTCTGCCTCTTCGTATCGTTCTTCCTTCAATTGTTGAAATTTACGTACTGTTAATAAGTGCTTGCTTTCGGCAATAACAATAATTTGAGCAACGCAACGTTCCCGAGCACTTCATACTTGCGACGGCCCTAAGAAGAGAGTTCGGAATGCAAGACTTCACAGTTCTGCCCACTAGAATCCAGCTCAAACTACAATTTAAAATTTACCACGAACCGACACGGAACAAATCTATAAATGAACCAGACTGCCTTCTATCTAGCCTTTTCGAGGGGTTTTAGTCAAAAGCATTGTCTTTCACTCAGCTGGATGGTATTTTGCTTTTACACGAATCCCGATTAGACATTCAACTGTTTCTTTGGGTCCCACTCCACATCCGATTCCGAACTCAGCTAAAAGGCTAAACCAAAATTCGCGTTCACCATATATTAAAATTCCGGTAAATTTCGTCAACCTGCGATGCAAAGACAACAAAACTCCGCCTTCTTTGATGTTTCGAAATGCATTTACTAGTTGCTTCAGAGAATTTATCCTTGGGATGGTCATAGATTTTCACAGCTCCACACAATTCAGTTCAAAGCTACACCTTTCCGTTATTTTGGTTTTATTTAACTCCACGATATATACGCTTTAAATTTCAAGTTCAACAAGGAAGGGGAACATCCAAATTGACGCGCACACTTTTACTCCTCCCTTTTCGATTAGTTTTCATGAGTTGATTGATTTTATGTCCATTCAATAATATTGTTCCTTTTTCAGAAGGTTTATTTCAACATAACAGAAGAGACACGTAGAAAATTTGGCTCGAAAATTATTTTGGGTACTTTTTCTTACTAGTCCGAGTTTGGTTTAATGAACCGAGCTAATTAGTTTGGGTAGCCTTATTACAATATTAGGTTGTTGCCATTTTCATGCGAATGGATTGACCTGTTGGTATGGCGTATCCCGCCTGTTGTGGCACATAAAGTGGTGTTGGACCTGGTTGGCCTTGTCCTGCCTGGGGTGACTGCAAGCCCGGAGGAGGGTGCTGATGCAAGATAGCCGCTGAAGGATTCTGTTGTTGTAAGATATGATATGGCTGTGGTTGTTGGTCTGGAGGTGATTGGGATGGAATGTATGAAGCTTGCGGCGATGGTGACTGTGTTGGCTGCATTTGTTCAGATTTGATTATGACTTGCATCGAACTGAACATCATACTTCGTATCCGCGCACACACTTCCCCGGCAGCACGGGGTTAATGTCAATTACACACGAGTGAAGAAAGTGTCGCTAAACCTTATGGTATATCGTAATAAGCGTGCTAACAACACACATATGTTTTTCCTTATCAATGCAGATGTAACAATGGTTTTGCTAAAAAAAGTCCCTTCGAATTTTGGCTTCTTACCAACTGTCACTAACTATTTCGCGATATACCGATCCCTGTTTTCGTCGAAAGTCCACTGAGTTTACCTGGCGGGTAACCTCAAAAATTTTTGTACTTCGTATCACTTTTGGAAATCACGTTTTGAGTGGCAGGCCTCTTGAAAACGGGATAACAGCTTCCTGTTACTGGCGGATTAGATTCGTTGATAGAATAGGCGAGAATATAGGTATATTGGTAAAATGTTGCTTTCGACGTTTCGCTTAGTAATTAACGTGTAACACGCCTTATAATAAAAAGGCAGGACTTACAAAAGAAAACTTGATTGAAAACGAGATTAGCTCGTAGTGACTTTTAACTTAACTCCTATGTTTACGTCAACACATGGTTGTTACACGCTAGAATATATCGCCCGCAAATACAGGGTGGGCCAGAAAGAATTGCGAATTTGAAAAAATAATTAAAAAAAAACTGAGTACAATTCACATACAAATTTTTATTTCTATAAAAATTGACATCTGGGAAATTCATTTCTTAAAAATAACGTCATCCAGGTGTGCACCATCCCGCTGCAAACATTCTTCGAATCTGACCCTCAAATTGGTAAAAACTCGCTGGCACATTGCACGGGGAATAGCTGCCATTTCTTCCCGGATATTGGTCTTCAACTGGTTAATCGTGGCTGGGTTATTGGTGTAGACTCTACTTTTTAGGTATCCCCACAAAAAAAGTCCGGTGGCGTCAGATCCGGACTTCTAGGAGGCCATGCAATGTCACCTCGGCGCGATATCAGTTTCCCAGCAAACATCTCGTTTACGACCGCCAAAGAGGCATTAGCTGTATGGCATGTCGCGCCATCTTGTTGAAACCATGTCACACGATTATAGGCTTCAAATTGTTGCAGTTGTGGAAAGAAAAAATCCCTTAACATGGCTATGTATCGGTCAGAATTTACAGTGACAGATTGGCCTTGTTTTTTCGAAGAAGTAGGGTCCGATAATTCCGTTCTTGTTGACCTTGGGCGTCCTGCAGGCTTCTGTTTGAGAGTCGAACCAGTCTCTTCGAACTTTCTGACCCACGATCAAATCACACTTTCTTTCGGACACTGATTTAGGTCATGTAATCCAAACTCACGCCGAAATAAACGCCGAACAATAGCGCACGAATTGTGATTTTTAATAATGTTTAACGCAGAATGCACGTTGCGCTCCGGTGAAGTGATCCATCGCGACTAAATTTCCGAGAACCGAGCTACTTAGCCCTACCACCCGCGCAGTCCCCTCTCTAAAGCTTCAAACGCAAGAGTGTTTTTAAAATCGTACGCCTTTCTGGCCCACCTTGTATAATGGGCTCTCCTCGCCCGTTTTTTTTTCACGTCAACTCTGGTTATGCGCGCAGACACAGCAGTTGGTGAATTATTCGCTCGACTTTTTGCCTGCTTTTCCCCGAGATCCAAATAACCCCTCCACGGTCGCACTGATCTCAATGCAGAAATCATATAATGCACAAGCTGTTCGCAAGTCTTGCCACGAATGCTGTCAGAGAACCCTTTATAAAGGATCTAGTATGCGGACTGATCTACGCTTTCAACTAATTAGAATTTTGGCCTTGCAAGACAGGAAGCTCCAAGTCGCGTTTCGCGAGGAATTCCGCGAATCGTTCACTGCCAAAACAAATAAACCAAATTGAAACCAAGAAACCTGGTCGAAATGGTCGGGTGGGTCGGAGTTGATGTTCAAGTCCTTTGGCCTTTCAATGGAACCACGGAAGCGCGGAATATGCGGATTGCGTGTGGTCACGTAGGTCAGATCACCTCTCTCGCGGTGAGGATTCAAAACTGTCGACCGCCAGGGAAGAACTGAAATGTAGAAGACCGTAAAGCAGCGAGTAACTTCACCACCAGCCAAACTACCGTTGGGGCTGTGGGCGCGGGTGTTGGCTAGCTCCCACACTATATGCGTGCACTTCCGTTCGCGATGCGAACCTTCGAACTGTCCTATATGTGCGAATTGCGCGTTCGTTCAGTAAGTCGTATTGAAATTTTGAATTTTCCGCTTACCTGTGGAAAACCCAACCTCAATTGGAATCGTCTTGGAAACACTTTCGCCAAGCAGCGGAACGGCCGATCTACCTCTTAGTATATCGCGAGCTGAACTTCCATGTGCGCAAGTCCGTCCTGTACCGTATCCTCAGCACAATTCATTACATCAGCAAAGGGGTCAAAGTTTTGCAAATTCTCGATGGACATGCGCTAAACAAATTAAACACAGGCAAGAAATAAAACTGCTAATCAAATATCGGGCACAACTTCCCAAACGGGTGTTACCTGTTTTCTGCACTTCAAGAAAAATCTTTCTTCTCACTCCTCCGTCCAATGGCAACTGCTGTCAAAAATATTCGATCGTCCCAAATCAATCTCAAATCGTACCAGTTCGATCGCAAATTGTTCCAGTTCAATCTGAAATTGTTCCAGTTCAATCTGCAATCGTACCAGTTCGACCGTTTAGTTGATCTGGGACATTTTATGTTTGAATTTTCTTTAACCCTTAACTGCTCGATTACTACAGAATTTATGAAAACATCGATGTTATGCTCATAAACATCTATGTTGTGACATCGATATTACAGCCCGATACTATAGCATCGATACATTGGTTGCTATGAACGATGTTTGGTTTTTTGAATCGATTGAAGATCAGTGATACATCAGCATTTTTAAGAATATAACAGCCAAAACTGAAGTTTTCAATCATATAAACCACACCTTAAACAGTTTGCAACCAACTGCAACAGGATCAGTCTTCTTTCGAATCTGAAAACGATGAAAATGTGGGAAGTATTTGGAGCTAATACCAACAATTAGTGTATGAAAATTTAAAAACCATGCACACCGATAAAACTAGTATTTTCTATCAAAAGAAACGCGATAGAAATTTGGGAAGATACGCCATCATTGTATAACATAGCAATTATATTTATCAACAAAGAAACCGATTACTTGGTGCCAGGTTGTCCAAATAACTATTTCTGAACTCTTTTCTTAAACCATATTTGAAGACATGTTCAAAGATAGTATTGACAAAACCAACAATCTCTTCTTTGTGTTTTTTAAAATTTATTTTACAATTTCTATCAACACTAAAAACATCGATATATCGACCTAAAACAACGATGTTTTCGACATCAATGTTTAAATTTTGCAAAACATCGATGTTGCAACATCGATGTTTTTATGAACGATGTTGCATCCCTAGTGGCAGGCGAGCGGCAGTTTCTCTATCTATCTCTTTCTCCCTTCTTCTATTTCACACACACGCCACGAGTAATGCATGTGAATGAAAGCGGGTTCATATCCACATATAAGTTCAACGCGCACGTGGTTCTGTTTTGTTGGCTAACACCTTGATGTATTCTTCAATCCTCATCGCATCAGTACACTCGGATAAAAAAAAATGGACCGGTTTCTCATACGACACAAAAGACCAAACGATGAAAGTAGTGGTAGAAAGCAGGAGACTGCAGAAGAATGCTCTGGACGCACTAGTCAATGTAGTGGATCCTCTTCTGTTTCGAATAAAGACAGTGCAAAAAAACAGAAACTAGACGAAAATAAACTACCAGCAACCACTGTTCCTGTTATTGGTCAGTGAAATAACAACAATATTCGTCCATCTCTGTTTACGATTCGTCGCATCGCGAGCGTCTGACTGCGAGAGTGAGTGGGTTGTGTGTTGAAAGTATAAATTAAACGAGGATAATTTTATAATTATATTTCAAAATTATTTGCAATGATAATCATTTTGATGAAAACCCTATTAATAAAGGTAGCCCTCTGAAGGAAGTTATGGTGATTATAAATATTAGTATAATTAACTCCTTTTAAAATGACTTCTCATTTAAAAAATTTAAATTAAGAAACAAATTTTTGTTAATTGGAACAAAATAATTTTATTAGTAGAACAATATTTCATAATAAAACTTTCAGATGTATATGGTAAATTAAAATAATTATTCCTCTTATAATGTGATTAATGGATGAAAATCTTTTAATTGGTTTGAATATAGAAATTATTTTCGGAATTATACAATATTTTGTTATTATAAAGGAATTATATATTATATTATTACAGTCCTTTCATTTCTAATTGCAATGAGAGATATTATATTTTATTCTAAAGATATCCATATTATAGTTAAATTTTTTTCTTGACATACAAATTATAATTGAAATATATTGATTATTAAAAGTTTTTTTCTATTGTTTATGAATGCTCAATGCATAAAAGTTTTTGATATTTGAAGTAATAATTTTTATTAGATACAATTCAATCCCACTCCTAATTTTATTCAAAAAATTGTTTTTCAATAGAACGAATTTAACATTATATATTGATTGAATTGACATTGATACATACATATTGATTTATTTTATATGATACAATTGATATATTCAATCACACCCCAATCATATTTTTAAATTGTTTTTTAATGACACAAATACAATATTATATGTTAAATTTATTGAAATATGTTTCCTTAAAAATATATGATTGATTTTTTTGAAAAGCAAAATTCAAAAAAAAAAGTTTTTTTATTTATAGATACATTTATTATTTTAGATTAATCTTATAAATAGAATAATTTCATTTCAATTTCGCATTTTATGAAAATTTGCCAAAAACAGCCAGAAAGTCTAAAAAATTCAATGTAAAACATTATTCATAATTGAAAAATTATATTGGCACTTACAACTTACAATGAATCGTTAATATTTTCAGAGCCAGATACTACGTTGAAAAAGGTACCGAAATCTTTTAAACGTTGGAGAGAAGAAAATCCATGGCTAGATTTGAATAAAAACGACAAACCAAAAATATAAAAAAATTATTATTTCCCTTTTTTATTCGTTGTAACTATTTATTTGCCCATACGCCGACGTTTCGAAGCACACACTTGCTTCTTCATCAGTGGTACAATAACTAAACTTACATATTGCTTAAAGTTATTTATATACCTACTACTTTTACAATTTTACCTCTTACCCTAATTACTTCCTTAATTGGTTATTGCGGCTAATTACTCTCATAAGGGGTGAGAAATTATTACCTAGATCGGTGTTTAATAGTATCTCCGGTGGTTGTCTTGCTATCACCAGGCTTTCGTAGGCGTCCAATTTGTATGCCGATTTGAGTTCTTTGATTAACTAAAGATTCTCGTCGCTCATGCTGTGCTTCTTCTCTACAATATGTCTTGCTGCCGATGATTTAATTGTACTGCTGCTTTTCTTGTGCCTGACTGCCGATTCCGCCTCCTCAATATGTTCCTTAAATCTTGTTTTGATTAATCGCTTTGTCTGGCCGATATAAACGTGTGAGCACTGAGTACAGCTTACCCGGTAAATTCCGCTGACTCCCTCTTTGGTTTTGTTGTCCTTAGCTGAGCCTTACATCGTCTTCAGTTGAAGGTTTCTGCTGTGTGTGACGACCTCAATATCATTGCTTTAAATAATTTTTTAACTTTCTCCGTTAAGCTAGAGTACGGTACCGAGATTCTACGGATTTGTTCAAGCTGTTCATTTTGCGTGGACAACGTTGTTAGCTCGTCCTGCCTTTGCCGCTTCATTTTTTTGCGAATTAATTGATCCACTATTATGGCTGGGAATCCATTTATTTTCGCTGTCTTAACAATGTTGTTTGTGTTATTGTTATTAGCACCGAAGGATTTAAAAATAATTTGGTTCTACAACTTGACACGAGTGATTTGAAATAAAAAAATCCCCGTTGGCAGCACCAGCCGGAAAGGTAAATTTCTCGTATGTCGCGTGAAATTTCGGTAAAGAATTTGGCTTGCCTACTACTAAACTTCTTTCTGCAATTTTCGTAGTACCACATGGGTATTTATTAACATAAAAAAAATCTGGCCACGTTCGTTTTTGGAGACCTCCTTATCGGGGCGCAAATATTTTGCTAATTAAGTTGAGTTACATGCGTATGGATTACATATTGAAAATCGGCGGATCATAAATTGTTGTAAACATATAAAGCCCGGTTTTGCCCTTCTCGCATTTGCTGTTTACACAGTTCACATTGGTTACCACACAAAGGCTTAAATAGCTCGAATAGTTAATTTCAAAAGATTTCCTTAAAAGTTTAATCAGCACTTGCATTGCCATTAATATATACATTTTCAATTTTTTTCTGAACTATGAGGGTCGTCATTTCGATTTTTATTGAAATCGGTTGCTAAAAATATATATTATATGTCATTCGATTTGCATAATTAAATTAAATTAACTTGCCTTAATAACTTATAATTTCATGTTTCAACGGAATCTGTTGAGAATCTTGGCTGCTAGAGGGCTACAGAAACAAAAAAAATTGTATGCCTGTATGGGGAGACCCCCCTTAAATACCTTAAAATATTTTCTTGCACTGCAAATTTCAAGAGGCACCACTTTTGACCTACGTAGAAAATTTCCTCATTCTAGCTCATGTGGTTTGCGAGAAAACTTGTTATGACGCACGAACAAACGGGCGGACGGACGGACAGACAGACAGACAAGTCGCGATTTTATAATTTTTTAGGGTATTGTTAAAAATATTTTACAATATCTTAAAAATGATCTGGTTTATAAGTTCTTTCAAGTAAAATCATTTAAAACGTTTCCATGAAAAATATTCATTATTTCAGTTGGCACTAAAATAGCGAATTGCGCTTGCCTTCAGACCTTTGGGGGCCGCCATTTTGAATGCATGCATATGATTTTGGATTATATTAAATCTTTGTATGCTAGGACCTCGTCAATCAATGTACTATCTCGTTCAAATAGGAGTTTCACTCTAGACAGGGTAAAATAATTCAATTTTTAAAGAAAATGGCAGCTAAAAATATTAGGCTTTAAATTTTCGACTTTTCCATTTTTCATTCAATTTTAATAATTTCCTGCAAAACACAAGAACATAGTACAGAGATTCATAATCTCAAGTTTCATCGAAATCCGTTGGAAAATGTGACCGCTAGAGGGCCACAAAAACATGAAAAAAACGCATATTTAAACGGCCGCCATTTTGAAATTTGCACATGCATGATCACCAAAATATTAAAAACTGTAGATCTAAGTAATGCCTATCTTGCGACTTTTAGAAGCCTTTGAAGTTTTGAGTTTCAACTGGCCACCATTTTGTTTTTTGAGACCTGACCTCCAAATTTTTCACGCAATACTTTAGATACTCATGATTTCTATCTAAATGCCGAATTTCATGAAAATCTGTTGAAAGCTTTGACCACTATTACAACAACAAAATTTTGCACGTTTTCCGACCTTTGAGCGGCCGCCATTTTGTTTCTGCCGTACTGACTTTGGATTTTTTATTGTGGACCCATCACATACATCAGTGAACCTTTGTACCAAATTTCATCCAAATCGGAGCAATACTTTGGTCAGAACAGATATCACGATTTTGTTTTTGCCCAGCCGATATAGCTGGTTCACGAATTTAACCGAGATATTAACCCAATACACCTTTTCTGAAAATTTGGTGAAAATCGGAGCAAAATTGCAACCTCTAGCGTGGTCAAAAATTTCGTTATATCCCATATATATACATATATACGAGTATATATATATATATATATATATATATATATATATATATATATATATATATATATATATATATATATATATATAGAAATTTACCTAAAAAATCAATGTAAAACATTATTCATAATTGAAAACTTATATTGGCACTTACAACTTACAATGAATCGTTAATATTTTCAGAGCCAGATACTACGTTGAAAAAGGTACCGAAATCTTTTAACGTTGGAAAGAAGAAAATTCATGGCTAGATTTGAATAAAAACGACAAAGCAGTTTGTGTGATTTGCACCGAAGGATTTAAAAATAATTTGGTTCTACAATCAATCAAAAGAAACGTGGATTGAAAATCGCTTTTGTAATTGGAAACACGCAGCGGACTGGTTGAGAAAGCATTCAAGAAGTTCATTACATTTGAAATACGCAGAGGCTTTAAAAAATCGTGATTCCGAAAGCATTATTCAGCGCATGTCAACTGTCCAAGAAAAACAGATGATGGATAATCGAATTGCATTGAGAAAAATCTTCAGCACTCTAAGGATCGTAGGAAGGCAAGGCTTTGCGATTCGAGGGTCTAATAATGACGAAAATTCCAATTTTATAACGATTTTGAAGGCACGAGCCGAAGATGTTTACGAGCTAGAGACATGGTTCAATAGACCAGTTATACATGGTTACATCATGATATTCAAAATGAAAAATATTGAAACTAATGGCCACCACAGTTATGTCTGAGAACCTCGAGGAAATTCGGAAGGCAAAATTTTTTACTATTCTAATAGATGAAACACCAGACGTGCCAAGAAAAGAACAAATTTCGATATATCTCAGAGTTACTTCGCCTAATCTCATATCCACCGAGTATTTCATGGGATTTTATACGACAGTTAGTACCAAAGCCAAAATTTTATTTGAAATTGTGAAGGACGTCTTAATTCGTTTCCAATTACCGTTGAATAAACTCAGAGGCCAGTGCTATGAAGGAGCAGCAAATGTGTCGGGATAAATTTCAGGCTTACAACAACTAGTACAGAAAGAAGAACCTCGGGCGCTTTATATTCATTGTAATGCCCATAATCTCAATCTTGCGGTCTAAGATGCAGTGGAAGATGTGCTAGAAGCAAAAAACTTCATCGGGGTGGTGAAAGAGTAATCAACTTTATCCGGGATTCCCCAAAACGCCTAGCAAAGTTTCAAGAACTTCAAGCTGATGCAGAAGACTCCGAAAAAAATACACCTGCTCTCACAGCCTACTGTCCGACCAGGTTAATATTGCAATTATACTAAACTTTAGACTTATGCATTATAAATTGATTACTTTTTTCCAGATGGGTTGTTCGTATAAAATCCCTCAAAACAGTGGATGTCAATTATAAAACGTTAATGCAAATGTTCGAAGAGCTTGTTCAGGATAAAACAGTTGATAGCACCGTAGTCGCCAAGGCTTCAGGGTTCCTTCACAATATGGAGTCGTTCAAGTTTTGCTTCCTTTTGACTGCCATGATCGAAATATTTGATCGGATTGAAATCCTCAACAAAGAGCTGCAATCATCGGAACTGTGTATTGTCGAATCTTATCGAAAGGTAGAAATCGTGTCAACTGTGATGAATGAGTCTGGGGATCCAAAATTTGAATCAATTTGGAAAAAGAGTTGCGAATTGGCATCGAAACTTGAGATTGAAAAACGAACATTGCCAAGAAAACGTCGAATTCCAAAACGACTGGAAGATGGCGTAACAGAAAACCATATTTTTGATTCCCCAAAAGGTTATTACAAAAAAATATTTTGCGAGATTTTCGATCAGATAAATTTTTCTCTGAAAGACAGATTTGATTCCAACAATGCCCGATTTTTCAAATCTCTAGAAACTTTTGCGATTGGCGAATCCAAAAATACTGACGCAATCATAAAATTTTACAAAGAAGATTTCAATGAATTCCGTTTGACCAGAGATAGAGACTTTTTATTGGAGATAATGGCGCGTGAGAGTAAAAAAGCTTCAGATTTTAGCACAATTGTTAAGTTTCTTAGAAAAACGGAAAATTATCTGAAAATTGTTCCCGAATTTGTTTGTATTCTTATATTAGTTCTGACGATACCGGGTTCTTCATGCTCAAATGAAAGGAGTCTTTCTATTCGTCACCGAATTAAAATTTATTTAAGATCTACAATGGCTCAGGATCGACTCAATCACGTGGCCATTTTACATGCATATCCGAATTTGGTTGATACGCTTAATATCGAATCTTTAATGAACGAATTTATTGTTCGCCATCGAAAACGAACTTCATGTTTTGCTCTACGAAACTGAGTTGTATTTAAATAGATTCAATTGAACTAATGTATTTGTTTTTATTATTTCCCTGTTCTAATCCTTTATCTATATCAAAATAAATTGTGAAACATCATCCATGAACCTACCATACTCGAAAAAAAAGTGTAACGCCGGCCCTGGCTAGATTTTTAGTTAGTACCCACCTTCAGACGATAGGTGTCAAAATTTCACAGCAGTCCGACCATTAGTTTGTGAGATATTGCGTTCTAAGTGTAGCTCCTTCTGTTACTTGAAAAAAGATGAAAAAAAAGAATTTCGTGTGCTGATAAGATATTGCTTTTTGAAGGGAAAAAATACAAATGAAGCAAAATCATTGGGCTTTTTCACACGGGAATGGTATTCACTCAGAGTCAAATAGGTTTCGCGCTAACGCCCTTATGTTTACACGTTGCATACTTCACCCAAGCTATTTTTGTATACGATACACGTCTTGCGAGTGTATGTGCCAAAAGGATCATTTGATCGTTAAACATCGTGCGGACAACATGAACGCGAAGACCGAGAGATAAGCGATTAAGAATTGATGTTTTAGTCCTGAATTGTGCACGAGATAATAAAAACTGGAATGAAAAATGTATTTTATGATTGTTAAAGCTTGTCAATTCAAACTTCTATTGGATTTATTTGGATCCTCCGTGTTTTTCCGCTTTCTGAAAAATATATTCCAAATTTGAATGTCTTTTTTAGTCCCACATTTTTCTCGAGGTATTGTAAACTTGCACTTTAACTTTATTGAAATCGTGATATTCGTCGTGTTGTTGCCTGAAATTGAACATGGCCTCCGCTTTTATAAATTTACTAAACAACCCGTAGCTTCTCGCGTCCACGCATCCATTTTTGCATGGAAATTAAAGAAAGGCAATCGTTTCATGACGACCACCTTCTTCGCTGAATGTTCAATTCGGAATGATTACCCGCGTTTGTATAAATAAATAACAAAATGCGTTTGTGTATGTGCGTTACGCTCGTTCACCCTAAAAAATTTTGGCGTGTGTTTACCATCAGATTCCCTCAATGCCTCTCACTCTTCTTGCCCATACCTGTTTAACGCTCACTTTTAACGCTGCATCGGAAAAAGCCCACTGATTGGTACGCTAAGTTTAAACGTGGTGAAATGAGCACCAAAGACGGCAAACGCAGCGGCCGCCCAAAAGAGGCTGTCACCAACGAAAACATCAAAAAAGTTCACAAAATAATTTTGAATGACCGTAAAGTGTAGTTGATCGAGATAGCAGACATTGTGAAGATATCATCTGAACGTATATATAATATCATTCACGAATATTTGTACCATGAGAAAGTTGTGTGCAAAATGGGTGCCGCGCGAGCTCACAATCGATCAAAAGCAACAACATATTGATTCTGAGCAGTTTTTAAGCGCAATAAACCTGAATTGTTGCGTCCATATGTGACAATTGATGAAACATGGCTCCATCATTTCTCACCGGAGTCCAATTGACAGTCAGCTGAGTGGACTGCACACGATGAACCGAATCCAAAGCGAGGAAAAACACAATTGTCAGCTGGCAAGGTTATGGCATCAGTATTCTAGGATGCGCAAGGTATAATACTCATTGATTACCTCCAAAAGGGCCAGACCATCAACAGCAATTATTATATATCGTAATTGGATCGCTTAAAGGATATAGAAAGGAATATTATTGCCTTTCTTTTGCCCACTGGCACTTGAAAAGGACTTCGTCGATCGGATGGCAATCTGCCCACAATTCATGAGGACACAGGGGTTAGCTCTTCACAGAAGCTCCATGTAAGCTTAACAATTTTTTTAAAACATAGCAAAAAACAACTGTAGTCAACTGTGTGGTGGTTAACAATGTCCGTGAAGGACTGCAGCGATAGTCTGCTACCTCGGCGATAGAGGATATTGGGGTTGCGAGATTGGCCTTGTCTGAAGACGCGTGAATGCACTGGCAGGCTGGCGTTGGGGTGTCGTGGAGCGGGTCATTTTCCCCTAAATAAAAACCCAGTACAAAAGTTTCACATTCACGAATTTTCAGATACAAATAAAGGGTTTTCCAATAAGAGATGTTATTTTGAATAACCCGCTATTTTGGTAGATTTCACTTTTGAAGCTGTCATTTTTTGACGTTTGACAAGCAAAAACCACGGCATTGATAAAAATGGACCGATACATGCTTTAACAACGCATTCAAATTATTAAAATTCAGTATAAAAATGGTGAAAATTTGGCAGAGACGATTCGTAAAACTCGAACATTTTCGGGTCGTCGTGAAGCACCTTGTCGGACCGCAATACAGAAATTGATGGAAAAATTTGTACTATTGGGGCAACTTAGTGATGTGAAGAATAAAACCCATGCACGTCATTCAAGAACAGCCGAGAATATTGCTGCTGCAGCCGAAAGTGTTGAAGAAAATCCAGGTTTGTCCATTCCTCGTCGTTCTTTGGAATTAGGCGTTCCACAAACGTCATTACACCGTATTTTGCATAAAGATTTGGGTCTTAAGGCTTATAAAGTTCAGTTCACACAAGAACTCAAGCCAGTCGATCATCAGCAATGTCGTATCTTTGCTGATTGGGTCCTTGAAATGCATGTAAATGATCCAGAATTCCACCAAAAAACCATCTTGAGTGATGAAGCCCATTTCCATCTCGATGGCTTCATCAACGAGCAAAATTGTCGCATATGGGGCTCGGAAAACCCAAGAGTTATTGTCGCATCTGGGGCTCGGAAAACCCAAGAGTTATTGTTGAAAAGCCTCTCTATCCACAACGTGTGACTGTTTGGTGCGGTTTATGGTCCGGCGGAGACATTGGACCTTACTTTTTCGAAAATGAGGCTGGAGCAACAATTACGGTGAATGAATTGCGCTATCGAGAGATGATTAATGATTTTTCATGACCAAAATTGGGTGGTATTGATCTGGACAACGTTCACTTTCTACAAGACGGCGCTACGTGCCACACAAGCAACGAAACCATCGATCTTTTACGGGAAAAGTTTCCAGACCGTGTTATCTCTCGAAGAGGTGACCAGTATTTCGCACCGAGATCTTGTGATTTAACACCTTGTAGCTTTTTCCTTTGAGGCCACATAAAAGAGAAGGTCTACGCCAACAGCCCAGCGTCGATTCAAGACCTCGATGATTGAATTTTGCGAGGCTATCGAGGACATAGGGCAGCCACTTTGCGATTTTGTTATGGAAAATTTCATGAAAGGGATATGGTCCTGTAAGCATGGTCGTGGTGGTCATTTGCCTGATCTTATTTTTCACTTTTATCGGCATACCTTTTCCTTTATAATGAAGTAAACATTCGATCATTTATATTAAATAAGTTGGGTAAATAGACCTACGTTCATGTAAGAAGGGTTTTGTACTCAATTTACAAAATGCAGTCACCAGATCGAATCAAATCAAGAAACATGTCAAAGAGGATTTTATTGGAGAAAATATGAAATGCGAAGATCATACTATTTTTAACAAAGTCGAACGAATTTTGACTTCTGAAGTTTTTGGTATTGTTATACTAATAAATATGTCCCTTGATAATTATTTCAGATGTCCATCCGCGACGGAGGAAACACATTTTTCATGTATTTCCCCCCAGTGCCCCCACTGAAGCAAAAACTGACAGTTTAACAACTGTTTTGAAAAGCTCCCATGAAAACTTTTATTTCACACTCATATCGGCTACGTTTGACGAATTTTTTTTTCAGGGGCCACTCTCCTGTATCATCGTTTAATGGCCAATTTTTTCGAATCCTAGAATGGTTACAAAATCCTTTAGCTAGGAGCTCTCTCCCACCTCCTTGACTTGTTTCACTTATGTATTTAACACAGCCACTATTTTGTTTAACGATTACTGAACTGATTCTCAAAGATATACATGAAATCTATCATTCCTGGAATTTTCATGCAAATCTTAGCAAAACTGTAGTGTCTGAGTCGGTAAAAAGCGCATGTTGTTCCATAGCCATATGTTGCCATAGTAATACATGCAGCGCATATTGTTCCATAGTAATACAGGAAAATTCAAACCGCCATAACTTCGCGAAATATGATTCAATCTTTATGAAACTTTCAGGATAGATCAATCTCATAAATAGACATCTGTGTATTTAAGGGCACCGTTAACATTTTATTCAAGAAAACATAAAATCGATAAATCATACTATTACTAACAAAGTTGAGTGAATTGCGACTTCTCATGTATTTGTTGTTGTTGTACTCACCAAGGCCTACATTCGTGATTTTTTTCAGATTTTTCGGATCACAGGCGTCCAATCGCGACGGGGGGGGACACAAATTTTACGTGTATTTCCCCTCCCTGTGCGCCCCTCGAAGCAAATTTTGCCAAACTAAGACCTGTTTTGAAAAGTTCTCATCAAGACCTTTCATTTGATACCCATATCGGCTATCTTCAATGAAATTTTTTTTCGGGGGGTCACTCTCCTATATGGGGAGACCCCCCTTAAATACCTTATAAAATTTTTTTGCAGCTGAACTTTAAAGAGATCACCAACTTTCAGGATAAATCAATCTTATAAATAGACATCTACGTACTGAATTTCATTGAA
Source organism: Odontomyia ornata (assembly GCA_963969285.1). NCBI lineage: Eukaryota > Metazoa > Arthropoda > Insecta > Diptera > Stratiomyidae > Odontomyia > Odontomyia ornata. The sequence goes on along the minus strand of OZ017738.1, from coordinate 454,940,445 downwards.
TTTAAGGGTAACGTTAAGATTTTATTCAAGAAAACATAAAATCGATAAATCATACTATTACTAACAAAGTTGAGTGAATTGCGACTTCTCACGTATTTGTTGTTGTTGTACACACCAAGGCCTACATTCGTGGTTTTTTTCGGATTTTTCGGATCACAGGTGTCCAATCGCGAGGGGGGGGGGACACAAATTTTGAAAAGTTCTCATCAAGACCTTTCATTTGATACCCATATCGGCTACCTTTAATGAAATTTTTTTCGGGGGGTCACTCTGCTATATGGGGAGACCCCCCTTAAATACCTTATAAAATTTTTTTGTACTTGAACCTTGAAGAGATCACTACTTTACATCTACGCGCAAAATTTGATGTTTCTAGCTTAAGTAGTTTCCGAGAAAAACTGCTGTGACACAGAGACGGACGGACGGACGGACGGACAGACGGACAGACGGACAGACTGGTCGCGAACCTAGTAGGGTTTTGTAAATTTATTTTACAAAACCCTAAAAATGACATTTTTCGTTTAATATCAAAATAATACCTCTTATTTGAAAACCCTGTGGTATCACGATATGTTTTAAGAGCAAATTGATAAGGTCCCCAATTATGCGTATAAATCTTTATCTGGTATTCTAGTTATAGCCAATTTGTTACATCAAGGTCGTGTTGTTGTTGTTTCCCAACCGGTTGCCTACACATTGAAAGAGTTTGCAACGGATGGGACAATTTATGCCAATCCTAAAGCTGATATGGATCTATTAGTCAGAATGCCGTATTAATTAGCAGCAATTTTGGTTGGATTGCATATGCTTACCTATAAGTACAAAATAACTTTGAAGGAATCACTTAATTCGACGTACTTATTGACCTTTACAATGGCACTCCTGAAACTATTTCGCCCAAGCACCTCCATTAAGGCGGTCAAATTTTAAGCAATCAAAAACCGAATGAAACGGCTGTTTTGATTGCGCAAATTGACATTTGCGGATGACATTCCATCGGACAACCAACGACGGCGAAACCCGATGGAGCGAATGTGGGACGTACGTGCGTACCTGATGAACGCCGGTTAAAACCGAGCTGATAAGGAACCTGCAGACAAAGGACAGGTCTCTTTTGGTAGACAAGGATCGACAGCAGAGGATTGACAGTGCAACAAGATATCAAGGAAGTGTTTCCGCAGCTCAACAAAGGAATAGGAGATAATTCGGTAAAATTTTCATCAGCGACGGGGAATATTGGCTGTGCAAGTTTGTCGAGTAGCGCACTGGAGAGATAATTTCGCGACGTGACTAAATTCAGGGTGCCCCAAAACAGGGAAACAAGACAAAGAACAGGTATAGTGAATATATTGTGCATTTGATACTTAACTAAATTGTAAATCATAATTTCCGATTGGTTTTCTGTTTTTAAATCACAGACCTGAAACTTATTTGATAATTACTCTTGAGTGGATTGTTCACCTGGCTTGGGTGTGTTTCAATGTCCGGAATACATTTTTTAGGAGGTTTTCAATTCGTGTTACGTCGGGTGAACAAGAGTGAAGAGTGGGAAGTGGTCGCTCCAGCCTTGAATAATTCTTTCTTTCTACGTAAATCCTACGGAGATCTTGATTCTAGTTGTGTGGGGAGTGTTCGGCGGCCGAGTTTGTCGCTTGGCGGCTACTTGGGACCAAGGGACAAGCGAGTGGCACCCCCTACGACCGTTTACGATGGCCAAACCGGGTCCGAAGTCCCAAGCGGAAGTATTCTCTACGTGGAGAGGGTAAAAACAGGTCAAGACTTAAGCCTAAATAAGAGGGAAATCACGGAAGAGCAAAAGCTCCACAACATTCTTTTTGACTTCGGGATAACCGAAATGGCCCGAAGTGATTTGTCTTTGCCAATGTCGTGATCGGCTTATAGAAAAGATGGGACATCAGTTGCTGTTGGAGTCCGCTCGCACTGTACCCGACTAGATCTGAGGTCTTGATGACACGAGTCTACATGCAACGACTCTCCGTTGCTGGCAAGAGCCTAGGTTATGCATAAATGAACTACAACTTGAGGGCTGAGTTACTAGGATGAGAACCAACCATCGATGTGGGTCTCAGAGAAACGATGAAACCAGAGCGTATAACCTAACACGCCATAATTTTATTCTATTTGATCAATTTTTCAAATTACAAATATATGAAAAGAAAGTTGAAGCTATCAAAGACAGCGTAGTTTCAGCAAAATTTATGTTAGTATCTTTAATCCCGTTCTCTTAATATATGAAAAAATTGTAAAATCTAACATCGACTTTTATTTTTGCTGTTTAAACTCCACAAAAGTAAATAATAATAATAGTTGAGTCTTCCCGACACTCCTCTCCCCAACACTCCTCTCCCCGACACTCCTACCTCATTGACTCGTTAGAGAATGTCTAGCGTAAATTTACTCGTGTCTTGTTTTACAAATTCAAAATCCCATATCAACCGTATGACTGCCGTTTATCCTTCCTAAGTTTGCCTACTCTGTCGTCCCGTCGCATGTATCTAGATCAGTGTTTTCTGTATAAACTCTGCCACAAACAAATTTCATTAACATTGTTTGCATACTTACTTCTTCGTCAATCATCGCGTTCTTTTCGGGCAAACAATTTTTTCGTGCCACTGTATGCCCGTAAAAATTTATATTTTCATTCTCCTATTATACGAATGGTAAGGAATCATGATAAGCTTGAGCTTGGCCCTTTTTCCGACTCATACCTAGTTTTTAAATTGAGATTAAGATGCCTGATTCTTAAAACTCAACTGGAGAAAACATTAGACGTTATTTTTTTTTGTGTGCTTTAATTTGATTTTACAGGCATATTTATTATTGTTAGAACCATTGAATTTCTTTTTTATATTAACTTTAACACTTAATTCTAATTTTCATTAATTTTCTTTTTCTGTTTATTTTGTTCCGTTTTGTAATTGGATTATGTTTTATATGTTAAATGGAGTTTAAATAAATAGTACAAACCAAAATGATTTTTCCCCTGCCAAATGACCCAGAAAAAGAAGTAGCCTTTGAGAAATTTATGAGTATAAGCCTGTCACAAAGCAATTGAAAGATGGAAATGCCAAACGTGCTAAGTGTCAAAATTCTTCTTTTTTTACACATTACTTGTTTATACTACAGTCTGTACCCAGCGCTTCTGTTGAACGGTTCGCTTTCGGTCAAGTTAGTTATTGTTCGCAGCGAAAAGTTCTGGTGTAGAGTGCTATCTGGTTCCCCCTGTTTTCCTACTTCCAGTGTGATTCTGTGCACAGTTTTTAACTAATACCGTGTTTGACTGGCCCTTTTTAACCATGGCCTCCGACTCCGGAGGAAAGCGAAAACAAAACTACTATTCGATTCTGGACTCCGTAAATAAAATCACTAAAAGCCCCCCACATAAAAAAGAAAAACAACGTGAAACACCCTCCCATGATGTTTTTAACTTCCCCGAGCTACAGAGCGCGGCGCCCCATAAGAGTGATTCTCCAAAGTTTGTCTTAATTAAAAGAAAAATTACAAATAAGAATCTAAAATCCCATAACATATTTCTTCTTTCTAAATCTCTAAATTCCGTTATTTCAAATCCACTCAGCATCAATTTCACAAGAGACGGTGATATTCTCCTACTTACGAAAAATGAGCTACAAGCAGCTAAGCTTTGCAAAGTAAAAACCTTACCTGGTATTTGTGATGTATCCATCGACCTTCACCAAAAATTGAATCAAAAGGTGTTATTTATGCACCCATACTAACAGACTTAGATGAAAAATGTATAGTTGAGGGTCTAAGCCAGCAAAAGGTAATCGAATGCCAAAAGATTACAAAATTTTCCAATGGAAGATCCCAAAATACTCCGTTACATATTCTTTCGTTCAACGAATACACCCTTCCAAAAGAAATCAAAGTCGGCTTCATTAACGTGAAAGTCAAACCATTCATTCCAAAGCCATTACAATGCAAAAATTGCTTCAAATTCGGACACACCAAGAAACACTTCCAAAGCCCCTCATCTTGCGATATCTGCACCTTGCCAAAACATGATCCAATCCCATGCAATAGTATTCAGTGTATCAACTGCAAACAACAACACTCCGCTCTTAATAAAGCATGTCCAACATACACAAAAAAACAACGCATACTAGAGTACAAAACATTGAACAAATGCTCGTTTCGGGTAGCTACAGAAAATATTAACAAAACAGCGAATAATAATTTTCCCACAATTACCACCACAATCACAGAACCCCTAGGTTTAGCAATTCAAAATAGAAAATTAAGACTCAATAGAGGGTCACCACAGCCTCTCATTAACATCAATAATACAACTACATCTATAGTACATAACTCCGAAACTACCCCTCCTCCACGCAAATCAAATTCTAACACAAGTGAAAATATTCATAACCCCAGAGATATAAGTTCATCAAATCCGCAAAACATTTCAACACACCTAATCGAAACTGCAACACAAATGCTAACAACTACAAATGAACCAAAAGCTACAGTTCCGAATAAACTAAACCCAAATTCAATCACAATTCCCTTTGAAGAGCAAAATTCACCTAACATATTTATTGACAAATAAATAATGTTTAAATCAAGTGCAGCCCCTCATTTTTCTAATGGTCCTTAAGATACTTCAGTGGAATCTTAACGGTTACCTAAATAATTTATATGCTCTGCAATTATTAATTAAAGATTTATCTCCAGACATCATTGCACTACAAGAGATACACGTAAAACACAACGAACAAATCTTCCCACCGATGCAATATAAAGCTTACTTCTACAATTCGCCCCTTAATACACACGGCAAACATGGTGTTGCCTTACTCATCAAAAAAACCATACAACACGAAATTATAAATACCAACGAGCGTAATCAAGTTCAATTAATAGCAGCAACAATCGTAGCATCAGAAAAATTTACGGTGTGCTCCATTTATATTCCCCCCAACGTTAATTTGCATTCTGATGACTTAACAAACCTATACAATGAACTCCAATCACCAATGCTAATTCTAGGCGACTTCAATGGCTGGAGCCCTCTATGGGGCTCAACCTCTGTAAACACTAGAGGTAAGCAAATTGAACATTTTCTCTTAAATTCGAATCTTTCCATTCTTAATAATGGACTGCCTACTCATCTTTCTACTCACAACTCCTTCACACATGTTGATATCTCCTCATGCACTTCCAATTTGCTTTCTAAAATCACTTGGCATAGAATAAATGATCTTCATGGGAGCGATCACTTTCCACTATCCCTATCCTTTGGAACGGTATCTCAAAAGCGACCACATAAATTCAGATCCAAATTCAAAACGAAATTAGCCAATTGGCCAAAATTTGAAAATAACCTGATACTACATTTAGCAGATGTTCCCATTAGCAACAATATCAATAAAGAAGCTGCGAATTTGATTAAATCCATTAAATATTGTGCAAACAGCTCCATTCCATCTACATCTCCAAAATACTGCACAAAATATACCCCTTGGTGGTCTAATGAACTGGCAACGCTCCGCGAAATGAAACAGAAAGCTTTTAGCATGTTTACAAACCAACCATCATTAAAAAACATGTTAGAATACAAAAAACTGAATAGCAAATTCAAATGGAACTGCAAGCAAGCTAAGATCCAACACTTTCAAACCTTAACAAATACAATCAACCCAAACACACCAAGCCAACTTATTTGGCGGAGCATTAAAAAACTTCAAAGGCAGCCAACACAATTCAATATTAAATATCGATCAGATTCCACAGAGAAAGTTATAGAAGATCCAAGAGAAATGGCAAACCTTTTAGCTATGACATGGTCCAGCTACTCAAGCGAATCAAATTTTGACCCAACATTTCGCCTTTGTAAACTAAACACAATTAACAAAACCTACAATCTATCATCTCTCACACCATCAGCAAGAATGATAGAAAGCTCCATAACGATGCTAGAACTAAATTCATGCCTCTCATTGCTAACAGGTGATACACCAGGTGTTGACAAAATAACATATTGCATACTAAGCAAATCACCAATTCAATTTAAAACCAGATTACTCGCACTTTACAACACAATATTCCAAAACGGTCTCATTCCACAGCAATGGAAGACCGCTATGATTTTTCCACTTCATAAACCACATCAACCAGTCAACCAAGTTCCAAGGTACAGACCGATCTCCCTTCTCCCGTGTATTTCAAAAATACTAGAAAAGATAATCTCACTTCGTCTTTCTTGGTTTCATAACAAAAATAATTTCCTTTCCAATAATCAAGTAGCATTTAAAAGAGGAAAAAGTACATTAGATATCCTACTTCACTTAGATCAGTTTATTGCTAACACCCTCTCAACTCGTAACCACAGATCAATCATTAATATCGACTTTGAAAAAGCTTTCGATAGAATTGGTGGACATATGATTTTGGAAAAATTTATGCTATGGAAAGTGGGGTTGAAAACATACAACTACGTTAAAAACTTCCTCACCAATAGAACAATTCAAGTAAGGGTAAACAGCTATATATCAGAAACATTTCCCCTTAAAAATGGCATCCCCCAAGGTTCTCCGCTTTCCGTTATTCTGTTTCTTATAGCCTTTGAAGACTTGAACATTTTAATAAAACTGGAAAAAATCTTCAAACACTGCATCTACGCAGACGACTTATTCATTTACGCAAAGCTAACTGATTCAATACTCTTCCAACACAAATTTAACTCCATAATATTAAAGATTTCAGAATGGTGTCGTAAATCAGGTGCGAAAATGTCACCACTAAATCCAAACACAAACACATCTGTAACAAATACAATTGTTCGCCTTTACATCTCACTCATGAGAACTTTGTGATCACTAATACAAATAATCTTAAGATACTAGGCTTAACGTTTACTAATAAGTACTCTTGGTTTCAGCATATAGCCATCTTGCGAAAATCCCTAGATAAAAAATTAAATTTAATAAAATGTTTGAGTAGTTTTAAGTTAGAAGCTCACCCACACTGCATAATCCAAATAATAAAGTCAATAATGCTATCAAGAATTGATTATGCACTTTCAATTTATGGACACACCTGCAAAACACAGCTTCAAAAAAATTAAAACAGTATATCACTCAGCAGCAAGGATAGCGATTGGAGCATTTCGGACGACACCTATTCGATTTATATTAGCGGAAACTGGTCTACCATCAATTGAAAACAGGCGAAATCAACTTACAGGAAGACTTATCTCAAAACTCCTCGAATCAAAAAACTCTTTCAAGGAAATCTGAACCAAGGCGCCAATCATCAATTTTACGTTCCTTAAACATGATAAAGCAGTTAGGAGTTTCAATTATTTTCCCAGCGCAAGCCAAACCCAACCCTCCACCATGGACGTTTCCAACACATTGCATCATAAACAACCTAAGCGTTTACAATAAAAAACAACGAACCATTTAATATACCAACAATCGTTCAATGAAATTGTACAGCCATTTAAAACCAAAGGTTGGAAACTCATTTTCACAGATGGTTCTAAAACTGAGTTTAACACAACTTTCGCAGTTACAACGGGAGACGGGAATATAATTAAATTAACACGGCTGGAAACTTACAACTCCATCTTCACTGCTGAGCTAGAGGCAATATGCACTGCAATACTGTTCGCTGCAAAATCACCTGGTAAATACATAATCTGCACAGACAGCCATTCCTGCATAGATGCTCTTCTGAACCCGAGCAACTTAAACCCAACAATCAGCATAATAAAAAACACCATCTCTTATAAAAAAAATAAATTGAAAATTATGTGGATACCAAGCCATTCGAAGGTAGAGGGGAACGAATATGCTGATAGCGCAGCAAAATACGCACGAAACGCTCCCATCCTCACCACGATAGCTTACAACAAAAGAGATTTATATAAATTGATAGATGACCATATAAACGAACTCACATCCGTGGAATGGAGCAATATTATCCACCACTACAAAACAGTCAACCCCCTGCGGCAACCCGCGTCCTATCCAAACAACATTCCATCGCATCAACTTCGTAACTTCATCAGACTAAGGCTAGGACACACAAAACTAACTCATGAACACATCCTGCAGAAAAAGGAACCAGAACCATGTGCACTGTGCAATCATCATCTCATCTCTGTCCAGCATCTACTAGCTGAATGCGTAATTGTAAGATCATCCAAAACTCGCTGTAATGTAGAAAATGATTTGATGACATACATATCAACAACCTCTGAAGCCAACATAAAGAACATAAATACATTACTCAATCTATTAAAAATTACATTATAACTTAATAAATAATATCTCCCATTAAATTCAATTAAAAAAAAAAACTATATCTATGTAAGCCTAAGGCCTTTGTTACTAGCGCTTCAGACGTTTGTTATATTGTAATTTTAATTATAATAATAATTGTTTATACTAATATGTTAAGAGCATTGATGTGAAGTTGGAATCATGTCAAATTTCACTGACCCCACTAGGACTTCCTTATGTTTTCAAGCGACACCTTCAACTCGCGTTACTAGGGAAAAACTGCCTAAATTAATCAAAAAAGTTTTGACGCATATCTTTGATTAGCTACCTTCAAACAAATGAAAGAGAAATTAGCTCTGTACAACATTTTTTCACTTTTGGCTATAGTCAGGACGAAAATTAATAAAAGGCTTTATTGTTTTTCGTATTCCTAAGTTTAATGTCCTCTGGTTTTACAGAAAAACTTCCAGAACTAATTAGAAAATTTTGAAACCAAACTGATGATGTCAAACAAATCATCAAATACAGGACACTGTTTTTTCGATAGCCGACAAAAACAGAAAAATGCTTTCTTCTTTATGCTTTTCTCTTTGTCGCGCTAATTAAATTCCGTAAACTTTCTTTTGCATCAGGACTACGCCAACGCCAGCAAAATGAGGTATCCATTCAAAAATTTCCCGCTCAAACAAAAGCAGGGGTGTTAATTTCGCTCTAATAAATTCGATTAAGTATATTGATAATGATTGTTGCAGGCTGGGAAATCTTTGTTAGCGTAATAAATCTTAATGTGGGTAATTAATTTTATTCGGAACAGCAGTTAATGGCCGCAAGCTAAGAACATTAAACGTTTAGCAATTTCTTATATTTGGATAAAATATCGATTCTTATCAAGAGTATATTATATGAAAAGATGTATGTGTGTATGTTATGTCATGAGAATTCTGATTTGATTTTATAATATGTACATTTACATTACATATTGCTGGTTATACAACGTTTTAACTTAGTCAGAGCGAGTTCTTCGCCAAATATTCAACGTATTTAGGGCAATTGAGGAGAAATCAACGCTAGCCTCGTTAACTTCTAAAACCTTCCTACTTATTAACATGATAATTTCTCATCCCCGGAAAATTGCTGGCATCCGAAACATTCATCGTATGAAAAGTTGAAATTATTTTCCGCGAATTAAAACAATCGACCGACATTTCAAATTCCATTTCGACTGATTTGTTGAAATTACACCTACACACATATTCGAGAAGTCTGTTACATATACAGCTCTATCCACTGGCAAAATTAGAGTCTTTTTCCCGGAATTTAAATACACGCTGTTCCAGTGCCGTGATATTTCGTTTAGGCAATTTTCGTTTCGTAATATTTAAACGTTAAATTGAAATAAATACGAGTACAACTTCGACCTTGTTTGTGTGTGCGTTGGTACACGTACTGATTTTGTAAGTTTAGGACTAAAATTCCAACATCCCATCCTTGTTGAAATAATACGAGTACAAATTCTACACTTCATTTCATTTCAATCGAACCAATGGAAAATCAAAAGAATTTAGAGAAGGTGAAAGGAAGGTAATGTTAAAATGTTCGTTTCCAACCGGGAAAAAGTTTGTTTACTTCAATTTGAAACAAGCAAATATGTATGGCGAACAAATAAAAAGGTTGGGTGCCCGCAAGCTACATGTGTCCGATTAGAGTCAACGACAGACCAATTGCGAGGTTACGAAGAATGACCCTAGGAGAAGTTGTACTTGATAGTTGACCAACAATTTATTGTAGAGGTAAATATTAAATGAAAGTTCATGTACATATACGCCCAAAATAACATAGAATATATAATCGAAGAAATAGGATGCATGATTGTAATCCTTTAAAAACATGTTGATTTTTCTGAAAACACGTACGGTCAACTGAAATGGCCAACTTTGTACGTCGCCAACAATATCAATAGTCGGGAGTGTAAGCCAAGGTGATTGCGGTAATTACTGAGGCTTACATCTTTGTGTTTTTGATAATTTTCAAAAAAAATTTCACGTTTGTGTTTGACCACAGCGTAGATATAGACAGAATAATGTCTTTGAAAAAATTTGTTGACCTGACCCGTGAAGATTGTGAAATTGGAAAAATTTCGCGATCCCATACAAAAACCTGTTCGAAATGAAAAATAAATGAACAAATTATATATTGTACAATAAATTTGTAATACTCGAAGTCATCTTGATGTTTGATTGAAGTCCGAAGCTTATTGTCTGGGTGTTTTTATTCTTTGTGTTTGACTTTCATGTGGCTAAGAAATAATTAGAGATTTAAACTTGAGAGCATGCCCACGATACGTATTAAGATATTGGACGAGAGTATGAAGTAAAGTCTACAAAAGAATAAAAGCTTAATTATTAATATTCAATTAATTATTTTTAATAATCTTTGAATATCTAATGTAAACTAATTTGATCATACAATAATATTGAATTAATTATATTTAATACAATAATTCAATAATAATTAGTTTTTTTGTGAGCAATCCGCTCCAATTTTATTTTAACCGACCCTGTGCATGCAAACTTCATTTATTTATTTTTTGACAATCATTCGTTTGCCTAATGTATGTGTTTATGTAACGGGTCAAAGCGTAGGTAAAGTGTATATGATTCAGTATTTGTGTGATTTTTCTATATAAGTACACAGTCGTCTCACTTTGTAATAACCTCCGATACTTCGGAGCGATACCCGATCTGTCAACCTTACACAATTCGCTAACCAGTTGATAAGTGTCAGATAACAGATCTCGGTCAAAGAACCGTCACGAGACGTCGAGTGGATTGGGTCGTGTGTGGCGCCCAAGCGGCCGTGATTAGAGCAGTTTGTAGCCGGCTTATCGTTTTCATAATCCGTCTGAACGCCAAGCCAGAGGATTTATTGTGTAGGTATAGTTCATTTATGGTGCCGCATAATTCTGAGCGCATCTCATTTCTTTGATCCAGTTTGATTGGAGAGTGGGCATCCTGGAACAACTTTTGGCCTCAGTGCGTGGCGAATCTACCGAGAGAATTTGAAGCCAAAATCAGACGGGTACGAGGGAATCCCGAGGAAAGCTTTACCCGTGGATGTCTAGTCGTTACTTTGTGGCTGTGTATGCTGTGGTCACACATTAGACTTCACAAACCAAAGTAAGTCCTATTGAATTAATTATCGTTCAGAGTATCTTCTTCATTAGTTCCAAATCGTATGCCCGCCAGCCTCGAATCGTATCTAAAAGTAGGTCGTGCTACAATATCCGTAGAGAAGGCAAAGCTCAAAAGTTTCGGTGGAACTAAAATTACTCGAGGATTATAAGCACGCTGTACACAGAAAGCTTGTAGCTCGAATAAAAATTGCCAAAAAACAGACAAAAACTCTTTCTGTGTAAAAAGTATGGGGAACTTTATAAACTTGATGAAATCTCTATAAGACTGTGCACGTTGTGGCAGAATGGGGCCTGCTTTTTTTCCACTTCGTGAAAGATTAAGTGCTTTATATGATTTGCTGGTTATTAACAAACTATTGCCAGTTTAAAGGTTAAGGAGTCCGGCTGAATGGTCGATGCTTTAGTATTGTTTTCTAATCTCATTTAAACATTATATTTGCCATAGTTTTTATACATTAAAATCAAATCTTAATATAAAATAAGCTCTTTGGAATTCAGGTGTATACTAAAATTAGGTAATCATATTTCTGATTTGTAACTATTGATTTATTCTGCAAAAAATAGGGCTCTTGAAGTTTAGAGAGTAAAATTCTAAGGCAAGTGTCAATCAACAATTTCAATTCAAATGGAATAATATTGAAACTAAGCTAAGATACAAAGAATAATGTGTAGTTGATAGTTTGTAAAGAAGGTCTACAATAAAACAAAAGAAAAGATTTAAAAATAAACATGGCTGATTCAATACAGAATCCATCGCAAAACAGAAGAAATAATGTAGACGGCGAGAAGAGATTCAAAATCATTTTAATAAGGTCAGGAAACTGAGTCAAATAAGATAAATATTTACAATATACAAACAAAAAAGGATTTCTGCAGTGACGGTGGCAAATGAGAATGAAACAAGTTGGGTAGACAGACCTATGCTCATGTCAGAAGGGTTTTGTACTTAACTTACAAAATGCAGTAACCAGCAACGAATAAAATCATGAAACATGTCAAAGACGATATTATTGGAGAAAATGTGAAATTCGAGGATCATACTATTATTAACAAAGTTGAACGAATTTTGACTTCTGAGGTATTTGTTATAGTTATACCCATAAATATCTCCTTTGATAATTTTTTTAGATTTTTTTCGATCACGGGTGTCCATTCGCGAAGGAGGAAACACATTTTTCATGTATTTCCCCCCTGTGCCCCCACTGAAGCAAAAACTGTCAGTTTAAGAACTATTTTGAAAAGCTCTCATAGAGAACTTTCAATTGATACTCATATCGGCTACCTTTCATGAAATTTTTTTTCAGGGGCCACTCTTCCGTACTGTAATCATCGATTCATGGCCTATCTTTTCAAATCCTAGAATGGTTACAAAGCCCTTTTGCTAGGAGCTATCTCCTGCCTCTTCGACTTGTTTCAATTGTATGTACTCATCTTCATGATATCTATCACTCCTGAAATTTTCATGCAAATTCTAGCAAAGCTGTAGTGTCTAAGTCGGTAAAAAGCGCATATGGCTCCATAGCCATATGTTTCCATAGTAATACAGGGCATATTGCTCCATAGTAATACAGGAAAATTCAAATCGCTATAACTTCGTCAAATACAATTCAATAATTATGAAACTTTCAGAAAATATCAATCTTATAAATAATCATCTCTTTGCTAAATTTTATTGAGTTTAAAGGTACCGTTTAGATTTTATTCAAGAAAACATAAAATCGATAAATCATACTATTACTAACAAAGTTGAGTGAATTTCGACTTCTCATGTATTTGTTGTTTTTGTACTGATTAAGGCCTACATTCATGATTTTTTTCAGATTTTTCGGATGGAAGGTGTCCAATCGCGAGGGGGGGGGGGTACGCGAAAAGTTCGTACATTTCCCCTTCCCCTGCCCCCCTCGGTACTTATAAGGCAATTTTAAAACTTGTTTGGAAAAGATCTCATTGAGACCTTTCCAACGACTCCCTACCCGACTACCAATGGTGAAAATTTTTTTTTGAGGGGTCACCTCCCTATATGGGGAGACCCCCCTTAAACGCCTTTGAAAATTTTTCCACCCTTGAACTTTCAAGAGGTCACCACTTCTGACCTTTCTACAAAGTTTCATGGCTGTAGCCTCTATAGTTTCGGAGAAAAAGTGCTGTGACATACAGACGGACGGACGGACGGACGGACGGACAGACGGACAGACGGACACAGGTCGTATTTTAGTACAAAACCCTAAAAAGATATATCTAGGGAAGTTAAGAAAAATTTAATTTTTCTTTTTTGCAATCAAAGTGTATAAGCAATTTATTCGAGTTTAACTTCGTTTTCATTTCTTGTGATGTTTAGTTTTGCATATTCATTTCATTTAATTCCCCTGTCATCCAGTTTTTTTAAGTTTGTAATTTTCGTTACCTATATTTTTGTTGAAAAGGAAGAAGTCGTAACAAATTCAAAATATGTGCGAAATTAGAAAAAAAATATGAGAAAAAATTCACTTTGTTCCGAAATATTGATTTGAATTAAACATTTTTATATGGATAAAACCAAATATTAAAATGATTTGCTAATCGATATCAAAATCAATCCTTTTCTGTATGTGTTCGCTCATTTTCAGGAGGAACGGAAGACCGAAGGTGAGTATGCCGCCGAAGGGTAGGGTTTCAATAATCCGTGACTGGTCGGTTCTGTGTTACGGTTTGGTATGCGGTGCTATAGCTTGTCATTGCAATTTCAGTTACAGTAGATTGATTTGTTTTTGGATTCAAGTAGTTAATTTAACCATCGAGAACGCGTGGATTTCGATTCGTGATGTCTCCTGTTTCTATGTTCTGGACTGAACGTACGGTCTCAGGTAGATGGAAAAAGATAAACGTATATTAGAGTAGGATTGTTCAGATGCAAGTCGTTTTGATGCACTTTAATCCGGCATTTGAGTCTACTCGCGAAAGACCTGCGACCGAAATTTCCCTCCGAAATAGCTAGCCTGCCAGCAGCCACCTCAAAGTAGGCTAAGTGTTCCAGGCTGGGTTCTTGGGTTGAGAGGGGAGGTGTTTAGTGGGTAGTCAAATCGCCTTGTTGCGAGCATGGGAGTCCCGCACTCTGTGCGTAAATGACATTCACCTACCAACCACAAAAAAGGGTTGTCCAGACTTGACCTGTTGGGTACAGTCCGTTGACACATTCCAACACCTCACATCTAAAACCAATAAAACGTCAATTTAGATTTCCTTCGAGAAACGGGACGGACAAAGAAAAATCATTGTAACTTCTACTTCAGTGAATAAAGATTCCTCAATTTTAAACTTTGCTTTAATTTTTTCTATTAGAATCGTTACCGATTTACCATTCTTAGATTTTTTCAATGTCCTATTAAAATTGGTACGTGCCCCTCCGTGTGTCCGTCAGTGCGTCACAGTAAGTTTTCTCAGGAATTATTAAAGCTGGAGTCATCAAATGATGTGAAAAGCTCAGAAGCCACTGGTTAATGAAAGTTTGATTTGCGGAAACAATTTCAAAGGGTTTTAAGTATGATCTCCCTATACAACGATGCGATCCCTAAAGCATTTTTTTTAATGAAGGTAGTCCAATAGGGTACCAAATGAAAGGTTTTATGAGATCGTTCAATATAAATACGTTGTTCAAATTACAATGTCGATTACGCATAAAAAGATGTAGCGGAGAACACGGAAAAAGTGGGTTCCGCCTCGCAATTGGACAACTGAGAAATGAAAAATCTTGGTGGTTTAATATAAGCTTGTAAGATTTTTATTGGAGTACGTTCGAAGTTCGCACCATTGGGTTGGTGGTGTAGGTTCGGTTAAGACGGACTCCCGATTAGCGCTGGTCTGGCTCTGAGCACTTGTCCCCATAAGGGCTTGTGCCAACCCTCGCATGGCCTCCCTGCTCTGCAAAGATAACCATGGGACCAAAAAGGCGACTACACACACGAACGGAGATAGTGGCTCCGAGGGGGGACACAGTAAAACTGGAGCAACCCAAATCAAAAGATAAAAAAATTCAAAAAAAAGAAATGAGAAATAATAACAAAGACGACGCAACCAGCGGTTGCAGCCACGATGTTAACAGTACATCGTGAGCGGTATTAACCATGACAAAAACGACAAGTAGTGCCATGAAAGTGAAGACGGACAAAAAACGGAGTATCTAACCCCTGTTGCGAGTGAACACATAAACAACCTCGGATATATTCCCGCTTCATAACTGCAATAGTAGCGAGCAAACAACACCTATGTACTCGCACTTCGCCAATGAAATTTAGCCATGGAAACACATGCGCAAGTAAATAAGCGAGCAGTTAAGTGAACGAGAAAGTTCAACCATCAACGATATTCACATCGTGAACGAACGGGGTGCTTCGAAGAGAAGTAAGCGGAAAGGAAAACCGAAAGCTCCGGCATAAACACTCTTTCGCTCAATGTCCCCAGTTTCGCTATTTTAGCTCAAGAGATCATGGGAAAGCCGAAAGCTTAAGCTGAAAGCACTATTTCGAAGTCGAAAGCTTAAGCGAAAAACAGTCGATGATCGAAGCGACACAATCACTATATGGGCTTGGGAACATATAGTTTCGGTCTTCATTCAAGACCCTATATGTGTTCCGTCTAATTTTTCCCTAGTGTGTGTCTACTAAGTTTGGCATAATGCTGTCCTGGACCTTACTAGAAGACAGTACAGTGCCGTGCGAGGTCACTTCATTAGCCGTTAATAAATTTCTGATCTCGATCTTGAAAAAACGATTGTTTAAAACATCTTGAAGTATATATTATAGCATTCTGAGACGCTATTTGGTATTTTCGCCATATATGAAGTAAAAGGGTGGGAAATGGGTGGGTTTTGAATTGTCTTGCGCTTTCTACAGGGATTTTATTTGTGACTTTTTTCTAATAGTTAGCAGTTATATAATGCATTCATTGAGCAAGGAAACGTAGTGGCTTGTTTAAAGGGTACATGGTTGATAGTGTGTTGTAAACCCTTTTTGATCAACAGCTCAGCGGCTACGACTGGATGGTAAATTGATGTCTCTTTTGCATATGACTTAATACTATATGTAGCGTGTCTGCCGAAAGTTGAAATCGGGCAGCTCAGAGGCTCAAAGGGACTTATAACTAAAAATAGCGTGTCCGTCGACAGCTAATGCCAACGGCTCAGGGGCTGTTGTTAAATTTACTGGTTTTCATTCCAGTGATTGTGCAATTAGACATAGAAAAAGCGTGTCTGCTGATAGTTTTGCCTGCCACTTTTCCCGTTTCCTTAACATGATGGAGTTGCAGTGGATTTTGTAAGAGATAATTTGTTTTGGGGTAAAATCGTTTGCATTGTGCATTGTTCTTATAACTAAAATTCTGTTGTTTCAATTTTCCCATACTTTAATTGTTTCAGTGTAACTGGAGATTAAATTAATTTCATGTTTTTTTTTGCGTTTGGAAATTGCCGTTCTCATGTAAATTATTTTTTTATATTTATTTAGCGCCGTTAATTTAATTCATTAGTTCTTCCGTGTTATTGCATTTAAAAATTATTGCCCAGGTGTCTTTTAATTCAATTTGTACTTAAATGTTTGTTTTTCTTTGCTCTTTAAATTGCATCTTAGGGAATTCGAATGCTCACTTCATTCAAAAGATAAGACTTTAATATGCATGTATGTTAGGTACGCGTTATTGTTATTATTATTGTTTAAGTGGTAGGAGTGATAAATGGTATCATATTTCGATAATAATGAGCACGCGTTTGTTTCCTCGCTATTAAGTTTTCGGTTTGCTTATTTGTGTTTAATATTTACTTGTAATGTTTTGTGTTTTGCATGTTAGTTGTTTGAAACTTTATATCTTTAAATTCTACGTTGGGTTTGAACGAGTTGGGAGTTAGTTCGAATGAACTTCAGATAAGAAAGATGAGATTTAAGGTATATGAATGACGGAGTAAATGAATGAAGAATTAAATGTTCAATATGACTATTTGATTTTAGGACTGATATTATTTGATGGATAGTATGAGTAGGATTAATCTTATATTTGAGTATTGTTATTATATTTTGGTTATTAAAATGATCTATATAAGTATTTGAGTTTATTTTAAAGGCAGACTGATTTAGTTTGATCACTAATATTATGTTTGGATATTCATACTTTCTTTTTGTTATTTATTTGATTGAAATAATTGTTTGTTTTTTTTGTTTTAAGAAGATTGATTTAGTTTTATGCGCTGTGTGAGTAGCACCGTTATGATGTGTGGATATTGATATTATATTTTTGTTTTTTAAATGATTAAAGTTATTATTTGATTTTTTTTTTAGGAAGGCTGATCTAGTTTGATGGAAAGTATGAGTAACCTTAATTTTGTTTTTGAATATTGATATTATATTTTGTTATTTGAGCAATCAATTTTATTTTTATTTTCTTTTTTGAGAAGTTTAATCTACTTTTATGTACTGTATGAGTGGTAACAATATTGTATTTAGATACTGATATTATATTTTTGTTTTTTAAATGATTTTAATTATTTTAAGCAAGCTGATCTACTTTTATGGACTGTTTGAATAGTATTGATATTATAATATCTTGTTATTTAAATAATGAACATTATTATTTGATTTTTTTTTAAAGAAGGTTGATCCAGTTTTATGGACTGAATAGCACTGATATGATAGTTATGTATTGATATTATTATTTCTTTTTACATAAATAATTAACATTATTATTTGATTTTTTTAAGAAGGTTGTTCTAGTTTGATGGAAAGTATGAGTAACCTTAATTTTGTATTTGAATATTGATATTTTTGTATACTAAATGATCAAAATTATTATTTGATTTTTTTTTAAGAAAGTTGATCCAGCTTGATGGACAGTACGAGTAGCAATGGTGTCTTACAGGAGTTGAATGGTTTGAGATATCGGCTGGGTGAATAGATTTTACAGCCCATTTAAATTTGCTACACAGCGCACTACACTGTGGTCTCTGCAAAACCGATATCCTACCGGCTGCGCCAATTTTGTTACACACCAGTATACCCTATGTATACTGGTAAGAACTAGGAGCTCAACTTGATGCGTATCCTATATACAACATCAAGGCTCCCGGGGAAAGAACTCACTGTAACACCACTTACCTGCTACTCTGTCCATTTTCACTAAATCAACCAAGGCAAAAGTTCATTTTATTAATTATTTTATTTTCTTTGTTCCTATTTTTATCTAACATTACATTTTACAAATTACATTATTGGAGACTTATATCAATATTGAGCCTGTAGAGAATCAAATGGACGTGTTAATGGTTCGGGGTGGCCATACAGCGTGGAACGCAAAAAGGCCGATTGAGGATCGCGGCGCAAGCCAACACCTCACCCCTCACCACTTCGTTGAACACTGGACGATATCTTCGGCTGAACTTTAAATCGCGAATACTTTAAGCGTCTAAGTGATAACTGGGTAGCAGCACGCTCCCTTTTGGATTTGAATACAAAACTCCCTGGTATAAGACTGCCCAAGAACATTAAATACCATTCTTTCGTGAGCTTTCAACCTAAATTCTCTTTAAAGGTGCTGAGTAGCCGAACACGTGCGCTCTCGTTCCACGAAAGTTTTTCCTCCCCGCTTCGTCTCGCTTGCTCGGCTGGTGAATATTCGAAACTGGGGAAATTGAGCGAAAGACTGTTTTTCGCTTAAGCTTTCGACTTCGAAATAGTGCTTTCAGCTTAAGCTTTCGGCTTTCCCATGATCTCTTGAGCTAAAATAGCGAAACTGGGGACATTGAGCGAAAGAGTGTTTATGCCGGAGCTTTCGGTTTTCCTTTCCGCTTACTTCTCTTCGAAGCACCCCGTTCGTTCACGATGTGAATATCGTTGATGGTTGAACTTTCTCGTTCACTTAACTGCTCGCTTATTTACTTGCGCATGTGTTTCCATGGCTAAATTTCATTGGCGAAGTGCGAGTACATAGGTGTTGTTTGCTCGCTACTATTGCAGTTATGAAGCGGGAATATATCCGAGGTTGTTTATGTGTTCACTCGCAACATTCCTCCGGCAGTTGAAAAAAGGATTTAGTGTACTTGGAGAGTACAATAAATCGTCGCTCTACTCCGGTGATCTGGATTACTTAATGTACCCCAATAGATTTCGCTCACTCTTGGTTTTTTTCGCAATTTTTGTTGTTGGTTGATTCTCGCTACATTCCCTTTTGTGCAAATCATTCGTACTTATATCTCGCGCTGTTATCGCCATTGGTGTTGTCCACTGTACATCTCGCAACTTATTATTAACCGTTGTTTTGCTGCTGGTTTATGCGTAATTCAGGTACTAGATGCTAACGCGCCAATGTTATAATTCTATCCAATTGACGTTACTTAATATGTTGTTCCAAGTCAATGTTAGAATTGTAAATTTCCACATTTATGAATTAATGAGTTAATGTTTGGATTGATACTATACAATGTTTTGTTTGATTCAATCATAAATTAATATAATAATATTTCGTTTGGTACCATGAGTTGATGCTAATTAATATGTATTACATGTAAGTTTTGTATTTGCAAATTACTACAATCAAAAATTACTAAGTTAAGATTTGATTTTATACAATTATGTATCATATTTTCCTATTTTGTTTGGTACCTTGAGTTAATGTTAATTAATATGTATTACATATCCATGTTGCTTTCATAAACTACTACAATTATAAATTAATAATTTGAAGTTTGATTTCATACAATGTTTTGTTTGATTTAATCATAAGTTACTGTAATGATGCTTAAGTATTTCTTTGGATACAATGAGTTAAGATCCTGTTTGGTTTAATAATTTATTTGCTTCAAACATTAAGATGTAACTATTTCATTTGATTCTATGCAATAATGGAATAGTGTTAAATTTGCTTCTGTCGTAAATTACAGGATTATAAATTATATCGGTTTACTATAATATTGAAAACCATACTGAACGACAAGTAGTGCCATGAAAGTGAAGACGGACAAAAAACGGAGTATCTAACCCCGAACGAGCCGATATCATCTCTCCCCGCCAAGCTTAGTGCTTTGGAGGGCGCTGTCTCAAACGCAGAGGGCAACGTGCTCACTGGGGGAGACTTCAACGTTAAAGCAATCGAATGGGGCATGCCTCAAACAGATCCACGGAAAAACGAGTCCTACAAATTGCAGCTAAGGCTCGTTGTATTTAATACTGGAAATATGCTGACTTTCCGCAGTATTGGCTGCGAAGGAACCATATCAGACGTGATATTCGCCTCTGATTGCTAAGTATGGAGGGTACACAATAGAAGAGTATTAGAGGACTACCCAACCAGTGGTCATCAGTGCATTCTGCTTAATATCAGAGGTGTTGTCTCCAGACACCCGTGCTCTCGACCTTCTGCAATCGGGTAGAGCATCAGAAGGATGGGTGTCAAGGGGTTCGTCAGGGTACTCATAGCAGGTGCTCCGCTGCAGGGTGATTCGCAGCGGCAGGAGAACTGACAGCTAAAGACGTGGTGAACTCAACTATGAGCATCATGATGACTGCAAACAACGTTTCTATGCCTCGTTGAAAGCCCCGGCCCGACCAGCCCCGAGTGTATTTGTGGTCGACTGAAATCGCTGAAAAGTGAAGGTAATGTTGCAAGTTTCGGGGTGGGGCTCAACGGGTATGGGACCGTGATGAGGCATGCAACCAGGTAGCAGCATATAAATTGGCCAGGAAATACTTTTGCGAATCGATTAACAACAGCAAAGCTCGCTGTTTGCAAGAACGAGTAGACAATGTAAACAAGAGTCCATGGGGCCTTGTCCACAAGCTGGTAATGCGGAAGCTTTGTGCCCTATGGACGCCTTGGGTATATGAAGCAGAAAAGATGGATGAGGTAGTGCGGGGACTCTTCTTCACCCGCTTTGTCCGTTCGTTTCATTGAAAGCGAGGAAGGCTTCAAGCCCAGATGATGTTCCAGCTAAGGTGTTGCAACTTGCCGATCATCTTTGCCCTGAATTTCTGCTCAGCACATTCAACGCCTGCCTACAGGGCGGACTTTCTCCGGCACTATGGCAGGTAGCAAGGCTCACGCTGATCACCAAGGGGAAGGGAAATTCTTCATCGTCGTCTGCATACCGCCCATTATGCATGCTAGACATGGTTGGGAGAGTGGTTGAGAAACTCATCACGGGAAGACTCACTGACGCGATTCGTGTGGCTGGAGATTTATCTCCTCAAAAGTACGGCTTTAGAGCAGGATGATCAATCATTGATGCATTTGCAGAGGTACTGAGCACGGCCCAAAAGACAGAGGCATGTAGCCGAACTAAGTGACGGATCGTTCTGTAGCCAGCACTCGATTTTAGCAATGCCTTCAACTCCGCTAGATGGGGAATACGCTGCAAACCCCTTTTCAAGTTGCAGAATATGTGGATTCTGTAGGGCTACTTCAAGTCTGCTTTATGACATGATACAGGGCCAACGAAGTATGGAAGTTGCATCGAAAGTTGCCCAGTGATAGATCCTTGGTCTAGGCCTGGGAAACGAGTCTTGTGACAGGTTACTGATGTTGTGTCTCTAGTCACTAAATGCACCATTCAACAGGCGCAACTTAGGCTAGATATGCTAATACACCAAGTGAGAGACTGGATGACTGCTCATGGATTCAGCGTAATGGTGGTGAAAATTGATGTAGTCATCTTGGCAAAAATGAGAATCCTTAGAGTAGGAATGAACAGTATTGGAGACATACTAGTCGAATCGAAACCAGCGGTGAAGTACCTGGAGCTACTGATTGACTCAAAGATGAGTTTCTTTGAGCAAATCAGGACAGTGGCTGAGAATGCTGCTTCGGGCATAGCAGCTCTGAGTCGGCTTATGGCCAACAACAACATCAAAAAGATGCCTTTTGATGAGTACTCGTATTGTAGGGTCAGTGCTAATGTACGGAGCAGAAATATGGGGCGACGTTCTCAGCTAGGGAGTGTACCAAAACCGCTTGGCATAGGTATAAATGCGAGGAGCATTGAGAATTGCATCTACATATCATACAGTCAGGCGGGAGTTATTGCAGACACGATATCGTTTTCCCTCCTTGCAATTTACCTGCATCGAGACAGTTACACTCAACGACATGCAGCAGTCTTGGGGGAATTGAACGAAATGAAGATGGACTGCGGTGGTTCATCCCGTGACTAAGCATGGTGAGACTGATTCCTATCTCATTCAGTCTTACCTGTGCAAGGTTGATAAGTCACTTTCCCCCGGCTGTCGGTTTTGCCCAGGAAGACGATGCTTGCACACATTCTACGCATACAAAAAAGAGACGAGTAGGGACGGGACCTCTACAGCAAGATGCGAGAGCTCACCCCGGGCAGTGTTGTTGCAGTGATGCTCGGATCAGTTGACAAATGGAACCATATAGCACGTTATGTTCGGGCAGTCCTAAAAGATAGAAGGGACTCACAGCACTTGGGGCTGGTGAATCACTTGTCTAGCAATCCTTCTTTCAATACGTCAGAATCTTGTAAAAACTTCTCCAAGACAAGTACACCAGCTAACTTTCTGTGATAAGACCTGTGTTATGCTATGGGTGTGAAAAATGGACCCTAACCCAAGCATCCGCAAATATCTTGAACGCCTTTGAGCGACGGGCCTTGAGGCGAATAATCGGAGCGAAGCTAGACGGGGACCAATGGCGAATTCGATACAACCATGAGCTGTATGAAATTTTTGACGAGCCTCAGGCCTCAACGATTGTAAGACTGCGGAAACTGCAATAGGCTGGCCACATGAATCGTGAAACTCACATCTTGATGAATTGAACTAAGACGGAATCATTAAGTTGGTGGATATGTAGGTATAAAAAGTATAAAATTCATTGATCAAGCATAACAAAAACTCAAGTTGATTTCAGATTTCGAAATTCATTTCAATGCGGGATGTCATTTAGACGTATCTTGCAAGACTAATGAGCAACATTTCTAAAAGCTTGGTAAAATTTCAGAAAGCTATCAAATATGTATGATTATATTCTCGTACGTATACAGATCAGTTAAGTTTGTTTAGCGGCTTCATCATATTGTATGGGAAATTAAATCTCACTGCCTCCTTTCTATATCTCAATGGCAGGTCATCGCAAGGTGGCACATATATTGTCTTTTTGTCACTTTTAGGCAAATTGGTCATTTGAAAATGGTGGGAAGATTTTATACATTTTTGAACGCTTTTGTTCGAAAGATTCATATCCAGGAACAAAAAAATTGCTTCGAAAAATTTGAATTATTTTATAAGGGTGAAGCAATTAAACTTCAATATCCTAGAAAGCCAGGATCTTACACAAAGAAATTATATGAGCGAAAGCTACTTATTAACTCCTGAGTAAAATCGTAAATATGGAAAGTGAAAATTAATATCTCATGCTCAATCTTCATATGCCAATTGCCGCACTTCAAGAAAATAGTGTTGTACTGCCTAGTTAAATTAATGAAACTTGAAATCAATTCGATTCGCAATATTTCTGCTTCTCGCGTTTTGGTCCATGTAGTAATTAATGGTCAATTAAAATCCGAAAATAATGTGAAGTATCCAGCTACATCTTTAGTTACTTGTAGATTTTCCCTACAACAGCATCTAAATTGCTTATAAACTTCGCAATGAAAGTATTGCCTTATATATTTATCATTAGTGTTAATAAAGTGATTTGATTTTAGATTCTCATTTTCGTTTTCTCATTAATTTTCACACTGATACTTGCTGGATTTGGACCAATCAACAGAGCTACACAAGAGGCCCAAATCAATGTTCAATTAAGACTCGTAAAAAATGCTTTGCCGCTTATCAAATCAAATTTAGAAAACGCAAAAAAAGTTCTAAGCTAAGTAATTGGACATGGAAATAAAGATAAAACGGATTATTCACTGCTATTTTAACGCTTTGTAACATTTCCCAATATTCTTTCAAATTGGTATTGAATCTATTTACTGGCCTATCATTGCACCAATTAAGATTTATGAATACCATAAATACTTGGCGATGGGCTTTGGCTGATAGTGTATTGAATGATCTCCTGCAGGCTTCAGAATCCAATAATAAATTTTTCAGTTGGGATACCAGAACTGCGGTATAAAGATAAGCTGGTTTTAAGATGAAAGAAATAAAGCTGCTTCTGTGCATGGACACAAAGGGAGTCATGTAATGGTTATCATTGCCTCTTAAATCATCAGGTTAGATGAGATTCAAATCTTGTATTTAAAAATCGTAAACAAGAATAATTGAGGCGTAGTTTAGATCGCCTCTTCTTGGTACCCTTTAAACAATGCTAAATCGAATAGCAGTAGGTTGACATTCTAGTCAGCTGGATATATCATTGACCAAATTACACAGCACGGACCCGCCAAGGTGAATCTCATTCGCGAACATTCTTAATAAATATAACTTTAATTCTATCTGCATACCCATAAAACCATGATAAACCTCGGAAAACTTTAAAAGCTTGCACCATTGAGTTGGTATGTAGGTTTGGTTCAACGAACTCCCGATTAGTAGTTGCTTTAAGCAGTTGTTCCCGAAAGAGCTTGAATTAGACTTCACATGTTTTCTTTGGTTTGCATAGATAATGATGGAATAAGCTAGGCAACTACTCATACGAACAGTAATTGTGGCTCCAAGCCATGGCTTCTACCAACACAACAAAATAAATGAACATAACGAACATAGACACAGCGAACACAACATCGATGGTGCAACTGTCGATAACAAAGAAGATGGATTTGTCTTATCTGAATATAGTGGGAAAACTCCAGGCTGACCAATATACAGGGTTTTCCAATAAGAGGTGTTATTTTGATATTAAAAGAAAAATGCCATTTTTCAATATAAATGATCGGGTGTTGATTTCATTATGAAGAGAAAGGTATGCCATTAATAGTGAAAAATAACATCAGGCAAATAACCACCACGACCACGCTTACAGGACCATATCCTTTTCATGAAATTTTCCATAGCCAAATCGCAAAAAGGCTGGCTATGTCCTCGATAGCCTCACGAATTCCATCTTTTAGGTCTTGAATCGAGGCTGAGCTGTTGGCGTAGTCCTTTTCTTTCACGTGGCCTCAAAGGAAGAAGTCGCAAGGTGTTAAATCACAAGATCTCGGTGGCCAATTGTGATCACCTCTTCGAGAGATAACACGGTCCGGAAAATTTCCCCGTAAAAGATCAATGGTTTCGTTGCTTGTGTGGCACGTAGCGCCGTTTTGTTGAAAGTAAAAAATCATTCATCATCTCTTGATAGCGCAATCCATTCACTGTAACTGTTGCTCCAGCCTCATTTTCGAAAAAGTAAGGTCCAATGACTCCGCCGGACCATAAACCGCACCAAACAGTCACACGTTGAGGATAGAAGGGCTTTTCAACAATAACTTTTGGGTTTTCTGAGCCCCAGATTTGACAATTTTGCTTGTTGACGAAGCCACCGAGGTGGAAGTAGACCTCATCACTCATGATGATTTTTCGATGGAATCCGGATCATTTTCATGTATTTCAAGGACCCAATCAGCAAAGACACGACATTGTTGATGATCGACCGGCATGAGTTCTTGTGTTAAACTTAAGGCCCAAATCTTCATGCAAAATACGGTGTAATGACGTTTGTGGAATGCCTAGTTCCAAAGAACGACGAGGAATGGACAAACCTTGGTTTTCGGCTACAGCAGCAATATTCTCGGCTGTTCTTGAGTGTTGTGCACGGGTTTTATTCTTCACATCACTAAATTGTCCCAACAGCTCGAATTTTCCGACCGACAAGGTGCTTCACAACGACCCAAAAATGTTCGAAATTCATAAAAAAATTGAGCTAGTTCATATAAAACAGTTGTTAATTTTGGTTGATTGACAAGAACGGGTAATGATTCCTTTCGCAAGTCAATCGAGGGTACTTAAGTCGAAAGTCATTATATATATATATATATATATATATATATATATATATATATATATATATATATATATGTATGTATATATTTTTTTTTTCTATGATTCTATGATTACGCTGGATATTGCGAATGTTGAGTATATTGTGAAAAACAAAGTAAAAAAAATTATTGAGGCAAGACATTTCCCAAGTTGATAGCATAAAGATAAGAAACACTTCTGAAAACCAAATACAGAAGAAAGTAGAGATCATTAGAATTTCAGCGAGGGAATTAGCTTAGTTTTTACTTAGGGTGAAATATAAATCGGTAAAGTATCTCATTTTTCTGGACGGCAGATAGATACAAGTTGCAAAGGACTAAATTGAAGCATGCTCTGTAAGTAAGACTATTTGACCATAAGCTTAAAGTGTGTCCAAACGATGCATGCTATACCCTTTGCAAAGGTACAAGCCCAAAAATTGATGAGCTATACTACATTCAAGGAGCAGGACCATGCTAAGTTTTCAGAGTGACCCTAACCAAATCTACATGATAAGTGATCGCCGCACAAATGCTCAGTACCTGCTGGAGCATTTTGCAAGGGAGAGTGTAACTAGTAGCCAGACAAGATTTCGTCATCAAAACTTTCCGGGCTTCCTCTGAAATTGCTACCATTTGAGACTAAAAATTATTTACGTTCGCACTCAAACTTAACATATAGCCAGAAAGATGATTATATCTCAGTTTGTTATTTTGGTTTTAGAATTTGTTTGAAACGAACAAGTCAACACCAGTTTTCCAAAAAAAAACATACTAAACGTACCAATAAATTTAATCTCAAACGTGGAGGGTCGAAATATTATTACGGGTGATTTTAATGTGAAAGCGATAGAATCGGTTGTGCCTCAAATCGAGATAGGGTTGTGTAACACACTTTTCTTTTTGAAATAACTCAAAAGTGAAATTGTTTTCTAGATTAGTGGTTTATCGTATCTATGTCAAAATTAATTTTATATCATACTAAAACAATTGGCATAAAAACTCTTATACACAAAACTAGATAAAGTTAGATAAAAATGATGAAAAAAACAAGTTGAAGTAGCAGGAGGGTGCTCCTGCCAGAAGGGTTTTATAAAACAATTAGTAAATCAAACAATATATTCTGCATATCAAAGCTTGACTAATATACAGATTCCATAAACTGAGCTCGCAAAATTATTATGGATACTATGATTTTATACTCCCTACCATTTTGTTTCAAGTGTTATGAACCCGTTGCTTCATTAGTTAGGATAATACATCAATATTACATTACCTCCATTACCATTTCTAAAATTTTTATCAAATTCCTACATATTTGTAGTGTCTAGGTCCGTTGCAAGCGTGTATCTCCCTAGTATTACGTGTTAATGTTGTTGTAATGGTTAAATATTCAATCGGCTGTAACTAAGCTGTTTATTGTTCGAGTATTGTGAAATTTTCAGAACACATACAATTACTTTCTAGAAACTTACATTGTAGCTTTTGGAAAATCAGTTATGCTGAAAATCGGGATAAATTTCTGGAATTTTTTAAGTTTTGACGGTAAAAGTCCTTTACCGTTATTTGAATTTCTTATCTTTTAAACGGGCCCTAACAGGAAGAAAGACGTATCATTTGCCAAAAACAGGACTCTTTTATCCGTCTCCGTTTAAAAGTTATGCGTGAACATACATAAAAAAGCAAAAAAAAAAATATACGTGATGAATTGATAACCTTCTTTCCTTTGAAAATCGGTTAAAAATTAAATAAATCTTGCAATTTAGGATATTTTGATTTTTTTTTTTCATCGAGTGTTGGCCTAACTTATTCATCAGTGGATAGTTTATATAAGTACTGGATTATTGAATTGTCAAAAAACAATTGTTTTAAATTTTAATGTTGTTAATCTCTATATGATATGACTTTACAGTGAGTGAGTTTTTCAAGAGGTGAGAACTGAATCACCTATCGTGCTAGATGTAGCTCTGATGTATGAAGATCTGTACTGATGATTCCCTCTTACTATGTGACTCGAGTGGGTTTACCTCTCACACTAACGTGATTTTCCCTTCGTTTATATTTTCTATGAGTATTCTAATTATATTTTTTTTTATTATTTAAAAATTCTAAATTAAAATGTTTAAAAATTTAGTGTGGTGACACGCTTTTTCTGTTTCCACCATTTAGTACCATTAATCCTCTCCTGAGAGTAAGTTTTATATCAATTGTCACCAATTGGCCCAGTATAACTTCATTTGATGATAAAGATAGTGAAAAGAAGCACGGGGACTTATTTCGAGGTATAGATCTGATTTCACTAGAGTATTTACTCTGAAAAGTGCTCCAATGTACTGATGAATGGAAACATGAGGTAATTATCCTATGTTGCTTCTTTCAACAAAGTATATTATGATATGTTGCTTTTTTCAACAAACAAGGGTACCCTGGAATACTCTTATGTGCAGACAAAGGTGGCACTGCTTTTCAGTACAACTTCCCATTCCCATCCTGCCTAGCCCGACAAAATGAGCAGTAGGGTTTCAATATATAACTTCTTAGCAATGTTAGTGTTTAGTTGCTGTTGGTGTTCTGCTTCGAGCCCTAGACGTTGGGCGTAAATGCTTTTACCCACCTAAAAAAATTGGTGACATTCAAAAATCAGACACAATTGAAACAGTGATGAAACCTTACTGGACAAATAAAAAAAAACACCTTGTTCAGAGACCAAATAAAAAGAATCAATCATGAAATAAGCTAGCAGTCAAAAGTCTACAGGGTCAGAATTTTTCTCGAAGATGCCACTTCAACGCTGGTTGCAATCTCTGAAAATGTAGCACTTCTATTAACTAGTAGAAGCAAACACTTGCAGCTATGAGTTTCCAGACTTTTGGAAGATCGGTACTGCTAAGACCTTATAATCTAAAGCTCAGGGTTTAAAGAAGAGAGAAACAAAACCAGCAGGGAACTTTAAACAATCGTCTTCAAAATTCAAGAACAAGCTCGCCTATGGATAGCTGGTAAAGATGTGTGGTCGAAATAATTGAATAATTCCCTCAGAGATATTACCTCTTTTAAGTTTAGGCTATTCAAAGTAATCAAACGAAAAACTCTGAATGGTAAATGGGAGATGACATGGCAAAGGTGGTGCCGTAATGCATCGTTTATTGCGAAAGAGAAAACCAAGTGTCTGCAACCAGTTAATGTGAAATCGTCACAATCAACATTGTTTGCGAAGATGGCGAATACTGTCAAGTTGGCCAAAAAGGGGATGGCCACTGTTTTCTGCCATTCTCAAAGTGTAATCTGCATCGATTACCTGGTGAAGGACAAAACGGTCACAGGGCTCTATTATGCCGAATTACTGGGCCAATTCGATGCCGAATTGCAAAAAAAGAGGCTTTATTTGGTGAAAAAACGTGCTCTTCTACCATGACAATACACCGGCTCATATCTCCGCCATCGCCACGGCCAAATATGTCGAATTCAGTTTAAAATTGCGTGCATGTTTCGAAGGTTGAAAAATTCACGCTCTGGGCGGAAATTCGAGTCCAATGAGGAGATCATCGCCGCTACGGAGGTCTACTACGGATTTAAGAAGTTGGAGAATCGCTGTGTCAAGTGTATTGAGCTGAGAGGAGATATTGTTGAGAAATAAATTGCCACTTTTCCAAAATTTTCGCTTTTCCTTTGTTGGCTAAGTACTTCTCAGACCACCCTTGTATGCATAAACTTACCACATTAATGAAGGCAAGACCCAATTTCAATGCTCTGCCCCTTATTGAGTGACAGCTCCTAATTTGTGAACTCTAAGATGTGTCTAGACAAGAAAATTAAAGGTAAATTTATCGAGGTGATTCTTTTTGTTACATCGGTCTGATATGGAGAATAAATTGGTGCATGAAACTAAGCTCAACAACACTTTGGTTAATTGTGAATTACCATTAAAGTCGCTGAAAACAATTAACCAGAAGGGCTCTGAAGATAGTGACCCAAGCAAATCTGGAGCATAATAGAGAAATAACAGCTAACCTGGTATACCCTTCTAAATAAAATCGTAGTCTAATAATTTGCTGTAAATTTGAAAGCACTTTATTCAAAAGGCTAATAATAAAAACATAATAGTCACTCAAAATTGTCTAGAACTTCGCCAGTTTAGTGGCAACATTCAGATAATAATCCTTCTTAGCCCATTTGAACTCCGTAAATCATGCTCACATACTGTTCTATGCACTAAAATTTCTACATGATTAATTTTCAATAATGAAAGTGTGACAATGATTAAATTGCAACCAGCTACTAAGCACTAGCATGAAATCGGTTTGCATGGCATATTGAAGCGACATATTTTCAATTAACTGGAATGCTAATTTGCATTCTATTACCGACAGTGAGGCATTTGATGAAAACAATTTCGTTTGGTTTCATAACAGAGGTGCTTGACAAAGGAATTTTTTAGATAATGAAGGTATTAATCGGGAATAATGTAAATTACTCTATTTCATGAAAAATTTAGTTACAGATTTTCACACTGCTCTTATTCACTCTGTTCGTTGAACTTGTACGTGGTCAGTTTGGACCAATATATAAACCAACAAAAGAAAGTGTAGCAATGATAAATTTAAAAGTTGCAGATCACCAAATTCCAATAATGAGAAAACATCTTGGTGATGCAAAAGGCCTTCTAGGAAAATAGTTTGGACATCAAGTTATTCAAATGAAAAAAAAACAACTTAATAAAGATTAACAATTTCAACAATAGAATAAAAAATATACTACCTTAAAAACAGTTATTTAGTATTGAATTTCCTATACCAATCTTTTGGAACAAGTAGTTTGAATGAAATTAAAAGGACGAACAAAAGGTGAAAGACATATCTATTTGTACATGAATATAAATTATTATAGCAACCTTTTTATGCACGTGCTAGTAAGCTGGGTTGCAAATCTAATGAATGGCTTTTTTGGAAGAATTTTGATGAGCTTCCTCGTATTCCTTACATCTCAAAAAAAGTAAAACGCTGTTATTAAGAACTCTTACCCTAAAAAAGATTTTTCTGTCGAACGAGACGATATTGTCGAAGCTTGCCGTGAGGTGGCTTATGGCGGATCGCACTCCGAAATTGATTCAACATTAATACGTGTCAGAATGACGTAGTTGAGAGTACCATATGAGGGGGTGTCAAAATTTAAATTATTTTTCTATATAAAAGACATAATGTAGTTTTATTCTATTTTTATTCATGCTTTTTACAGATCATCAATGCAATTACAAAATAGATTACATATTATATATAAAGAGTAAGAAACTCAAGAATAAACAAATAAAGCTACTTGAATAGAAAAGACTTCAAGAATATAAAATATTAATAAAGAATTGGGACCAAAGTAGAAAGTTCCGTAATGCAATTTCAAAGGCGTTTAAGAAATTTGGCCGGGGATCCAGCAGGAGTTCATTGTAGTGACGTGATATGCGTACTCAAAATGAATAAAAATAAATATCGGTTCGTGTAGAGTGCACAATGAATATATAGGCCAAACATGTTCTTGAAGTGGGACGTATATAATGTCCTTGCCGGGGATTCGATCAAAAATTACCGTGGTATATTTTAAATAAGAAATACAGGTCGAAGAATTATCTACTTTTTGTAGTGATGGGATGTTGAGGATATGTAAGTACTCATCGAAGGAGCAGTGAGGAAAATTCAATTTGTAAAGCAGAGAACTTGTTTTTTTATGTTATAAGAACTCTGAAACATCTGATAGATTCGTATAGTGAGGAGACCATACTTGGCAGGCATATTCAAGGATTGAGCGAGCTTAGAGTATAAATAGATGGACGCTTGTTAAGATTTTGAAAGCCTTATAGGAAGATAAACCCAGCCTTACGTGAAGATCTGGATGTTATGCGTGAAATATGGATGTCAAATTGCAAGTCTGGGTCAAATACTATACCCAAATCTTTAAATTTGTACCACAAATGCCAACGACGATCCATCAGTTTGGTATTCATGTATAGTATTACTGGATAAATTTTATTTGTGAACCTCATGTGGTAACATTTTGAAATATTAAGATGAAGTTAATACACCATTTTTGTAGATTTTTAAGATCATCATGAAGGTATGAGTAGTCTTTGCTGGATTAACTACACGAAGGCAATTAAACGACAAATATTGGGAAAGGTAATTAATCAAAATCGCAAACAGCAAAGGGCCTAAAATAGATCCTTACGCAACACAGGATTTCGCCCTAAGTGAGGCCGACGGAAAATTATTCCATTTAATGGTATAAAAGCGATGGGATAAGAAGACAAAAGATCCAAGAGAGAATTGAGTAGAAAGCGCGAAACGATTGGAGTTTGTTTAACAAGAGGCCATGATCAACACTGTCAAAGGCTTTAGTAAAGGCAGTGTGTATATGATATCCACTTTTTAGCTCTTGTTAATAGCTAGAGAGACGTTACTTGTAAGTTCTAACAGATTAGTCGTTATCAAATGACCTTTAATGAAGCAGTTTTGTTCATTTACAAGCATAGTACTTGTGGCATCGTTTATTTTGCTATGTACGATTCATTCAATGAGCTTGCCAAAACAAAACTGTAAGGAAATCAGACGATAATTCAAGATTTCATTATAATTTCTAGATTTATAAATCGGAAAAATTTAAGCTTATTTCCAGACATCGGGGAATCAGCAGGAACAAGTTGAGTAGACAGACCTACGCTCATGTAAGAAGGGTTTTGTACTCAACTTACAAAATGCAATCACCAGCAACGCATAAAATCAAGACACATTTCAAAGAGATTTGCTCGTTTAAAAGAAGATATTATCTGAAAATTTTTAAAAGGTCAAATCAAAACCGCAGTGTCTGATTCGATGGAAAGTCTATAAAATACCAAAATAGTGTGTTATTGTTATTGTAAGTCGAAAAATTTCAAATTGGGATAACTTCCATGAATACGATACGAATTTAATCAAACTTATAGAGTATGAGGACCTTGAAATTCGAAGATCATACTATTATCAACAAAGTTGAACCAATTTTGACTTCTGAGGTATTTGATATTGTTGTACACAAAAAATATCTTCCTTCACAATTTTTTTCAGAGTTTTTAGATCATAGGTGTCCAATAACGAGGGGGGAAACACATTTTTCGTATATTTACCCCTCCAGCCTGTGTCTCCACTAAAGCATAAACTGTCAGTTTAAGAACTTTTTTTAAAAGCTCACATAAAGTATCGTTTGATACTCATATTGGCTACCTTTGGTGATTCTTTTTCAGGGCCACTCCTCTGTTCTGTAATCATCGATTCATGGCATCAGATAATTTTTTTCGAAACCTAGAATGGTTACAAAGTCCATCTATTAGGAACTCTCTCCTGCCTCCTCGACTTGTTTCACCTATGAGCATTTATTGTAGGTATTCATCTTCAGTAATTCATTAAATTGAATCAAGTGTTAAAATCATGCACCTTAAACGTTGAATTTGGGGAAAAATAACTCAAAATTATTTAATCCTCACATTTAAAACCTAGCTGAACCGTCTCTCAAAGATATTCATGATACCTATCATTCCTGAAATTGTCATGCAAATTCGAGCAAACCTGTAGTGTCTGAGTCGGTAAAAAGCGCATAAAGCCAATGTTTTCATAGTAATACAGTGCATATTGTTCCATAGTAATACAGGAAAATTCAAAACCCCATAACTTCGTTAAATAGTATTTGATCTTTGTGAAACTTTCAGAACAGGTCAACCTTATAAATAATCATTTGTGTACTAAATTTTGTTGAACTTAAGGGTATTGTTAAGATTTTATTCCAGAAAATGGTAAAATAGATAAATGATACTTTTACTAACAATGTTGAGTGAATTTCGACTTCTCACATATTTTTTTTGTTGTACTCATAAAGACCTACATCAATAATTTTTTTCAGAGTTTTCGGATGTAAGGTGTCCAATCGCGAGGGGGGGACTCAAAAAGTTCGAACATTTCCCCTTCCCCTGCCTCCCATGTTACTGATAAGGCAATTTAAAGACCTGCTTTGAAAAGATCTCATTGAGAACTTTCTAATGACACCCTAATCGATTACCAATGGTGAAAAAAATTTTTTTAGGGGTCACCTCCCTATATGGGGAGACCATTTTACACCCCTTTCAACAATTTTTCCACGCCAAAACTTTCAAGAAGTCACCACTTCTGACCTTTCCCCAAAGTTTCATGGCAGTAGGTTTTATATTTCGGAGAAAAAGTGCTGTGACATACAGACGGACGGACACAGGTCGTGATTGCAATAGGGTTTTGTATTTTAGTACAAAACCCTAAAAAAGGCTAATGCTGAAAACTACTTGACCACGGGGTGGATGATTAAGAGGATAAAAGCTCTACGAACAGACTTGGTGCTCCATCAGGACCCCGACCACCATTCGTGTCAAAAGTGAGCAATATGCTTCCGATCTCTGATGCATGATAGAGTGTACAGTACGAGAAGAATTGGGAGAGGATGAGTATTTAGTGCGATTCGAAACTGTACGTATGCTTTGCAACAGGCGAGCCACGTATAAAAAATGGAAGAGTATCAGCTCCCCAAAAGAGTGTTTAAGTGTAAAGCACTAGGGAAGCGTCTACTTGAAGAGCCGAGGAAGTGATTGCAGAACTCAATTGGTGCTCATAACTATGCCATACCAGACATACCAAATTGGCAAACAAGACCACAAAACCTTGATAAATGGAGGACTACAGTACTGAAAGCCTAGCGCTCAGAAGAAGCTGTCGTAATTTTATTTATTAATCTTTCAAATTTATATTTTGATGAGTTTTGAATTGATTGCTATCTTATTTTTCAAAAACTGCAAATAAGTTTTTTTTATACATCAAATTATTATAATAATATTATATTAAAAAACATTAAAGAAAAGAAGACCCTTTTTTTCAAAATATCAGGTCTACCGAAAAGTTCTCTCCGTTTCTATCACAAAATTTTTTGACACGTATGCGCATGTTTGTTGAGCGCATGTTCAGATCTTAATGTCTTTCGCTTAATGTATACTTACTGATGTAGCAAACTCACTAAAATTAAGTAGTTTTACGTTAGTCTTAATTGTGAACCGATAGTATATGCATGGGTAAATGAACTTAATTTATGCCCTTGTATTTTATGTGAATTTCAACAAGGAAGAAATGCTGAAGAAACATGTAGAAATTTATTGAAAATATTTCGTGAAGATACAGTTTCTGATGAGATACGCAGCAGATGGTTCAAAAAATTTTAAACAGGTGTGGTCAAACCTTCGTGGTAAGCCACGTTCTGGGCAACCACCTTTGATCGATGACGATGTTGTTAAAACCATTTTAGAGCAAGATCCATTTCTTAGAACATCAAAGATCGCAGAAAGGCTTAATTTAGCCCAGCAGGCCATTTCAGACCAGATTCCGAACATAGGATTGGTGTGGAAACATTTAAGATGGGTACCATATTAAATAAGTCTGTAGAATTTGGATGATCGAGTAGTAATACGCACATCTCTGCTCGCTCGGAATAAAATTTAGACTTTCCTGAGCCGAATGATAACTGTGGATAAAAAGTAGATACCTACGAAACATCGTAAGGAAAAGGGCATATTGTGAACCCGGAAAACATAGTCCGTCCACCTCTAAACCAAATTTAACTCTAAATACAATGAGAGAATGTTGTGTATATGGTGGGACATTCCAGGACTAATACAATAGGAGCTTTTAAAACCGAACGAAAACCTCAATTTGGGTAGTATTGTCAGTAATTGGATAATTTAAAGACAACAGGTCAGGGAAAGAGGCCAATGTTCAAAAGGAAGAACATCAAACTGCATCCTGATAATGCCATACTACACGATGCTCTCACTCTCACATCTGGAAAATTCCATTGCATCCACCACATTTCACTAGTTTTTGTACTTACAAGGTTTTTTGAATGTCAAAAAATTCAAAAATTAGGAAAATATCAATCAAGAACTTGTTCAATTTTTCACATCAAAAGATGAATCATTTTTAAAAAATGGGATGCATGAAGAAGTCATATTTGTTATTTCAAGCAACAGATATAAATCAGTTCTACCGAAAAGCTCTGTCCGTTTGTTTTGGAATAAAAAAAAAATACAAATTGTTTTTACCATCAATTGCCATTATTATTATTGGTGTTTCTCTCGGAAAATTAGATTGTAATGGATTGCAAAGTGTTGAAGTCGCGAAAACCTCGAGAAAATGAAGTACATTATTTTATGTTATATTTTATAATGTTAACTTCGACCTTGGCAATAGTAACTTGTAAACTTTCAAAATTTTAGAATATCGCAAGCAGCGATATAATCTCATCTCCAACAGTTTTAACAAATTCCAGTCACAATAAATCTACGATGATACTTTATAAAAACTTTTAATTAATTTATGAAATTTTTATTATCATTAGTTTGAATTAAATATTTTGCAGGAAGACACGAAATGTTTGAAGAATTTGCTTGCATCTGATAAGAAATATTTAATTGGCTGAGTGAATCTATAATTGTAAATTAACTCTACTTCAAGCGTACATATATTAAAGCTATTTACATAATTTCCGTGTAAACTATTTCACACCCAATTAACTATATCACAATCACAATTTGTAATTAATTTTCTCCAGCTTTGACACAACTCAGTATTGTATTTACTTTGATTGAATATTGACCACAAGTTAGACTATGGAGCTGGTGAGTACTGTAATTTTATACATGATTAATTTTTTCATCAAATATCTTATTTTAGTTACGAAAAAGCTTAATTCTTGGATTTTTACTGTTTCTTGTTGTGGAATGTTGTATCGCATTTCCAATTAATCTCATCCAAGAACCTCGCATCAAAAGAGACCTTAATGAGGCAAAACAAGCGATTGATAACGCTTTAGCGAATGTTAGGGAAATTGAAAATAATGTTCAAAAAGCATATAATGCTTTGGGTAAATGAATATCATATTGGTTTTTTGTAATATTGTACTCTGCTGAAATTCATGAAAAAAATACATAAAAAATATCTCTCCTTGGCAGTCTACCTTTATTGAATTTAAGAATCTTATCATTTTCCACAAAACAATCCGAGTACCTTTGCATCAGCGAAAATACCAGCTGGTATAATTTGCTACGGATTTTTTGGGCATTTTAGCACAGAGGTTTCATTCGATTGAATCAAATAAGGATATGTTCCATTTCTATTTCAATCAAATAGCAAACACAGTAGCACTACAGAAGAAATGAAATGATAATCAAGATTGGATAGAACTACAATCATTTGGGCCACGTTTCCTCAGGAAAGTTATGCCGGTGGGACTATTGACCGGTGATGCTTCAAAGAGGATGTAGCCATTAGGTATTATCTATTCGAATAACCGGATTCAGTTTAAGTAAGAGTGCAAATTTACCTAAATAACCTGGAAAACGGTCATGTATCGTAAAAAACCAAATTGGGTAGACGGACCTATGCTCTTCTCAGAAGCGTTTTGTACTCAATTTACGATAAACAGCCACCAACAACGAATAAAATCAAGAAACACGTTAATAAGATGTACACATTTGTAAGAAAATCCATTGTTGCTCCATCTTTAACAGTCGCCATTTTGTTGCCATATAAAAAAAAATCACTGACGTGATGAACTACCAAAAATATTTATGTTCTTCATCTTATCTGAAAATTAGTAAATTAAATCAAAACTGCAGTGTTCTGATTCGATGGAAAGTCCATAGAATACCAAAATCGTGTATGTTGTGGTAGTTGCTATAATTAGAGGAATTTCGAACGGCTATTACTTGTGCGATTACGATTCAATTTTCTTCAGACACAGAGCATTAGGACGTTTTGTAAAACTACTTAAATACATATAATTAAATATAATTTTGTTGTGTTTACGAATTTATTGGTTAAAATATGTTATTTGTAGATTCGTACTATTATTGCATTTTGACTTTTAGCGTATTTAAAGTTTTTTTAAGACTTTTTGAATCACAGGTGTCCGATTGTGAGGGAAGGAATACTAATTAATGCTAAAAACGAAGAAGTACAATTAACCATGTTTTGAGTACTAACGCACAACAACGCCACCTTAGTCTATTATACAAACCAAAACAAAAAAAAAATTGAAAGGTTTTTGCTTTTAATTTTGCTGTTGAAAGAATAAATTTTGAATATCTTTTTCGATTGCGCAAAAACACAAAGGATCCAAATAATTAAGTTATCACGTTTACTTGGTTTCGATGTGCATTACTGCCCGGCAAACCAGTTTGCACACACTCACACGATATTTACATATGGTTAAGCTCATTTTTCTAGCCCACGCAACACAGCTTTCAAACCTTTCCTATGTAATTGAAAATTTCTTCACCTTTGATCTTATTTATTTCCAATTCTCTATCTGTTATCCTACGCATACTTTTTCATTTTATTCGATAAGCGACGCTGCAAAAGGCAGCACGTTCAGAATGCATGCTCAAACTTGTTGGAAATGAATCCTGCAACTTTGAGAATCAACGATGATTTACATTTTAGGTATTAGGCATTATTAGGTAACTATTAGGCATTAAACTCTTTTACCATAATTGCAGCGGTATGAGAGGGAAAATAAATAAATTATACATTGATGCTAAGACCTTCCATTTTAATGTAATAATGTTCACCAAAACCTGGCTACATGATGTTGACATAAACGAAGAAATTCTCGACAGTAGCTGGACGATTTATAGAGCTGATCGTGACTATTCATCCACAGGTCTAACCAGAGGTGGCGGAGTGTTGATTGCGATCAATAGTTCCCTGACCTCTAAAAACGTTGATACTACCTCCTTTAAAACTTTTGAACATATGGTGGTTCGAATACGCTCAGGCAAGTGTTTTTTATATAGAGAGGTATTTAACATTCCACCGAAATCTGATGAAACCTCCTACGAGAAGATCTAGGAAATGATAAATTCCGTTGCTGCATCTCTCAAGGAACACGACCAAATAATAATTTTGGGGGACTTTAACCACCCTAATTTATCTTTTGCTCTTGATAAAACTGATAACCATCTTCTACCAGTAAACCTCTCAAACACCATCGATCTTAATCTAATCAATGCCTTTTGGGGTAATGACTTACAAGAAGTAGCGTTGACTCCCAACGAAAACGGAAACTGATTGGATCTTATTTTTACCAATGCGTATGACGATGTTGTGGTAAGTCTAACGAATGACAAAGAGAATCTTTTCTCTAACACACGAAGCCATTTCGCTTCTTCGGTTGGACTTGCCATATCTGATTTAACTTTTTCCCGAACCTACAATGACTGTATTGTATTTGATTTCTTAAATGCTGATTATAATAGCATTAAGTTTTATTTTGCCAATATTGATTGTGACTAACTTTCAAATTTAGATTTAGAAGAAGCAGTCTCTTCATTCTATAAAACACTCTTCGAATGCATTGAAACTCGTAATCCTAAAACAAAGAAAAATTTCAAAGTTTCCGAGTCTTGGCTTGACCGCGACCTTCGCCATCTGCGGAATTAAGGGAACAAGCCCTATAAATTAATGAGAGATAACAACTTCGACGCAAACCTTAAGAGTAAATATGATGAGCTGTCTATGGTATTCTCTTTAAGATCTCGCGAAGCATATGATCATTACATAGATTTAACCGGGGAAAATATTATTCGTAGTCCCAGAGAATTGTTCAATTTTATAAAAATCAAGCTGAAAGCCAAAGGATTTCCAACATCAATGTATTACGGTGAATGTAATTCGGGTTGTCCTCAAATTATATGCGGCCTTTTTACCGAGCATTTCCAAGAAGTTTTCTGCCCGGCGACCCCTTTTTCCAGCATATCAAATTGCCATTCGAAGACAGCACCATTCATTGACGAAATGAGTTTGTCTAGTGAAGATATCGTGAACGCTATTAAAGAACTTGATGTTAAAAAGGGGCCTGAACCTGATTCTCTTCCTCCTAGATTTCTTTTTGAGTGTATACATCAGCTCACTTCCCCTCTGCTTATTCTATTCAACGCGTCTTTATCACGAGGGGCTTTTCCATCTGTCTGGAAGTCTTTTCATTTAACTCCAATTTTCAAAAGTGGCGATAAGCGGTCTATAACAAACTATAGAGGTATTGCCATACTTTCAGCTATTTCGAAGTTGTTCGAAAAAATTATTTGTGATAAGCTTACCACATTAGTTAAGCCACAATCAAAAGAGCAGCTACATGGTTTTTGCAAAGATCGATCAACTATTACTAATCTAATGCTTCTCACCTCAAATATTCTCTGCAAAATGGAAAATGGCAACCAGATTGACATTATTTATACAGACTTCAGCAGAGCTTTTGATCAAATCGATCATGGAATTTTGATCCCCAAACTTCTAAAGTTTGGTATATTTGGGTCCTTACTGAGTTGGATTGCATCATACCTAAATAATTGAACACAGTTTGTAAAATTTCAGGGCACTTTTTCAACTTAAATTATTGCCACTTTCGGAATGTCATAAGGTAACCAATTGGGTCCCCTTTTATTCAATATCTTCATTTCTGACTGGTCGGAAATTTTGAGTGACGTACCTCATCTTCTGTATGCCAATGATATCAAACTTTTCCACACGGTGAATTCCAATTCCGAGGCTATTTTGCTGCAAGTCAAAATAAATTCATTATTGAAATGGTGTAGTGATAACGGACTTCAGCTAACTGTTGGTAAGTGTTATGTTATAAGCTCCTCGAGAAAGAATTCAGTATTCAAGCACACTTACAACCTGAACAATTCCCCACTTCAAAAAATTGACCAGATCTCATAGTTGGACGTTCTTTTCGACAGAAAATTGAATTTCAATTCTCAATACGATGCAATGCTTGCTTGTAGCCAGCTTGATTTCATAAAACGTTGTCCCAAAGATTTCAAAAATCGATGCGTCCACAAGACTCTATACACCTCATTTGTACGCCCCCTCCTTGAATATGGTTGTATTATTTGGAATCCATGCTTTGGGATTCACAGCATCTACAACGAATCTGTCCAAAAATGGTTTATTCTTTTTTCCTTGCGTGATGCTTAGGACCCAAAAGACCTTGCTAAGTTGCCGCCTTACCAGCAAAGAATTAATATTTTGAATCTTTCCTCGCTCTCATCTCGAAGAACTATCTTAAGCTCCTGCTTTGTTTTGGATGTAATCAAACAGATAGTAAATTTCGCATCGTTATCAAGCAACGTCACGTTTAAGGAAACTATTAAACGTTCTAGAAACACTCGTTTGCTTCATGAAGACCAACATGAAACCACCTACGCAGACAACAATTCTATGAGTGAATATTACTCATCTTCTATTTCAAAACTTAACTCTAAAAAGGAGATAACTGACGCACTAAAATAAGTTGTGATTATTAAATATAGATTTACATGTTTTTGTAATTTGTTTAGATATAAGTACTTTTTTGTGATTGCCTTGTTTGGCTTAACCAACAAATAAATCTATTATTAGTCAATTGAATTCACAAATAATTCAAGCAAATTTTTCGCACTTTTGCTCGTGAACCCATTTATCAGAAGTTTCTCAGTTGCATGCACTTATGACTTTACATCGATCAGCAGTTTCTTTGTCGAACTCCAGGTTGGAGCTCAATAATCGTAGTATTAAAAGTAGATGACTTCGTAAGAGTGCGGTTATCACCATCCGTGGCCAGTTCAACGATTGGTCACATAGTGTTACCATTTTACGGAGAGCTACGCCGACACCGAGAGCTTTCAAGGATTCGTCGAAGTCTATCTTTCAGTGCAGAACACGAGGACAGATGTTGCGCGTGAGTTGATGGAGAAAGTGGCCTGATCTGTTGAGCTTTAGATGTAAGCAGCAGCCCCTTATTGATGA
This sequence comes from Odontomyia ornata, assembly GCA_963969285.1. Classification (NCBI taxonomy): domain Eukaryota; kingdom Metazoa; phylum Arthropoda; class Insecta; order Diptera; family Stratiomyidae; genus Odontomyia; species Odontomyia ornata. Next base: position 454,898,193 of record OZ017738.1, on the reverse strand, counting down.
ATTTACGTTGTTGCTTCAATTAAATTACCTTAACCGTTATGAACTACGTAGGTTCATTTCACATCTTAATATTTAGTAATTATTTGACCTCAATAAATGATTATATTATTAAAAATGAATTTATTTCATTGGCTCGAGGTCTATTTAAATAGCAAACCGCATATATTTTATATAGATAAAATGCAATAAATCATGTGAAGTCCTATATGCAATAATTTACAACGTAATAACTCCCCCTATTTCCAATGCATTCCCCCAAGATCCAATCCTCCCTTTACTCCTTAATTCTACATTAAATCCATTTGTTTTGTTTTAGACTTTCTTATTATTTCCTTTGGTTAACTTCTATTCGCAACATCGTATATGTGTCTTAGTTGAAAAGTAACATATCATATTATTTTCACCTATACTGGTTTTACTTATGGTAAACATGGCCGCATTCTTAACGCCCAATATTTTAATTCTCATGTCCTCGTACTGATTATATCGTTCCGAGTTTTTCTTCTTATTAAGCCGCAGCCCCTAGTAAAACTGCAAATTCGGGTACTTTGCACACGTTCACCTCAGAAATGTCACGAATATTTGCAAAAATGTTTTTTGCTAGCAGTCAAAATGAACCTTTGGCTATTGAATCAACTCATTACATTTTGCAAAAGTTTGTTAGAAAAGTTATTAAATTCAAAAAAAAATATCATGTTTTCGTTAAAAAATGTAGTTAATCTCGGAATCTACTTAACGTGCCGAGTTAATTTAAGCTACATTTGCTATATCTAAATTATTTACATTGAATTAACTCATCAAAAATTTAAAAAAGTTTTTTGCAAAAAATTTCCCAGATCAAAATGTTGAAATTTGATACAAATCAATATGCATGCATAATATTAGTTCAGTGTGTGCTAATTACACATTTTGTTCTAGGAAATTTGTTGCAAAATTTTTTTTTTTAATTTTTGTTGAGTTTATTCAATGTAAATAATTTATATCTAACAAACATAGCTTAAATCAACTCGGTATGTTAAGTAGTTTTCGAGATTTACTACATTTTTTAAAGAAAACATGCTATTTTGTTTGAATTTTGTAATTTTCGCGACAAACTTTTTGCAAAATGTAATGAACTGATTCAATAGCCGAAGGTTCATTCTAGTTTCCATTTAAAAATTTTGCAAATATTTGTATGGTTTATGAGATGGACGGCTGAAAGTTTTCCCGAATTGGCAGTTTAACTGGGGGCTGCGCCTTAAACTGCATTAAATCCTCGACAGTCTTTCCCCAACAGCCTATATATTTTAAAAATTCCTCGCCTTGACCTTATGCTATCTGTTTAAAAATAATTATCGCTGAATAAATTTTAGCTCACTTTAACAGGAGGGCATTATAAGTTAAAAATTGATAAAAAAGGGGGAAAAAAGGAAAATGGATAAAAAAGCAAACTCAGTATGTATGAAAGTAAGCTGATGATGAAGAGGATGAATGACATTCTCCAAAGTAATTCACTTTATAGTTCTTGAGCCTTCGAGGCTTTTTCAACCCTCCTTCCAATGCTCAGTTGACCGCCCACTAAGCCGGTTGTGTTAGTATTTGACTCCCGTTCCTCCCTTGTTCGCTCATTCCATTGTCTAGTTTTCTGAGCGCATTGGGAAATCCTTTTTTCTTACTGTAAGGCCAATAAGCCTTTCTTAATCCAAGTCATCTACAACGAGTGCTTTGGTTGAGGTGGATCAGAACACTCTCTTGAGGAATATCCTTGCCTCTGCAATACCAACATTGAATAGTCGAGCTCCAAATCATTGCCATCCTTAATGAACCCTTTTTATTGGTGTATGCCAGATCAAGCTCTAGTAAATCACAATTTACCTCAGAAGGCGGAGGCCTATAAGCCCACCATAGATTCTTGGGTTGATTCCAGACTTCTCCCCAGCTTAACCAGCTCTGCCACAGTTTTTACTGACTTCAAAGATAATTGAGCTTGACAGAAAAATTGACAACGGTAGTGGCCTGATTTGCAGGGTTCTAAGTGTGGAAAGCAGCTCCTCATTCATAAACTTATGTTGTTGCTTCGATTAGACTATCCTTGCTCTTATGAGCTACGTTGATACATTGATTATATTATTGAGTTATTCGATAACTAATGTTGTTTTTTTTCAGGTTATTCAAAGTAGATTAATTTACATTAACAACAAACAATGATATATTAACCATTTTATTGGATAACCTTTTGCCATCTTTCGGTAAGTTGCAAAATTCCAAGTTCGAAGAAGCCTAGGTTTTTAGAAGCAAAGAGCTGGTCCAACTTCGGTCGGAAGTTTTAACAGTCAAATGGTGTTGAAGGGAGCGAAACAAATGATAGCCAAGAGTGCTAAGTCAGGGCTATATGGTCGATGTGGCATCATTTTTCCATTGAGCTCCATAATTTTTTCCGGTTTTTCAAAGAGTTGTCGGGTCTGGCGTTATCTTAATGGAGCATCACGCCTTTGCGATTGGCCAGTTCAGGGCATTTTTTTTATTTCTTCGCTCAGTTTCGATGGTTGATGACAGTAGACATTCGAATATATATTTTGGTTTTTTGGAAGTAGCTCAAGGTAGACTATACCTTTGTAATCCCACTACACAGAAAGCATAATCTTCTTTTGGTAAATGTTGGCTTTGGATGTCGATCATGGGGGCTTATCTTGCTTGGTCTATGATCGCTTTCAGACTAAGTTATCATGAACAATCCATCTTTTATCGCTCGTTATGATTCTTTTTAGAAATGGGTCGTTTTGGTTACGATTCAGCAGAGTCACTTTTTAATCTTTTTAACCTTGCGATGGTTGGTGTTTCAATTTTTAATCTTGGGAGCTACTTTCTCAATAGTTTCTGATGTCAGTTTCTGTAACCGACAAATAGAGATCTATTTCATCGTTAGTTAGATTCCTGTCATAAGGAACCATTGAGCAACCATTGCCATCATCAGAAGGAGGACAATGCTTTTAGTAATCCCGATTAAACTTTCATTTGAAACTTTCCACAATCTGTATTTTTTAATTCACCGATGATTTTCATGTTGAACTGGAATGAGGAAGACATCAGCATTTTGAAGATTGATTTCCATCACGAATGCATTATGGTTGCTATCATAAGGAAGCACCTGCAGTTTCCGTTGAGGAATATTAAAGCTGAATTCAAATCTTGCCTCAGTAACGCAGGGATCCAAATAAGAATTTGCCCTAGGGTATGTTGGGAGCTCCGCGCTGTATAGATTGCACCTGTATCTAGTTTGGTTCTCTGTTATCCACGATTTCAGGAATACATCTCCTGGATTATTGTTATATATGCTTGGCATTCCAGCCACCGGTAAGAATATAATATCTATGCGGACTGTTCAATTCAAGTATTTCAAACAAGGAATTGAGCTTCTCCTTCAACTTGAAAACAGTTCCACCAGTTGCAAGGCAGAGATAACGAAGAGGTTATCTCCACTCGGCAGTGAAATTTTTATAACGGACACTTCAAGAGATTTGAAGTTTTCGAATTCGACTTTTTCATTATTTTGGAAACAATAGGGTCTTCTCATCAATATCCCGGTGCAACCTCCCCCATCACCGTTTACCCTATCGTTTCTTACGAGTTCAAAATGGTGGGTTGCAGTGAGAAGCATGATGTCAAGCTTTTGCTTAAAAATGAATGCCAGTTATAGTCACGTTGATGTAAAGTAACAATGGAGTTGACGTTGATAGAGATGAAATGAAGCTAATCCATGGAAATGTGACTGGATGACAAATTATTTTGAAGCATGTTGGCCTAAACGTTGAAAAACGAAATTGATTTTTTTAATCTTGCTTATTTAGTCTTTCTGAAAGAGATTCAAGCCGTTTGTAAATTTTGAGAAGCAGCTCATTATTGCCACTTACATTATTTATTTTATTTACATTGTTGCCTGCTGTTCCTCTAGCAGCAAATGTAAATGACGAAGTTGGAAGGTAACACACTACGATGTACTTACGATGATTTGTTTTGGGCAAAATTTAACTTTTGCATCTTGATACGAAGGGCATCCCGGATATGATACTGGATGGCCAAATATACCGCAGTTAATACAGTATAATTTTTCTTTTGGCTACGTCTGAGCCAATTTACGTTCACCGAGGGTATGAATATCTTTACATTTAATGCAGCAATAGTGCAAGGCACAATTAGGAACCAAATGACTTACTCTTTGGCACCTGTAACACTGGTTGACCTCCGGTTTTTGGAGACGCTCCCCCCTCAAAACTTTAAGTTCAAGTACCTTACCTGTTGGAGGGCACTTGGTCAGCTATCGTTAGAAATTTATACCAATGGTAATATTTTGCTTTCAAAAGTTGATCTTCTGGTAGCAAAGTTTTTCACGCTAATCAATTTGACAGCTGGTGCTACTTCTTGAAATATGTCAAGGAGATCAACTGTATTCTCCACACAGTCCAAGCCCTTCAACAGGAAGGTCTTATTGTTTTCCACCTTTGCCGTGTATGTGGAGTGGGGAGCGTGTGCACTACTAAGAGCATCTTTCACTAGCTTAAAATCAGCCAGTGTTTTTTTATGATTATGGGTTTATCAACGGTCACTCTCTCAACTTGGAAATTATCGATCTTATGTTGGGCTGCCATTAGTCGAACCATATCCCGTCCACGCTGCCCAAAGACATTAATCGGAGGGACTTTCTCAGTTATCTTATTATTTTAAATAGGAGAATCAGCAGATACACCGGCTGGTTTCTACAGCAAAATTATTACTTGGTATTCAACAAAATTATCACTGGAATCATTAACATTGCCTATGTTTTATTGACACTCCATCCCGATGTCTATAACGTCATTCATCGCAGCAAGTATCGCATAGTAATTTGAGCTGTCGTTTGTTCCTCCCGCGCTTGGTATGATATCAGCATTATGGATTGTTGACGCTTTTGTATCTTGTAATGTTATTTTATTTGTTTCTTCAGCCTTTACCGTGGCTACTTTTTTTCTTTCGTCTTGCTTGTTGCCGCTTTTCCGGACGCGTTTTGTGGCTTCATTACATTTTTTTTGTTGAAGTTTGTTGATTGCTGGATCATTTCCTCCAAATTTTGAATTCGGAGTTTCATCTCCTCATTTTCTTTAGTAACTCTTGCGTTTTCTTTGGTTACTCTTTCCAATTCTTCGCTTGGAATACGCTCAAAGCTCTCTTGGTCGTTTTTTCATTACATGATTTTTTTCATTCGTAGCATTTGCAATACCTGGCCCCGGGTCCCCCAGCAGTGGGAAGCCATCGGGCTCCTCCATGCCCCGGCGAAAAAAATTTCTTCTTTTTTGAACTTTTTGAGACTTCCTCGCAAGTAAAATCCAGACATTCGATCAATTGTTCGAATAATTCGACGATTTAATATGTTTTTAAAAAATTAAATCCAAATTTGACGTTTTAAAATTATTTTAATTTTTGAAAATTATTGACAGGAGCGATTAAAAACACGTCTTTAGGCAACGACTGCTAGACGTTTAATCTCCGAGTTTTCCCTTAATTTCATAGCTCGTTATAAACCCTAAAGAGCCCAATACACATTGCATCGTGGAGTAGGGTACAAATGTGCACATTCTAACCCAGCAAGCAGAGTCAAACTCCATAATTGTTGGATATCATATCAGTACTAGTGATGGAAAACTATCGATAGTCGGCACTATCGATATTGTTCGATAGTTTTCAATAAACTATCGATAGTTTCAATATTTGGTAAATAGCTCGAAAGAAAATCACTGGAATTGATTTCTATGTTCCATGAAGCACATTAAGTTTTTAATATCAGAATTTATTTGATTGATTTAATTAATTTATGATATATCTAATAATACAATTTAATTTATTGATTGAATTGATTTTTTTTTACTTTGTTACATCCAGTAACCAATTGTTTTTATTCAAAAAAACAAGCATATTTACATATTAAGGGTGAATACGGTTGAAACGATCGGTCACGATTTGCCCTGTCATACTGAAAATTCGCTCCGAATCAACAGACATAGCTGGTACTGATAAAATCTTAACATCACATTCAGGGAGTGGTTTTAAATCTTCCGTTAAAAGCTGAAATGCATAAGAGAAATAAAATTATATTGTGAACCTAAAGGGGATTGCATACTTTTCAAAATTGCAATGGATCTGAGTCTTGGGGTGCAAGCATTCTCTCAAGATACTGCCGATTATGATTATATCTGCAATGCTGCTTTTTCTGTTCTTTGCCATTCTCTGTTCAAGGAAATTCAACAGTGGATCCTTCAGTATATAAATTTTAGAAGTCTCCGTATGATCATTTGAAGGAAGAATATCTATGTTTTTCAATTTCACTAACATTTCATTTTCCAAGAGTTTTGAAGGCTCATCTGCGTTAGTTGGCATTCTGAACACTTCTTTCTTAAAGCAAGGATTACGATTTTTAGAATTGATCGACATTAAAACGTAAACAGCTTACTTTTTATTCCTTGTACAAGCTTGCCACAAACGAGTTTATCTTCAGTTGTTTCCAAATGTTTTTCCAAGTTCGCTAACTTGTCGTAGAGTCCAAGAGTTATAGGAATTATCAAGGAAATTGTAACGTCTTTTACCCCAGATCGTTTTTCAGAATTTTTTTCAAAATGTGAAAGTAGTTTTTCTAGATCTTTCAAGACAATGATTTCGTCTGCAATGAGTAGTGTGGAAGATCTTGGTGCTGTCAACAATGTCTTGAATATAGCATCATTAATTTCCAGTCATTTTGATCATCAAGCAGGTGCTATTCCATCCGGTACAAACCACCTCTATAAGAGTCAACGCTTTTCCTGTACTTTGCATTTGCTCATTTTTAAACTTTTCAATCGAAACTGTGCTGCTTTAAATAAAAAGACACAAATTTTTTACGTTTCCCGATCACATGTTTGAGCTCATCGCATTTCAATGCATCTTGAACGACTAAATTTAAAACGTGCGCATAACATGGCAAGTTATCGTTTCTTAAAGATTCCACAGGCTTTAATCATTGACGACGTATTGTCGGTTGCAATACATGTAACTTTTAAAACCATTCTAAAAATACTTCCTGCAAACTATCAGCAATTTTGTTTGCCCGATGAGTCCACAAGTTTTTTGTCGACAATAAAGTTGCTTCAAGTTTAAAATACATGGTGAAATGACAAGTTACCGATAAACATGACCCATTAGAGCATGAAGTCCATAAATGGCATGTAATCACAATATAACTGGCCTCTGATATAATAACTTTCAATTTTGTATGCAGTTCGAAGTACTGTATGTTTATGGAATGTTTGATGGTAGCACATATCTAGGGTTTATGAAGGAGATGAAATTTTGAAACCCTTGATTTTCTACAATAGAAAATAGTTGAAAATTTAGAGCGATCATCCAAGCCAAGGCATTGTCAATCTGTTTCTTTTTTGTTGAATTAGCTTTGTGACTTTCAGTCAAGCTGAAATAAGTGCTAATCAATCGCAAACTTCTTCGGCTTCTTGAGTCCTCATCACAAACAGAGCTCAAATTTGTCACATCTCTTGGAACAGCGTCAGCTTCAATATCAACTTCTTTAATATAATCGTTATTACACCTCTTCAAATTATCTTTCGAATTCGAGGTGTTTTCACTTGTTTTATACTCCTTCCCACAGGTTAAACATTTGGCAAACTGTTTATCTGTAGATTTTTTTTTGAAAAATTCCATACTTTCGAAAGTTTCGTTTTGTCATACTTTCTTCAGGCTTGCATGAAAGAGATGTCATTGATGAGGAGGATGGATATGACTCAGAGTGATTCTCAGATTAGATTAATGATCGAGATAATATATTTGGTGCTTCTGTTGCTAGGAAATTTACAAATTTGAATAAAGAATAAACGCTATTTCAGTTTAGAACGAACTTCCCTAACAACAAGAGAATAGCATCATTAGAAGTAAATAAGCCCAGTTCCGTAGCAAAATTAAATGAAAAGCCAACCGGCCAATATTTGTTCAGAAAATTTTCGGAAATCTAAGTTATGTGGTCGATAGTAGGGTTTGACTGTCGATAGTGGCCCGATAGTAAAATACTATCGATAGTGCCGATAGTGCTATCGATAGTTTTCCTTCACTAATCAGTACGGCATGGGCTCTCGGATATTATGGGCGGACATGCAGTGAACTTAATAGCGGGCTAGGCAGTGGCAATTGAAAGGTGTTTGGGAAAGAAAGACTTTAGAGGAGCTGGCACCACAGTCCAGAATTTAAAAATTTCATGATGACGCGTTAACAAAATGCTGCATCTGAATTCGGTATCTAGAGTGGCATTTTATGCATCTATAATAGAGGAATGAACTGTCCAAAGACGTTTGCAACTCAAGCTGAACCGGTATCGCCATCAATGAAAAATGAAAGTTCCTGGACCCAAATCGAAGGCTTTGTTCTTAAGTTGGACAACATTCATATATTACTAATGATTTCCATTTGAGGTGGTTAGTAGAAATGGAATATTGAAAAAGAAGACAGGTGGTTTCGAGTCCTTATATATTTTTGTTAATTTTATGTCCTTTTTTTGAATCTATTAGAGTTATACTCGTAATCTTATGCAAACAAATTTACTAGTGCGACAAGATAATAAACTCGTAGAGAGAGAGAGAGACTTTACAGCGGAAGCAGGAGTGGAAGGTTCGTCATCGAGAGTGTGGATTTCTGGGTAATCCGTGAGTAACTGGTTCAGTGTTTTCGGTTCAAATTACAGTATCGTAGTTTGTATTTTGTAAATTTCGTTTGGTGTAGGTTCTTTCGGCTTGAATTTAGGTAGAGTATGTCTGGCGCCGCGTCGATATCTAGATCGGCAACACACGATTTTGTTGTTTTTATGCATTTTGAATAGCTGAAACCTCCGAAAAGGCAACAGAATTTAAATTTTCTTTTGAAAACTTTTGAACGCATTTCAAACGGGCAACCAAAACGGTGGCTGAAAATCGTAACCGAGCATAATCTATTTACAATGAGGCCCATGACCGGATCCCTCATTGAACTAGCTGGCCGACAAGCAGCCACTACCGAATAGACTATGAGTGCCAGGAGATTTTAACCTTAAGGGTACAATTCCTTGGCAGGGCTCGAAATTTCACATTTTCGAATCGCGACGATTCTGAATTTTTCGGGAAGCAATCGATGTGAGAGAGAAAAATCATTGCACTGCAATCATACGAGGTGCAATAATTTATAATGGATTAACTATTCTTACGCGAAAAGTTGAATTTTGGTTGGATTCAAAAGGCAAAATAGGTTCATAGTTTTCTCAGAAGACACGTTTCTCTAGCATGAGAAGAATCTCTATTTAGCATGTTCTACAATAACACGGATCAAAATAACATTGATGAACATATTAAAATTTCCAAAAAATAGGCTATTTAATTTTCATGAGCTAAAAAACGGATGTATTAGAGGAGCGAGCCCTTGTCCTTGGACGATCATATATCTTGTTCCATATCATTATTCCATCATTTTATACGTTTTCTATTCTCCACAGAAGTTCACTTGCCCTCAATCAACCACCAATAGACCAATGAAATAATCTCTCCATAAATCTTTGTATATCAACCAGCTATCCACAATTTTTACAGCAAACGGATTAGTCATAAAATGCTGAAGAAGCAATAACGTAGGTTATGTTGGGATATGTTTTCAACCCCTTTTTTTTATTAGCGTGCATTGTTTACCGTCGGTAGTATGTGTTATCGAGCAAGCTTTAATAAAATCATATGCCACTCCTTTTATGTACACAACGTATCACCAACGACATGTCTGTTATTCACCTAAAAATTTATATTAGTTTGCGTTCATTAAGCTAAAAGTATACTCCTGTCTCCTGCATGTTGATTTTATAGTAGTTATATCTACGAGTACAATTTACATCTACATAACTACGCATGTATCACTTTGGAAACATTTTTGTGGCACATCAAAAAGGAAATTAACAATTAGATTGAAAATGTATAATTCGTTCATTATTTGTGTACATACGAGTACATATACCATAAACACAATGCAGGCCGATAAAAGCGTGAAGCTATCGTGGTAATTAAAGGAGTCATTTGATTAGGTCATACTACGATGTAAACATACACATATGAGTCGAAACCTACATCCCGTGAATATTTTAAAGGTTTTTCTGCTAGCTTACTCATTACTTCATCTCAAAATAAGTTCATAATGAAGTCAAACCTTATCAAATTACTTATATTGATTTTTTTCGTACACTCCCATTTCCATGGAAAAAAAATTTAACCTTTCAGCGGCTTGGAAATAACATAAATTTTCATAATTCCTAACAGATATTGTGACCTTTGTCGATGCTTATCCATCTTTTCTCCATTCATGCATCTCATCGGAGTATCTTTCAACAGTTGAAGGTGGAAGTTTCGTGTATGCTCAAGAATCAAGCATTCTTGAAAAAAATGATTGACTACATTCTTAAAGAATTTTCATTAATAAGAGCAGGCTATGGAAAATTGTTTTAATCAAAGAGATTCCAGCTGAGAAGTGGTAAGATTCTTCATTATTTTAAATCAGAAGTATTTTTTCGCTCACAACCTACCATCCGGCGAGGCAAGAATAATCAGGGCCGTTGCCATCTTACTCAGGCCCATAAGGAAATCAATTAACGTACCTGACGTCACTTCCCGTACCGGAAACAGTAGCTCTAAATTTCATCAGTAGCTCTAAATTTCGATAAACAGCTACTTTTGAGATTGTCAAATATGACATTTCTCAGATGAAATTTAGCGGAAATGATACAAACGGGATCGAAATACATATATTTGCGCGCTAATGTCTTCGACGTTTCATATTTAAAATAAATCGTTGACATAGTACGGATAAAATTTCAAATTACAGTCATATGTACTGTTTGATGTAAACAGCACTAGATGGCGCTGATGAGGTTGCTCGAAGTGGTTAGTTCGCGACGTGACGCGGTGTTTCCGTTTTCGGGCCTGAGTTAGAAGGCAACGTCAGGGCCCAAAGGGGATATAAGTAGAGTCTGGATACATTTTTGTGGGTGGTGTCCAAAAACAAGATAAAAACGAAAACTGGCTTAACACCTTACCTGCCAACAAATACATCACCGATGAGCACGTTATAAAATCGACCGCAGAAGCAAACGTATGACTGGTGAGCACGTCAAAAGTCCCCCCCACACGCAAAGTGAAGATGTATGACTAACAGTGCCTCAGTATTTGCCGCTTGAAAAGTTTTGATAGCAAAAATGAAATAATGTCTCTCTACTCTTCAACATACCTATTCCCATGATCCTCCAATAATTTTATACCATTTTTGTTTTTATCCAACTGGTCCAAAGGGTTGCAATTATACTCAGAGTTAATTTTTTACCCTTTCCAAATCCCTTCTGAATTTCAAAAACTCTTTTGCTCCGATTTTCCCCAAATTTTCAAGAAAGGTGTATTGAGTAAATATCTCGTCTAAGTTCGTGAACCAGCTACTTGTAAATCGACCAGGGGAAAACAAATGGCGGCATTTTAGACGAAAAATCGCGATTTCCGTTTTGACCAAAGTGCAGCTCCGATTTGGTTAAAATTTGCTACAGAGTTTCATTGAGATATGTGATGGATCTCGTAATGAAAAACGCAGAGTCAAAGTTCGAAAAAAGTGTAAACATTTTTTTGTGAAATTTGACAGTTTGGTTAAAACTATAAGTGTATAAAGAACTACGTAAAACAAGTAAAAGGTGGCTTCTTCTAGAAGGGTATTGAATAATTACTAGAAAATCAATCTTCTGAATATCAAAACTTGACCCATAGATCGGAAAAGCGGCATATGGTTATTATGTATTTTGATTTGTCATTTTTCTGGGTGCTGACCTCTATGTTTAACTTGTCATGACGATTAATCAATGTTAGAAATTATAACTAAAATTTCCATCAAAATCCTTACATATCTGTAGAGGTTGAGTCTTTTCCGAACGTGTATTCAAACAGTATTACGTGTAACTGTTGCTGCGACTGATAAATTTGTAATTGTCTATTACTTAACTTTTTATGGCTAGATTTTTATGAAAGTTTCAGAAAATATGCGGTTTACATTAGAAAATGCAGGTATAGGTGATAAAATGAAGATTCACCTCTCGACTTTATAGTTGAAAACATAAAATTCGTAAAATTTATGATGATTAACAAATTTGTTGCAGTATTGACTTCTGGGGTATTTGTTGCCCTTGTACTCATAAAAACTACTTCTGTGATTTTTTTCAGATTTTCTGTCCAAAGGTGGTCAATCGCGAGTGGGGGGGGGGACACACAAATTTCTCGTACATTTCCCCTTCTGCTGCGCCCCCAGACGTGAAAAGTGTCAGTTTAAGACCTCATTAAGACCTTTGACGAACAAATTTTTTTAGGGGTTACCCCTATATGGGGAGATCCCCCTTAAAGCCTTATAAATATTATTTTATACTACAGCTTTTAAGAGGGCACCACTTTTGATCTACTCACCAAAATTTATGTTTCTAGCTTATGTGGTTTGCGAGAAAACTTGCTGTGACGGATAGACAGGACGCGATTTTAGTAGGGTATTGTAAGTAGTAAGTTTACAATACCCTAAAAACTGGAGGTCAGGTCACAAAAACCAAAATGATGACTAGTTGGAGATTGGAACTTCAAAGGCTTCTAAAAAACGCAGTTTTGATCCGATGTGTATGAAACTTAGTTTTCCGATAGAAAAGAAATATCTACAGTTTTCGTCCTTTTGATGATCATCCATGAGCAAGTTTCAAAATGGCAGTAGTTTAAATATATGATTTTTACAGATTTTTCTGGCCCTCTTGCGGCCAGATTTTTCAAAGGGTGCTTTTGTGAAACTTGGGATCATTGATAAGTGTACTAAGTACTTTTATTGTGCAAAAATTATAAAAATCTGATGAAAAATAAAGAAGTCGAAAGTTAAAACCTAATATTTTCAGCTGCCATTTTCACTGAAAATTGAAAACTTTGCCCTGTCCTGAGTGAAACTCCGATTTAAACGAGATTTGGCACATTGGCTGATGAAACCCTTAGGCAAAAATATTTTTGAAAATTCAAAATTAAATGCATGCATTCAGAATGGCGGCCAACAGAGGTCAGAAGGTAAGTGAAATTCGCTTTTTGAGTAGCAACTGAGATAATGAATATTGTTACATGTACAAATATTTCTGCAAGCTACTGTCGCAATTGTTTTCACAACAATTAAGAACATCAACAAAATGAATTTACTCGAAATCACGAGAACCCACCAAGCATCAACATCTGAAAGCGAGTCACTGCTCCATTCATTTACGCTCGCTCGAATGTTCCCGCTAATTCACCAATGTACGAGAAGTGGGTTGAATGACTACAGACCCTATATAAAGGAGAGCTGAATGAATTATTCATTCGACCGCGATAAGAACTGCGATAGTGTGTGGGAAGCGATATTGTCGAGTAATAGAAAAGTGATTTTTGTTGACTGTGAAGTGATCGTAGAAGGCAATTGCGATAGAAATTAATGGACAAGTGGAAGATAGATTTTAATAGTGAAAATTAAAAAGAAATTGTGAAATCGACCAAATAAGTGATTGTGCGTTTCTAAGTAATTTAATAAACTCTTTTAATTTAATTTAAAAGACATTGGGTTTTCACTTTCCCGGAACATAAAAATTATTGGCCGCGAACCGAACCACGCGACATTGGTGTCAGAAGTGGGATAGAAAATTTTGAAAGTGAAAAAAGTCTAACAAAAAAAAATAAAAATGCACAATAGTGAAATCTAACGTGGAAACTGGTGGGAAAATAAATAAAAGCCAAAACAATAAAAATACAATGAAACTTGCATCTAAGAATTAATCAATTGAGCATATCGGAGCTCAAAGAGGAGTTGGAACAGCGAAATCTGGCCACACAAGGTACAAAGGCCATACTGATTGCACGCTTGCGTGACGCGATCGAGTCGGAAGGCGTGAATCTGGATTTGGATGAGCTCTCAGATGCGGAAAAAGGCGCAAAAGGTGGAGAAGTGGAAACACCAAAGCCAAAGGAGTCAGAAAATGCGTTGATGCAAATGTTAATGCTGATGTCATCCAGTTTAACTGCGAAGCTAGATGAACAATCAGCGAAGCTCAATGAACAGTCGGCCAATTTAACTACGAAGCTAGATGAACAATCAGCGAAGTTAAATGAATAATCAGCGAAGTTAAATGAACAATCAGTGAAGCTGGACCAACAAGCGATCGAAATCAAGGAAGTGCAAAAACAGTCAACCGAAATAAAAGCGGAGCTCAATCAAATTAAATGCGTCGAGGAAAAAGTTTACAAGGTCGAGGAGAAAGTCAGCCAGGTTGAGGAGAGAATCAACGATGAGATCAGCCAGGTCGAAGAAAGAATGAACCATGAGATGGAAAAAGTGAAAAAAGGATTGGAAGCAGCGAAGGCAGTAGTAACCACTTCACCAGCCCCACTTGTAACCACAGCGCATAGCATATCCAGAAATGTGAAAGCACCAATATTCGATGGGCAAACGGTGTGGAGTATTTAAAAAATCCAGTTTGAAGCAGCCGCTAGGACAAATCACTGGAATGAGCAGGAGCGAGCAACTGCATTGATTCTTGCTCTAAGAGGCCCAGCTGCCGAGCTTTCGCAGACTATCCCCGTTGAGTTACACTCAAACCTGGCTGCTATACTGAATGCGCTTGAGATACGTTATGGAGACGATCATCTGAAGCAGATTTATCGGGCACAGCTACGGCATCGGATGCAGAAGTCTGGCGAAACTTTACAGCAGCTAGCCCAAGACATTGAACGACTGGCATTTTTGGCTTATCCAGCTTACGACCTAGAACATCGAGATGACGTAGCAACAGAAGCATTCATTAGCGCATTAAGGGACCCGGAACTGCAGCAAGCTGTGCGTTTAGCTCAAAAGCAAACAGTCAAGGATGCATTGGCTTATAGTTTAAACGAAAAATGTGACCCGTACCACTGCCCGGGTTCGCGAGGTAGTAACAGACGATTGCAGGTGTGAGCGCGTGGGAATTGAGCGAGAGCTGCAGTCGAATGGTGCGCGTAGATGCCAGAATCGCGGGGAAAAAGGGAACCTGCAAAGAGACTGCAAGAAGCAAAGAAAACGGAGCTATTGTCCAGAATGGTGGAGATCCAGACCGTGTCAGGAGGCTAGAATAGAAGCCCATCAAACTGAAAGGGCCAACTTCATGCGACGGACGTCAGCTAGGAGGATCGACATCCCCAGCACCCCCATCACCGTGTCAAGGCAACATCGTGGAGAAGCAGACTTATGTCATCATGGTCAAGTTGATGAAGAACATTGCAACATAACAAACGACACTGGTGCACCCCGATCGACGATTCGACCAGACCTAGTGAGGCCCCAACTACTTCATAAGGGCAGAGTTCATGGCAATGCTGACACCCTATCTCGTCATCCATGTCCAGCTAACTGCAAGCATTGCCAACGGGTTAAGAAAACGCAGCCGACCGTTGATCTGTGATTGATAACTGGCCACATGAATCGTATGGACGAACAACTGATACCCAAAAAGGTAATCGTTGGGAGAATTGAAGGGTGGAGGCTGACTAGGCTGACTCGGTCGACGGAAACAGTTCAGCTATTCGTAGGAAGCGAAGACCAGAGAGAGGCTGTAAGGCTACGAAGAAGAAGAAGAGGAATGTCGAAGGAATTATTTCAAATTATTTTAATCTCTCTCCGGTTCTATAACTTTTCTACTAGAGAAAAAAGAAAATTGAATAATACACCAATAGCTGCTGATACTCGTATATCCAATATACTTGAAGAATTTGTTTCCAATTGCCAAAAATATTACAAACTGAGTGACAATACTGCAGTCACTGGAATGCTTGTATCTTTCAGTGGAAGAGGTAGATGGAAAAAGTTTATGCCAAAGAAACCGTGCAAATACGAGTTAGAGATAAAGTGTTAGACCAATGGAAGAACAGGGCATTTATATCATGCTTATTAACATACTGGAAAGAATGGTGAAGGCTTAGGTCTTTCGGAAGTTGAGAAGAAATTCTTTTAACCTGCGCAATGTGTTTTAGTTTATTCTGAACCGCTCCAGAGCACCAGCAAGGCATTTATGTCATGGTTATTAACATGCTGGAAAGAATAGTGAAGGCTTAAGTCTTTCGGAAGTTCAGAAGAAATTCTTTTAACCAGTGCAATATACTTTAGTTTATTCTGAATCGCTCCAGAGCACCAATCCTAACATTCCCGTTTATAAAGGTTTTATATGAACTAAGTAAAGTTTGCCTTACCAATGTTGGTATTGTAAAAAAAAACAAGCAGAAAATCCCTCCTAATTTTCTCCATAAGAACCCCCCAGTTAAGTCAATTAAATGCGGATTTACTAAAAGCACCACTTTACTGTCATTCATGCTAAAAAACCAAGACTGTAATCATAATTTCTACCATGCATCACGAACAAGTAATTGATATTCAAAAACACATTCCAGAGGTAATATTGTTTATAAGCCTCCGAAAAGTAGCGTAAATTCCTTGGATGCAAAATTCGCCAAATATTCTTGCTCCAGACGGTGGCCGATGGTTTTATTTTATATGATAGTAGATATTGCTGCTGTAAATGCGTTCTTACTGTCCAATTGCAAACCAGAAGGTCGGATGATTTTCATGAAAAATGTTACGAAAAGTCTAGTTCGACCTCATCTCGAAAGACGTATAGCAGTTTCACAATTGACTCTAGAACGCAAAGGCCTCCTCACTAGCATTTCCAGCACAGGTACAATGTTTCGTGCCGAGGAAGCACCAGAGAACGAACGTCTCAACACACGCAAAAATTGTTACTTATACGATGAAAAAAAAGGAGAAAAATTTCATACACACGCCATACCTGCTAGAAACCTGTCTGTTTGCATTGTTTGAAACCTTCTTGCAACACATGCCACTACAACTTTTTTAGTTCCTATGAAAGTGCCTATTATTTTTTCAATTAATATGCATCTCAATTTTTCAATTTTCCAAAGTTCTATTCAAAAGATAGTTTATATCGAAGAAAAATATGCTAATAATGTAAAATCTTATTTGCTTTTGTTTTAGAAAAAGTTGCAGCCTGCACTTATAAACATCTGCTCATAACTTTAAGATCTTCAATAATAAACGCTTGAACTAATTTATAAATATAGTTTAAAACATAAATAAAATAACCCGTTAATTTCAGTACGGTCAAATCATTAGTTTCTTTAAAAAAATAACAAAAAAGGGAAAAATTAATCCTTCTAAAGCTATCTGCCCCCTTAAATCTGAAATGCATAGGTATGGTGTCACAAAAATAGGGCGGTGGGAAAAAATAGATTGATCCAACAATGTTAGAAAGTTACCTACAAGTATAAGTCGCGATAGTGGATCTCAACGAGAGCAGTCATTTGTTATAATTTCAACTGAGTAGACGTGTGTGCATTTGGGCGTGAATTGTAAACGGCGGAGCTAGTGCAATCAGGTGCGGTATACAATTGAAAAGCGGCAGTTATTGAAAGTCTTCGCGCTGGACTGACACCAAGAGAAATTATAAGGTTTTTCAGGTATCCAAAATGTACAGTTTATGATATTGCTCAGAAGTATGAGGCCGCGAAAAATTATGAGAAAGGTTCTCCTAGTCTAGCAAGGAAAATTCATGTGAAGTAGAAGACGGCAAGAACCCCAGAAGTTGTTTAAAGGGCGCAAGATTTCATTTTGGAGGGTACGGGAAGCACGCTTAGAAAAACAATCACAAAGAAGGTATACCATACGGGTCTTATGGACGATTGATAAGCCGTGTATTGAAAAAGTGACTAACGGAAGGCCGTACGTTTTTCAGCAGAACAGCGCCCCAGCTCACAGAGCCATTAAGTGCAAAATTAGCTCTCACATAATCTGGACATGTTTTGTTCTAAAGAATTCTGGCCTCCCAACAGCCTGGATTTAAATCCCCTGGACTATTATATGTGGAGCGTTATTGGGCGGGTTTCCAACAAGACCATACATCCTAATGTGGAATCCTTACAGATCGCCGTTGGGCAGCATTCATCAATTTACAACGAGAGCAGTTAAAGAAGGCGTGCTCGCGATTCAGGCGGAGAATTGAAGAGATGATTGAAGCAAGCGGGGGCTACAATGAGTTATAAATTTAAGGAGAATACCTAGAATTAAGATATTACAATTTTTATGGTTAAACTTTAATTTATAAGGCATAAATAATTATTATTATTAACTGCGTGTTCTTTCTGGATTTTGCTGACGCACCCTGTATAGTTGTACAGAAGAGGCCATGCAAGAAATCCCATTTAAAATATTTTATTTCGAAGTGCTGGCATTAATTATATAAAAGCTCAGGTGGCTTAAGACGTAGTTGAATCGCATTGATAAAAAGCGAGAATTGATATGATGTACTCAATCTACAAAAGTTAAAATTTAAAGCCCACTAGAGTGTTGTTTACGTCTCAAAATAGATACATTTATAAGCCAATGTCAACCTCGTAATACTCTTGTAATATTTAAAAGTTATTCTTGAAACAACATTTAGGCTAATGCATCATGAAAATTTCATTTCTCACGGGAAACAACCTTGAGCTTTTACTTCAAGCTTCATATTTATAGGCGAACGTAATGTGATACACGGCGAAAAATAATTTTCCAAATGAAAATGAATTCTTTGACCTGGCAAATCGAATTTCTTAAAATTTAAAGAATTTTTCACACATACCCAATGTGTAGCGCCGAAATATTTTCGAAATTTCTCTTAGGTTACTGTTATAGCCCAGTCATATTAGGGCTTTCACCTCGGAATAAAAGATAATAAGCTGCAAATTGGTATGAACCTTTGTTTTGTCATTCTAAATGTTGTCTCAAAAGTCACAATCGTTATCGTGTCCGCGTCTCAAGATATTCAAGGTCAAAGGTCACAAAAATCGGTTTTTCGAGAATATCTGGCTTCCTATCGGTTAAATGAGATTTGCATTTATTATAAAAGTTGTAGGCTATAAAATTCCCTACAACTTTTGTTTAAACTTTTTTTTCATACGACCAACCGTTTTGAAGGTAGAGCGCGAAGAGTGCACATCGTACAGTCATATACGGCCTAATGCAAGGTCAAGCGTGAGTTATGGTTATCAGTACGTTATAAAGTCAATTATTTACTTGGAAATTATAATTATTAAACAATGCCTATTATTTATGTACTAACTATTAATTATTTATATTTAATTAAAGTAAGTAACTTGATTATTTATATATAATTATTCATATTTAACTATTTAAGTATAAAATATTATTAATTCTGGATTATATATTTTAGTTTTATTTTAAGTTAAAATGATAGTAAGGGTATATATTTTACACATATTTTTATTTATTATTAAATACGGCATAATATACATTTATCAAAATGTGAGTTCAAATATCAAAAGTATCTTTGTTGATTTTAATTGTAATGAAATTGGAAATGGAAGCTAATTATCGTCTTCTTGTTCGTCGTCTTCTTCTTCTTGTCGCTCAAAAATGTTCGATTCATTGTCATCATCCTCATTATCTGTCATGTTCATCTCCAAACCTTCCAGAATATCGGGATCATATGTATTTTCTTCATCGGGATTACTTGGATACAGTGAAGCGTTGAGGCAAGCTTGTCCGTTGCACTGGCCGCAAGCTAAAGAACATTGTAGCCCTGATTTTCTGCATCCACAGCGGGAACCACAACCATTTTTGCAATTGCAAAATATTACGTTTAGTAGTTCGGCTGGTGCTGGAGGTAATAACGTTCGTATGGGCTCCAGGATTTCATTTTCATTTTTTACTTAAATAGTTAAATATGAATAATTATATATAAATAATCAAGTTACTTACTTTAATTAAATATAAGTAATTAATAGTTAGTACATAAATAATAGGCATTGTTTAATAAATATAATTTCCAAGTAAATAATTGACTTTATAACGTACTGATAACCATAACTCACGCTTGACCTTGCATTAGGCCGTATATGACTGTACGATGTGCACTCTTCGCGCTCTACCTTCAAAACGGTTGGTCGTATGAAAAAAAAGTTTAAACAAAAGTTGTAGGGAATTTTATAGCCTACAACTTTTATAATAAATGCAAATCTCATTTAACCGATAGGAAGCCAGATATTCGCGAAAAACCGATTTTTGTGACCTTTGACCTTGAATATCTTGAGACGCGGACACGATAACGATTGTGACTTTTGAGACAACATTTAGAATGACAAAACAAAGGTTCATACCAATTTGCAGCTTATTATCTTTCATTCCGAGGTTGACCCCTTTTTTTACCTAATATGACTGGGCTATTACTATATTTGTTAAAATCTCTTCTAGTGGGAAAAATTGTTGGCCTAATAAAATGCTCATAGATACTAACAAAAGAACAAATCAAACGAACTTTCATGGTAATAATTCACTTAACACCCATACATCCTTCAAAATCGTCAAAATAACTTAATGTATCTGAGTGAAATGCTTTCATCTTCCAATCATAACAATAATAAAATTTTTTCCAAGTAACTTTCCCACGAAATCGAGGAGGAAAATTCTGTAATACATTCATAGCGTACAACATTTCATTTATGCGTATCGATTTCAATAAAGCTTTATCGTAATATTGCAATCGAATTCATTTCTTCTTCTCCTTCGTCACCGTCTTCTTCTCAAACATTTTTCTCTTTTACATGCAATTTTTCTTTCACGGCCTTACTTTTCAGCATTTTGTTGTGAAAGTAATAAATTTGCAACTTGGTTGCCCTACCGTATTTGCGTATAGTCCTGGGAAATTCTGTTCGAAAGAATTTCATAAGTGAAGAGAATGGTTTCGTTCTATCATTTTTTTTGTGTTTCTGTACGTAAAGCAAGAAAAAATTTGACGTAGCGAAAAGTGAATTGAAATATTTGTTCATTTAAAAATCGTAAAATGTGTATATTTTAAGTTTTAAAACGTATTTTGAAAAGTTTGTAGCAAATAGTTGATAAGAACATGTTTTACGTGAGAAGCAATATGTTAAAATAAATGTATGTTCAAGCTTGCTGAAATATCGGGCTAATGGATTGGATTTTAACATGTTGGCAGGATATGCAGCCAGACATTATTTATTCCAAAATGTATTTCAAAGGGTGGATTTCCTGTTTAATATTTGATGTAACTTACATGCCTTGAACCTGAAACAAACACGCACTAACCATTGAGTTGAAATTAAAATTAACAAAAGTTTGCCCCAACGGAACTATGAATAACGAATAACTCATTGTGAAATTCTCCAAATACTTTGAAATTGTAAATCAAGTAAATCGCAATATCCACGTAATTGAATGGTCAATTTAGTAGAAAAACAAATGACCTGTGAAACCACTAATTCGGATAATCATAAAATACTGATTTTACGGTTGCTATAAAGGTATAATGATTATTGAACTATTTGTGGCCCCGATAAATCCGAATTCAATAAACTCTTTATGTTTCGAGCATAAACTGAGGACGAAAATCCAGAAAAAAATTAACTCAGGCTCTGTCAAATAATATATATGATATGAAAGTAATTTCACAAAACCGAATCGTAGGCTATTTACCCGTGCAATTATTAACTAAGAGAGATGAACGTTTAAAAATTAAAATTTATTTAAGCATACGCAGAGACATTTATTTAATTCGTGCATAACCATACAAATGTAGTATTTTAATATATAGCATAAATGCTCGCAGAATATCTTCCATAAATCTCAAATTTCATATGATTTGGACTACTGTGTTATATATACAAAGGGTTTTCCAATAAGAAGTGTTATTTTGAATAGTCCACCATTTCGGTAGATGCCACTTTCGAAGCTGTCATTTTTTGACATTTGACAAGTTAAAACTACGCCATTAATAAAAATGGACGGATACACGCTTCAACAACGCACTGAAATTTTTAAAATTCACTATAAAAATGGTGAAAATTTGGCAGAGACGGTTCGTAAAACTGGAACATTTTTGGGTCGTCGTGAAGCACCTTATCAGACCCCAATACAGAAATTGGTGGAAAAATTCGAGCCGTTGGGACAACTTAGCGATGTGAAGAATAAAACCCGTGCACTTCACTCAAGAACAGCCGAAAATATTGCTGCTGTAGCCGAAAGTGTTGAAGAAAACCCAGGTTTGTCTATTCCTCGCCGTTCTTTGGAATTAGGCATTCCACAAATGTCATTACACCGTATTTTGCATAAAGATTTGGGTCTTAAGGCTTATAAAGTTCAGTTAACATAAGAACTCAAGCCGGTCAATCATCAACAACGTCGTGTCTTTGCTGATTGGGTCCTTGAAATGCATGAGAATGATCCGGAATTCCATCAAAAAATCATCTTGAGTGATGAGGCCCATTTCACCTCAGTGGCTTCGTCAACAAGCATTGTCGCATCTGGGGCTCGAAAAACTCCAGAGTTATTGTTGAAAAGCCTCTTTATCCTCAACGTGTGACTGTTTGGTGCGATCTTTGGTCCGGCGGAGTCAATGGACATTACTTTTTCGAAAATGAGACTGGAGCAACAGTTAAGGTGAATGGATTGCACTATCGAGAGAGGATTAATGATTTTGTATGGCTGGAATTGGATGATATAGGTCTAGACAACATTTGCTTTCAAAAACACGGCGCTACGTGCCACACAAGCAACGAAACCATTGATCTTTTACGGGAAAAGTTTCCGGACCGTGTTATCTCTCGAAGAGGTGATCACAATTGGCCACGATCTTGTGATCTAACACCTTGGGACTTCTCCCTTTGAGGCCACGTGAAAGAGAAGGTCTACACCAACAGCCCAGCGTCGATTGAAGACCTCAAAGATGGAATTCGTGAGGCTATCGAAAATTTCATGAAAAGGATATCGTCCTGTCAGCGTTGTTGGTGTGGTTATTTGCCTGATGTTATTTTTCACTATTGACGCCATACCTTTCTCTTTATAATGAAATAAACATCCGATCATTTGTATCAAAAAATGGTATTTTTCTTTTAATATCAAAATAACACCTCTTATTGGAAAGCCCTGTAGTAGTGCAAATCATATGAAATTTGAGATTTATGGAAAATATTTGGTTTTAAGTTGAAGATTTATCGAATTATTGGTGGTGAAACTCAAAGGGAGGCTTCAAATACGATCAAATATATCTGCGGAGAGTTCAGTTTTTAGCTTAATACTGCGTTCACATCAGAACTGACGACAACTTGGATACGTTCACATCGGAGGAAATTATGTAATTCAGAACGATATTCGCGATTTTCATTCAATTTAAGCTCAAAATTAGATGATCCCCCTTTTAAATTGACAAGTCCCAAATTATCTCAAATAAAGCAATTTGAATCAAATATCTTGTAAATTCCATTAAATGTAGCCATTACAACCCGGAGTTATGATAGAATATTGAAAATTGAAACAAATTCAATTAACATGGCTCTGATAAAATTTTGTAAATTTGGTCAATTTTGTACAGCGTGCGGCAGATAACTTCCTTTTTCAAAACTTAATAAAACCCATTGTATGAATCAGTTTTCTATAATGTAGGCGCATACCTAAGGACTTGTTTTACATAGTTTTGAAAATCAAATCAAGTAGTGTGGGGAGATACTGAATGGCGTTTGTCATGACTCTTGCCAGCATAGCAAGCGTTATATTTGTAATTTTTTCCTGGACGTTGTACTTCAAATCTTCTAGGGCCCTTGAATGGCTCACATATACACGCAGAAAAAAATCATTTGACCAAATCGGGCCACTACAAGGCGTCCTAATTAAGATGAGATGCTCTGGTTTTGTTCCCTCAAAACAGCCATCGATGGGTCTTGAAGTGTGCACCGTTGCACCGTTTGATTAGAACCAAATATTCCCTAAGTCCAATTCATCTGACCGCGGAAAAAAATTCCTGTAATATGTTTACATACCGGTCCGAATTCACTTTTACTGCAACTTAATTTTCCTCAAAGAACCATAGGGACCAATAACTTCAGCTGCAGAAATTACACACAACTCTGTGACTTTAGGTAAGTGCAAAAGCCTTTGATGCAATTTTCGAGAATTGGTGTCAGCCCAGTAGTACATATTTTGTTTGTTGACGGATCCACACAAGTGAACATGAGCTTCATGACTAAACAAACAATAACATTCTCAGGAACGACTTCAAGAAGAACCTTACATGCGTTCCTTCGAGAATCGACGTCACATTCAGAAAGTTCCTGCTTACTTACCATCTTTAAGGATGGAAATGGGGATCATCATGAAGAGTTCTCCTCACAGGACGATGGGAAAGTTCAAGGGTAGTTGCATGTGCAGATGTGATCGCAATATTGAAGCTTTCACTGCCTTAATGTTTTCAGATGAGCTAATGAGCCGAGAGGCTCCAGCTCTTCGTCTTGTCACACTTGCAATTTGTCTGAACGTAGTGACCCACGTGACAATTGATTTCCAGTCGAGAACAAAGCCCAACAGGGCTGAATCGAAGGGATTCTGAAAGGCGTTTTGGGCTGCGATCACAGAGCATCCACTTGAAAAGTTGGCTTGACTGCTAAAAGCACACTCCTCGCTGTTCCAATGCATCATGATGACTAAAATATGTTGGGGCAAAACTTTACAGTCCCACATCTCAAACAAAAACACTAGCGCTCCGCTACAACCACAACTGACTGAATGGCGCGCATTTTAAACAAGCTGGGTAGACAGACCTATGCTCATGTCAGAAGGGTTTTGTACTCAACTTACAAAATGCCGTAACCAGCAACAAATAAAATTAAGAAACACGTCATGTTCGAGGATCATACTATTATTAACTAGGTTGAAGAATTTTTTAATTCTGAGGTATTTGTTAAAATTATACCCATAAATATTTCGCTTGATAATTTTTTCAGATTTTTTTAGATCACGGGTGTCCATTCGCGAGGGAGAAAACACATTTTTCATGTATTTCCCCCCCTCTCTGTGCCCCCACTGAAGCAAAAACTGTCAGTTTAAGAACTGTTTTGAAAAGCTCTCATAGAGAACTTTCATTTGATACTCATATCGGCTACCTTTCATGAAATTTTTTTCAGGGGCCACTCCTTTGTACTGTAAGCATCGATTCATGGCCTATTTTTTCGAATCCTAGAATGGCTACAAAGCCCTTTTGCTAGGAGCTCTCTCCTGCCTCTTCGACTTGTTTCAATTGTATTTAGTCACCCTCATGATATCTATCATTCCTGAAATTTTCAAACAAATCGTAGCAAAGCTGTAGTGTCGAAGTCGGTAAAAAGCGCATATGGCTCCATAGCCATATGTTTCTATAGTAATACAGGGCACATTGTTCCATAGTAATACGGGAAAATTCAAATCGCTATAACTTCGTTAAATACTATTCGATCTTTATGAAACTTTCAGAAAAGATCAATCTTATAAATAGTCATCTTTTTGCTAAATTTTATTGAATTTAAGGGTACCATTTAGATTTTATTCGAGAAAACATAAAATCGATAAATCATACTATTACTAACAAAGTTGAGTGAATTTCGACTTCTCATGTATTTGTTGTTGTTGTGCTCATGAAGGCCTACATTAATGATTTTTTTCAAATTTTTTCGGATGGAAGGTGTCCAATCGCGAGGGGGGGGTACGCGAGAAGTTCGTACATTTCCCCTTCCCCTGCCCCCCTCGGTACTCATAAGGCAATTTTAAGACCTGTTTTGGAAAGATCTCATTGAGACCTTTCCAATGACACCCTACTCGACTACCACTGGTGAAAATTTTTTTTTGAGGGGTCAACTCCCTATATGGGGAGTCCCCCCTTAAACCCCTTTGAAAAATTTTTTCACCCTTGAACTTTCAAGAGGTCACCACTTCTGACCTTTCCACAAAGTTTCATGGCTGTCGCCTCTATAGCTTCGGAGAAAAAGTGCTGTGACATACAGACGGACGGACGGACAGACGGACATAGGTCGTGATTGCAATAGGGTTTTGTATTTTAGTACAAAACCCTAAAAAGAAAGTTATGCTGCCACACCCTGTATGTAAATTGGACACAACAAAATAAATTTTTCGTATTTGGCAGCTTTCACACATGAAAGGCGAAAAAAATATCAAACCAAAGCGAAAGTGGAATTCATGGAACTGACTGACAGAAGCTATACTTCTACGCTACGTGTTAATTTCAGAGCATAAATATATTTGGGAATGAGCATAAAAAACCGTTGCTTCAAAAAAAATACTATGATAGAATAAACAAAAAATAAACAGCTCGTGGAGTATACGGGCGACAAAAGTGAAACTTCTTGCTTTTTAGGTATATATATATATATATATATATATATATATATATATATATATATATATATATATATATATATATATATATATATATATATATATATATATATATATATGTACACTACCGCTCAAAAGTGTTTAATTTAAAGATTGCCTTCATCTATGTGATCTCCTCTTGACTTAATAATTGCAGCACACAATCGAGGCATTCGCGCAATAAGTTTTGCCAGAGATTCTTTTGCTTTTGAAGTCCAACATGACTGCAATTTGTTTCACATGTCAATAGCTAATGTTGGAGCCGCTTTCCGCACTTCCTGATCAAGTTCTTTCCATAGTAACTCGATCGGATTCAAGTCGGGACTCTGGGGAGGCCATTCCATAATTTTGAGAGTTCCTTCCTCTTCTATATGGAGTAAATAGCCTTTACATCATTTTGAGGAATGTTTTGGATCATTATCTTGCTGGAAGATAAAATTTTGGCCCAAAAGACGAATTTCGCAAGGGATTCCACGGTAGCCTTCTTTTTTTAATACACCGTCAATTTTCATGATGTCCCCTTCACTACTACCAGTAAAACAGCCCCACACCATCAATGAACCACCGACATGCTTCACAGTAGCAGCAATACACGCTTCTCTGGCACGTTCACCCACAGATCTCCTCACGAATATTCGCTCTCGGGTTCCGAACAGTTCAAGTTTGGACACATCTGTCCATAATTCGTTGTTTCACTCTTCTATTGTCCAATGTTGGTATTCACGAGCCCATTTCAGTCGCTTTCGCTTATTCTGTTTGCGAAGTATCGGCTTTTATATCACAATGCGGCTGTGGAGCCCGGCTTTCTGTAGACGACGTTTTACTGTCGAAACACTGACTGGCTTCAGGCGAGCAATAATTAATTCTGTGGTGATTTCTGGACTGTTTTACGCCTATTTAATTGGCTGTTAACCACTATTCTGCGATCGTCTACGGGTGTTGTTGCTTTTGGTGTCCCACTTCGTCTTTTATTAAGATAACTGCCATTTCCCCGATATTTTTTACGCTAAAATCGACCATAGCATGAGGCCTTTTCAATTTTTTTTTTTGACAATTTCTCGATTAGTTATGCCATTTTTATGGTACGCTATTGTAACCGCATGCGTTTCCGTACTCAATTCTTTTTGCGGAGGCATTTTCAAAAATCTATCGCTCGATATTTCGCTCACAACGTTAACAGAGTAAATACTACACTGCAACTGACCATAAACTACGGATATCACTATAATCTTCTAGGAAGGTTATTTAAACATCATTACGTACCATTTACCTGATAAATAATTTTCCCCGGAAATTTCTCCAAATTCTTATTATAATTACATCGCAATAAATAATTTCCGGGAATCCGGCCAAGGACAGGTAAAGGAGAGTAATTCTTATCTCATTTAATGGGTGTTTCTTACCGAACCATATTTTAAATACGTATTTCACTTTATTATGTTTTTCTTGTAAACATAATGCTGTTGAATAATCCATGAAAAAAGGGGTGCCTAAACACTTTTGGGCGGTATATATATATATATATATATATATATATATATATATATATATATATATATATATATATATATCTATATATATATATATATATATATATATACTCGTATATATATATATATATATATATATATATATATATATATATATACTCGTATATATATATATATATATATATATATATATATATATATATATATATATATATACGTGAAATTTGTATTTATAAGTTTAATTTCCATAATACCTAAATACAACGGTTCATAATCCTCTGAACACGTAAACGCAACATTATTGGCATGTTCTTCTTTACTTTTAGATGCTTTCATTATTGTTTGGATAAATCAGATCAATTCACTACTTTCTAGAGCAAACTAGTTGAGTAAGCTCATTGATTACGTTCATCATTTGCTTTTCTTAATAAGAATTTAGGTATAAAATTAAATTGGCAATCAATTAATTAGCCATTAATTAATGTTTTTTTCTTAGAAGTATAGTCTTCAGTCGAGAAGATTTCGCTAGGGCAGAGGCCTTGGTCAGTGAAGGACTTACGAGATGTGACAATTAAGTATTATGACTAATTTTATTGCCGCGCTTGTGGTAAACCTGCAACCTTGAAATTCCCTTCCCCTTCCCCGGCATTCTTCTTCTCTCCATTGATATATTTACCAGCCTCTAGCATGTTAAGTTTGCCTGCTATTTCGTGTTGAGTGGACGTGTATTGGTTATGCTCGTCGCAAAAATGGAGAAACGAAATTAAGAGCAACGCGTCACGATAAATTTTGCGCTAAAATTGTAAAAGTGAATGATGATAGTGCTCTTAGTCGTGTCCAGGTGTTTCGGTGGCATAAAGAGTTTAAGGAGGGACGTGAAAGCGTGGAAGACCAGGCGCGGAGCAGGAGACCAGTCAAGGTGTGGACTGACGCGAATGCGCAGCGTATGCGTACCCTAATCCGTAAAGATCGGCGTTTAATAGTTCGAATGTTGGCCTCGGAACTGAGTATGAACCGTGAAACAGTCAGACAAATTTCAACCGACGATTTTGGGATGAAAAAGTTGTGCGCGAAGATGGTTCCAAAGAAACTTTCCGAGGAGCAAAAGCAGGATCGAATGACCGTCGTAGAGGACTGTTTGGAACAAGTGGAAAACGATCCCATGCTGCTTGATCGAGTTATTACAGCCGATGAGGGCTGGTTTTTCCAATACGATGCGGAAACCAAACGCCAAAGCTGACAGTGGTTGTTTCCGCATGCCCCCCGCTCGAAAAATGTGGAATAGTTCACAAAGAATTTGTTTCATCGGGGCAAACCGTAAATCAAGTCTACTATCGCCAAGTACTCAAAAGATTGTGGAAACGAGTCAACAGGGTACGCCCAGACATTGCTCGTACCTGGATCCTTCATCACGATAACGTGCCATGCCACATTGCCCTCAGTGTGTCCCAGTATTTGGCCTTTGAAGGGATTGCCGTGTTGCAACAGCCGCCTTATTTGCCCGATATGTCACCCTGTGACTTTTTTGTTCCCTAGAACGAAATCGGTGGTCTAAGGAACCCATTTTGAGTCAATGAGGGACATCCAGGCGGCCGTGACGAGGGCTTTTGCTCAGCAATAAATTCGAGGAGATGGTCACGCTGATGTAGAGCAACAATGGAGTTCACGTTGATCGAGATAAGATGAAAACCATCCACGGGAATGTGGCTGAATGGCAGGTTTTTTTGAATATTTAAAGGATCTAATAGAAAAAAAGCTAATTTTTGAATGTTGATTGTTGATTTTTCCTGATGAAGAATTATGTTATTGGTAGGACTTGAGAAGCCTGCATTGTCTGCAGCCCCTCCAGCAGTGAGTACAAATGATACCCTAGGCTTAATGAAGTTGCTAGGTATCACACTGCAGTGTACTTGCGTTTATTTTAGAATAAACTTTACTTTTGCATCTTGATATCGGGTGTATTCTCGATACGATGCTGGATGATTAAGTAAACCGAAGTTGAGGTAGTACAATTTTTCTTTAGGCTCGATCTGGACCAGTTCGTACTCCCACGGGAAAATGAATTGTAAAGAAATTCTGTCATTTTATACACCAATAGTGCATGGCAGGGTTAGCATTCGAATGACTAAATTGCTGCCAGCGGTAACTCGGGTTGACTAGTCTTGGAACATTCCCATCTCACAACTCTGAAATTCATGTATCTTATACATTGAAGGGCACCTGAACTTCTTTTATCATAAACCTGTGCTAAATAAAGCGTTAAGTTCTTGTTTTTGATAGTCGATCTCCTTATTTCAAAGGTTTGGACTGATATATATTCAATTTCTGATGCGATTTCCTCGAGAATTTTAAGGAGATTGACCGTATTCTCTTAGCAGTCCAGATCCGTCAACAGAAAGGTATGATTTTTCCAGTTTTTAGGGTATACATGTAGGGTGGTGTCCTCAGAATTTAGAGCATCTTACCCTTTTGATTCAAAAATCACTTAATTTTTGAGCTGCCAATAGCAGAGCTATACCTCTTCCACTTTGTCCGAATAGATTTGCTGACAGAGCTTTTCCTTCGTTATTGCTGGTTTTTTCTGAGAAAGAAACAGCCAGTTGCTGATAAAACTTGTTTAACACAAAACGATGGACTAGTATCAGTCCTTGAGTTTAGTTTAATTTGATTTAATATTCTTAATCTGATGAATTTGACAGGATAAGGTTCTTCAATAAGTTATAGGGAGCTTAATTCTTTTGGGATTGAATGAATTTATTTTTGTTCACATTAATTAATTGGAGATGAATACAGTTAATATGAACTACTTAGGAAAAAAAATCAACCAGTCCGTACCACAAATTATATTAGCTATAGAAAGTAATAATCGAACTAAATTATAACTCTCTTTTCTCTAACAAAGCTTCAGATCACCCAAAATAGATACCTGAAAATGGTCCTTAACAAACCATTTTACTTCTCTTCTGAAAAGCTACACAGACTGGCTGGCGTTAGTCCAATTCGTTAGCTCGCTGCATTGCGCCGTGACAAATTAATCGCGAAAGCAAAAGACTCGCCCAATCCGCTAATACATGCCCTGGCGAATTGAAAATCAGCAGTTGCTACCACCTATCTTTTGGCCGTAACCTAGCCTCATAGATTTTAGCTAGTTATAAGTAGAAAGTTAAGTTATGTTAAGCTAATATAAGTTCAGTAGAGGTTTTTGCCTAAATTTTCCTCTAGCTAATTGTAATAATCTCATAGAAATACGATAATATGCATAGTTTTAAGTAATGTTCAAACGATGGTGAGATGACTTTGTCAGAACACCTACTATATTATAAGGCCTCTGTACCGCATACATTCCAATAAAGAAAAATTTCATATAATATAATCTCTTTTCTCTATTTTGTTCGACTTATTTACTTAAACTTGGAAAATATGTTTCGATTCACAATAAAATGAAAGTTATGAATTGTTAAAACAACAAATCTTTCCATACAGTAGGATGGACTAGTAGGAAGTTAAGTAGCAGTATGTCACATAGTGGTAGGACTTAATAATAAGCCGGGACGAATTAGTCATACTCGTATGCCTTTGGGTCGGGTTCTCGGTGCCTTAGTTTGGAAGTTTATATTTTTTATTAGCAAAGAATATTTAGATTCGGATTAGAGTAGTTTGGGTTTTGACTCCAGGCTTCATAAAAATTGAACACCCTGTGATTGTAAAATTTTTACAAAAGTTTTTCGCTTTTTTTTTTAGATGATTTCATTCTATTGCATCATTTTAGTCTCCAGACCTGTGGATAGAGGTTTTGATCTATCTTTTGCCAATTCTTGCTTAAGTTTCAATTGATTTTTAAGCAAGCTCATTAATTTAATCGTGGCTCATTACACCTGCATGTCTAAGACTATGTTTCTCCTTATGGCAATATTAAAGCGAGTGAGAAGGCCAATTTAGGACATTTATGGGTTGTAATTATTTCACAATACTATCACTCACTACTGATTGAGAACATTTTAAACCCACTCTATCAAAGCCCATAAGAATTTAGCTTTAAAGTGTACTGCACCACAGCAACAATATAGTCTAACAGGATGAATCACAACAAATTTATTTATTTAATTTCCCCTTTGAATAATCGAGTCTGATAGATAAGCCTAAGGCTAATTCAAATTTTCATACAAATTTAGCTGTCTCATACCCTAGGCTATAAGTGTAAGCCTTTTTGGATCCATCTTTAAACTGCGTTTAACCTTAAGAGGTATAAATGGCCTACGTTAGACTACGATTCAATAAGTATTTTTGCTGGTATCCTTTTTAATTGGAAAGGAGGGTAAAGTTTCAATTAGTTACGGTGAAAATTCTAACAACCATCAGTTGTAAAACGTTTTCCCGAACTAGAAATCTCTCTGGAGATAAACACATGGCAGCATACAAAGCCATAGCAGTGTGCAACCAATTCAATGATAACGATCAGAAACTTTTTCTAACACTTTAATCTGTCAGATATGAACACTCGTTTTAGATTAATGAAATCAAGTTGCAATTCCCTTAGGGAACACAAATATTGATTTAGAATAAAAATCAAGAGCTTGATGGTAAAAACGATTTTTTATTCTACAACACACACGGATGCATTTCGGTCGATATTGCCGACCATCTTCAGTGCTCTGCGCAAAACTACTAATGTAACTACTGAATGAAATTGAAGTACATTAACAATTAACGGCTTATTGGTTCTGTATAATATAGTTGGAACAAATAAAATGAAAAATTCTGTTATCAGACTATCGTCCATACAAAATTACTGTCCTGTTATGTGTTAACCAAATAAAATAAAAATAAAAGTAACCGTTAACACATTATTTAGCCAATTGAAATAAACTTGAATTTATTAGGCTATCGTCGAAGTCAATTAGATTGTCCGTTATATGTATGAATAAAGATTCATACGCGTCGAGTTTTCGCGAATTAGTTACTGTTTTTAGCAATTAGAAATTTTTTATAAGCGATCCCGTGTAATGTCTTCCTATGTTGCTTAAATCCAATGAATGGGCGGCAATCCCTTTGTTAATGTCTTTGTTTTTGATGTACGAGTATCGTTTATGTTCCTTCAGGCGAACTTCAACAGCACGTTTGTTTTGTCCAATATTTTTTTTATCACATTCTGTACAATTGACTTGGTAGACTCCACTGTTTTGTTTTGGCGAAGAATGATCTTTCGTAGAACCAAGTTATGAGCAAAGCTTGCGGGTGTTGCTATGTACAATGTTCAGATTCGCTTTGCTGAATTCCTTTTTAGAGGGTTGGAAATCATAGGGACATACTATATGGCAAGGTTACACGCGATTCGTTCTGGTTTGCTGTTCGGTTTTGGTTGAAAAAAAAACAGAAAATTAAATGTGCTATTTCTAATGCGCGTTCCGATAATGTCATACGTGTAGCAAAGAAAAACTGGATTCAATTTGAAATACAACATCACTACGGCAACCTCGATCAACTGCAGCTAGTATTGTACGAACTACACTTGAAGATGACTTAAGACCTAAAAACAGAACAAGAATTCAGAGAATTTTTGAGAAAGCAGTCCATCATTTTTAATCATAGCAAAGGTAGTTTCCTCAAAAAACAAAAAATACAATCAAAAAGGCTAGCTAAACTAATGAACAGCAGAATTCATAACACCGAATCAAGAACGATAGTTAAAAATGTCAATGGATTAGTTGCGAATTTATCTCTGGAGACATTACAAGAAGATAAGCTGGAATTGATAAATCGGGACCTCAATTTCTCAGTCAAGCCTTTACCACCACCTGTAATTGATATAATTGCAGATATTGAATCTGCAATTTAGTACAAACCAATAGACATCAAAAATAAAATCAGAGAGAAAGTAACATGTATCATAAACACGATGCTGCTTGCAACAAACCAGACACAAAAACAATTAAATGAAGTCGCGCCTTAAAATCACTAAAACAACGCGATGTAATCTATATGAAATCCGAGAAAGGGAACAAAGTGGTCATAATTAACAAAAAGAACTATGATGAATGCATGATGAAGTCAATATCTGAGGATAAATTTGCGGTCTGTCCTTGTCCTCTCAATAAAATGGTGATAGATGCTAAGTCCATCATAGATACCTTACACTCTGTTTTCAATGTAAATAAACATCAGTTAAGAGTATCTAATCCATAAGTTCCATTGATGTATGGCCTCCCAAAGATCCATAAGACAGGAGATAAAATGAGGAAAATCGTTTCGTGTGTCAACTCACCCTTCTCTAAATTGGTAGTCAATGAAATGAAACAATTTGTCAACCTTGAAGGGTTCTCCGTTAAGAACTCTTATGATATTGTCGACAGGGTGAGAAACGTAGATATCGAGGAAGACGAGCGGCTACTTTTTTTCGACATCATTACTCATTTCCCCAGCGTCCCGGTTCATTTAGCCATCGAAGCGATAAGAGATCACCCCCAAAAAAGCAACATCCCTGCCGAACTTATAGATGCATACATACGCTGCATCGAGGCATGTATGAAATATAATTGCTTTGAATTTAGAGAAAAATGTAGTATGGAGAACAGTTTTTCACCATTTATAGCCGAAGCCTTCATGTCCAAATTAGAAAAAGAAATGAAATCTTAAGGCATCTTACCAAGGATTTAGTAGCGCTATGTAGATGATGTCTTCGCCGTTGTTAAGGAATCAAGAATAAATCATCTCTTGGATTTGCTCAACAGTCGTAACCCAACCATAAAGTTTACCATCGAACAAACGCTGCCCTTTCTGGATCTTAATATTACGCGTGACGGCCGAAAAATTAAATTTCCGGTACATAGAAGATCAACAACAACAGATAGATATATCACCAAAGATTCATTTTGTTCACATCAGAGCAAGATTGCAGCGTTTAGATCGATGATATATCGTATGTCTCGATGCCCTTATCACCGGCAGGCTATAGGAACGAATATGAGCATATCGTACATTTAGCTAAAATGGATGGATACGATAAAGCGCTAATGAACAAATTGATTGCCAAATGCATGCAAAAATGAATAAAAAAAAATAAAAAGAGATAGAGCCTCAACCCTTCTCAAACAAAACCGTACAGCAAACCAGAACGAATTGCATGTAACCTTGACATATAGTATGTCCCTATGATTTCCAACCCTCTAAAAAGGAATTCAGCAAAGCGAATCTGAAGATTGTACATAGCAACACCCGCAAGCTTTGCTCATAACTTGGTTCTACGAAAGATCCTTCTTCGTCAAAACAAAACAGCGGAATCCACCAAGTCAATTTTACAGAATGTGATAAAAAATATATTGGACAAACCAAACGTGCTGTTGAAGTTCGCCTGCAGGAATATGAACGATACATCAAAAACAAAGACATTAACAAAGGGATTGCTGCACATTCATTGGATTTAAGCAACATAGGAAGACATTACACGGGAACGCTTATAAATAATTTTTAATTGCTAAAAACAGTAACTAATTCGCGAAAACTCGACGCGTATGAATCTTTTTTCATGCATATAACGGATAATCTAATTAATTTCGACGATAGCCCAATAAATTCAAGTTTATTTCAATTGGCTAAATAATGTGTTAACGGTTGCTTTTATTTTTATTTTATTTTGCATCGGTTATTATACATATATTATATGTGGTTAACACATAAGAGGACAGTAATTTTGTATTGACGATAGTCTGATAACAGAATTTTTCATTTTATTTAATCCAACTAAATTATACAGAACCAATAAGCCGTTAATTGTTAATGTACTTCAATTTCATTCAGTAGTAATATTAGTAGTTTCGCGCAGAGCACTGAAGATGGTCGGCAATATCGACAGAAATGCATCCGTGTGTGTTGAAAATAAACAAGTTGGGTAAACAGACTTACGCTCATGTCAGAAGGGTTTTGTGCCCAACTTCTCAGAAATGCAGTCACCAGCAATGAATAACCTCAAGAAATATGTATGTCGAAGAGATGTGCACGTTCAAACGAAAATCCATTGTTTTTCTACTTTCAGCGGTCGCCATTTGGTTGCAAACCGACAAAAATCATTCAAATCATGAATTCTTAAAAGTATTAATGTTATTGACCTTATTGGAAAATTTCAAGAAGATCAAGCCAAAACTGCAGTGACTAATTCGATGGAAAGCCCATGAAATACCAAAATTATGTGTTATTGTTGTTGTAATTGGAGAAATTTCAAACGGATATAAATTCCGTGTACATCATTAGATTTTCATGAAACTTACAAAGTTTAAGGACCCTTAGTAGGACTACGTAAGTGTCGATTTTGTTCAGTTTAAGAGTACCAATGCAATTTAATTGGGAAAAATATGAAATTCGAATATCATACTATTATTAACAAATTTGAGCGAATTTCGACTTCTAAGGTATTTGTTGTTGTTGTGCTCATTAACACCTATCACCATAATTTTTTTCAGATTTTTCGGATCACAGGTGTCCAATCGCGAGGGGGGAGGGGCACAAATTTTTCGTGTATTTCCCCTCCCTGTGCATCCCTCGAAGCAGAAAGTATCAAATTAAGACCTGTTTCGAAAAGTGCTCATCAAGACCATTCATTTGATACCCATATCGGCTACCTTAGATGAAATTTTTTTTCGAGGGCCACTCCCCTCTATGGGGAGACCCCCCCTTAAATACCTTATAAAATTTTTTGTAAATGGATTTTGAAAAGAGCACCACCTTACACCTGAGTATAAAATATGATGTTTCTAGCTTAAGTAGTTTGCGAGAAAAAGTGCTGTGACACACGGATGGACGGACGGACAGACGGACAGACAGGTCGCGAAACTAGTAGGGTTTTGTAAAATTATTTTACAAAACCCTAAAAATCGTTTTGATCATCAAACTCTTGATTTTTATTCTAAATCAATATTTGTGGTCGATAAGGGAATTGCAACTTTATTTCATTAATCATTGATAAAGAGTACCAAAAAACCAATATAATTTAGAAGAAATTAGTGGAATAACTAAGGAAATATAAATTTGGCTCGATCGATGATAATTGCTCTGTGCTGCTCCATTTCAGGACCTCGAGGACGCGGTTGAAGAACCGAGACACATGGAGATGCTACGTACAGAAAGCTAAGGCGCAGTCCCCAGTAAAATAGCCAATTTGGGTAAACTTCACAGCTGTCCATCTCGGAAACCTTACGAATATTTGCAAAATTTTTTTAAGTAGAAATTAGAATGAACCTTTGGCTATTGTATCATTTCATTTGTTGCGAAAATTACAAAATTCAAATAAAATAGCATATTTTTGTTCAAAAATGTAGTAAATCTCGGAAACTACTTAACGTACCGAGTTGATTTAAGCTATGTTTGTTAGATCTAAATTATTTACATTGAATTACCTCATCAAAAATTTAAAAAGATTTTTGCAAAAAATTTCCTAGAACATAATGTGTAATTTGAACACACTCAACAAATATCATGCATGCACATTGATTTGTATCAAATTTCTACATTTTATTCAAGGAAATTTTTTGCAAAGCACTTTTTTAAATTTTTGTTGAGTTAATTCAATGTAAATAATTTAGATCTAACAAATGTAGCTTAAACAACTCGTTACGTTAAGTAGTTTCCGAAATTTTCTACATTTTTTAACGAAAACATGCTATTTTGTTTGAGTTTAATAACTTTTGCAACAAACTTTTTGCAAAATGTAACGAGTTGATTCAATAGCCAAAGGTTCATTCTGACTTTTAACTTAAAAATTTTTAGCAAATATTCGTAAAGTTTCTGAGGTGAACGGCTGCAAAATGTACCCAAATTTGCAGTTATATTGGGGGCTGCGCCTTAAGGCTACGGAAGAAGGTTGCAGTGACATATTGAAAAAAAAAAATATATAACTTTCCACATTTGAAGTCATATAATTAGGTCCTTATCATATTTAAGGATATTGTGAGTAAAACATGTGTATTTAAAAGATTTTTCTTATCGAAAAAAATAATATTTTAATAAATAATTATTTATAAATTTAAGTCATTCAGACAGGCGCAACTAAAAAACGAAAAATCAGCTGAGCAAACCGTGACCAGTCAATTACGAAAATGGGTGGGGCATCCTAGTATTACCCAGTCACAGAGAGAACACTACTTGATATTTGCTATAGTTCAATTAAAAAATTAAAAACTCTTCAAAATATTCAGTTATTTGCCCGCGTTTTATACTCATAATTGCTTTTCACGTAAAACCCTGCAATTCACTTCACTTTTCGCTACTAAAAAGTGCTAAAACGAATTACAACAAATCACTCTTACTTTGTTTTGAAGAGAGAAAACGTATCCAAATAACATTTGTAGGCTCCAAGGTGGTTTCCTAATGATGGTCGTAACAACAGGTAAAAAAATTATCGTTGGTTTAGGTTGCGTGGGGAAGAATCACTACAACATTTCCGTGAAGTTTCAACAACAATACATTATTTTTTTAAACACTTACACAATAACTACGTTTAAACTCTGCACTTATCAAATATAATTTAATTTTGATTTTGTTACATAAATACTTTTCTATATAAAAACACTTTCAAACAACTTTTGATTTTGGTTTAATGATTAATTTAATGATTTCCTTTAACTTTTTCATTAATATTTACAACAGCACTATGATTTTTATTAGATTTTACCGTTTAATTTTTTTATTTATAATTTATTTTAATGTTTAAGATGTAAGTATAAACTTCTACGTAGGTATATGTAAATACTCAAAAACTTGTGTGTTCACTAGAAACGATTTCTCAACATATTTTTGGTGGGCTAAATATAACAAACATTTGCATACATAATATATCATCTAATTTTCACGTTCTGCATATGGGAAACCGTTAAATATTTCAATTTTCACCAGACCCCGCCTGGAGGACACAATAAAAACAGGAGCCCGATCGATTAGAATTTGAATTACACGCTTGAAAGATCATAATCCGCACCTTATCATTAAAAACTTCGCATGTGGATGGGCGCATCCTTATAAAAACTTGTTGATGTAGACTAAAACAATTATCCGCTCGCGAAAGAGTGCATCGCCTAGTTAAGTAAGTTCAACGTAACCCGTAGCACATCCGAACACGTCGCACCCTTTACAACAATGTTTTGTGCAATTGTGAATCCTCTCGACTGTTTTGAGCAAACACTCTCCAGCACGTACGCAACAAGGAGTGCAAAAATAGAGGACAGAGTCAAAGAAAAAAGGCAATATGGCCGTTACACTAGCGACAATGCACGCGCGCATAAATGCCCAATTTTCGTCCCAAAAACCGATTACACACACAATGGGAGTGGTGACACGTTACAGATGCAACAGAATGCAACACCGTGGCGCAATCTTCCGGCACTTTGATAACGGGAGCGAAACGCTACGCAAAGCTCTCGAAATAATTGCATGCAGCAGGAATTAATAGTAATGGACGCATGTAAGCCTGAATGCACTTACCGCCACCCAAAATGAACTTGGAAAATTTAAACAGTTTCAGAAAAGATAAACTCAAGGACAAATTCAAATGAAGCGCTCGGGTGAGGGAATTAGGTGCGGCACTAGGACAGGACGCTGGACACGCTAGGGAAGGATACGACAACGCTAGTGGTGCTGGTG
The DNA here is from genome assembly GCA_963969285.1 of Odontomyia ornata. Lineage (NCBI taxonomy): Eukaryota > Metazoa > Arthropoda > Insecta > Diptera > Stratiomyidae > Odontomyia > Odontomyia ornata. Next base: position 454,858,750 of record OZ017738.1, on the reverse strand, counting down.
TTAACGGTAGTAACAACTTTGCAAGAAAAATTACGTAACCAGGAGTGAAAAAAGGGAAAAAGAGAAGAAAAGACTATCGAGAAGGATCTCGGCCTCTTTTGCAGTTCAATCCACGCAATTTTACCGCGTACACCACATTACGAAAGCGTGGAAGAAGTTCAACTGAACACCAATCTTCGGCATGAGCAACATGTTGGCCGAAGCTGAAACCACGCCGTTTCCATTTTACATTATCATGAATGGGCAACAAGAATAGATAGCATCCAGAGGACCAGATGATCCACATACACGACCCACCACCCCACTCACCTTCCACAGCGCAGCAAATGACCTCCGCGAAGCTTTTGGCGCCAGAATGTGGAACAGCAGGAAGTTCACATGCGCTGGAATGCATCCTCGTCCACAAAGCTTGCGGATTGTTTGGGTGGCAAAAACAGCACTTGATTACTTGTGCCCGCTCAGATTTATGGACGTAAATTATTTTTTGAATTATTCGTCTGGAAACCGGAAGAGAAATTTCCAAGTTCCATAAATGGGTTGAACATGGTCCCGATGGTGGCGGTGTGTTGACAGGAATGATTTGTTTGCAACATTTATTATGAGATATTTTCCAGATGAACGTTGCAAGCACGGGAATGTGTCGTGCAAATTGACTTGTGCAATTCAAACAAGATTGAGGAAGTCCCCATTGGTAGAGGTCATGCAATTTTTTCTTTACTTCTATAAGCTTACAATGATTGTAAACGGCTAGGAAAAGATTTTATTTTTAAATCATTCCAAAGAAGAGAAAACTGTGAATTTCGTACATATTTTTATTAATTTTATTTTTGTTACTTACATATATTGAGTATGTACCTGAATTACTTTTGGACAATGCTAGAGAGAGGAGTCAGGCTTTCATTTAATTTTCTTAATAATTTCGACCAATCTAAATGTTGAAAAAATGGTATTCTGGTTATACTTCGCAACAACTAGCCCAAATTCAAATACGCTTTATTTTATCAATCATAAAATTCCTAAAAACAAAAAGCATTAAAATAATCAAAAACTTGATGGCTTACTGCAAATGTCAAATCTAAGCAATATGGCAGTCGAAAATTGGTCAAAAGACAATAAAATAGCTTCTTTGAATTAGAATCGTAAAATATAATCAATTAATTAGAGTTTAGCGTATAACTAGCATGCTTTAAATTAATTTTGAAAAATTCAAATCGAAAACTTTATGCCTTACTAATTGCATCACAATATTCCTAGCCTACCTGTTGAAATTTATCTTCAATTTCTGAAAAAAGCTGTTAAAACAAATAAATTAATTCAGATTTAGCAATAATGAGCTGAAAATAAAAAACGAAGATACGGGTCGTAGCAATTTTTGCGTATAGACATGTTTTTAATCGCTTTTGTCGAACGTTTTCAAAAATTAAATTAATTTTTTTTTGAATACGTCAGTCCTAAGTTAATTTTTATCGGAAAAAGCTTATAATTTTGAAGCAATCGACTCAGAAAACTTTTGTCGAATATTATTTTACTTTGATTTGTAAAAAAAGCGAAGAACTCAAGAAAATTTCAGCACCGCTGGTATGGAGGAGCCCGATTGCTTCTCACCATTGAGGCAACCTGGGAAAACAAAGAATATGAACCTGGCGATAATCACCAAGAGTAAACATCACGAAGAAAGCTCCACAGATGTAGGATGCAAGCTGCAAATAATGGCGGATAATCAACAAATAATCAAATTGCAAAAAGAAAATTATGAACTAAGGCTAGAGATACAGTTCCTCAAAGATCTATTCAAGAATGGGATGAAGCCTCAGTAGTCGCAGCCGCAAAATCAAGTGCAACAGGTAACAAAGGCGAAGAAAAGTGCAAAGCAAGCAATTTCAGAAGAAGTTCTAAGTGCTAGTGGCACCAACGAGAGTCAAAACTATTATGCAGCGCTGGATGGATTATCCGAAGAAATGGAAGTTGAAGAAAACATCTAAGGTAATTCTAATCGGAAAAATGATGTAAATTTTATTCAGTGTATAAAAAATAAAAATAAAGAGAAGAAACCACCTTGCAGTTCTGCTGGTTTCTCCGAAAAAGCATCCAAAAAGGCAGAATAAAGCTCCGCCAATCAACGTGTTCGGACAAAGGGGAAAAGACATGGTTTCGCTATTGGCAGCCGAAAAGAAACCAACCAATTTCGAGGTCAAAAGAGTTAATTCTGGAAATCAACTATTAGAACGAAATCACTGGTTGATTTTAAGTCAACCAACGATGCGCTGAATTCTGAGGACATTCCACACCTCACCTATACCCCAAAAAGTGAAAAAATCAGTCCTTTTTGTTGAAGGGTTTGAATTGTGGAGAGGATACGGTCGATCTTCTTCAGGTGCTCAAAGAAGCTGCACCAGAAATTGAATTTATTTTCGTCAAAGCCTTTGCAACAAGAAGGTAAACCGTAGAAAGGAAGAATTCACCACTTTACCTGGTACAAATTACTAATAAAAGCAGTCCAAGTGCCCTACAACAAATAGGGTACTTGAATTTCAGAGTGGTAAGGTGGGAATGCCTCCAGAAAAGAGAAGTCAACCAATATTACCGGTATCAAAGACTTGGTCATTCACCTGCCAACTGCGCCATGGACTACCGGTGCGTGAAATGCAAAGACGTTCATGCTTCCGTTGAGTAGATACAATTGGCTCAGACGCACCCTAAACAACTGTGGTGTTTTTGGTCATTCAGCATCATATTGAGGATGCTCCCGATATCAAGATGCAGAAGAAAAATTTACTCTAAAGCAAACACAAGTACACAGTAGTGCCATACCTTCCAACTTCGTCAAGCCCGGAGTATCATCTGCACTCGCCGCTAGAGGACCAGCAGAAAATGTGGTAAATAATGTAAGTGGCAATAATGAGCTGCTTCTCAAAATATACCAGCAACTTAATTCTTTATCAGAAAGAGTCGGTAAAAACGTTCAAAAATTAACTTTGCATTTCAGCGTTTCAGACTTTCGAATGCCTCAAAATAACTTGCCATCCAGTTACATTCCCATGGATAGGCTTCGCCTCATCTCGCTAAACGTCAACTCCATTGCGAATCTACATCGACGTGACTATCTACTTTGATTTATTACTAAGCAAAAGCCTGACATCATGCCCCTCACTGAAACCCACCTCAATTCATGACACTCCATGGTATTCAAGGATTTCGAATTCGTAAAAAACTACAGAGAAAGCGGTTATGGGGAAGGTGGCACCGGAATATTGGTGAAAAGACCCTGTTGCTTCAAAAATATTGAAAAAGTCGAATTCAACAGCTTTGAACTTATAGGGATAACCTCTTAGTTATCACATGGTCGAAATGTTCTCAAGTTCAAGGAAGAACTCAATTCCTTGTTTGAAATACTCGAATTGAGCACGCTGTATGGTTATTATATTCTTGCCGGTGACCTGAATGCCAAGTATACATCATGGCTGAACGCCAACAATAATCCAAGAGAGGTATTTCTGAAATCGTGGATACCAGGGCTCATATTTCAAGAACCTCCTTAGTCCTCTGCACAGCTGCAAAGAGCTTCCATTGATCCCACTAACTCTGGATGAAGTTTGTTCCATCATCAAAGCCCGAAAAATAATAAAGCGCCGGGCCTCATTGAGATTCCAGTTGAGCTCATCAAATATGGTGAAAGTGGTGTTCATCAAGCTATTTACAAAGTCATCCAGTTTGTTTGGCAACAAGAACATATGCCGAAAGAGTGGAGCCAATCAATTATATTCCCTATGCACAAAAAGGTGACAAGCTACAGTGCGAAAATTTTAGAGGCATATCACTACTTTGTACGGTTTACAAAATATTTTCTAAAATCTAAAAAATGAAATCGGACCATACGCCATCAGTATTATTGAGGAGTATCAAGGTGGTTTTAGACCAGGTAGATCAACAACAGACCGATTGTTCACAGTCAAGCAGGTACTTGAAAAATGCTGGGAGTTCAACATAGACGTACACCAAATTTTCGTTGACTTCAAGCAAGCATACGACAGTATTGATCGTAACGTACTGTACCAAATAATTTTTGGTTTTGCCATCCTAGCCAAATGAGTCCGTCTTACCAAAATGACAATGACGTCAACAACCTCCCAAGTCCGCATCAATAACCAACTCACCGATGCCTTTGACACAAATATCGGATTAAAGCAGGGAGATGGGTTGGCCCCATTGCTATTCAATTTGGCTCTGGAGTACGTCATACGGAAGTTATTTGTCAATACGCGAGGTACATTACTATACAAGTCGAGCCAAATAGTAGCTCATGCAGACGACATCAATATTCTGTCACGGTCATTAACAACTGCCAATGAACTCTTCCTGAATCTCGACAGCGAAGCAAAACTAGTAGGGCTACAAATCAACTAAAATAAAACAAAGTTCGAGGAGGAAAAATACCTCACATACACAAAATGTCACACTTGGCAAAGACAGTATCGAGAATGTTAGCAAATTTGTGTATTTGGGCGCCAAAATAACGAAAACGGGCAATGAAAGAGACGAAATACGCAGAAGAGTACAGCTTGCAAATAAAATATTCTATTCAGTATTGTCGATCTTGAAGACCAGCTGCGTACACACGAAAACAAAGCTCCAAGTATACAAATCTGTGATAAGGCCTTTGTTATGATATGGGTGTGAAACATGGACCCTAACCCAAGCACCCGCAAATATGTTCTGAGGCGAATAATCGGAGCGAAGCTAGACGAGGACCAATGGCGAATTGGATACAACCATGAGCTATATGAAGTTTTTGATGAACCGAAGGTCTCGAGGATTGTAAGATTGCAGAAGCTGCAATGGGCTGGACACATGAATCCTATGGACGAACAACCGATACCCAAGAAGGTATTCGTTGGGAGAACTGAAGGCCGGCAGTCAGTGGGGAAACCGAGGAAACGCTGGTCTGACTCGGTCGACGAAGACAGTTGATCGCTGTTCGGATTTCGGAATTGGAAAACGCGGTCAACGGACCGAGACATTTGGAGGCGCTGTTTGCAGGAAGCGAGGGCCCGAAAGGGGCTGTAGTGCTAAGAAGCAGAAGAAGAAGATAATTTGCTGCCATAAATTTCTGCAATAATTTGAATGCGGTGAAGAGTTGATTGGGAAATATTGTGATATTCTGATATCTAGAATTAAACATTCAGAAAAACTACTAGAAAGAAATTGAATAGAATCATCAATTTGCTTATTATTTAGTATCTGGTCATCAGAAAAGTTACCTTCCAATAGATCAGAAATGGGTACAGTCAAAATTTTTGAAAGAACGTGTTAAATACTGGCTAGAGGTTGTTTGATAATGATCTAAAAGAGGCGAAGGTGAAAAGCGAGCATGATGATCAGAAGGCGAGAGAAGCAATGATGCGTATCATGACTAACGCTCAAAAGAGATGGTGAAACTTAAAAGTTATCCAAAAAGGAGTTATCATTAGGAAAAGCAGGGACGCCTACATTAATCATAAATAAAGAGGAACTATTACCTGATGTAAGCCAACTATGAATGATTCTACCATTAAAGTTATTACTGCAGTCACACCAGCTATGATGCCTTGCATTTGAATCTCCACCCCATGAAAAACCGTCAAATCCATCAGAGGTATTCAACAAAAAGTTAAGATGAGGGATCAAGAGATGGCCTTAGTCCAAGGGAAAATATAAGAACGTACATGTAATTTCCTAATGTGGCCACAATGTATCCACAGATATAATGTAGCAACTGTATAAGCAAGAGAGGAAATATTGCAAGGAATTTGGAAAACTGAATGCTTGGAATGTGCAAGAATAGCTGTACCTGTACCAGCATCATTACGAAGAATTATGTAATTGTTAAATAATGGCCTTTGTCTTTCATGCATGCGAATCTTGTTTGAAAAAACAAGATTTGGACTATACCGTTCAAGAAATAATTGCATTGCAATTCTTTTAGCATGTTATTGAAGTGAATTTATATTTAATGCAATGATTTTTAAGTTACGAGTATTTATTTCGCAATACTAATGAAAATGATAAAAAGAGCTTCTGGTTGGTCATCAGAATTCAAAAGAATATAAGATAGTAAGAACTCTTCGATTTTTTTATGAGCACAGCCAGAGAGACTCCAAAATGAAGAAGGGGCTCTCGATTTGATATGGCTTGACAATTTTCTTGAATATTACTATCCATATTGCGAGACCTAGGGGGTGAGGTTTTGGCGATTGCTGAATAGGATAAGCCATTAAAGTTTCTGGATAAGGCAGAAAATGGTAAATGATTATTCTTAGAAATAAGAGACGAAAAATTACTGTTACCAATAGACGGAGCAAATCCAGTAAAGCTCGGTTTACTTGCACGTTTTCCGGCAATTATTACTTTAAGTTTTATTCGCTCTGGACAGCTAGAATAATTTGCCCGATGTTCATTGGACGAGCACAGCTTGCAAAATACAGAAGGTATAGAATGGTCTGATAAATTTTAGCCTAATTTTCTCCTCGAACAAATTACATCAACATGTCCCAAACCACATGCCCTACACCTGCTTTCATATCCACAGTTCCGACTTCGATAGCACTGGGTCAAGTCTGCTCGTTTGGGTTTCTCTCAAGTAATTTTGTGATTCAAAATGTATCTAATTTTTTCAATTTTTGATATATTGGTTTCAGAACATGAAACAACACGAAACATGTTCAATGTAACCCCAATACTACGAGACTAGGCAGTAGACAGATTTGAGACATCAAAATCTCCAATATCTGGAGCTTGCATAGTTATATCATTCTTGATTTCTTCCACTAGGAAAAAACCACTCAGGCTTTTAATTATTAAAGTAGGCCTACACCTTTCAGGAGAGATAAAAGAATGACCTCCAAGTTTTTTCTCTTCCATAGGGTTCATGCGTTAGAATTATTAATTAAAACTTTATGAAAAGAGTTTGAAAAGAGTTCCACCGATATTTCGCTTCTGTGAATGTTTTAAAAAAGACTGTAAATTTATTGCTGATATATTATTTATAAAAATTGCTCGTAACCACTATTGTTTGGATAGCATAGAATTAGTTTGGCTAATGCTGAAAACCTATTAACATTAATTGAATTTAAGTTTTTGAATTTACTGGGCTATTTAAATCAATGTTATTTTTTAACTAATTTTCTAATAGCTAATTTAAAATTGATCAAGTCCTGATCTATAACATCGTTGAGGGAAGAAGATACACCAGAACCATCGGCAACTTCCATTGTTGTTTCTTTATTTTCGCCTGTTCTATTCATTTTGTTCGTAGCTGAACTTCTTAAAAATGGAGCTGTTCAGAACTTTTGAATTTGTTTGTGGTCCTGTATCAATTTCCCCAACACCAGATGGAATATTGGAAAAATATTTATACCTCTTCTCTTGTTTCTCTTGATTTTATCTTAAACGTTCTTTCCGGATTTCAAATGCTACTTGTATCTTGAATTTTTCCACTCCTTAAAATCGAACGCCAAATTTCACGCTCCAACAGGAAGGGCTCTCTTCTAGGGCGATTCTAGGCCACCCTTCTTGAATCTTCGTATTGCACTTTCTAAAGGGAAAGTCTCCCACCTTTGCCATTTGAAATTTCTGTTTTCAATAATCGTTGAAAAATCGGAATAAAAACCAAACAATAATCAAACAGAAATGTTAAATTATTAAAATTCAAAAATTCAAAATATTTGACTATAAAACAATCCACGTCTATTCGCTACGACAATAGCAAAGTCAATCCGGTTAACAAAGTCAATCCGGTTAACATAAGAGACAACTGGCTGCAGACACGTGTGCTTATGAAGCGGGAATCTGAAGGGTACGAAAAATTCCAGAACTTCAAGAAGATGATCGAGAAAAAGTTTGGAAGAAAAATGAAAGCTCTCCGCTCTGGGAATTGCCAAAAATTCTGCAAAGCCCAGATGAATAAATATCTCAAAGAATGCGGAATAAAGCGAGAAACAATAGTGTCATGCAATCTGAAGCAAAATGGCCCAAACGTATTAATCCGACAATTTTCGATAGTTCTCGTCAATGGAAATTGCGAAGAACCTTCCATTAAAACTAGGGGTAGCAGCAGTGAACTGTGTGGTTTATGTTCCCAACTAACCTATGCGGACGAGTCGCATAGCAACGCCATTCTAAGCGTGGGCTGGAGAGGCTCCCAACCTGAGGCATTATTAAATCGTTAGATAAGATACATACATACGTGCATAATGTGAAACAACCACCCAAAAATCTGATGCGCGGGCAAGCAAAAAAAATTTTCGTTGGATATATGGAAAAACCAGCAAATTACCGGTCGTATGATCTTAAAATGAAAAACGTCAGGTTAGTTCGAAACATCGTGTTTCACCGGGAAATCTAGGCAGCGTTGGTGGAAGTAGATGTGAAGAAGGAAGAATACGAAACAATTATTTCAAAACCCATGAAACGAGTAACAGCAGAACGAGAACGTGATCAATATCGAAGAAGAATAACAACAAGGGCAACGAACGAGGGAACGAGTAAAACCATGAAGGTCAAAAAGCCCTGCGAGATTGAGCGTTGCTCGAACCACCACAAAAAAATATCAACAAAATGCAAATGTGGTCGAGCACATACAAGGGCGGTTCAATAAGTACCCGTGTTTGAAGCCAGAGGTCGTTCCTGAGGGAAGTTGGTATTATCATCGTGTGCTGCCATCTATCAAATAATGGTAACTCTGATTGATAGGTAAGTTTGGATTTAGCAGCCATTCGAGTAAGACGTATTTTGGGATTTTTGCTAAGATAGAAAAGAGCAGTTTGGTTCGGTAATTCGTTTTTGTTTTTGGATGGAAAAAAATGCGAGGAGATAAAAGCAAAGTTGGATACTTCGCCATCTATGGCTATAGTCAGATATTGGTTCAACGAATTTAAACATGGGCGAAAATCCATTTTTGATGCGGAGTGACCAGGACGCCTGGCATACGTGGTTACCGAGGAAATCATTCAAAAGTCTACTACGTGATTGTCGCTGATCGACGAGCGAAAGTATGCAAAGCAGCAGACGCCGTAGGTGTGTCGGCCGGAATGGCAATTAATATTTTACATGATAAGTTGGCGATCAAAAAATTGTCGGCCCGATTGCTCATAGTGAACAACAAGCGGATGCGGCGTTTGACTTTGAAGCAGTGTTTGTAGCAATTTAAGCGAGATCGAAAGGAGTTTTTGCGCCGAGCTGTCACCGTTGATGAAACTTGGATTCGTTATTACACACCAGAAACTAAGCAACAATCAAAATAATGAATTTCTCCGGTAATACTGCTCCAAAGAAGGTTAAGACGGTCCCATGGACCGGAAGGGTCATGGTGACGATTTTTTGGGATGCGAACGATCACTGGACAATGCTACTGTGAGTAATTGGACCACTTCGATAAAAATTGAGGGAAACATGGCCGCATTTGGCGAAAATGAAGGTGCTGTTTCACCATGATAACGCACCAGTAAATTCATCCGGAGTTGTCGCCGTCAAAGTATATAAATTGCGCTACGAATTGCTACTGCACCCCCGTATTCACCCGATCTGGCTTTCTGCGACTTTTTCTTGTTCCCTAACATGAAGAAATGGGCCCCCGGAAAAAAAATTAGCTCAAACGAGGAAGTCATCGCTGAGACAGAGGTGTATTTTGGAGAGCTCGCCAAATCTATTTTTATGAGTGTTAAAAAAATGGCAGGAAAGTTGTGAGAAGTGTATTTTTCTAAAAGGGGACAATGTTGAAAAACAAAAATTGGAAAAATCGTGTCTTCCTTTTTAACACGGGTACTTATTGAACCGCCCTTGTAGTTCCATTGTCATACGAAGAAGTGACGAATAGCACTAAAGCCGCGTAGTGGGCAGGCGCTATTAAAAACGAGCTTGGGTATGAAGAAAATTGTACGTGAAAACTCGCGAGAAAGAGGCTGCAGATAGACTAATCGACTCGAAATGGGTGTTTCAGATGTAGACAGATGTCGACGGAAAGTCAAACCTTTTTCAAAGCTTGGTTGTGCACGAGGGGCTTTCTGCAAGGAGAAGTGTTTTCTCTGGTGGTGAGATAAGGTTCATTGATAATTTTGCTGGAAACGGTAGCTACGCAAAATCTCGGAGTAATGCAATTTGGTGTAATTTTCATGAAATTTCTAAAAGCACTGAAGCTAAAGAAAATAAAATGAACGTCACGTGCAAGCTTAACAGGTTTCTCTGTGGGATCAAATAGGCTCCAAGATGTTGGAATTAAAGATTCATTAAGTTTCTGAGCGAATTCAACTTCCAAAATTGTGAAACAGGTAAGTGGGTGTTTACGGGAAAATTTAGAAACGATGAAGCGTATTTGGCACTACTTTTTGATGAAGGCCTAGCAGCCTCGAACAATCTAGAGATTCTAAAGCACATAATGCAACAACTAAGTGGAATGTTTAAAATAATGGTCAAGAGTTCAATTCTTTTTAAGGGACTGCAAATCGAACGCGACTGAGAGAGGAGAAAAGTTGTTAATTTATCAAAACACATAAACACAGAAAATAATTAGAAAATTCGGAATGGCGGACGCAAAAATGGTGAACACGCCCACGGATGCAGTACTGACTACAGTCGTGAAAAACAAATGAAAAATAGATAACGAATCCATATCGTGGAGCGGTAGATGCTCTAGTTTTCAAAGCAGCCTTTATAAGGCGGGACATTGCGTACATGGTACACGCCTGAGATTAATAGGAACTGGATGGGCTAAGCTCATATAAAATGCATGTATTGGACCGGTTTCCGCTCTCTTCCAAGCGTCTGTCATTTCTTCCCCGTCTGCCTCTTGCTGGTCACTTTCTTGTTCCAAAAGCTGACTAGATGCGAACTGTCTGTCAAGTTGACTGATGCAAATTGGACACCAAATTGGCCAATTTGCAAGTTTCGTCGCGAATTTTATCCGATATTAAAACTGTGAAAAGTGTTCGCGATCTAAATTCGTTCGAAGTGTTTAAACATTCGATTGCAGTTTGTGATTCAAGTTTCACGCTGTGAAATTAATATAGAATTTCAAAATGAAATGTGTTGTGCCTTCGTGAAAAAAATCATAGTGGAAAAGGATCTGTAGGTGTTTCCTTTCACAAGTGAGCAGTTAATATATTAATGTTTTGGATGTTTTTCATACAATGCTGGAGGTTTTTCAAATAGAAAGCAAATTTTTGGTATTGTATGAAAATTTGTTTACATTGAGCAGCAGCCATGTTTGCTTGTGCAATTGGCTCTCTCTCTAAGGTTGTAAACAAGAGCGTAGCAGTAGGAAAAGTGGTCGCAGAGGTTGTTGGAACCATATTGTCACGTGGTTGTCCACTCCAGTATTATTTAATTACTCAATGGTACAGGCAGTAGGTAAGATCTTAAATTAACATAATGCGTTACATTGGAAAGCTGTAAAAAATATTCACGTTTGTCAAAGGTATGATTAGTTAGCGCATTGAGTATCAAAGTGGCGGTGGCCAAGCAGAATTAGTAGGTTCCACGCATGCTGATTACACTGAAAATATGGGAATCCCCGAAAAGATACGCTGACGCTGACGTGCATGGAAGTTTCTTACATAGCGCACAAATGAGTTAGCGCATGTGTTCCTGGCAAAGACATACCTCCAAATGAGCATATTAGTTCTGCACATGCCTGAAGTTCCTTTGGAAATCTTGTCGCAGTGTGTTCGTATTTGCGTCTATAAATAATCGCTGGTTGCGACAGTAAAATCACAATGTGGCCGAAACCTTACAAAGGTGCCACCACGAGACCGTTTCAAGGATCTTTGTGACAAGTTGAACGGGATAATGATGAATGAGAAACACTTGAACGACAAGCTGAGTCCAGCGTTTGTTTTTGTTTTTGTCAACAAGTAAATAGACGCATATTTCTATACGCAACTGGTATTGGAGTCAAGCACAACTCTGCTATCTTAAGTAGTATTTGTGCATCGAAGCGAGTCGAGAGTCAACTATGATAATTTTTCAGTCTTGAATTAATGCGACCAATGATAAGCGCAGTCGCGAAAGATTTACGTTTTACACACGTATTTGGTTAAATAAAGAAACACGTTTTAATATTCATCTAAGAACTTATTTAGTTGCCTAGTTTTTTCTCCTAATCCTGCTTTTAAAAGTTCTTCAAGCAAAGAAACGCATGGTAGGAGTGCTTACTTCCACCAGCTCTTTTCATTCCCGTGCTGTCCATTTTGAAGAAAGTCATCATATGGAGGTCCTTTGAGGTGGTGGTAGAAGAAGTCTAACCCGAGGGTTGTGTCAAATGGTCTCAGGCTAGAACTACTTGGCAGAGTTCAGTATCAAAATGGCATCTGTCCATTGGTCCTTTATTCTGTCTGTGTATCTCAATTATTTTCTCCGAAACTTTTCGTGTAAGGATCAAATCTGATTTATGGATTCTAAGTTACAGGCTTCCTGAAATTTCAATCTTCTAAATACTTTCGAAAGCCAATCTGGATAGCCTCTCCATACAATGAGAGGACCCGTAAACATTTTCTCTTGTCGGAAGTGAGATGTGGAGAATCAAAGGTTTCAATGAGGACCTTTTTAATACAGGTTTCAAAAATTCACCTACCAGCGCAGCGTCGAGGTGTGCATATAGAGAGACAAAAATTAGGCTGATTCTATTCTGGCTTTTAAGTTACATTTCTGCTTTTATCTGGGAGCAATGGCTCAAAAATTTGTTGTTATTTAAATATTACGTATAAAATAATGCTTTGTAGTAGGTATAAGCCAGAGTGGTATAATTGATCACCGGAGAAAATTATTTCGAATCAATGCAATCCTTCAAAATACCTGGAGCATGTTCCTACCTGCAACGTGAAAGCACAATCTGTACTATTTATCATATGAAAAATCGAGATCAACCTCAACCAACCTTAAAATTCATTCCTATCAGCAATGCTTCAGAGAAATGAAAAATGGCATGAAGATGACACAACAAAAGAAAAAGCGTGGTATCAAATGAATACTTCACATTCTTCTATTAACCATCCAATGTAGGCAAAACCACTCATAGCCGACAGATAAGACAATTTAATTTCCGTACGTCAAAACAACCCGAGAACACTCATTCATATTTTTCAAACACATTTTGTGGGAGAAAAATAAAATACTCCCATTGCAAAACCTAGCATTTGCAGCAACAAATCACATTTTCCAACAAAAATGATAAATGCTACGACTGAAAATCGTACACATTTTCCATTTCTGCCATAAAACCTCAAAATAATATGCAAATGAAGAAAACTCTCGACGCTGAGGTGTCTGTCATAATAGACTGGTATGTCCAGAAGTACGAGTATTTATCGTAGAATGCAGTAATCTGAAAAACTTAAACTATCCTTACAGAGGCGGAAAGCCAATGAAAAGTTTGTTTTTGAATACAAATTATCCATCCGTAGGATGGGATGATGAAATTTGGTTTCAATTGGAAATGAATAAAATTTCTGTTTATACTCCTAAGTTGTGAGTTGAATTCGTAATAAAATTTCGACGAATGAAAGGAGTTGACACATGTGAACATAATTTAAAGGAATTCGGGATGAATACAGAAAAATTTATTTGCTCTAATTTGATATTAGTGTATGATAAATTGAAATTATTAGTGTTTTAAAGATAAATGGATATTCCCTGAACGATATAAATCTGTTTGAGTTATCAACCTATTAAATTAAGAAAAACGACTTTTGATATTACCCAATAGAAACCTGTGAATAATTTTCTATTTTATACAAACATGCTAGCCCAGAAATGATATTCGAGATTCTCGTAAGAAACATTTTTGGAAATTAATCATTAAATAAATTTGCAATATATTCTCCATTAGTTATTTTTAAACTTTAAAGTCTAACTGAAGTCTTTGGTTTAATAGTTGATCATATTTTCTACATGCGAACATACATACAAGTCTTCATATTTTTGCTTTCCAACGTGGAAATATTTACCTGCAAAGATAAATAAAAATTGGTTAGACATTATTTTTATCTAAATTTTGAAATAAATTCGATGGATTTCGTACATATACGTTATATACGAGTAGTTTGGTACTAAGCCATTAACATGCAAATATAATTATAAATAAACGCAACAAAGTCCTCAACGACATGAACTTGTACAAAATATTTGATTTAAGGCTAGGCGCCCACAACGATTTTTAGTCGCACTAAAAAAGACATTATTTGAAGTTGCACGTGTTTATATGTAAGCGCTCGCACGGAGCCAACGTAGTCACAAGACATTTTGGACTTCCTTGGGCCAGTCTACACGCACTTGCCTGCTATGTTCCTCAAATAGGCAAATATAGCTTTCTAACGACGCGACGTCTCGAGATAGAAAACTAGATGCAAAGTCCTGTTAATTTTCTAATGAGCTGGTCGCACACACTGCAACCAATGCATATCCATCAGCTGTCCCTCAGAAATTTTCCTAAGTCTCAAGCCAATTATTCATCAATCAATAGCTCAAAAGGAAATATCGTATGTGGAAAACTGAAAATGTGTTTTTTGTTTTAGGATGAAATCGGTTAGGACTCAGATATTCTGCACGCTGCTCGTGCGCATTTATCCATGGCCGACAGTAAAATTAGTCCACTGATATACATCGATAAACGTGTATTGTGTCAAAGGTGAGCATAGGTGTGATGTTGGATTATACAGATCTGAAAAAGGGATCAGCTAAGCGATTTTTTAAAAGACGCCTCAAATTTGCTAGTTGTAACATTTGAACTCGACCTTTCACAAAGAACAGAAAATTTTTAAGATTTTACATCACATAGTTTTTTAAATTATGCGTTTTTTAATCAATGTAGGCAACCAGTCTAAGAGGGTTATCGTTTCATCATCATCTATGGCGTGACAGCCCAAGCAGGGCCTTGACCTCCAGGATTGATTTCCTCCAATCATCACGGTTCCACGAATCTGCCAGTAGTTTATTCCCCATAAGGATTTGCTGTCAGCTTTTATTGTGTCTTCCCATCGAGTTCTCGGTCTTCCCACAGGACGTCTACCTTGGACTCTGCCCGTCAATGTTCTTTTGGATAACTAGTTTAATTCCATTCTTTCTACATAGCCCGCATATTGCAATTTACGTAACTTTACGCAAGAAGAAACAGGTGGATCGTCAAAATAGTTCATACAACTCATCATTGTAATATAGTCCCTCCTCTATTCCTTGTTTCACCAGTCCGTAGATTTTCCGGAACGTTTTGCGTTTGTAGCGACTACAAATTAATTTCATTTTTTACATTTCAATTCATTTTATACATTTTTATTTCTACATGTCAATATTTGCCAGAAAGGTTATTAGTACACTTCACTAAACTGCACAGTTTATTCCACTGCACCAAAAGCAATAATAACCAAACCACTGCACTAACAGCAGTAACAAAAAATCCAGTTTGAATAAAAAAGGAGAAGTTAATGTGCGCAGTCAGAACGTCCACGTGAGAATAAAATCAAATTACATCTCAATTAGAAAACATAATTGTGAGTTTTTATTTTACAGAACGAAGAGTGTGCTACATAGTGGTGACCCCTGAATATTGATTTTTGTAATTAAAAAGAAAAACTCTTATAAAAACACTCGTGTCGTATCGCATAATTAAGTATGCTACCGAAAATACACAACGAGGTAAATGAAACGTCAAAAAATCATCCCAACGATCCAAAGAGTGATACAACAGTGGAGTCCCAGCCTATGTGTAACACTTTGCATTTGAAGCTCCCGGAATTTTTCGCGGCTGATCCTGAGCTGTGGTTTTATCTAATTGAGTCACAATTCACAGTAGCTAAAATTACATCGGATCGACTAAAATTTCATCATGTAGTTAGTCAACTGCCGGGGGACATCGCATGCAAAGCTTTCGATATCATTAAAAATCCGCCAACAAATGTTAAATTTCTTATCTTGTGAGCAAGAATCATTGAAGAATTCCCTGATAGCGAAAATACCAAGCTAAGGAAATTATTGTCACAAATGCAATTGGGTGATAGAAAACCCTCATTTTTAGGGTTTTGTAAAATAATTTTACAAAACCCTACTAGTTTCGCGACCAGTCTGTCGGTCCGTCCATCCGTGTGTCACAGCAGTTTTTCTCGGAAACTACTTAAGCTAGAAACATCAAATTTTGTGTGTAGGTGTAAAGTGGTGATTTCTTCAAAGTTCAAGTACAAAAAAAATTCATTGAAGGTAGCCGATATGGATATCAAATGAAAGGTCTTGATGAGAACTTTTCAAAACAGATCTTAGTTTGGCAAAATTAGCTTCTACGGGTGCACAGGGAGGGGAAATACACGAAAAATGTGTATCCCCCCCCCTCACGATTGGACACCTGTGATCCGAAAAATCTGAAAAAAATCAGGAATGTAGGCCTTGGTGAGTACAACAACAACAAATACGTTAGAAGTCGCATATCACTCAACTTTGTTAGTAATAGTATGATTTATCTATTTTATGTTTTCTTGAATAAAATCTCAACGGTACCCTTAAATTCAATGAAATTCAGTACTAGAATGTCTATTTATAAGATTGATCTATCCTGAAAGTTTCATAAAGATTTAGCGAAGTTTCAGCGGTTTGAATTTTCCTGTATTACTATGGAACAATATGCGCTGCATTTATTACTATGGCAACATATTGCTATGGAACAAAATGCGCTTTTTACCGACCAGACATACAGTTTTGCTAGGATTTGCATGAAAATTTCAGGAATGATAGGTGTCATGTATATCTTTGAGAATCGGTTCAGCTAGTGGTATCAGCTTTCGTAAAACAAAAAAGTGGCTGTTTTAAATGCGAAGATTGAATAATTTTGAGTTATTTTTTCCCAACTTCAAGGTGGTTTAAGGTGCATGCTTTGAACACTTGATTCAATTTAATGAATGACTGAAGATGAGTACCTACAATTAATGCTAATAAGTGAAACAAGTCAAGGAGGTGAGAGAGAGCTCCTAGCAAAAGGGCTTTGTAACCATTCTAGGATTCGAAAAAAATTGGCCATTAATCGATGATAACAGTACAGGGGATTGGCACAATGCTCATGACGCAGTCGAGGAAAAATACCCCAAGTACACAAAATATCACACTTGGCGAATACAGTATCGAAAATGTTAGCGAATTTGTGTATTTAAGCGCCAAAATAATGAAAACGAGCAATGAAAGAGACGAAATACGCAGAAGAATACAGCTCGCAAATAAAATATTCTATTCAGTATTAACGATCTTGAAGCCCAGCAGCATACACAGAAATATATAGCTCCAAGTATACAAATCTGTCATAAGACCTGTGTTGTGCTATGGGTGTGAAACATGTACCCTAACCCAAGCATCCGCAAATATATTGAACGCCTTTGAGCGACGGGTCCTGTGGCGAATAATCGGAGCGAAGCTAGACGGGGACCAATGGCGAATTCGATACAACCATGAGCTATATGAAATTTTTGACGAGGCGGGGGTCTCAAGGATTGTAAGACTGCGGAAGCTGCAGTGGGCTGGACACATGAATCGTATGGACGAACAACGGATATCCAAGAAGATATTCGTAGGGAGAACTGAAGCCCGGCGGCCAGTGGGGAAACCGAGGAAACGCTGATCTGTCTCGGTTGACGAAGACAGTTCATCGCTGCTCGGCTTTCGGAATTGGATGACAGTCAACGGACCGAGACATTTGGAGGCGCTGTTTGCAGGAAGCGAAGGCCCGAAAGGGGCTGTGGTGCTAAGAAGAAGAAGAAGATGTCAATTAATTCATGTATTGATTAAAAAGGAGTCAATTTAACTCATATCGTTAACTAAACAGATCTTTGAAAATGCTAAGAACATATATTATTCTGAGTTTTTTATGTATTCTTGTTGTTATAATATACGAAAATTTAAATCCATTATTCCCAACCTTTCTGTATTTTTCAATTTGATTTGATGAACGGCTGGATTTACATACAGGTCACAATTTTAATAGGATCTGGTATTTAAGTAAACAATTCTAATAAACGAAGCACCACGTATAAATTCATAGCAATGCACGTATCAAGCAGTAAAATGCCTAATTGTATTTCACCTGGCCTAAATAACCTTACGTGCCAAACAAAACAATAAACAAATTAAATGTTAATTAATTTTGTTTGCTAAATACATACATACATGTGTTAGCATATTCATACATTAATTTATGGGCAGCGTCGATGCATGACGCGTGTAGGATTTTCCAAGTATAAGCTGCCGTTGGCCAGGATATAATTTGATATACAACAACTGATATTTTCAACTATGGAATGGTGTAGAAAAATAACAATTTTTATCATGATATACGGAAAATGGATATTCTCTCAGATATTCAAGGACCTAAAAACTTTCCATCGGCTCTAAGGAAAATTTATTTGGAAAAAGAATTAAGTTTCATGGGGTTTATTCAATTTCTAAACTCATTTTTAAAAGTCTTTCTCGGAATTGTCAAGTTCAAATCTAAATAATTTATTGCCTTAAACAAAGAAGAAGGAAAATGTTTTGAAAAGCAATATCCGCCATTATTTCTCCGAAGAAAATGTCTGGCAGGATAGAACCATCAGCTTATTCTATTTATCAGTCAGTAATAATAGCATGATGTATGTATTTCATTCATCAGGACTTGAATGTGGGCCTGCCGTCGCAGCAGATAAACAGAAAACCCAATGGACGTAAACATGAGCATACCCAATTTAAAACCCAAAATGAATTTCCAGTTGGCTCAATTTTGACGAATTATCAATTCAGTAGGATACTTAATACGCTTAAATTGACATGTACCCATGTTGAATCATCATGATGTGACCTATCAAAGAAAGGGATATCAGTGGAATTGAAAATGGGCATACTCATCAAAATGCTGGAGCTATTTCACATACGAGTATACTTGTATACCAGAAAGTGGGAAAACGTACAACGAATATGTCCTCAAATGATCATTTCCATCCTTTTGTAAGTTTATGCAATAACGTCATGTCACTCTTCGTTGTCGTGGACATTATTAGTCCTCTTATTGCATTAATGGTATAAGCTGTATTGGTTCTGCTAGAGATATCCCACGTAGAGTATCGTTGTCGTAGGCACCAGAAAAGGTAGGAGATTATAAACCTGCACTGGAAATTCATTGGAAAAACTGATAACCGAGTCTGACATTGTGAGTATTGCGACTAGTGACCTAAAAGGGATTGTTTTAGTTATAAATGTTGAAAAATCTTCACGTGGGTAGTTCGATGAAGTCATGATTAATTTAAAGTTTGTACATAATGATTATTTGATATAACCAAGCTCAAGTTATTTATAGTTTCAAGTTTAAGGCAAAAACTCATTTCCCAGATGCGGCTAAGTCTCAACACCATAATTGGTCTGGATGATATGTTCAGAAAGTAAATTTTCACCTTGGCTTTTCTTTCCATTTGGTCTCATTTGCTTGTAGGAGTATCCTCTTCTTCTTCTTAGCACTACAGCCCCTTTCGGGCCTTCGATTCCTGCAAACAGCGCCTCCAACTGTCCCGGTCCGTTGACCGCACCATCCAATTCCGAAATCCGAGCAGCGATGAACTGTCTTCGTCGACTAAGTCAGACCAGCGTTTCCTCAGTTTCCCCACTGGCCGCTGGCCTTCAGTTCTCTCAACGAATACCTTCTTGGGTATCCATTGTTCGTCCATACGATTCATGTGTCCAGCCCATTGCAGCTTCCGCAGTCTTACAATCCTTGAGACCCCCACCTCGTCAAAAATTTCATACAGCTCATGGTTGTATGCGGACTAATTTGGCTAGGATGCCAAAACCAAGCATTATTTGCGACAGTACGTTACAATCGATACTGTCGTATGCTTGCTTGAAGTCAACGAAAATTTAGTGTACGTCTATGTTGAACTCCCAGCATTTTTCAAGTACCTGCTTGACTGTGAACAATTGGCCTGTTGTTGATCTGCCTGCCCTAAAACCCCCTTGATACTACCCAATAATACTGTTGGCGTATGATCCGATTTTATTTTCTAAGATTTTAGAAAATATTCTATACGCCGTAAAACGTAATGATATGCCGCTATAATTTTCGCACTGTAGCTTGTCACTGTAGCTTGTGGTTTTTGTGCATAGGGAATATAATTGATTGGCTTCACTCTTTCGGCATATGTTCTTGTTGCCAAATGTACTGGATGACTTTGTGAATAGCTTGATGAACACTACTGCCACCGTATTTGATGAGCTCCACTAGAACCTCATCACCGGCGCTTTATTATTCTTTCGGGCTTTGATGATGGAACAAACTTCATCCAGAGTTGGTGGGGCCAATAGAAGCCTTCTGCAGACATCTATAGGCTCCGGTATTCTGGAGCTGTACGGAGGATTAAGGAAGTTCTTGAAATATGATGCCCATCTTTCCTTAACCTTGATTTTATCAGCGATTATATTGCCGCTGTCATCATGACAGAGCGTGGTTTTGGGCTGATAACCACGTTTCAGTCTTTTCACTACTTTGTATGCTTGTCTTGTGTTATTGCTCGCTAAATTTACATCTGTATTTCTCAATTGGTCGTCAAAGCATTTTCTTTTCTTAATCCTAATTATCTTATTCGCTACTCCTCTGAGATTTTTATAGTGTTCTCTTTTCGTCCTGGTTTTCCTATCTACGTTTTCTTTGTACGCCTGATTCTTTTTATCTAACGCATCCTGAAACTCATCATCGAACCAATCATTCCTCTTGCGCCGGGCTTGATGTCGGATCGTCTGTATGTAGGAGTATCATCCAAACGTTAATTTACGGTGGAAATCTGGAATATTTATCAACATCATTAAATAGTGAAAAATATAATTTTTATCGATTGCGGTCAAATTAGAGTTGTGTTATTGAGATACCAGTGTTAAGTCCTGGGTAATTGGAGCTCTAGTTATAGCATTTATTATTTCACTCGTACTTAGTTGTCTTTGATTTTTAAGGACTTTAAGTGAAATCATCATCATCTATAGCGTGACAGCCCAGGATAAATCTCCTCAAATTGTGACGGTCCTGTGACTTCGTTCTCCAGTTGTTCCCTCCCAGCAAGTATCTCCTGTCAGCTTCTATCGTATCTTTTCATCGAGTCCTTGACTTTCCAGTAGCACACCTACCTTGTGCTCTACCCTTCAATATTCGTTTGGGTAGCCAGGTTTCCTCCATTCTTTCCTACGCTTACGGTCAGGTTTTGTCGGACTGGATTGCTCTTCCTCGTTTTAGTCATGAATTCAGTTTAAATTCCATTGACTCGTAGGCCAATTCAGTATGCTTTAAATTCCAGGCTCCGACTGAACGTAGCATAATATTAACGTCATCAGCATATGGTACCAATTGAGTGCACTTGAACATTAGTGTACCCGAGGTTTCATCAGCTGATTTTTTCCTAATGGCATGTTTTAGCGCAATTTTAAAGAGCATTGGAGCAAGTCCATCTCCTTGTTTTAAACCTAATTCTATTACGAAGCTGTCCATTAGTTTCCCGTTCACCTTGACCTAGGATTCTATATTTAGCATCGTAACTTTGAGCATGCAGACTAATGTTGTTGGGATGCCAAAGTCAAGCATTATTTTGTGCACTCTCGTATGCTTGCTTGAAGTTTAAAAATATTCTTTGGGCGTTGATGTTTTATTCCTAGCACTTTTCGAGCACCTGCTTTAATGAGAATATTTAGTCAATTGTAGACCAGCCACTTCGAAATTCTTCCTGATACTCTCCTTTACTACTCTCATAGTATGACTTTAATTTTCTTTCTACAATTTTGGAGAGTACTCTTTAAGATGTGCAAAGAAAACGATGCATCTTTTATTTTCACACCTTAACTTAGCTATCCTTTTCTTTTGTGCAAAGGACATATTATACTTTTTCTCCAGTCCTCTAGTAAGCAGCTCTAACTATACACTGCATATTAGCCGATACGGAAGGTTACTTAGATGGGGACCCCCCATTTATGGAGCAGTTCTGCTGGCATTCTATTTATTTCAGGAGCCTCATTTTTTCGGAGGCTATGCACTGCTGTCTGTACTTTGTCTCTGGTTGCCGGTGAGACTGGGAGCTCTTGCTCTGCTTCCGGAATGTTCATAGCTCCAGCAGTTGCTAGGGATGCTGTGAATAGCTCTGGAAATATTGCAGCCATCTGTTTTTAACTTTGACTAGGTTGCCTTTGATTGCTCCTTGCGTAGTTTTGCAAAGAGTTGTTTGTAGATTGAAGCTGTGCCTTAGTTGTTTAATAGAGGCATATGCGGCTCATTTATGATTATGTTTTCGTTTACTTATTGAATATTGGTGTTTTATGGTCAGCCGTTTCTTTCATCAGCATCTTTTTTCGCTTGCCGTTGGCGGTTGTTGTATTGCTCTTCTTTGGGTCAAGTTGATTACTGGATGTATCCTATGTGCACCTGGCTCGTCTTTTCATCTGCTTCTTTGCACTCTTCATCGTACCAGTCGTTTCCACTTTTCTTTGGCCGATGTTCAAGGTCTTTTGGCCGCTTCCATTATCACATCTCTTACTGTCTTCCACATGGTTTTGATGTCATCATTACTTTTCTCCATCCGCAGGGATAAATTGCTGCTATTTTCCAGCACTGACATGTATGTGGTCGCTACTGAGCGACCGTTTAGTCTGTGTATCTGATATCTTCGGTTAACTGATCTTCCTTGTTTTCAGCTTTAGGAGATGTGGCATCAGAACTTGGCTTTTATTAGGTTGTGGTTCGAATCACAGATAGCACCACGAATCTGACGCATGTCAAGAATGGTGGTGGCCGCTAGTTTTGATATGATAACACTCCACTTCAATCTCATAGCTTCCTGCAATTAACCACCTTGAAACACGGTGTGCATTCGCAAATCAAATTTGTCCTCACTATGCAATTTGGTTTCTTGCACTGCTAGGATGTTGATTTTATAGTTCTTTATTTCATCCAGAAATTCTGTTCTGTTCAATGATTCAACATAGAAAGTTTCAAATAATCTTTAACATCTTGCAATAGTCGTTACTGTTTATCCAATTTGATCCAAGGCTGTTATCCTGGTTCCATGAGAAGCAAGTACGAAGTAGGGCATTGCCACCGCTTTGAATAATTCGGGTTCTGGTCCGCGAGTACCACTTAATGTGGGATTCCCATACATTCCAGTGACTGGACTACCCACTGAACATCGCTCCTGTCAATCCAAAAACCCAGCCTGGAACCGTCTGACACATCACTTCGGGCCAGCTCTCGTTTTGTTGCATCGTGAAGCGCCTTCTAGCTGCCAGATCCCTCTTCCAGCGAGAGGGGAGAGCAGAAGAAGAAGTGCCAGACCAGAGATCCTCCAGTAACAATAATTGTGAGTCCTTTTTATCTTTTAAGACTGCCTAAACATAATGTGTGACATTGTTGCATTTGTCAACCGATCCAAGCATCAGCGCGGCTATACTATGCAAAGTGAGCTCTCCTATCTCTCTGTAGAGGTCCTATCGCAGCCTGTCCTTTTTCTTGCGTGCAAAAAATGTATGGCAAGTATCGTTCTCCTCTCCTGGGCAAAACCGACAACCAGGAGACTGCGACTTGCCAATTCTGTGCAGGTAAGACTGAAAACACCCATGCCGGCTCAAAAGCTGGGTGAAATAGAAGTTAGTCTCACAATGCGTTCAATTTAGCCATGACCTCATATCCACTGTCTCTTCGTGCAATTTAACCAAGAATTCTACCAATCGTTGAGTGAGAGCTGTTTGTCCTCGCGAGCAACTGTTTCCCCCACATCCTTGCTTCGATGCAAGTAAACAGCACGGCGCTCTTTTGCAAGGAGAGCAAATGGTACCACGCCTGCAATAACTCTCACCACCGAATCAGAGACTGTCGGATATGAAGATGCAATCCTCAGTGTTCCTCTTCTCTGTGCCTGTGCCTTTTCGTTATACCTGCTTACTGAGGATTTTACCACAGATTTCTGCTCCGTACAGTAACACTGACCCTACAGCACTCATCAAGAGGCATCTTCTTCTTGAGTTGGGTCCCCTACGTTGGCCATAAGTCGATTCAGAGCCGATACGCTCGAGGCAGCCTTCTCAGTCGTTGCCCTGATCTGCTAAGAGAAACTCATCTTCGGGTCGATTAGTACCCTCAGGTACTTAACTGCCCGCTTCGATTCGATTAGATGTCTTCAATACTGAGAAAGGATACTCTAGGAATCCCCCTTTTTTTCAAGATGACCACTTCGAATTTCTACATTGCAAATAATATTAAGATCGTGTCATGGTATATGGACCAGGGCACATGTTTGTACGGTCAGCCCGAATTGTGGGGCCGTCTGTGCGTGCGTATGCACTTTCGGCATCAGTTGGAGATAAGAAAATGTTTAGCAGAGCATTTTTGGCATGAGTTCCGGCAGTGCGTTGATGCAAGGTAGATTGATTTAATTGTATCTTTATCGAAATCTTGTATCATTCTAAATTAGACGCCATTATTTAGATTCTCGTATGTAAGCAAGTCTCGTAGAGTGAAGGTGTTTGTTCAAAAAGCGTGTTATAGTTGTGAATTGAAGAAAAATATTGCCAACAAGTTGAAAAGGTCAAATTTAAGTACAATTGCCGGAAAAAGGAGTCTCGACACAAGCACCTATATACAAGTAGAATTTGATAATTTTGATACGGTTTATTGCATGCTGGAAAGTTTTGGAATCGGCTGTAGTGACGAAATCACTTGAAAAAGTGTTATGCACAGCGAATAGGATACCACCACTTCGTGTCAGCGCGGTGCTATGCTATTCTTTTACGAAGGGAGTCATTCAAATAAGTTTCTGTGGAAGGAAGGACTGTACAAGGGTATGATTTAGCGTCAAAAAGAGTTGATTGAGTTTGCCCTTCATACCACCACAATTATGATATAACATTTTACGGCAGTTTAAGGAAGAATTTTCAATGCGGACGAAAAAATTGGTGATGCTGCTTTCGTGAAATTTAAAGCGAAGATACCGAATTTGTGCTTACGCGTGAAGCGTAAATCTCAAGTTATTTTTTCGCTTAATCTGCAGCTATATTGAGTTGCTCATGATATCTATCATATAGATTGCGAATTTATTATTGCTTTTATAGCTGGAGGTGAGAAAAGGTCTTAAAATTCTTCCCCATTTTAGCGTAGTCAATTCAAATAAGCTGGAAAAACTTCGAATCGTTTTTGATGCCTCAGCAACAACATGTGAAACATCGCTTACCTCTGTTTTAATTAAGGGTCCTAAGCAGGCTAAACTGCTTCAGATCATATTGTTTCAATTTCGTCAGGGATCAATAGCCGTCGCCGGAGTCATCATGAAGATATTTTCACAAGTTCGAGTCCGGAAGGCGGATCGGCATGCCCAGAAATTTTTATAGAGACTAGGTAAACAAAATGAACCAATTCAGGTTTATGCAATAACGCTAATAATTTTTGGAGCCATATGTTCACCTTGCTGTGCCGAATATATTAAAAATACAAATACCATAGGGTGCGCCACGATAATGCCAAATGGAGCCTCAGTTGTTATAAATAAAAGTGAGTTTGCATGATGAAAATGCAGGTGAAGCAAGCCATCAAAATAAATTCAAAAGCTGGTTTCGTTCTTCAAAACTTCGACTAAAATAGTCCGCAATTGCTAAACGTATTGAATAAAATCGGAACTGACCGCAATTGCATAATAAATTTGCATCGAGGAACGATGACTAAAAAAGTGTTAGGGTTATTTTAGAATACTACAGACGACACCCTTCAATACAGGTTTAAATTTCACAAAATACCACAAGAAGTTTTGAAGAAGTGTCGACTACCAACGAAAAGAGAACATCTGGAAATTATAATTTCCGTATACGATCCATTTGGCATATTAGCCAACTATACGGTATACTCAAAATTGATCATGAGAGCGACATGGAAAGCAAATACCGATTGGGATGAGCCACTGCCAGAACACCCGAAAAAGCTTGGTGGACACGTTTGCAAGATGTTAGGCATTTTTCCGTACCAAGATGTTATCTGACGTTCTTCTTCGAGCCAGATAACATTCAACTGCACGTATTTACCGACGCCAGTTCCAGTGCCTATGCCGCGGTCGCCTACTTAAGGTACCAAAGGGGAAAACAGATTCATATCACTCTCGTCGCCACCAAGAGCAGATATGTTTCAATAAAAGGAATGATCATTCCGAGCCTACAGCTCCAAGCAGCAATTTTGGGATGCCGTCGGAGTCAAGAAGAGTCAAGAAGAAAATGCTTAAAAGTCAAACTAATGAATATCATTTTTTGGTGTGACAATAAAACCGTTACACAATGGGCACATTCGACATCCAGGCAATACAAATAGTTTCTTGCTTGTCGAATAGCTGAAATTTTCTCAATATCAACGCATGTCAATGGAAATGGTTACCAAGTAAATTGAATGTCGCTGATGAGGCTACTAGGGCCACACTACCCTCGAGTGCTGATAGGAGCTCCAGGTTATTTCTAAAGTATGATAAAGAACTCTGGCAAACAGGAATCATCGACGCTCCTGACGATTACACTGTAGAAGATATTGCAAGTTATTCCTGCTGATAAATAACAACTCAAAATTGAAGGTCGACAACCCGAGAAACTCTTCGTGTATGAAAGTTTGCGAATTATTGCTTGGATATTACAATTTATCCATAATGCAAAAAAGTGAAACTGACCGCCAGCAAGATTTCGTGTGCTTAGAATGTACTTTTTTGCGAGGTACAGGCTAAGTGCTTTATGAAAGAAGCTTTAGTTGGCGAACAATGTGTCTCAAAATCTAGCGACATATTTCAAATGACACCATATTTGGATCAGGATGGAGTTATGAGGGTGAAAAGACGAATTAACGCTGCCAGCTGTCTACCTCTCGGTGCTCGAAATCCAATAATATTACTGCGAGGTCATTATATCACTAACCTAATTGTGAGTTATCATCACATGAAACGTCATCACCAAAACGACTATCCGGTCATCAATGAGGTTCGCCAGTAATTTTGGATTCCTTGAATCCGCTCTGCTCTTAAAAAAGTCAACAAAGCTTGTCCAACTTGACAATGTTTAAAGGCAAAATCTGAAGCACCACTCATGGGACAATTGCCACGTGATCATCACACCCCATATGTTATGTGGACTATTGTGGGAAATTTTCTGTGGCCATAGGACGCCGTCGGGAAAAAAAGTGGTTTGCTCTTTTCACGTGCCTAGTAACCCTTTCCGTACACATCAAGGTAGCAAACGTTTTGACGATGACCTCATTCCTTTTATGCCTAAGAAATTTCATGAATTGTCGAGAAACTCCAGTAAGAATGCAAAGTGACAACGGGACAAATTTTATTGGACCCCAAAAGGAACTTTGGAAGGAGAATCGAATCTTCGATTTGGATTTAATCCACCGAATTACGTCAACAGAGAACATCGATTGGGTGTTCAATTGCCCTGCTAATCCACATACCGGTGGGTGTTGGGAGCACTTGATACAATGCGTTAAGCTACTGTTAAGCGGTGTTTTCAAAGAGGGGGCTCTTCGGAAACATTCAAAAGCAGGCTGTTTGAAGCCGAAAACATTATAAACAGTAGTCAGTTGACGGACGTGCCAGCAAGATTAGACGAAGACAAACCATTAACGCCTAACCATTTTCTTTAAGATTTTTTGAACTTCACACAAACACCAAATAACAACAATGAGAAATTATGTCTGCGCAAGCAATGGCATATAGCTCAAAACTTGAATGATCAACTTTGGAAACGATGGGTGCTCGAGTATCTGCCGCGTCCATATGTCGGCTGAAGCGGAGACAGGAGGTGACACCTTTGCAAGCTGATCAGTTAGTTATCGTCTACGATCCTAATCAGCCACGGAGCCAATGGCTCAAAGCACGAGAGACCCGAGTACTCCCAGGTAAAGATTGACAAGTTCGTACTGCGGAAGTGATGGCTCGGCAAGGACTTCTTCGACGTCCCGCAACGAGGCTCGCCACCTTAGAATATCGTGAATCCGCTCCGCAGAAGGATTCACCTGGGCCCAAGTATGTTAAAGTCCGATCGCCTTAAATGCAATTGTGAATGTTTAATAGCAGCCATTTTAAATGTAATTGTGAATGATCAGGGATAAACTCAAGTTTGAGCCAGTTCGTATCTGGACGTGAACGACACTGGTTCAAATATCAATAAAAACACGTCACGACTCGCGAACTGTCTTTGAATGAATCTAACTATAAAATAAAGTCGTCTTTGCCATGAGTTTGCTTTGCCTTAACACATAGCATTTTTACAAAAAAAAGCTGCATTTAAGATTCTCATTGTTTCTGATTATATAACATAAAATAAATTCTTATAAAATTAGCAGCAAAAACTGAGAAAAAACCTAACATTCATATAGCAAAATTACTTATGGTTGGGAAAAATTGTCTTTTACATATTATAATTCATTAGAGTAACCGTCCGCGGCGGGAAAGTGTACGCAGTAAAGTTTCTGCGAGCGCCACTGTAGATTGCAAGTTGAATGACATTGAGTTTAGTTCTTCTCTGGAACGCAAGTGAGATAGCCGCGTGGCATACTTAGTGTCTGCAAAGATTCGGAAATTATCTGACATTATTGTTCTTCCCCTATTTTCGTAAAATTTTTCCTCAAATATATAGGCGTGTTACAAGTATTCAAAAAAAAGTTGTAGGCAGTAAACGGGTTTTAAAGGCCCTTAACGTTCATCAAATTTTCATCGGAAACAGCAAATTTCAACTAAGGTAATTCATATGTTTTTTATTTCTGTTTTAATTTTGTTTGACGTCATGGGGTAAGTATCCGCGGGTAAGTGTACGCAGTACTGAAGTGCGTACACTTTCCCCATTAAAATACTGAAAGAGCTTTAATTTATTTTTTATTGCTCTTCAGTTCAATCATGCCTCGAAAGTAGATAAGGAAATGTCCTGAAAGAAAAGTATGTACCAAAGAACAGTTTGAAAGGGCAACAAAATTAATAAAAGAAGGTAAATCCCAAAGAACTGCTGCTGGAATTGTTGGAATAAATGAAAGCACTCTGAGAAAACGTATGAAACTTGGCTTCATTGCAACATCGATGGGACGATATAAGCCAACATTTACTCGTGAACAAGAAGTAAGAGATTCAAACTATACATGCTATTTAAACTGTACATATTAATCAGTTTTGTTTTATTGTTTTTGTTTTGCTTTCAGTTGGAAATCTATAACTACTGCAAATCGAGTGATGATATGTATGTTCTATGGTGTAACTTCGGATTCATTAAGAAGAATAGTTTATGAATTTGCAGAAGTGAATAAAATCGAAAACAGATTCGATAAAACAACTAACACTGCTGGAAAGGACTGGGTATATGAATTCATGAAACGTCACCCCGATTTAGCGTTAAGAGTAACCACACCCACTAGCATTGCAAGGGCGATTGGCTTCAATCGAATCCAAGTGAACTGGTTCTACACTAATTTAAAAGAGTGTCAAGAGCGGTATAACTTTCCACCAGGTCGCATTTTTAACATGGATGAAACTGGCATCAGCACTGTTCCCAAAAAAACACTTATGGTAATTTCTTTCAAAGGCAAAAGAAACGCCAATAAAATTGTTTCCGGAGAACGTGGTCAAACAATAACAGCAGTTTGCTGTGTCAGTGCAACTGGAAACTATGTACCGCCGGCATTCATTTTTCCACGTAAACGAATGAAAAGTGAACTAATGGATGGAGCTCCAGCTGGTAGTGTTGGTATGACGTCAGATTCAGGGTTCATAAATACAGATTTATACTTGAACTGGCTGGAACATTTCAATGACTATGTATCACCGACAGCTGATAGCCCAGTGTTATTGATAATTGATAACCATTCCAGCCATGTTAGTCTACAAGCTACAATGTTTTGCAGAAGTCATAATATCATCGTGATAACATTGCCGCCACAAAGCAGCCACAAGATGCAACCTTCGGATAAGGCTATCTACAGTCCTTTAAAGAACCAATCCGCAACCGAATCTGACCGATGGATGGCACAACATCCAGGAAGATCAATAAATCAATACTAAGTAGCTCTAATTTTCGACAGAGCTTTCAAAAAAATTGCAACTGTAGGCAATGCAGCCTCAGCGTTCAAGGCCACTGGAATATTTCCGTTTAACGATGACCTTTTTACGGAAGCTGATTTTACTCCATCCTCTGTTACAGACATCTTTAGTACAACTGAACGAACTGCCAACTCTAATCCATCTAGTTCCGGTTTAACTAGTTTTGTCAACATAAGACAAGATGATGAAGGTCTTGACACTCCAAATATTGCTGAAGTGCATATCGCATCTTCCTCTAGTTCGGGAGGAAGACAAGATATTGGAAATGATATCACAGTAATTGTTGCTGAAATACACCCTCAGATAACTTCATGTCCACAAACTCAAAACGATTCCAAACCTTCATCCGAAATAACGATACTAGTCCCTGAACTTGAGCCACTGAACTTGGGTATCGAACTTGAGAGAGAAGAAATTCAAAAAGTACAGTGTTCTTGCTCTTCTATTTCAAATAAAACTTCGAACACTGCTGTACATCATGTTCCTTTATTAACAATAAGCCCATTACCAAAAGCAAAACATATTCAAACAAGACGTAAAAATCCGAGCAAATCGGAAATAATAACTTCCAGTCCATTTAAAAATAAGTTGGAAGAGAAACAAAAGGAAATAGACCATAAAACAAGCAGGATTCAAAAGCCAAAAATTAAGCGCATGACAATGACCAAAGATACATCAAATGAGATGAAGAGCATGAAGGATACGATTATAGGACAGAAGAAAAGAATATCAAAATCACTTGAAAATCACAATAAAAAGAAATATTATTGTCCCCTATGCCACGAAGAGTACAAAGATCCTCCTTCAGAAGAGTAGATTGAGTGCAATAGCTGCAAGCTTTGGTGGCACGAAGATTGCACAAGTTATGAAAATGGAATATTTACTTGTGATCTTTGTTGCCAAGATGACTAAGAGTCCACAATAATGTTGCGTACAGTTATCCTAAAGCATGCGGACACTTTCCCGTTAAGACGGGTATCTGTCCGCATTTGCCAAGTTCATCAAGCAAAGTATTATAAATTAAGTTTATAAAAAGAAGTCAAATTTTAAGTTTTGTTATTACTTATCACTGTTTATTAGAAGAGAATAAAGACTTATTTTTTTGATTGTGAAGCGGTTTCATCTTAGAAAAACTTTAGTCAAAACTGCGTACAGTTACCCCACATTACTCTACTATAAATTTAGAAGAAACAATAAATCCTACACGGCTATAAATATTAAAATTGAATCCCTGACTCATACTAACAACAGTGTTCTTATTCTTCACGCCACCATTCAAAAATCGAGCGTGTTGACACGAATCGATAGCTATGTCGTTTAATAAGATTGCCTGTATTGCATACTATTTAAAAATATGAGATCATGCATAGTTATAATTGTAAAAAAAAATTATTTAGAACTTTTACTGTCAAAGTCAAAGTCGAAATCGCTGTATTCAATACGAATCGTTATAAATTCTAAAAGAATATAAAGCAAATTCTAAACAATAACAATACAAAAACGTAATGGCCCAAATGGCTCTCTAAATTTTTACGTTATCAGTTAAACACATATTATCAAAAAACAAACCCTAGCAAATTCAAATTAATTAAGATTATTACATATTTTATGATTCGATTCGAAAAAGGAGAAAAAACCAACCAACGCTATTCAAAAATTATTTATAATTTTAATACAACAGAGAACTTCAATCATACACCTAATATGTTATAACCTAATTTTAATGAAATTCAATCAAAACCTTTATCTTATATTAAGAAATTCTATCACAATATTCCTAACCTAAGCGTTTAACCTTATCTC
Source organism: Odontomyia ornata (assembly GCA_963969285.1). NCBI lineage: Eukaryota > Metazoa > Arthropoda > Insecta > Diptera > Stratiomyidae > Odontomyia > Odontomyia ornata. Next base: position 454,826,855 of record OZ017738.1, on the reverse strand, counting down.
TAAACTTAATATAATGAACATAACATATACCTAACCTGTACCCAATTTTTAACACAAATAAACAACAACATTAAATGTAGCAATAATGAGCTGAAACTCAAAAACTAAGTAACGACAAGCACAAAAACTGAACATAAACATGAATAATTTAAATATTGTCATTCAGCCACCAATACCTAGATTGCTCAGTCTCAGCTCGACCAGCCTCTACGAATCTAGCAAATGAGTATCTCCATTGTAATTGTTGGCCTCGTGAACTCAAATTCGGAAGATATTTTATCTTCTTATCGGTGGCCTGTTAATATATGTGATATATGATTAGGACGCCTTTAGAATCAAAAACACATCAGTTCATGTCCAAATACATGAATGATTCTGGAGGAACGAGGCCGATAGCGAGGCAAGTCGCAATATACCCGTCTGTAGCGAGTACAGTTACAGATCTTGCGGTATGATTCTGAAGAAGTCTTAATACGAAGATATCGACTGTTGCAGTTTGATAAATTCTTCTATTCCATATATACTGCTTCCGATCCATCTCAGGTTGTCTGTAGAAACCAGTATCGAACACAGGATTTATGTGGAACCTGTTCTGAACTACCCTTGCCAGCCATGATGTGGAAATCCTTCCAACTACATTTCAGGTCTTGAATGACTCCCTGCAGCGTTGTCCGAAACAAGATTGTTCGCAATTCTGCGCATTGATTTTCATTCGCCAATTGTCAGTGTACAGCTGCACATCAATGAACATTTTTTTAAGATTGTTCTGAACTATTGTGGCTTTTTGGTCTGTTGTATGGATGGTCAGACGACCAGCAAACGGTACCAATGATCGCGTTGGCGAGACGTTAAAATCCAAGCCATTTCATAGTTTGCGAATGAATATTGAGAAAAGCAGAGGCGCAGTAACTGTTCCCTGCTGTAGACAATTCAAGTGCTTGAAGTCGTGTATTGTCGTCAGATTTTCATCAGTTACAACAAACGATATTTCACATCATGGCGACAAGGTGTCTGGGGAACCTGTCCTAAAGGAGTTTAAGAACTAGTCCATCTAACCACACCGTATCGAAGGCTTTCTGCATTTCAATGACACACGCTCCAACACATTCCTTGTTGTTTAGTTTTCAGCAAATGTCTGAGGCTACTTTCGTTATCGCATGTATGGTGGAATGCCTGGCACGAAAACCTAATTGGCAATTCGGCATTCACTCATATTTCTATTTCTCACTGTGGGTGTTGAATGCTTTGCTGAGTATCACTTCAAAAACCTGATGTTTGGCAACAAGCTGACTGGGCGATAGCTTTTAGGGCATGAAGATTCTTTTCCTTTCCTCAAGATCGGAGATACCTTTGCCTTCTTCCACTCATTTGAGAAATATGAATTGCTCAACATGTTGTTGAACAATATGCAATAATTCCTATTAGCGACCTCAGGTAAATATCGGAGGATTCTGTTTGGAATACCATCAATACCACATAATTTCTTTTCGTTTGTCTTGTCAAATATGAAACACAAGTCTTCATAGCTGACAAAATAGTCAATAAGATTCAACCTTGGTATGAGGTCAGATGTTAATGTTTCTTTGAAATGAAAAATTGATTCGCCATTCAGGCTTGATTTGAGGTCGGGAACTTTTGCTTCAACGACCTCTGAAAGTATTTCATTCCCTTTCTCATGGATTGGTAGATGAACCAATTCAAAATTTGTTCCAATCAGGGAAAGTTTATGCAATGCATCACATATAATCCTATTTCTATTTCCAGCCGGAGTCGTACTATCGATTTCGATACCAGCTCTATCGAGAAGATTTAACTCTTCACTAGTGACTACAAGATTTGATACCTTCACTTGAGACTTCTCACGGAATAAGCAATTCACTTTCGCAAAAACGCCACCTGGCTACTGTGAGCTAATACCCCTCAGTTTTTCCGCCCATTGATTGCTAAGCTCACTCCTGAAGTATGAACGGATTAAAGATCGGACATTCTTCAGGTGTAATTTCAACAAAGCCAACGAGGGTAGGTTGAAGTCCAATAATCAACGATAAATATTGTTGGTGCGAATGAGAAGAAGCCTTTGCGATGTTTTCAACCTTGCGATGGTTAGTGTTTCATATTTTTCGATACTGTTTCGATGTTTAATCTTGGGAACTACTTTCTCAATCGTTTCCAACGTCAACTTCTCTAACTTCGACATGCAGAGATCTATTTCATTATTAGTTAGATTCCTGTCATTAGAAACCATTGGGCAAGAGTTGCCACCATCAGAAGGAGGACATTGCTTCTGGTACTCCTAACTAAACTTCTTTTGAAACTTTCCCCAGTCTGCTTTTTGAAATTCAACTGATAATTTTCATTTTGAACTGGAATGAGGAATGGGGATCATCCCTTAGATGATTGATTTCCATTTCGATTCCGTTATGGTCGCTATCGTAAGGAAGCACCTGCAATTTGCGTTCAGGACTATTAAAGCTGAATTCAAGTCTTGCGTCAGCAATGCAGAGGTACAAATATGAATTGGCCCTAGAGTATGTTGGGAACTTCGACCCGTATAGATTGCACCTTCTCTGTTATCCACGATTTCAGGAATACGCCGCTGGGATTATTGGTGGCGTTCAGCCATGATGTACGCTTGGCATTTAGGTTACCAGCAAGAATATAATAATCATGCAGCCTGTTCCATTCGAGGATTTAAACAAGGGATAGAGCTCCTCCTTGAACTTGTGAACATTTTGACCAGTTTCATAGGCAGAGATAACGAAGAGGTTATCCCCACCTGGCAGTGAGATTTTGATAACGGACACTTCGATATTCAAAGCTTTTGAATTCGACTTTTTCAATATTTTGGAAAAATTAGGGCCTTTTCACTAATATTCCAATGCCGCCTCCCCCATCACCTATTACCCTATCGTTTCTTATGAATTCAAAATCCTTGAATGTCATGGAGTGCCATGAATTGAGGTGAGTTTGAGTAAAAAGCATGATGTCAGGCTTTTGCTAGACAAGGAACTCCAAGAGACAGTCACGTCGATGTAGACTCACAATGGATCGAGATGAGATGAATCCTATCCAGTGGAATGTGACTGGATGGTAAGTTATTTTGAGGCATTTGAAAGCCCTAAACCCCAGAAAACGAAGTGAATTTTAGATTCCTGCTAATCGATTTGCTCCGATAAAGAATTTAATTGCTGATAAATTTTAAGAGTCAACTCATTATTGCCACTTACATTGTTTGTTTTATTTACATTGTCTGCTGGTCCTCTCACAGCAACTGCAACTGACACCATAGGCTTGACGAAGTTGTAGGTGTCCCGCTGCGGTGTACTTTGTTTTGGAGTAAATTTTGCTTTTGTATCTTGATACCGGGGCATCAATATGGTGCCGCAGTTCACAGAATATAATTTTTCTTTTGGCTCTGCCTGAGCCAATTTGCACTCGCCGGGAGCATGGACATTTTTGCACTTTACCTATACATATTTCATGGCGCAATTGGCAGCCGAATGCCTGAATCTTTGACACCTGAAGCACTGTATGACCTAATTTTTCTGGAGGTGTTCTCACCCCACCACAAGGAAGTTTAAATATCTTATTTTTTGAAAGATACTGGAACTACTTTTGCTGGAAATCTGGACTAAGTGATAACGAAATTTTTTACGGTCGACAATCGATCTCCTTGTTGCAAAGTCTTCAACAGAAATAAATTCTATTTTCTTGCAACTTCTTGAAGCAGCTAAAAGGGAACCGACTTTGTCCTCTCCGCAGTCCAGACCCTGTAATAAAAAGGTCTGGTTTTTCACTTTTGGGGTTGTATGTCAAATCTGGAACATCTCTTGAAATCAACGCACGTTTTGCTGCCTGAAAATCAACCAATGGCTTAGTTCTAATTGTCAGTTTATCGGCATTGATTCTCTTGATTTAAAAACCATTTTATTTATTTTTGGCTGCCAAAAGCCGAACCATATGTTTGTCTGTTTGCCCAAATACATTGATTCGTGGGACTTTTTCTTGCTTTTGACTAACATTGACAGATGGTCAAGCAGACAAAACTTTTGGATTTTTCTCCCTATTTATAATTTTTAAATATTCTATGAATCCATCAACATATTTAGTAAGACAATATCCAGAAGTATTGTTTCCTTTACACTCTTCAATACTCATGGAATCGTCTAGTCTAGCGAGCGCTGCATGATAGTTCGTGTTGACGTTTGCTCAGCCTGCGCTAAGGACATCCTCTTGATCAGGTTCAGGTTGCAGTTTCTTAGATTTCTTGTCTTCAGCCGCTTTCTTGCTGCTTTCTTGAACGCCAATTTGCCAACTAGTTCTACTAGTGATTGGATCCGATGTCTGAGCTCTTCGTTTTTTCTTTCAACTTCCTCAGCTTTCTCGTTAGCTTTGATTTATTACTCGATCTCGTTGACTGATAAGATTTTCGGTTTTCCTTTGTTGCTATCGAATATTCGTTTTAGCTTTTTGTCGCCCGTCTTCGTTGGCGATGGACACGATCGTTCTGGTTGACGGCTGAAGCCATCGGGCTCCCCTATCCCGTTGCTTTTCCGGCGAGATTAGAGGGAATGCTCATAAACCGAGGCTTCCCTTGAATGTTTTTCCGCTTTTTGATAATTTTTCAGGAAAGAAATTTCAGACCTTCGATAAATGTTCGAATAATTCGACGGTGATGGTTTTCAATCAAATAAATTAATTTCAACTGACTTTTGTGAAAAATTAATTAATTTTTAAAATTGATGACAGGAGCAATTAAAAGCACGTCTGTACGCAACGACTGCTAAACGTAGATCACATAAAGAACTTTTACTCATCATCATCGTAAATTTCTTATGTCCATCATTTCATTTAACGACAGATTTAAGGATGTATCGTGGTCTCTGAATTTATTTATAACGCTAAATATTTGATTAATTTAGTGATTTTTGTATTCACATGTGCCTACACATTCACAATTTAAGAGAATATTTAATCATGAGTTAAAAAACCAACCAGTGAAGGCGTAGTATTCATCTGCGTGAAGCCCACATGAATATAAGTTTAATTTTCTTTTATTACATCTACCATCTAATCTCGACCGTCTGAAATCCCCGCGCTCAATTTAACGTTAAAACCGTGGGAATTGTATTTAGCCTAAGGTGGAGAATGCGGTTAGAAGGCTTGAGCTTATTATCATTTGCATGACCCAACCAACGCCCACTCACATTTTGCACAGCGAGCAGACGTTCCCTACGTGTGGTCGAGGACTCCGGAACGAGCTTTCAGGCTGTTGAACGAATAGCCTGCTAGTCCTTTCACTTTGTTCAAGAGTGCTTGGAAAGTTTTTACATGATGTGGATTTGTTTGCTGTTACTCCGGACATAAGAGGAAGTTGAAGATGAGATAATTCCCGTCTGGTAAGTGAATTTTGTTTGTTTTATTATTTAATTAAATTTCAGCTGGGACGTTTAGTGGTAGTTTGCATCAATGCAGCTAATGGCGCAATTTTCATCTTTTCAGACTGCTTGAGACATTGTTCATCTCCCTTAAGCTTATAAGACACTTTCCATGATCGATATTGTAATACTCGAAGTTTTCAAGCGAAGATTTCGTCCTTCGACGAGACTCGTAAGCTGAAATCCAAGAATATTAATCTTCCTCCACTTTTCTTCGATTGTTCGCCTTGAACTTCAACTGTTACTACAAACCATTATAGTGCGCAATCAACAAAATCATTAATCAAGCATTGAAAGCTATTTCTAGTTGTTCCAATTAGTACGAAATGGCCATTCGTCCTTGTACGTTGAAACTTATTTATAAATACGATGCGGAAAACAATTTCTACAACAAGCTACAAATCCGAATTCGTTCCTCCCGCCATCCTAATCCCACATAATCACGTACCGTAAATTTTCACTTACGGTCGACGACAAATGTCGACAGTTACCACTGATGTGAAATCGTCCAACTCTGTCACACCTCAGGGATCAGAAAATTAAGGCCATTAAAAGTAACTTGGGAAAAATTTGCAGGCATTCATGCCGAGTTCGTTTGAATCCACACTCGATGTTCGTACATAAACACATTCTTATCAACATTTTGATATGCAGCACATATACCCGAAGCAGATTCGCAGTTCCCGTTGAAATCCACATGAGGCTTAGAAAGTTTCGCTGAAGGATTATCACGTTATTAAGCATTATGCTAGTTTGATGTGATATAATTTGAGATTCTGCGTAAAACTGATTTAAAAGACCGCTACCACGAGCGGTGGTGGCCTAGACAATTTCGAACAATGAAGATTAAACGGATGATAGTTGAAAGTGAATGGTTTGGAAGGAGGGAGAGAAATGCTTGCATTTGAGTTATAGCTGTAGTGAACTTTGGTGACAGCAAGCTGTGATGAGATTGTAATTTTTTATTAAAAGCGTTACTATGAAGTTGGATTTTATTTTTTCCGAATTTAATCAAAAGTTAAGAGCATTCAGAGGATGTCTGCGGGATTTTCCAACTTTTATGTATCAACTGAAACTTTTAAAGCTTGGCAAACTACTTTGATTGATTAGAATAGTTATGACACAGCGATAGTGAGATTCGAGTGTAATATCAAATTTCGGTCCCTAGTCTATCGTAGTTGAGTTTACATGAACAATAACCCTCGAACTGATTTTGGAGAGCATATTATCTACGAAATGTAATTTATTTATTCGCCATATAAGGCAAATCAATTATAATGAAATTTCTACAACATCCATTAATTGGCTCATTGTCTACGTAAATAGTTTGATGTCTGTTAATGGAAAGTATGGGAGTATTTCTTGTGCTTCTAGCAGGCTCGTTCATACGGATCTTATCCTTTATGATTTTTACCTTAATATTGCCTCTAAAGACATCGAAAACCAATCATGAGGACCACGTGATTCTCCTGGAAGAGAGTGAAGACAAAGTTAACAATTGGATTCGATTTTCAATTGGCGGGAGACTATGGAAAAACCTGGTGTGATACAGGGAACATAGAGCAAAGAGTAAAAACTGTTTCTGCACTGACTCCAACCTACAAGTATTGCTATGAGCATCAAAAACAGGGTTGCAAATTAAGCAGGCGTATTCCAGGATAAGACGCACTAGTAATGTATAAAATGATTTTGTTGCCCCAATATTCTTAAATTCTTTGGCTCTCCTTTTGGTAAAGCCTAACATTGTATATTCCCTCGAAACGGGTTCATCATAATGAAGGTTGAATCGAAGCATAGTATCTAGGACTACGCCAAGGTCCACAACACTCTCGACTCCACTCAGAAGTGTATTACCAATATGGTAATCGCAGAGGTAGATATTTTTTTCCTGGAAATACTTATTACCTGGCATTTGCCCAAGTTCAGTGAAAGTTTGTTGTCATTGCACCATTGAAGGAGAGAATTTTTAATTTAGACTGGAGAAACAAAGTGTCGACAAGACGTGTGATATATCGGATAATGCCTTTGAGAGATCAGATATGAAGTTGTTGCAAAGAAGTGGACCGAGTTGGCTTCTCTGTGGAGCCCTAGAGGAGACGTGAATTTTTCTAGAGAAACGTCCTTGAAACTTGACAAGTTGTATTCGGTTCCTTAGGTAGGAATAAATCCAACCAAACAGTGGACTGGTAATTCCGGAGCTGCAAGTTTCTTTATCAATCTTCCATGATTCACACGATCAAATCCTTTGCTGAAGTTTGTGCATATGGCATTGCTCTGGTTACCTTTTTCCATATCGCAGTGTTTAGCACCACATAATGTAGCATTTAAGAAAATATAAAATGTAAATTTTTTTTAGTTGATAATTTGAAAACTATACGCTCGGGAAAATCCTGTGAATAAAAAAAAAAGGTTACATTTTGTTTTGAATTTGTTTAATTCCACACATCTGCTAAAAACGAATCATATTCTTGATCCATTATTACTATCCCTGACAATTGTAAAAATTATCCCGTTGCCCATAAACTGTACATTTCCTGTCCCAATTGTAAACCCTAATCCTTTGATGACCCTCATAATTACCTATTATATCCCATACTCGGTACGAAAACACGTCTACACATTACCTTCTCCGTATTCTTGGAAATTCTTATCTAGTTAAGGAGCCCAGTCCATCAAATAGCATGAGTTGATAAAATAACCAGTTGATGAAATAGCATTAGTTGATAATATATCCAGTTGATGAAATAGTTACATTGATGCAATATATTGTATATTATTTTGATCAATAAATAAAATTTTAAAATGAATTGTTTTGTGTCCTTTTCCTGGGGAAGAAGTTCAATTTTCAAGTTCTTAACCCGAAACAAACCAATCGGGGTCATAACATGGGTTCGTCGAGCCGGATAGCCAACATTTTTGTAAAAATGACTTTTTCGTGGAGCAGTACTCGAGCAGCTACAATCATCTATCGTGTTAACAGTCGTCGTATCTATTATGTTGAAAGTCATCATCTATGTTACCGTGACGAAACTCACCGTCACCTATAGTGTCGAAAATTGTCATAATCTGTATTATCAAAAATCATCGAAGTATTCAGTTGTGGTCAATGAATACATCATCAAAGTTGGACATCAGTGGCGAATCAACTACAACCAATCAGCGGAACCCGATATCAAGGACAACTTCATGGCAGATTATCCAAATTAAAACACTCAACAATCCATCCAAGCCCAACATTCATCGAAGGATGGAAGTTATCAACTTCCACAAGTAAGGCGTTGGACCACCTATGCAAATTCAATTTCATTTATTTGATTTGAAATTTTCTTATTCATAAATAAAACATACATAAAAATAAACAAGTTGGGTAAACAGACCTACGCTCATGTCAGAAGGGTTTTGTACCCAGCTTCTCAGAAATGCAGTCACCAGCAATGAATAACGTCAAGAAATATGTCAAAGAGATGTGTACGTTCAAAGGAAAATCCATTGTTTCGACTTCTAAGGTATTTAATTTTGTTGTACTCATTAACATCTACCACCATAATTTTTTCGGATTTTTCCGATCACAGGTGTCCAATCGCGAGGAGGGGGGGGGGGGTGGACACAAATTTTTTGTGTATTTTCCCTCCCTGTGCGCCCATCGAAGGTAAGTTTACCAAACTAAGACCTGTTTTGGAAAGTTCTCAACAAGACCTTTCATTTGATACCCATATCGGCTACCTTTGATAAAAAAATTTTTTCGGGGGCCTCTCCCCTATATGTGGAGGGCCCCCCTTACAGACCTTTCAAAATTTTCCGTAGTTGAACTTTGAAGAGAGCACCACTTTACACCTGCGTACAAAATTTGATGTTTCTAGCTTATGTAGTTTGCGAGAAAAAGTGCTGTCACACTCGGACGGGCGGACGGACAGACGGACAGACTGGTCGCGAAACTAGTAGGGTTTTGTAAAATTATTTTAACAAAACCCTAAAAATGGAAAGCCAAATTAAAAACCTTAAAATAAAACGTGCACATGCCAAACGATCAGTGACTACATAAAGTCGGTGTTTACAAAGATTTGATCTATCATTTTGACGAAGATTTGATCTATCGAGAAATTGATCAAGTTCGTCCATTTGAAACTATTATGTTAGAATTAGAAATAATTACTGATGATCTTGAACTATAGAATGGAATTCGAAGAAAATTATTTCGAAACATATACAATCGCTATGAACCTTTTGGTCTTCTCGAAATGATACTCGTCTATCCAATTTTCAAGAGAAAACGATCATAGATAATGAGGTAAAACAATCGAATTCTTCAAATGAGTATAATTTTAATAGTCATGGCACCTTGCCCAAAATAAATTTACTCAAGTTTAGTGGCTCATATAAGTCATCGTTAGGATTTTGTGACTTGTTAACCTCACTAGTTCATGATGAAACCCGTATTCCAAAATACCATGTTACACTTTCTTCTTCTTCTTCCTCTTTTTCTCAGTACGACAGCCCCTCGGGTCTTCACTTCCTGCAAAAAGCGCCTCCAACTGTCTCGGTCCATTGACCACGTCCCCCAATTTTGAAATCCGAGCAGCGATGAACTGTCTTCGTCGACCAGTGTTTCCTCGGTTTCCCCTCTGGTCTCCAGCCTTCAGTTCTCCCAACGAATACCTTTAGGGTTTTGTCACTAGTTCATGATGAAACCCGTATTCCAAAATATCATATTACACTTTCTTCTTCTTCTTCCTCTTTTTCTCAGTACGACAGCCCCTCGGGTCTTCACTTCCTGCAAAAAGCGCCTCCAACTGTCTCGGTCCATTGACCACGTCCCCCAATTTTGAAATCCGAGCAGCGATGAACTGTCTTCGTCGACCAGTGTTTCCTCGGTTTCCCCTCTGGTCTCCAGCCTTCAGTTCTCCCAACGAATACCTTTTTAGGGTTTTGTACTAAAATACAAAACCCTATTGCAATCACGACCTGTGTCCGTCCGTCCGTCCGTCTGTATGTCACAGCACTTTTTCTCCGAAACTATAGAGGCTACAGCCATGAAACTTTGTGCAAAGGTCAGAAGTGGTGAGTTCTTGAAATTTCAAGGGTGGAAAATTTTTTCAAAGGGGTTTAAGGGGGGTCTCCCCATAAAGGGGGGTGACCCCTCAAAAAAAATGTTATCCATTGGCAGTCGAATAGGGTGTCATTGGAAAGGTCTCAATGAGATCTTTTCACAACAAGTCTTAAAACTGCCTTATAGATACCGAGGGGGGAAGAGGAAATGTACGAACTTTTTGCGTACCTCCCCCCCCCCCCCCCTCGCGATTGGACACCTTCCATCCGAAAAATCTGAAAAAAATCATGGATGCAAGCCCTTATGAGTACAACAACAACAAATACATGAGAAGTCGAAATTCACTCAACTTTGTTAGTAATAGTATGATTTATCGATTTTATGTTTTCTTGAATAAAATCTAAACGGTACCCTTAAATTCAATAAAATAGATAACTATTTATAAGATTGATCTTTTTTGAAAATTTCATAAAGATCATATAGTATTTAACGAAGTTATAGCGATTTGAGCTTTCCTGTATTACTATGGAGCAATATGCCCTGTATTACTATGGAAACATATGGCTATAGAGCCATATGCGCTTTTTACCGACTTAGACACTACAGCTTTGCTAGGATTTGCATGAAAATTTCAGGAATGATAGGTATCATGAAGATGAGTACATACAATTGAAACAGATCTAAGAGACAGGAGAGAGCTCCTAGCAAAAGGGCTTTGTAACCATTCTAAGATTCGAAAAAACAGGCCATGAATCGATGATTACAGTACAGAGGAGTGGCCCCTGAAAAAAAATTTCATGAAAGGTGGCCGATATGAGTACCCCTCTATGACAGCTTTTCAAAACAGTTCTTAAACTGATAGTTTTTGCTTCAGTTGGGGCACAGGGGGGGGAATACATGAAAAATGTGTTCTCTCCCTCGCGAATAGACACCCGTGATCTAAAAAATCTGAAAAAATTATCAAGGGAGATATTTATGGGTATAACTATGACAAATACCTCAGAAGTCAAAGTTCTTTCAACTTTGTTGATAATAGTATGATCCTCGAACATGACATGTTTCTTGATTTTATTCGTTACTGGTTACTGCATTCTGCAAGTTGAGTACAAAACCCTTCTGACATGACCATAGGTCTGTCTACCCAACTTGTTGGGTATTCGTTGTTTGTCCATACGATTCATGTGTCCAGCCCATTGCAGCTTCCACAGTTTTAAAAATCGATGAGACCTCCGGCTCGTTAAAAATTTCATACAGCTCATGACTGTATCGAATTAGCCATTGGTCCCCGTCTAGCTTCGCTCTGAATATTCGCCTTAGGACTTGTTGCTCAAAGGCGTTCAAGGTGTGAAATATGGACCTTACCCAAGCATCCGCATATATGCTTGGGTAAGGTCCATATTTCACACCCATAGCATAACACAGGTCTTATCACAGATTTGTATACTTGGAGCTTTGTTTTCCTGTGCATGCAGGTGGTCTTCATGATCGTCACGACTGAATGAAATATTTTATTTGTGAGGTGTATTCTCCAGCGTAATTCGTCTATTTTTTTGCCCATCTCCCTGCTTTCGTCCGATATTTGTGTCAACTGCATTCGGTGAGTTGGCTACTGATTTGGACTTGGGAGGTGGTCGACGTCATTGTCACTCATTTGGCTGGGAGGCCAAAGCAAAGCATTATTTAATACACTACGTTACAATCAATACTGTCGTATGCTTGCTTCAAGTCAACGAAAATTCGGTGTACGTCCATGTTGAACTCCAGCATTGGTCTATTGTCGATCTACCTGCTCTAAAGCCACCTTGATACTCTCTAATAATACTGTTGGCGTATGATCCAATTTTATTTTCTAAGATTTTAGAAAATAGTTTGTACGCCGTATAAAGTTGTGATATGCCTCTATAATTTTCGCACTGTAGCTTTCACCTTTTTTGTGGATAGGGAATATGATTGAATGGCTTCACTCTTTCGGCATATGTTCTTCTCGCCAACTGTGCTGGATGACTTTGTGAATAGCTTGATGAGCACCACTTCCACCATATTTGATGAGCTCCACTGGAATCTCATCGAACCTCGGTGCTTTATTATTCTTTTGGGCTTTGAGGATGGGACAAAATTCATCTAAAGTTGGTGGAGCCATCAGAAGCTCTCCGCAGGCATCTTTAGGTTCCGATGATCTGGAGCTGTGCAGAGGATTAAGGAGGTTCTTGAAATATGATCCCCATATTTCCTTAATCTTGATTTCCTCAGCGATAATATTTCCGATGTTATCACGATAGCAGATAACCTCCTCTCAGATTTGCAGAGTGTTCTCTCTTCGTCCTGGTTTCCCTACGAACGTAATCTTTGTACCCCTGATTCTTTTTATCTAACGCATTCTGGCACTCATCATCGAAACAATCATTCCTCTTGCGCCGGGCTTGATGTCCGATCGTCTGTTCTGCCACGGTCCTGAAAGCTGCTTTCACTTCCATCGTTCGTTTTTAACGAGGCGTCATATAAGAAAGGAGCCAGCTGATTGTCAAGGGTCTCCGTTAAATTTTTGGCCACAGACGTCGTTTGGAGCCTTTTGATGTCAAATTTTCGTAGTTGGCTGGTCTTCGCCGAATATGCCTTTGACATACGACATCGAAAGATTAGTTTGATCAAGTAATGATCTGAGTCACAATTGGGTCCTTGGTATGTACGGACGTCAAGTATGCTCGAGGTCAATTGTTGTTGGATCAGACATGATTGATCTGGTTTTGTGTGATGTCATCCGGTGATACCCAGGTCATTTTATGAATGCGTCGATACGGGAAGCAAGTCGAACGTATGACTTGATTTCTGCTACATGCAAAACCAATCAGGCGCTGGCCGTTGCCTTTTTTTTCATCATGGAGGCTATATCCTCTAGTTGTTCCCCGATGAGATAGTTCATTGCCAACCTTAGCGTTGAAATCACCTAGAATTATTTTTGTGTCGTTTGTGGGCAATGAGTCGACCAGTCTTTCCAAGTGAATGTAGAACGTTTCCTTCGTTTCTTTGTCGTTTTCTTCTGTAGGGGCGTGAACACTTATACGGATTATTGACTGCCTTAAAATCAATAAAGTGCGATTTGAACTCCCTATCTATGTACAATGAAGATCACTCCAAATTGTCGTTTTCCAGTAGGCTTCCCACTTTTGAATATTGTGTGCGATCTCATGTCTTGAATGTCGTTTCCTGTCGAATTCGGTTCCTGGACTGCCAGTATTTTTAATTGATATTGACTGGCCTGTTGTCAAAGGTCCTTAACAGTGCCAAGGTAATTGAGTGATCTGACATTCCAGGTTGCCGTGAGTCCAATCCATTCCGAGGCCCATCTGCAGGTTTGGAAACATTCAAAGGTTTTCCAGGGACGGGGAGTTAGTCCGTTGCCCAACCTCCATTCCGGTGGCATGGTTATTATGTCGATTCCGTTATCAGGCGCAGCAGATTCGCCACCATCCTCTTACCTCTCCACAAAGGAGGTGTAAGTAGGATTTAATAGCAGAGCTGTAGATGTGTTTACAGTTATTAGTATTTATCGGCATTTAATGTTACATTATTGGGGATCCAGTGAGCCCAATGTGCACCCCGAGAACATTTCTTCTTTCTTCTTTATAGCACTACAGCCCCTTTCGGACCTTCGCATAGAGATAGTTAGAGTATCTCATTTTCATGACCGTATCGATTTTTTCGGAAGTTGGTTTAATTGGGGAGTTCGGTATCACGAATCATGGAAGCTATGGATTGGGGAAACAAGGGGTTCCCTTCTCCTTTCTGAAACGGACTTGGGACCATCTACGGCGGAGTTGTTACACTATCCAAAGGGATGCTTATAGGGTGAAGCAGCAGAGATCAGCGATTCCTTAACGTTATCTGCTGAAAAATTACAAAGAAGTGAGGAATCTTTTAAGAGAAAGATATGATGATAAAAAAATCATACGAGAAGCTCATGTTAAATCCTTGCTAAATCTTTCACCCATTTTTCAAAAGTCCCCGATCCGTTTACTTCTCAATAACATCTTCTTGCTCTCAAGGTTATGAATGAGCGCATAGACTCATTGGACCCTACTTTAATTGTAATCATTCTTGAAAATTTTGACGAAATTACGCGTAACAAATGGGACGAATTCAGTTTCACCCTACTATGATACAAATGCAAACATTTTTGACGAAAAGAACTCAATTAGGCAATTCAAGCAAACAATTAGTTTTGAAGGCCAACTCGAGTGATAAAAAAATCCTATGAACGGACGTATAAATTATCAATTGCGACAAGTATATTCTGCTACAACCTCAAAAATTTCATGTAATATATAATATTGTAGCAAGTTTCAAACCCTAACCCCTTTACAACGTTATGAAATAGTTAAAAAGTCAGCGCGATACTTTAATTGCTTGCGCACATGCTATCACTCTAATCAATGCAGCGCTGGAAATTGTAGATTTTGCAATCAAAAATACTATTCACTTATGCAGTTTGATAAAAAAATGTCTGTAAATTGGACGTAAATGAAGACGCTACTAATTTGCAAAGACAATCGGTCACTACATTGCAGGCTCAAGTTTTTTCTGAGGCACTCTGCTGTAATTGAAATTGTTACCGAACAAGGCCACAAGCACATTTCACTACAGAAAAAATTGCAGATTTGTAGAATCTTGCAAGAAAAAACTATCAATATTTCTGTGGTAGGGCTTGCTAACATTTCAACAAATACTACACAGCCCACATGTATCACAGTAAAATCGAAATTTTGTAACTATCGAGAAAATATCGAGTTTTTACTTCTCCCTCAAACAACAACATCAATGCCAGTTAATCGTGCTAATTTGGAAATACCTTAAAAATATATTTTTGGCTGATCCCAAATTTTACAAACCCTCTAATATTGATGCTCTGATTGGTGTATAATTATTCTATAAACTTCTATGTGTCGGCCAAATTTCGTTGAAAAATCGCCCTAATGCTATTTTACAAAAAAAAACCAACTCGGATGGAAAGTTGCAGGTGACATAAATAATTTAATTTCCAAAAATCAAGTACATTGACACCTTACTTCAATCTAATAACGAAAAAATTAATTTTTCGAGGTTTTGAGAACTTGTAGAAGTTTCTTCTATCAATTCTTCTATCAAATTTACGAGAATCATTGCGTTCAAAAAGTTCAACGCACCTCCAAAGGCCGCTTCATGGTAAAATTACCTTCAATGAAAATAGATACAAACTAGGGGAATCGTATTCAATCGCATTGAAACGTCCACTCACTAGAACATCGCTTTAAGAGAGATATATAAATTTAAAGACACATTATTCAGAATTCTTAAATGAATATCGAAACTTGAATATATGTATGTCACCTTGTATTTATGCAAATAACATTCAGATCAGTTGATAATATAATAGCGATAATAAAACAAGACAGTGTACGAGGGCGGTCCAAAAGTACCCGACCCGATAAAGAAAACAGTGAAAAAATTGCGAAAATGTTTTTTGTTTTTCAACATATACTCCTTTCAGCTCGATGCACTTTTTCCGACGATGTTCCATAGCTTCGATACCTGCTTTATAGTAGGAATCATCAAGCTCCTCAAAATAGCTATTAATCGTAGACTCTACCTCTTCATTGTTGGCAAATCTTTTGCCGCCGAGCCATTTTTTTTTCAAATTCGGAAAAAGAAAATAGTCCGAGGGAGCCAGATCTGGTGAATAGGGTGCGTGAGGAAGCAATTTGAACTTCAACTCATTGATTTGAGCCATCGCAATGACGGACGTGTGGACTGGTGCGTTATCGTGATGAAACAACACTTTCTTTTTCGTCAGATGAGGCCGTGTTTTCTTGATTTCATCACTCAAACGCTGCAATAAGGCTGCATAATATGCGCCGTTGATTGTTTTTCCTTTTTCGAGATAATCAATAAATATTATTCCACACGCATGCCAGAAAACTGATACCATGACCTTGCCAGCTGACTGAACTGTCTTTGCTTTCTTTGGAGCCGGTTCTCCCTTGTTAGTCCACTGCTTTGACTGCTCCTTGGTCTCAGATGTAAAATGATGGACCTATGTTTCGCAAAAACTCGGCTTTATTGCTTCGAAACATTGTCGCAGATGGAAACATCCTCACGTTGCTGTTTGTGCTCCATTGTGAGCAAACGTGGCACCCATCTTGTGTACAGCTTTCTCATGTCCAAATTTTTGGTCAAAATGCGATGCACACCACTTTTTGAACTGCATGCCATGTTTGCTTTATTGCGCAATTTTGTCGACGGTCATCCAATACCATTTTGTGTATTTTCTTCACATTTTTTGACGTAGTGACCTCACTTGGTCGACTACTGCGGTGTTCATCTTTGCAGCTCATACGACCTCGCTTAACCTCAGCTACCCAATATTTGACCATTGTAAACGAAGGAGCAGACTTCCCCAGAGTAAAACCTAACTCGGCTTTGATATCAGTTGGACTTAGACCTTTCAAATAAAAGTGTTGTATCAGAAAACGATGCCCAATTTTTTCCATATTTGGATATCTGTAAAAAATAATAATAAACGTACCTTTATGAATTTTTCACATTAAGTTGTTGAAAGGTGGTATTGTCAATCGCATAAATTGTTTTTTTAAAACTACCTGTATTCATGTCAGGTCGGGTACTTTTGAAACTACTCTCGTATAACAGTGGGCACAAAAAGCAACACATAAATTTCAGTTTACACTGGTTCTCGAGCTATATGTGTGCCAAAAATATTTTTTTAGTCTACTTGCGCACCCCCATTGAATTTTTTTAACAAGTATCCTATTATAACCGACTTTATAAGAAACACACTCGGTGTAAACTTTAGCTCAATTGTACGACTGGTTCTCGAGTTTCAGCGTTTGTTTACACATACAAAAAAATCCATTTTTAAGGTTTTGTCAAATCATTTTACAAAACCTTATCAAAATCGCGTCCTGTCTGCCCTAAGTCACACCACTTTTTCCCGCAAAGTACATAAGCTAGAAACATAAGCTTTTGTCGGTAGATGCATAATGACGCCCTTTTCAAAATTTTGCCACAAAAAGAAATTTATAAGGTGTTTAAGGTGAGTCTCCCAACATAGGGGAGTGGGCCCTAAAAAAATTTTCATCGCATGTAGGCAATATGGGTATCATATGGAAGGTCTTAATGAGAACTTTTCAAAACGGGTCTTAAAATGACAAATTTTTGCTTTGGGGGGTGCAGGGAAAAGGGAAATGTACGAAAATTTTGTGTCCCTCCCCCCTTTGACCCGAAAAATGTGAAAAAAAATCACAGAGGTGAGATTTAAAGAGTAGAAGGACAACAAATACCTCAGAAGTCAAAATTCAAACAACTTTGTTAATAATAGTACATTTGATAAATTTTACATTTTTGCCTATGAAATCGAAATGGGACCTTTAAATTTCCAAAAAGCTACAATTTGATTTTTCTGATAGCGATTGTATGTATTCTGAAAATTTTACAATAATTGAACAATCAACAGCTAAGTTACGGCCGATTGAATATTTAACAATTACAACAAAATTAACACGTGATATTAAGGAGAAAAACGTTTGCAACCGACCAAGACACTACAAATATGGAGGAATTTTGATAAAAATTTTAGAAATGGTTTGTAATATTGATGGGTTATCATGACTAATCAAGCGACGACCTCAAAATAATCGCAACAAAATGGCGGCAAACTTAAAAAAATAAAAACCATAATAATTTTTCGAACTCAATTTATGTACTCTGTACATTAGTCAAGTTTTGATATGCAGAGTATATTGTTTGATTTACGAATTGTTTTACAAAGCCCTTCTGGCAGGAGCACTATCCTGCTACTTCAGCTTGTTAAGTATATAATTTACCCTACAACCTTTACTGGAGTACCATTAACAGAAAATAAATCACTGCCACCATATGTTAAGTACATCTCATTATTTCCATACATCGACCTTGTTACACATCCTATTACTTTAAAAACATTTTTCCTATCCTTTACCTTCAAAGTAAATTTTATGCTTTCCAACAATCGCACCATCACCGTAGGGATATTTTCACTGTCCTCACTTCAATTTCCCTCCCAACAATATTTCCCACGGATACCGTGTACTTTGTCCTAATTAAAATTTAATCTCTTTGGAAAATCTTATTGTTGATGCTCCTCTTTCTCTTTTCCGTTATCCTTCTTCATGTTCGTTGCCATTGTCGTCGTTCCTGTCGTTGTTATCTGCGCTCGCAACTAAATAGGTAAATTGAATTGTGCATGCTGAATGCAAGAAGGTGTGCTAAGACATTAAAATCCTTTTCAAATATATTTACCACAATCTTCCACCATCCTGTCTCAAATCATTTCAAAAGGACTTGTAATGCGACTATCGTTAATGCTTTGAATGCTAATGGGGCAGTTTAGAGTTGTTTGTCCGGTGATTAACAGAAGCGAAAGCTTAAAACCATGGTAAGGAGGAGTGATGGCGTAATACTCCTAAGCAGTAATGGGATTTAGCTATAAGTTTTAATTTAAAAAGCTGCTAAATATATTCGTTATAGTTATTCTTGTCTGTCTATTTCCTTCTTTTTCAGTGCACGATGTAGTATCATTGCCAGCTCCTCTACCACTTACTTAATTTTACCAAAACACCGTGAATCGAATCAACAATCTGGAGTTTCGCGTCATTTCTAGCATTTGAAACATCCAAACGATAGCGTAACACTTCACGTGCTAAATTAATTTCATTAAAGAAACCCCTAATTGTCCATTTCCTCAAGGGTACACCCAGGCAACAAGGTGCCGCTGAGATAGAAAGAGTTTCACATTGTTTTGCCAAAGAGGATGTTTTCCATCAATTTGCTTTCCTCGTAGTTAAATTGAATTTAATGAGACCATGTCACGTATCCCAGGGGAAATCTCATTAGGGTATGTTTGCTGGAATTGATGAGTTCTAAAGAGGGAGCGCTTGGTTAATTATTGCAGTAGTAGTGAATTTCAACAGTGAATCTATTATGCAAATTACGTTTGGGTGATGAAAATTGGTCTCAGGGTGGTAATTTAATGCATGGTTATTATTGGCTATAGATTGTTGTGACAATCGTGCAGAGCTCAACTTCAATCTGATTTGACTACATGCATCCTCGTATAATGCTTTGCAACTTTATAAGCTTTAGATTACACGTTATCAATCCTATTTCAAGTTTTGAGTTTTACCCTTAATTTTGAACTTTCCATTTTTTTAAAGGTAATTTTTGACGTGATAACGTCTTATAAATAGATGAATGCCAGCTGCACGCACAAAAAAGCATGACTCATTGTTACGTTCCGCCTGAGCCGAGCGTGCAAGCAAAAGCACGGAACAAGCGATAGAGAGGCACGATCGGCCTAAACGTTCGGCTTATGACGCATTTATCTCTCTTCCACTCAATCGGCCCATGCGTCCGAGTAGAAGAGAGACAGTGGCAGCTCACAATTTACACGTAAGCTGTTTTGTCAACTGTTTATAAAGTGCAGTGAAAAGTTAATGCGTTTTCTATTGCTTATTGCAACAACGATTGCGGCAAAAAAGGTAATTAACTGAACTGAACTGTTTTGTCAACTATTTATAAGGTGAAGTGAAAAGTTGATGTGTTGTCCATTGTTTATTACAACAGTAATTGCTGCAAAAAACCGGTTGGGGTACGAAAAGAAAGATCCTAACAACATACAATTTATCGCAACTTTAATATCGGCAACTATTGTAGTTGCAGGGAAAAATGGAATGGAGGCTGCTTCCATTAGGGCACCTCTGTTCTGGAGATGGTCGCTGGCACCACTCATTTACGACGTGATTTCTCAAGTCACCAGGTAAAGTACCAACTCATCGGATTGTCGACTCAAGAGTTACGGAGTCACGAAAATTCCGCTATCGGCGTCATAAGTTTTCCGTTGAAATAAGGAAACTCATCAACCATTGATACGTGCATCCCACCAGAAAGTTACCAACTACTAACAGCATAACTGCAATATGGATTTTACTAGCGTAAAAGAAAATCTGCGGACCACCTACGGTTGCGCTTCCACTAAAAATGTTCTGGTACACTAGTTCACTGATGTTCTAGTAGTTCTTTTTTACCTCAGCATGTGGTTCTAACACGTTGTACCAAATCCTTAATCTGTAAAACCTATTTCTCTTATTTTTCAACTTACTACCTTTCAAAGAGAAACAAAATTCACTGAGAAAGTTTACTTTTAGATGCGAATATACTTATAATTCGTACACGTCGGACTGTATGTATACACGAATGCGTAGGATTCTGTCACTATAAATACGTGGGCTGGTTTTCCTTACAACTGGGCTGCCTCGGCAGCGCAGCTATGCGATTCGCAGACGGGCAAGGGCGCCAACTTACTGCTTTTGCCTGGGCTCCACACTTTATCACCCAGCGAGTATTGCGATTTTGCGAAGCTCCGTCTACGACGCTTTTCTAGGAAAATTTTCTGCACAAGCACTTCATGAACGCACACACTTAACACTGTAATGATTTTACTTCCTTCGTCTCGTTCGTTTGTGATTTTCCGAAGGAAATCTGAACCAACTTCTCATCGGTTATAGACGTGAAGGCTGGGAACATGCCAATGTACTGTATCCATCAGGTTTACAAGTTCGGATATCCTTAGTCTACTCCCAGAAAGCTGCTGGCAGGCTAGCTAGTCCAAAGAGGAATTTCGGTCGCAGGTCTTCCACGAACAGACTAAGTCCAAAATACAAGAATCATCCCTCCCGTAGACCGCGCACGATATCTCCTCAAGCCAAATGGTTACGCATTCTGAAATGAAACGTTATCTTGTGCTTTGTATATGTCCAAGACAAATTAAGAACAATCCAAAAGTATGATCTTCGACGATAAAATTTACTCTCAAACGATAATTTAAAATAATATACATATATATACAATATCGCAAAAAAAAAAAATAATTTCATCAAAACGATAATTTTACTAGCATACGAGTATAAATTTACTTTCAACTAACCTTCTCTTTGCTACTTATGAAAGCCTATAAGGAGGCCTCCTAGTTCAAATGCCATTGTCGGCGTCACGGTGTAATAATCTGCGCAGATTCCACCCCAACAGGCTAGATTTACGAGATCCTCCCTCAACGCAGTCGTTCTGCAGCCAATCGACTTTGCAGTTTTCCCGGGAAACTTTGCTTTCATCCGGCAGTAATTCAACTTTCTCCGCATCCACATAATCTCTCAAGTCTCTCCAGTAACTCCATACTCTGAACTTCTTGCCCTTCAATCATCCAGAGTTTTTCCGACCTCCAATTCCGTCACTTGCCGCTAATCAGATCGAAAAGAGAACTTTTTCTTTGTTAGTCACCCTTTTATCACATAATTCCTAACGGAGCACCGATAATCCCGGGATTAACTTTAAAGCTCTCCTCTTCCCCCAGAAAATCTAAACCAATTCGTGCGATCGGGCAGTTGCAGTTTTCACCACACTTCAACCTGTGATTCCGAAATTTGGAGCCTTGGATGACTTTCGGATTTGTCACAGTGACGGATATTTGACAAGTTACAGTTTCACTGCTATTTGATTGTGTTCGACGCATTCCGAGAGTTTGTTTGATTTTTAGTTAATTTTAAGTGTTTAGACTGGCAGAATCATCAGGTAAGTAGTAATTTTACACTTTATTTATTTTCAAGGTGTTGTCGATCGACTTCAGTCTTTGATGGAGGCAAGCTTTCATCCACTTCATGTTGATCTTCTGTTGCCTACCCTCTATCATGGAAAGCTGGGGAAGAACGTTATTCAAAACAGGAATGACGTGCGTAGTGTGATAGCCACATGATATTATAAGACCATTAACCCCAATTTTATTATGCTAAATGCTGTAAGTCGAATCGATTTCATAGCAGATTGAAGGAACATCATAACATTCAAACAGGAACTCTGATATGAATTGACCGCAAAAGTTTGATTAACGTATTTATTGGCCAACATAATTGAATGTGGAACATGACCTTTCATATCGATACCCAACTGAGTGAGTATGTAGAGGTAAATTTGTTCTTGGTTTGATAGTGTACTAGTATGTTTCATTAAACTGCGTCTTGGGCTGAACGAACATCGTCTCGATATTCAAGATATCATCACGAATTTGAATGGGTAATGTGACAACAATTTTGGCACCATCTTTTTGACTCGATCTTTTTGTGGTTTCACAATCAGATTTCTGAAACTCAATAGCAGATTTTTGGACGCAGACTATACATAACAATATTGAAAGCACCGTTTCTTCTTGCGAGCCAGCTGAGAAATTATTCGCATTCTTTTTTGAGCTGCTGTTGTTCGTCTTTTGGCCAAGTCCTGACAACGTTGCCAAGGAGTTTATTTTCATTTCATTTAGTTCTAGCTCGGTTAACCCCACATTTACTGAAATATCTGATGAAGGCAGCAGCGCAGGAGTCGATTTCTCTTCGATCGGTACTGGAATTATATCACAAGACGCTATCTTCTGTTGAGTCCTACTTACTCATCAGGCACGTGCTCCTCACGTTTCCAAGCATTAATTTCTGTTAGCCTCCTGGTAAGCTCTGGCATGTTCCATCAACAGAGGTTTCGGTTTGGACATGAATGTTCCATCAAAAGATTTGGGTTTCAGCGTACGTGTCGTTTGTTCAGATAGATACATCACGTTACGCAGGTAGAGACTTTAAACTAGTTCCCTTGTATTCGAGTAGGCGTCTTTTCCCATATTCGTTTAATAATTTACTATTTATTATTATTGTTGTTGGGTCTTGCACCTTGTTGTAATCACGGAAGCCACCGCAATTGCAGACATTAACTTGTAGCAGGAGAGAAATGAAAAATGTTTTTTTCTTAGACCGACAAGGCCGTTTTATTTTACAAAAAGAAAATTTATAAATATAATTCGCAAATTTTACAAAAAAAAAAAAATATATATAAACAACAAAAGCAAATCCGCACTTTTCTAAAATCTAATTTAATTTAATAAGAGCGAAACAAAGGTTAACAAGGTATACCATATAAACGAAAGCAACCTAATTTGATGAAATGCAAAAATAAATAAAAGAGAGAAAAGTCAAATTTGTACTAACTCCCTTTCTTGCAGACCGCCGAGTGTTCGGGGAAAGACAAAAAAAGGAAGCATGGGGCCACTAAATTTATGATGGAAATATCTGTAACGTGAAAAAATGAAAAAGAATGCAAAACAGCCACTTTCAGAAACACCACCGCTGCCTATCCATCTCTTCTGTTCTGAAAATTCTTCTAGCAGAAAATTCAAAACTCCGCACTGGCTTTTTCAATTCCCACTACAGTTTTCAGTGTTTTTTTTTTGTGTAATTTAATAAAGCTGCACATGATAACTAAAATCATGTGAATTTTGTATCACATTTGATTTTACTTACACCACAATGTTGGTGATTAGCGTTTATAAATATATTTGAATATTAGTTTTCCGCTTCACTCTTCAGTTTTTTTATAATTTAATAAACCTGGCGCTTGATCATTTAAATCTTGTAGTTACTGGTTAGCTTTTATAAATATATTTAAATTTTCGTAAATGGTTTCCAATTTCTTTCTCACTTCACTCCTTTCAATTCTGATTTCGATCCACCGCATCCCATTCACATTATAGTTCTATTTTTTTTCTCTTTCATCACTCCCAAACTTCCGTCACTAACTTTCGATAAACTTCCTCAGCTCAAAGAAACTTTCATCTTCCAATCCAAATCAAAACTTTTGTTCCCACAATCCAAAATAAAAATCTTATCCTCCAAATGCCAAATTAAAATTCACATCACGATCCCACTTTTTGTACTTTCATCTTGCCGTCACTAAAACTCAATTCTATTCAACCAACCAACTTTAAGCCAACGCCGCAATCCTTTTCTTCCCAATTACCGCTGCTGTGCCGATGTAAAGTAATCGAGGTTCAATACACTTCGATTCCGTTACCCACACATCTTTTCCATTTCTACAAATGCGTATAACATGTGGCATCAAGATAGCGTTTAGTTATATGCAAATCGTCATACAGACGGAAACAATTGCTTCTGCCGATATTAAAAAAAAGTGTTCTTGCGCTAGGGGGAATTTAAACCCAGACCCAGACTAGAGCCACCCAGACACTAGAACTAGAGCCACCTTCTGACAATTTCCCATTGATCCAATCAACAAGTCCAAATGTACAAAATTTGTTAGTAGGGAGGCGAAAATGAATTTTTTGTTAGTATACCAAATAAAATTTTGTTAGTAGGAAATAATGAATTAAATTTTGTTAGTAGGAAGGAAGGAATTAGGTTTTGTTAGTGGAAAGGTATAAAGATAAAGTTTTTTTTAAGAGGAATTAATGAATAAAAATTGTAAGTGGGAAGGATAGATTATTTTTTCTTTGTTTTATTACAAGGAAAATAATTAAAATAAAAGGATAAGTGTATCCAAGCGTAGATGGAGATAATCACTAAGCAAATGAAGTTGCGAATGAGAGAATGCCGGTACGGCTGGAATTCGCAACAACATACGGGAGTGGTATTGAAAACTTGACCGAGACTTACTTTCCTACTTTGAACTGCATGCGCTTATATGAGATATAAAAAATCTACTCTACAGTAGTCGTTACCATTATAATTTCAACTTATCTTTAACTTTTCAAAGAATGCGTACTTCTCCACCCCAGTTCGGCTCGTGAAACGAGAAACGCACCACGTTACCCGTATGAAGTGTATTGGTGGTGTTTAAATTGGCTGAGCTAAGCAATTCCTAGATTCCCCGTAACAACTCATTTTAACAACAATTTTAGAAACGTCTTTTAACAAATGATCATAAACTAGTTTTCCTAGCAATTCATGCAATATATGTATGAGACAAGTTTTGATATTCAGAAGACGTTGTTTGAGTTATTAATTATTTTGAAGTGAATTTCTGGCAGGATTACTCTTCTGCTACTTCGACTTGCAAGGTAATTAAAGTGGATGTTGCGATTTAAAAGAGAGAATTAAGCGCTATGCTCATCCGGAAAACCTAGAACTGATAATATATTTAAACCGATATGCTGGAGAAATTATTGAGATAGATAGTTATGTGCACTCCAGTAACAAATAACTTGTAAGTCAAAATCTAGCCAATCCAAGGTCCCCTTGAAATTTTTACTATGTTTTACATGAATTATATTCAATTTCTTATTAATTTTATAGTCTATTCATTACATAGTATATGTCTATTCATTACATAGCATATCTGCAACATCTACCATTCTAAACGCATATTCTGTCCATTTACTATTCCTCAAAAACCACATACATCATGTCAACAAAACGCAAAACTGAATTAAATTTTGATTTGACACAAACGATATTTGAAGTGTAACACTACAAGCATAAATTTCTCAATACCCCAAACAAAATTCATCCTTTACTCTTATGTGTTGTCCAGCATTCTGGCTCAGCCAACCGTCATATCAACCACACAACTTTGCTAAGTCTGCCTTTGCTTTGACATTTCAGAATAGCCTTCGCTGCGTTGGGCGCGTTTTTTTCTCTCACAAACATGCATCAGAATGAGGGATTCGAAAATGCAGTACACAAACTGGTATGAATATTATGACGGATTGTTGAACCTCATACTTTAAATAAATGCGAGGATGTGCTCTGAGGAATGAACATAACCTAAATTATATGCATGTATGTATGTGTAGATTCGTGATTTATATGATAGATACTATGTTTCAATTTTTTTCGGTAGACCTGGTTACAAAATCAATATAAACATATATATGTATGTAGCAGTTGGCTGTTTCTTTTTTAGAAACCATAAAGGCTAGCAATAATAATGAACATTCAAAGTAATGGTATGATGAACGGTTTTTATTATTTTTCTTTTTTTGACACAGGAAATGACATGTATCACTTTGAGTTTTAATTATATTACGAGAAAACTTTTCAAAATGGAGTTCTTCGTATTTATCATGTATTCTTCTTGTGATACGGTGCAATTCAAAAAATTTCATCAGCAATTAGGACTTTCGGCTTGGAATTTGAATGGTGATCTGTGGTGGGTTTTGATCTCCAGCATTATTCTCCTCCATTCATCACGGTTCCGCGACCTTGTCCGCCAGTTCAGCTTCTATCGTGTCTTCCCATCAGTCCTCGGTCTTCCAGCTGGACGTCTACCTTTTGCTCCACTTTTAGGGTTTTGTACTAAAATACAAAACCCTATTGCAATCACGACCTGTGTCCGTCTGTCCGTCTGTCCGTCCGTCCGTCCGTCCGTCCGTCCGTCCGTCTGTATGTCACAGCACTTTTTCTCCGAAACTATAGAGGCTACAGCCATGAAACTTTGTGGAAAGGTCAGAAGTGGTGACCTCTTGAAAGTTTAAGGGTGGAAAAATTTTTCAAAGGGGTTTAAGGGGGTCTCCCCGTATAGGGAGGTGACCCCTCAAAAAAAAATTTTTACCATTGGTAGTCGAGTAGGGTGTCATTGGAAAGGTCTCAATGAGATCTTTCCAAAACAGGTCTTAAAACTGCCTTATCGGTACCGAGGGGGGCAGGGGAAGGGTAAATGTACGAACTTTTCGCGTACCCCCCCCTCGCGATTGGAAAACTTCCATCCGAAAAATCTGAAAAAAATCATGACTGTAGGCCTTAATGAGTACAACAACAACAAATACATGAGAAGTCAAAATTCACTCAACTTTGTTAGTAATAGTATGATTTATCGATTTTAAGTTTTCTTGAATAAAATCTAAACGGTACCCTTAAATTCAATAAAATTTAGCAAACAGATGACTATTCATAAGATTGATTTTTTCTGAAAGTTTCATAAAGATCGAATTGTATTTAACGAAGTTATAGCGGTTTGAATTTTCCCGTATTACTATGGAACAATATGCCCTGTATTACTATGGAAACACATGGCTATGGAGCCATATGCGCTTTTTATCGATTTAGACACTACAGCTTTGCTAGGATTTGCATGAAAATTTCAGGAATGATAGGTATCATGAAAATGAGTACATACAATTGAAACAAGTCGAAGAGGCAGGAGAGAGCTCCTAGCAAAAGGGCTTTGTAACCATTCTAGGATTCGAAAAAATAGGCCATGAATCGATGATTACAGTACAGAGGAATGGGCCCTGAAAAAAATTTCATGAAAGGTAGCCGATATGAATATCAACTGAAAGTTCTCTATGAGAGTTTTTAAAAACAGTTCTTAAACTGACAGTTTTTGCTTCAGTGGGGAACAGGGGGGGGGGGGGGGGGTAAATACATGAAAAATGTGTTTCTAAAAAATCTGGAAAAATTATCAGGGGACATATTTATAAGTATAACCATAACAAATACCTCAGAATTCACAATTCTTTCAACTTATTTAATAATAGTATGATCCTCGAATTTCACATTTTCTCCAATAAAATCGTCTTTGACATGTTTCTTGATTTTATTCGTTGCTGGTTACTGCATTTTGTAAGTTGAGTACAAAACCCTTCTGACATGAGCATAGGTCTGTCTACCCAACTTGTTTAATGTTCTTTTGGGTAGCCGGTTTTCTTCCATTCTTCCTACATGGCCCACCCATTACAATTTACGTGAGAAGAATGGTCAACTAGTTCATACAACTTATCATCGCAATGAAGTCTCCACTTCGTTCTTTGTTTCACAAGGCCGTAGATTTTTCGGAGCACTTTGCGTTCAAATACGTCCACTGCCTTTTTGGATTCGCTCGTCAAGGCCCAAGTTTCATTTCCATATAACAGCACAGTTTTGACTAGTGTTTCTTAAATGCGGAACATATTTTGCCGTCATATGCTTTATTTGCACGCTTACGCGTTTGTACGTTTGAGTCATGAATTTAGTTTTAGTTTCATTAACTCGTAGACCAATTCGGTTTACTTCAGATTCTAAACTCATAAATGCCGCTTTGGCATCTGAGATTGAGCGTGGCATAATATTGACGTCATCAGCATATGCCACCAATTGCGTGGACTTGAACATTAGTATACCAGAGGTTTCAGCTGATGTCTTCCTGATGACGTGCTCCAGCGCAATATTAAAGAGCATTGAGGCAAGTCCATACCCTTGTTTTAAGGTTGATTCCATTATGAAGCTGCCCATTAGTTCACCATTTAACCTTAATATGGGACTATCTTTAGTATCGTGACCTTGGCCATGCAGAGTAGTTTGGTTGGGACTCCAAAGTCAAGCATTATTTTATTCAGCGCATTTCTGTCAATGCAGTCGTATGCTTGCCTGAACTCTATAAAAAGTTGGGGCACATTGATGTTATATTCCCAAAACTTTTAGGGTACCTGCTTTACAGAGAATCTTTGGTCTTTTGTGGACCATCCACGTTGAAAACCTTGCTGATACTATCCTATAATACTTTTATAGTATGCATAAGACATTGGAGAACACTTTATAAGACGAAGAGCGATGCCTCGATAATTTACACACCTTAATTTACCCCCCCTTTTGAGTACAGGACATATTCTGCGTTTTCGCCAGTCCTCTGGTAACTGCTCTTCCGACCCTATTCTGCATATTAGTCGGTGCAGAGGGTAATTTATGTAGGGATCCCCATTCCAGAGTAGTTTTGTTGGTATTTCATCTATTTCAGGAGCCTTATTTTTTCTGAGGTCCCATACTGCTGCTTGTACTTTGTCTCTAAAATGGTCACAGCTTTAACCGTTGTTGGAGGCGCTGTGAATAGCATGTGATCTGTTTTAATTTCAACTGGGTTCCCTGTGGTTACTCTTTGGGTATTTATGCAAAGACTTGTTTGTGAATTGAAGTGATCTCTTAGTTGTTTAATAGAGGCATACCCCGATATGGCATAATGTAGCTTTCGTTTAACTTTTTGATCTTGGTGTTGGTGATCAGTCTTTTCTTTCTTCGGCACATGTTTTTGGCTCGATGTCGAAGGGTTTTATATTGTTCTTCTTTGGCCCAAGTTGGTTACTGAATGTAATCTTTGTGCACCTGGTTCCTTTTTCATACCAGTCACTCTGGTCATACAAGTCGTTCCCAATTTTCTTTCGCTGTTGCCCCAAGACCTCTTCGTCTGCTTCTGCTACCGCATCTCACTGGATGTATTCTTGATGTGCCAGGTTCCTTTCTTAAATGCTCCTATACATTTTTCGTCATACCAGCAATTCCTACTTTTCTTCGCCTGGTCCCCCAAGACCTCCGCGGTTGCTTCTGTCTCCGCATCTCTTACTGTCTTGCACATGGTTTCGACATCATCATTACTTTGTCCCACCTGCGGGGATATGTTGATGCCATTTTCCAGGGCTGAAATGTATGTGGACTTTCTTGAGCTATCACTTAGCTTGTGTATCTAGTACTTTGAAGTAACTGATGCTCCTTGTTTAAAGGTCTTGGAGATGCGGCATCAGAACTTGGCCCTTATTAGGTTGTGGTCCGAGTCACAGAGAGCGCCGCGGAACGAGCACGTGTCGAGAATGCTGTTGGTTGCTCGTTTTTGTATGAGAGCATGGTCAATCTGGTTGAATGTGTGACCGTCTGGGGATGCCCTTGTTCTCTTATGGGTGTCTCGATGCGGAAAGCGTGTGCAGCCTCTACTAGAAGCGAAGTCGATCAGGCGTTGCCCGTTGCCACTGGTACCTACATGAAGGCTGTGTCCTCTGGTGGTTCCTCTCTGTGCCGTTTCTTGGTCGATTTATGCATTAAAGTTAATCAGAACAATTTTAATGTCGTTTGACGGCAATGCATCGATAGTGCGTTCCCGGGTGCTGTAAAATTTGTCCTTGATTGCCTCTTGCACTTAATTAGGCTCATATTTTTTTAAGGATCCCAACAGAACCATAGTGGAAGGCACAGAGGCTCATAGATTGTTGTACTAGGGATTTGAAATGACTGTAACTTCCTTAGATACCTTTTGATCCTTTTGAAACACGAAAAATAAAAGAGCCTGATCCTATTCATATGTAATTAATCAGTATAATCAAATTTGATGCTGAAAAATTGTTTTTATTCAGAAAAATTTAAATCTTACGAGTAGTACTAACCATATTGAAATAATTCTTCTTTTTTTCGCTGCTGGGAAAAATTTGGCCTGATATCTGTAATCCATTTTAAAGTATCTGCTACCATAGATAAATAAAAGCGTTGGTCTATGGTTTTAATGTTTAAAGACTCGAAATTAAAATATTTTATTAAGACCTCTAATTTGATGCTCTACTTGATTGTCTTCCGTAAAAAGTTTGCACAAGCAAGGGCCAAAGGTTGTTTTGAACTTCCAGAATATCTATCTGAGTACAGGGCATCCTTAGCATTTAGTGTCACTAACAAGACGTCCCGTTAGATGGCACAGCTGTATGCCTCCACCCTTTGGACCACGCTTACTACTGCCACAATCGAATCAAAGGCGGAGTCACCTGCTCTAAAGCAGCATTGTCGTGAAGATAGATCCTAAGCAGCAAGGATTGCAGCAGTGAGTCTTCCTTTTATGAGTTTCTCGAGAACCTTCTTAGTCATTTTCAGTAGACATAATAGGTGGTATGTAAACGGCAGCTTGAAGTTTCCTTTGCTGATGAGTACTAGGTTGATTACCATTCAGCGCTTCAGAAAAACCTCTTCACGCAGGCAAGCATTGCACATACTGAGAAGCAAGTCAGCACAAAGGCGACAGAATAGCTGCATCACCTAACCTAGAACTCCATCCAATTCAGGAGTCTTCCTTACCTTCATGGACAGAACTGCCTCCTTTAGTTCCATGCGCATGAAGAGTGAGTATCCAACTTGTGTTTCGTTGTAGGTTACATCAATACCGATGATATATGCAGAGTAAAGAGCTTTTATTACTTCGTCTATCTTTCCTGATTTAAGTTAGCAGGCTGTTTGTAGAGCACCAAGCTTTCACAAAAATAGGTTTAATCCATGGCCTCATAGATCTCTGTTGCAATTATCAACCAGATTTTACCAGTGGCAAGCGTTACTGCTATTGATTAGTCTTGTGAAAGCATTTTCTGGGCAACATGTATATGCTGCTAACTGGGCTAATGTCTTTTCCTGATTAAGCGCACATTGAGCCTCCTACTAGAGCTTTAAACACCTCCTTCGCTATTCAACGATTTCAGTTGGCCACTAGTACACTGGTGGCTTGCAGTGCCGGGGTCTCTGACGAAGCATTGAAGAATTCTAAGCAGGTGCGATGATACTAATAGTTGAGTTCACCAAGTCATTAGTGGTTACTCCTCCACTGGGTCTCCCAGCAGTGGATTTCCAGCCATGCGCACTTCAACAAGCTTCTCAACGTTCATCCTGCTGTATACTACCCGAAAGTGGAAGCTCGAACCCTTTGGTATTGAGTGGCTCTATCACGAATCTCAAAGCAAACGTTCTAATGACTGCTAGCTGAGAAGCCTTCTAGCATTAAAGTCTCGAATACTACATGGCTACACGATACCAACATGATGTCCTTCATTGCATTGACGATGTGAATCATATTTAATGTTTGTCAACTAAGCAGCTACAGAATACAAACAGACAAGCAATGGAGCGCTATACTACGGAAGAACGTGGAATAATTGCGTCGCTTTAATTGTGCCGATTTCGTCAATAAGCAAAAGCCTACGTTTTTGGGGCACAAATAGCCATTAAATACGCTCAAAGCCACCATGTGGTGCGGCGTTCACGAGGGAGGAGTGGTCGGGCCGTATTTTTTTGAGAACGCCATCGGCAATACGGTCTCTGTTATTGGCGAACGCTAGAGGGCCATGATAAACGACTTTTCACTGCCGGAAGTGTATGAGCGGGGCTTGGTGCACATTTGGTTTCAACAAGACGGTGAAACCACACACACAGCACGAGCCACAATGGATGTTGTGAAGGAAGCGTTTCCTGGTCGCGTAATCTCCCGGTTTGGCAATTTGGCATGGCCAGCAAGCTCGCCCGATGTAACCATCCCAGACTTTTTTCTGTGGGGCTACTTGAAGCAACAGGTTTATGCAAATAAGCCACAGACAATCACAGTCCTTAAAAAAAATATTCGAAATCTTGCGGAAAATTTTGAAAAATGCGATGAAATGGGCACAAATGTTTATCAACACTGGAGGCAGCCACTTGATGGATACAATCTTTTTCACTTAACAGAAAAGGTCCAAATAAAGATTTCCATCAAACGAATTCATTTTATTTTCATTTAGCAATAAAGTTATTCAAAAACACAATTGAATAATTAGTTTTGCCTCACCTTGTAAAATGATGATTGTAGCAAGCAGTTGGCTGGACGAAACCAAGCTAGTTTTTTTAAGATTGCCAAAGACGGCGCCTTCTATTCTAACAATAATTACGAAATAGTGTTTGTTCAATTGGCCGAGCAATCAGAAAAATTATTTAAGCTGAAACTGAACAATGAATGTTATGTGTTTATGAATTTGAATTTGAACGGTTTTTTACACAAGCATTGGATGAGTAATTCAAGTCATCTATTTATGATATTCGAAAACCCATTTCAGGCTCTAAGATCGTTGCAAAGCCTTTCTGGTAGGAGCACTCTCTCGGTTCCTTGATTTGTTTTACCTTACCTTGGCTTACAAGTTGTTGGGCATCTTTATCGGTCAAGTCGACTGAATCTATACGTTGTCATCGGTTGTTTTCTGGGGTAAATTTTATTTTAATCCCAGTCAAGCTAACTTTTCTACCTTATTCAAGTCTATAACAAAATCAATATGAGGGATCTCGAGGATTGCCATTGGCTCAAGCGTAGCTACTGTTACCTTTTCTCTGAAAAGCTTTTTAATCCCTCTCATAGGTCATCACACTATATAAACCGTACCCCCTCTGATTTCAGTTTTGATTTCATCCAGTTTAACAGTTCTTATTTTATTGAGTAGCACGCCTTCATACGACTTGCCACTCATTGGCTTTACTAGCAGTCCCTGTCTTTTTGATCTGCACTGTAGCTTATTGTTAGTACTCTTAACTATATCCAACAAATCTTCTTCTTCTTCGTAGCACTACAGCCCCCCTCGAGCCTTCGCTTCCTGCAAACAATGCCTTCAACTGTCTCGTCCTTCAATTTCAAAATCTGAGCAGGGCCGAACTGTCTTCGTCAACCAAGTCAGACCCGTGTTTTCTCGGTTTTCCCACTGGCCCCCAGCCTTCAGTTCTCCCAACAAATACCTTTTTGGGTATCCGTTGTTCATCCATACGATTTATGCGTTCAGCCCACTGCAGCTTTCGTAGTTTTAATACATTGAGACCTCCGCCTCGTCAAAATTTTCATGCAGCTCATCGTTGTATCGAATTCACCATTGGTCCCCGTCTAGCTTCACGCTGATTATTCACCTCACGACCCGTCGCTCTAAAACGTTCAATATATTTGCGGATACTAGACTTAGGGTCCATGTTTCACATTCGTAATATAACACAGGTCTTATCACAGATTTGTATACTTGGAGCTTTGTTTTCCTGGGTATGTAGCTGGTCTTCAAGGTCGTCAAAACTGAATAAAATATTTTATATGCAAACTGTATTCTTTGGTGTATTTCGTCTCTTTCATTACTGGTTCTCGTCATTTTAGCACGTAAATACACAAATTTGCTCACCAATTTGCCAAGTGTAATATGCGTAATGAGCTTCGTTTTATTCTCATTGATTTGTAGCCCTACAAGTTTTGCTTCGCTGTCGAGTTTCAGGAAGAGCTATTTGGCAGTTGCTAATGACCATGACAAAGTGTTGATCTCGTCCACATCAACTACTATTCAACTTAATTCACCACGTTTATTGACAGGTAGCTTCCTTATGACGTACTCGAGAGCCAAATTGAATAGCGATGGGGCCAGCCCATCTCCCTGCTTTAGTTCGATATTTGTGTCAAAGGCACCAGTGAGTTGGTTATTGATGCAGACTTGCGAGGTTATTGACGTCATTCACATTTTGGAAAGATGGACTAATTTGGCTGGGATGCCAAAGCAAAGCATTATTTAGGACAGTACGTTACGATCAATACTATCGTACGCTTGCTTAAAGTCGATGAAAATGTGGTGTACGTCTATGTTGAACTCCCAGCGTTTTTTATATAGCTGCTTGACTGTAAACATTGATCTACCTGCTCTTAACCACCTTGATACTCCCCAATAATACTATTGGCGTATGATCTGAATTTATTTTCTAAGGTCTTCGAAAATATTTTGTAAACCGTACAAAGCAATGATATGCCTTTATAATTTTCACACAGTTTCTTGTCCTCTATTTTGTGGATAGGAAGTACAATTGATTGGCTCCACTCTTTCGGCTTATGTGCTTGTTGCCAAATGTGCTGGGTGACTTTGTGAATAGCTTTACGAACACTGCTGTCACCATATTTGATGAGGTCCAGTGAAATCTTGTCGATACCTGGCGCTTTA
Organism: Odontomyia ornata; assembly: GCA_963969285.1. Lineage (NCBI taxonomy): Eukaryota > Metazoa > Arthropoda > Insecta > Diptera > Stratiomyidae > Odontomyia > Odontomyia ornata. Next base: position 454,791,994 of record OZ017738.1, on the reverse strand, counting down.
TTATTCTTTTGGGTTTTGCTCGTGGAACTGATATAACTACACCCAAGTTGGTGGGGCCGATAGAAGTTCTCTGGAAACATCTATAGGCTCCGATGTTCTGGAGCTGTGCGGATCATTAAGGAGATTTTTGAAATATGATGCCCATCTTTCCTTAATCTTTGTTTGATCAGTGATGATATTGCCAATTTCATCACGACAGAGCGTGGTTTTGGGCTGATAACCAAGTTTCAGGCTTTTCACTGGCTTGTATGCTTGTCTTGTGTTGTTGCTTGCTAGACTTAAATCGATGTTTCTCAATTGGTCATCATGGTATTTTCTTTTCCTAATTCTAAAGACCTTATTCGCTACTCTTCTTCGTCCTAGTTCTCCTACCCATGCATTTTTTGTACGCCTCATTCTTTTTGTCTAACGCATTCTGACACTTGTCCACTCATTTCTCTTGCGCCGGGCTTGATGTCCGATAGTGTGTTCTGTCACGGTTTGAATAGCTGCTTTCACTTCCATCCAGAGCTCATTGCTTTTTTTTCAGTGATGCCTCTGATAAGTTGAGAGCCAGCTGGTTGTCGAGGATATCCGTGAAATTTTCAGCCACAGATAAAGTTTGGAGCCGGTCGATGTCAAATTTTTGTAGCGGGCTGGTCTTCGCTGAATATGCCTTTGACCCACGTTGATAGGTTAATTTGATCAAGTAATGATCTGAGTTAGAATTGGCTCCTCGGTATGCACCGATATCAAGTGTGCCCGAGGCCCAACATCAAGTCAATCTGGTATTGTGTGTTGCCATGTGGTGATACCCAGGTAATTTTATGAATGTGTTGATGCGGGCAGCAACTTGAACGTATGGCTAGATTTCTGCTACATGCAAAGTCAATCAAGCGCTGGCCGTTGGCATTTCTTTGATCTTCGAGGATATATCCTCCAGTCGTTCCGCGGTGAGATATGTCATTGCCAACGTTGGCGTTGAAATTACCTAGAATTATTTTTGTGTCGTTTGAAGGTAAAGGATCTACTAGTCTTTCCAGAAGATCGTAGAACGTTTCCTCCTATTCTGCACCCTTTTCTTCGGTCGAGGGGTGTGAGTTTATCAGCCAAGATTTTTGAATTTTGAAGAATTTTGCTTTTACACAAATCGCACTGAACTGCCTTAAAATTAAAAACGTTCGATTTGTACTCCCTATCTACAATAAAAGCCATTCCGAATTCTCGTTTCCCAGTTTTGAACATTGTGTGTGATCACATGTCTTCAAACTCCTTTCCAGTCCAGTTCGTTTCCTGGATTGCCAATATTTTTAATTTATATTGACGATCCTGTTGAATAAGGTTTTTTATAACGCCGGGGTAATTGAGTGATCTGACATTCCAGGATCCAATGCCGCAGTCTTTTTTTCGTTTGCGAGGTCGTTGCCGTGAGTCCCTTCAGTAGGTTCCGAAACATTATAGGGTTTTTCAGGGACGAAGAGCTAGCCCGTCGCCTAACTTCCTTTTCGGTGGCATAGTTACCACGCTGATTCCATTACCAGGCGCAAAAGACTCTCCTTCACCCTCTTGAGTCCCGACAAAGGGGGTGAAGATAGGATCTAGTAGCAGAGCTGTAGATACATTTACAGTTATTAGCATTTCTCGGAATACAATATCCCATTATTGGGTAGCTAGTAAATCCAATTGGAATTTAGAATGAGGAATCATGGAAGCTCTGGGTTGGGGAAATAAGTGGTTTCCTCCTCTTTTCTCAAACAGGCCTGGGACCGTTTACGGTGAAGTTGCATCAGACACCTTCTGAGCGTTTTTCTTCCTGATGGGGGCTTTTATCTGGCATTTTTAAGAGCAGAGGCTTTATGGTCACTTTTTGCCTGACTTTGCTGTAACTTTCTGGAACCCTCTTTTTTCTTAAAATCTTCACTGAAGGCTTCGTATTCTTTTGTAAAAAATTTTTTTACAAAGACCTACTAGATTCACGACGTGCGTCATAGCTTGTTTCCTCAGAAACAATAGAAACTAGAATGCTCAAGCTTTGTGAAAAGGTCAGAAGTGATGATCTCTTATAAAAAATTGAAAAAATTTTTAAGCGGGGCGTCCTTAAAAATTTTTTTTGATCAAAGGTAGTCGAATGGGGTATCAAATGAAAGACCTTGATTAGAACTTCTAGAATCTGAAATAAAAAAAAATCAGGGTCCAGGAGAAGGCAAAATGTGCCAAAAATGTGTGTCACCCCCCTCGCAATTGAATACTTTTCAGCCGAAAAATCTGAAAATTATCATGGATGTAGGCCTTTATGAGTACAAGGGCAGCAAATACCTCAGAAATCGAAATTCACTCAACTTTGTTAGTAATAGTATGATTTGCAGATTTTACATTTTCGTCCATAAAATCAAAACGGTATCTTTAAACTTCTTGATATTTTGCAATTATATAGACTGATATAAGATATTTACGTCAACAAAATTTAACCGAGATCAAATTATAATCTAGTAAGTTATATCCATTTCAATTGTATGGAACTACAACAACAATAACACGTGTTCATGGTTGATACATATTTCAAATTGACCTAGGCACTTAATTTTCTTTCGGTTTTCATGAAAATTTAAGGAAAAGTGTTTAACTTGAATATGCTCAATTGGCCGAGCATTCAGAACAATCATTTAAGCTAGATCAAAATGGCAGCTGCACAGTGCTTATGAAAGAAACTGTGCATCTTTTGCGCAAATTTGACCGATTTTATATCCAAGTATTGGATAAATAATTCAAGTTATCGATTCACGTTATTAGAAAACTTGTTTCTATCCCAAGGATGTTTGCAAAGACCTTCTGGTAGGAGCATTCTCCTGCTTACTCAACTTGATCTTGAACTACAACGATTGAGTTGCATAATAAATTCTTAGTAGTAGTTGGCATTTGACCTCTTGATGCTTTTAGTTCTCCTTCAGCTTTCAGTCAAATACGTCTCAAAGGTCCAATGTGACATAAGAGCTCTTTTAGCTCAGGGGCTATATTTCTGGCGTCTTTTCCAATTGTCTTTTACATATAGCAGATGCCTTTCTTTTATGAAGGATAATCCTGCTTTTTTAATAAGGTCGTTTTTCTGGGAATGATCTAGACCAATTGCATACTCGAGGCTTCCCTTGAATGGTAGACTTTCGCCTTTTTTATGCATGACCTGAGGTGGTCATTGTTTTTCGGAAAGAGCTTCTGTCATGCCGGACGATTTGGCGTACTCTATTCTCGTGCTACTCCCAAAAGTTGAGAGTATATCTGGTTGGTTTTCCTCCGTTCGTTTGTCTGTCCACCATCTGTCTACGATATCTTGGTCGTTGATGTTGTCGTGCTGGTTTTTTTGCTGGTGTAGTTTTTTGTCGATTTTAAGGGTGCTTCGTTGATTGGGTCCTGTCAGAGCCAATTTCTCCATGTGTGTGTGGTTGTCTTTTGGTTCTAAAGGTTATCCTTACGGAGGCCGTGTGAGGGTTTGCACAGGCTGATCGGGCGTTCATCTCGACCGAAACTTCACCACCAACTCAATGGTGCGGACTTCGAAGGTACTCTGAGACCTGCCAAAGTTTCAGCGGCACACAAGCGGTATTATAGTTAGATTGGAGCCGTTGTGTTTGAATGTTACAATGACGTTGCCGTACAAAGCAACCAGTTTCAAAAAATCATTTCCGCTAACATAAAATAATCCATAAGTCGAGTCGTGGTCCAGATGTGATTCATAAGGTCTGGAGAGGAACCTTGCGGAAACCTCCATTTCCTCGGCTACATGAGTGTGACACTCGCCACAGAATTTTAGCTTCCACGAGTATTCCTGTCAACTAGCATTCCCTCAGCCACAACGATAACTTTCAATATCATGTGCTAAAATGCGTTCGCAAAACCAAAGTTCCCGGGGTAGTGTCAAAATGTAGGTACTATTCATTTGTGTCCCCTTTCGATGAAATACCATTAAGGCGAAATATTTGAAAAATATATCCCACGTAGGTCCATGTGTGGAACGGCGGCCTTATACGTATAAACATGATCAACTTTGTGAGTAGAAGTTAGGATTTTGGGCTTCGCCATAAATTCAGAAGGGGGCCTTTAAGTGCACCAAAAATAATTATCTGATGTAATTGCATAATGTTTGATAGAAAACAAGCAAGTTTTTTTTCGTTTAAATTTCAATCTGTTTTTCAATGAAATCTTTGTAACGAATTAAAAACTAGTTGAATCTTTAATTTTTGCCCAAATTTACCCCAAATTTATTCTCCCTAAATTAAAATTCAAATGCTAATACACCATAACTAAAATATCCTTTAAAATTATAAAATTTAAAAATAGTAAGAATATCATTTTGGTACCAAAAAGGACAACAGCAGGCTTGTTCAAAAGTGTTAATAGCAAAGATGAAAGAATATGTATTTTTGATGAAATTCTTGTAGTTCCCTCATTCAATATAACCTTCTTCAACTTCAGCACACTTAGCCCGATGACCCTCCAATAATTTAATACCACCTTTGTAATGATTTCCCGGAAGCTCTGCAGAATACTGTTCGACAGCTGCAATAGCTTCTTCATTCGGCGAAAAATCCTTCCCACAAGGAAATCATTTCAAATTAATAGTCAGAGGGAGAAAAATCTAGTGAGTACCTTAGGTGTTCAAGCAATCAGTGCTTTAATTCTTTCTATTGAGCCATCATCAAAGCACTTATATGAGGGCGTCCATTGTCTTGATATGATTTTTTTCTTCTGTAAGCCGCGTCTTTTTTCACAAACTGGTCCAAAAGGTTGCAATTATACATAAAGTTAATTTTTTCACCTTTTTCAAGATAATAAATCAACAAAATCCCTTTTGAGTCCCAAAAAACTGATGCCATAATCTTTTTTGCCGATCGTTCATACCTGATCTGTTTTGAAGCTGAACATCCACCTTCAGTCCACTGTAAATATTCTTGTTTCAATTTAAGATCATATTCGTAAATCCAATTCTCATCAAAAGCTAAAAAACGACACACAAAATCGGTTTCATCCTCCTTAAAATGCTTTAAATTACGCTTACAAACATATTTTCGATTCAGTTTTTCTTGAATTGTTAATAAATGCGACACTATATTTCCAAATAGCTTTTTCATACGTAATTCTTCGTGCGAAATGTAGAGTACTGGTTTGTCCAAGATGCCTATGGGATCAAGAATTCCACGCTTAGTCGCACTTGGATCTTTACAAATAATATCACCTCAATGTTTTCTGGTGTTGTTGCACTTTTTGGACGTCCACTAAGTGGTTCATCTTCACCGCTTGTACGACTACGTTTGAACTCTAAAACCCATGGATGCATAGTTGGAAATGAGGGAGCAGATTCCTTTAATACTTTCACCATTTTTTACGAGTTTCTGTTGCTGATAAGCCTTCCAATACAAAAATTTTATCACTGGACGATATTCGGTTTTATCCATTGTTTGAAAATTCACTGACGCGTCAACTTCAAATGACTAGTCAACAAAGAATTGATTGACAGATAGAAATAAACTTTTGTGTATGTTTTTTTAAATACCTCCATTCCCTACCACTCTCTCCATCACTCTTTCTCCGTTGCACAACGCTCGTGCGATCTGCATTCACATTACGTTGCTTCGTCCTTTGTGCCACGCAGACAATGTTTAACACATCGGTATAAGGGGGCACACAATATAGTGTGAACTAGTCCTTTTCATGAACATCTAGTCCAAAAATCATGATCAGCTCTCAGAGATAAAAAAAATTCAATATAATACGACGCATTCAAAAAAAAAACTCAGTAACTGTAACTTCAGTATCTCGCCGATAGGGTCAGTAGAACGCCCTAAGATACTGGGCTCATAAAAGCAAAATTACAGGTCCACGCTTCAATCTGTGCTCATTAAATACTCCTTTAGTCTTTTCTCAAATACCAAAAGTGCGTTTGCCTCCTTAACAATTTCTGGTAGATTGTTATTTATACGCAGAGCATCATTCTGGCAAAAGGTATTATGAATTGATCTGCACTCCTCGCATTATATGGGTTGATCTGTGATACCTAAATTAATGGCACTCGTTCCGATCCATGAGTTTTTAAATTTCTGTAGATAAACTTAGCTTTCTCTATAATAATAATTTGGCTAAATGTTAATGATTTTGCCAATTGGTAAATCAAACTAGTTTGAGTAAGCATTGGCAGCTTCAGAATGTTTTTATACGCTTTGGTCAGCAGCCTGGATATACTGTTTAAATGTTGCTTCGCTGATTGACTCCAAATAAGCACTCCATAATGCAATTTCGCCAGGACAAACGAATTTAGAACAAGTTGCTTGATGTGCATTGGAAAATCCTCATATCTTCTTAACAATCCTATTAATGGGGCTAATTGGCTCCGTAAGCTATTTATGTGTGGTAACCAGGTCATACGATGGTCTATGATAACACCAAGATATTTCATTTCTAGCACTCTTTGCAACTTTTCGCCGTTAATATTTAGTTCGACATCTATGTCTTCTTTGTTATTTTGCTGAAGTGTTCAATACTAGTTTGTTTCCAATTAACCACTGATGGAATTTTCCTACATCCTCGTTGATAGTGTTCTCAATGGCAGTTTTGTCTCGTCCTGAATAAAATAGAACTGTGTCATCAGCATATAATGTGTGATATCCCGTCAGTCCACATGTATTTAGATAATTTGTGTATAGGAGGAACAAAGTTGGGCCAAGTATTAAGCCTTGGGGAACTCCTGTTTCCGTAGGTGCTTGATCGCTCAAGACATTGTTGATTAAAATTTTCTGCGATCTTCCCTGCAAGTAACTCTTAAAAAACTGCTTAGGACTACCCTGAATACCATACAATTCAAGTTTACGGAGCAAGAGGTCATGATCAACTGTATCAAATGCTTTTTTTCAAATCCACAAAAATTGCAATGACACAATCATGGAACGTGAACGTTGATGGAACGTGTGACAGAATGTACGGCATCCAAAGTACTCTTGTTCTTTTGAAAACCAAACTGATGTTGACTTATAATAGAGTTTTCAACTAAGAATGGTGTCAATCAATTGTTTAGTATTTTTCAAATATCTTACTAAATCCCGTCAGCAGCGCAATCGGGCGATAGTTATTCGGGTCGAAATGATCACCAACCTTAAATATAGGAACTATTTTTGCAAGTTTTCCTTCTTCCGGAAAAGTCCCATTCCTAATATGCACGTTTATAATATTTGCCATAATCTGGGCTATGTCCTCCTTTATTATACTAATCTCATTCATCATGATGCTATTGATGCCTGGCGCCGAATTCTTTCTCAATTCATTGATTAAATTTCAGACTTCCCTTTTATTTGTTTGATGAATGTGAAGGATGGAATTTATTGAGATATTTGTAGTATTTAAATTGCTTGCTGAACTTGCAACGATTTCTTTAATGATTCTTCCACCAATTGTTGAGAAAAAGTTATTTAATGAGTTCGCCGCGTCACGTGGACACGATGTATTAGAGGGCCCATCAGGATTCAGTTGAACGTTTTGTGATATACCCTGGCTTGAAGAGTTATCCTTTACCTCATTTATTATCTTTCATATTTCACGGGTGTTGTTACCGCTGTTTCCATTCTTCTTGAGAAATATGAGAATTTAGCCTCTTTCACCAGTCGTTTCGATTCTTTTTTCGCTTGCAAATGTACAAACCTGAAAGCCTGGTTTCCATTGTTTTTCCTGTAGTCCATGTGCGCTTTCCTTTTTTTGATACTTGTATCAATTACTTTTGTCGTTATCCAAGTTCGCTGTCGACACCTAATTTTTTTCTCAATTGTAGAGCTTTGCTTAGCAGATATGATGATATTTTTGAGTTCAATAATACTATTTGGTTTCCGCTTTTTCAGTAATTCTCGTATGTTTGATTTAAAGAGCTCCTTGTCTAGATATCTGATCGTTTTGTAGGTCGCCTTCAGTGTGTTGAGGGTTTGGTCTTGAATAGCAATTATTAACACACGGTAAACCAACTCCAGCCAGTCCTCAAATGTGTATGTCATGCTTTCAGCGACTTTTTAATCATTGGTTACTATACAAGCCAGACACGTTTTTGACACTGGGCGAGTAATTCAGTTGTTGTTTATGATTACCATTCCATTCGTTTCTAGCGTATCCTTATAAATCCTTGATTCTGGTGATTCAATTAGTACATCAATGTTTATGTCCGCTACTGTGATTAAATTTTTTTCAGTTGAGAATAATGTATCTAGTACTGTGCAAAAATCTACAACCCCAATCGTATGAATGATTGGGGTTGTAGTACGTCCCTAATTTTATTTTTTTACCTGCATGGCGTACTTCAATCATTATAACGTTATATTTATCAGGGATCACTCTCTTGGTAACGAAATTGATTGTATTTTTCACGCACATTGCTGTACCTCCACCTTTTCCAGGTCTGCAGGAGAATACCGCATTATATCCTTCAATATTGTAAAATCGTGCTTCTTCTGGGTGAATCCAGATTTCATTGAGAATAATCAAATTTATGTCAGGATTTTGCTGCAGGTAAATCTGAATATCACTTAGCATATGTCTTAAGCGTCTTATATTAGCATACATGAGTGCTAAATTTGTTCCACTTGATTGATTTGAAAGATTAGCAATCATCGAAGTTGTAGTCAGTGCTCCTCCTGGCGATCAGTATTCTGCATTGAAGCTCCGGACACTCTACCGAGTCAGCTCTGTGAGAATGATCAGCATTATTATTGTTACGAATACAGTTGGAGCACTTCTCAATCGTGCTTTTGCAGTCCTGTAGGTCATGGTTTCCTTAAAATTTTACACATATTTGCCCCCTTCACATTTTGATGTTTTGTGATTGTATTTTTGACACTTATAACATCTCGTTTCGATAAAGTCTTCCTTCACAAAATATGATCCATAATCTATATTAATGTATCTATTTGCAAGCCTCTTATATATGATCCCATTTACCTGGATGATGTGCAACCACCTTCCATTTCTTGTCCGCCTAGCATGTACAACTTCCGTAGAATCTCGCTCCTCTGTATTGGGATTTAATGACTGGATCTCATTTCTTAACCCATCAATTGAGTATTGTTTTTCTGGTCCATTGATGACAAGTCTAGGCTGTCGCAATCTGGTCTCAGCAATATCATACTCCTCTTTCATTGCATCCATTGCTATATTAAAAAGCGAAGTAGCATTTTCATTGGTCGATGTTTTGATAATCGCCCCATCATTACGAATAGGCCTCATTAGTTGTAGAGGAATTTTACATTTAGATGGCCTGATCTTCGACTTAAAATCAATCAGTATTTTTTATGAGGATGAATGATTTCTAAGCTTAATTATAATGCCTTTTTGCAATATTGTATTTCACCGATGCTCTGATGGAGGAGAAGTAGAATTTTGAATAATTTCGGCATATGAGGGCTTGCTCGCAGACGTAGATTTATCTATTAATAAGGTTACATTTGGGCTCATCTCTTGAATTTGGCTTTGCAACTTAATCATTTATTGGAAGAGTTGGTCTTCTTTAGACTTTTGGTGCTGAGCCCTACACCCGGCACACATCCAAATCACATCTTCAGTTATATCCATTATAGCCCGGTGTCTCTCTTCCGATATTTTGATACACCTCAAGTGGAACTATTTGAGCCAGAAGCCATCACATCCCATAGCCGAGTGGGTATCCTCCACGGGTTTCCTACACTTCCCATACTTATCGTATCGTATCGTTATCGTGGCTACTAACATTATTATTTCCCTTTTTTTTAAATTTTTATTCAAACTGTTACTGATTCTTGTTAACTTTTTTTTATTATTTGCTATTTATAAATTTTCATATTACCTTCGATTTCCGGTATTTTTATTTCTTATATTTTTAGTTAGCTATTTTTATTTTCTATAGTTAATGAAAAACCGTAGAAAGCTGCACTTGCAAAAAAAAGAATTTTTAAATTGGAAAATAAAAATTTAGAATTAAATTCAATACTTTACAATAAATTTAACTACACGGGAATCCCTCTCCTAAACCAAAGCAAGAATTCCCGGCTCCGTTAGTTTTTCTTCGCCTAAGTAAAATTGAAACAAACGAAATTAATTACTTAAAAAATCGCTACTTACCTCCAACTTGATACAGCGAAACTAGAACCACTTCACTCATTATACACAGCTGGTTCTGAACATATGATAATATTTATTTCTTCACTAAAGACAAAGAATTCTAAGAGCCGACACTTTGACACTTCTTTGTTTTTCTAATGGTTATCAAATCATATGGAAAATAGCGTATGCATTGAGATTCTTGTACTGGTTAATAGGTGCCGCTTTCAAAACTTTTTGACCAACGTGTTACAAGTGAATTTTTACTTTACATGTGATCAAAAGGTTTGTTTGCAATTTTATTTTAGCATAAATTTAGTGGCGTTTTTATAGAAGATTAGTGTAACTGATTTCTAATTTTCACTTCAACCTAGCGACGTAATAATCTGAAAGAAAATCCGAAGGAATTTTTTAGCACTAAAAAAGTTTGATCTAAGAAGCTATCATCCCTGGGACGGGCATTTTTACCGCCGTACCAATCGAGAAACTGAAGAAAACTTTTCAATAAATTATTGTAATTATGATTTCCTTAGACCATTTGTATCCCAATTATAACCCACCTTAACTTTGCAGTTTCATTTCATATTTTAAAAATTAATTGAGCATATAATTTATAAGTGTTAAAATCTGCTTTCAAACACGTCATGTATGGTAGCTGCAAAATCCATAAAGGATGTATATGATATCGCTTTCAGAATCAATCAGGGTTTCAAAACTTTTACTTTTTATTCCATTGCATAACAATCTCCGCAAAGTATAATCGTCTCAAATACCAACATTACGAGGCAAAACATTGATGTTCACTCAATCTTCCCATCTACTGTACCCATTAAGCGACGGGGTGTGTATCCCACTAAATCCTTCGACGAGCACGTAAAGCCAGTGACGACAAGCCCCGATCCATTATAGGGGACAGGACAGCGAGTGGTGCGGTCTAGTGACATGAACAAGAACTGAATGTGGTGACGACAAAGAAGCATCATCTCGCTCTGGATGATTGTGGCGACAGGCGGAGAGGAGCTTACTCGAGAAATACCACAACAGAGAATTTATCATATCCTCAAAAGGGTTGAAGTCTTTAGCCTGAGGGTTTTCAGAAATTCTTTGCACACAGCACAAGATAACGAGAGAAGGATATTGCTAGTTTGGGGCATGGGTCTCTATTTGTTGGGAAATGTGTCGGGAATGAGCGTTACTAGAAAAGAAGCAACTTCTAAACTGTTCAGGTCGGAGTACGAGCTACCCTCACATCGCTACGCGTACTCGTTTCATAGCAAATATTTAAAGAAAGAAATGTTAGACTTCGCTCCTTTATCGCAGGCAACGTGCATTCCAGTACACAGCCAATTTCACATTTGCGCTCATAGTCCACAGCAGAATTTCAAGGATTTGATTTCCATCCTCTCAGCCACAGAAGTGGCATATCAGTCTGGCAAAAATCCCTATCAACGAACTAGTATAGACATATCCTCTGGAAAATAGCTTCGGGCAATAAAGACACTCCAGTTTCAAGGATGTTTCGGCCACCGGTTACATGGGCAAGACCCATGTGCACGTAGGCATGTGTTACATTTTTATTGAATATCGACCACAACAATCTCGATACCACATTTCCAGCTTATTTGCGCAAACAGCTCCCCCGCCCTGCACCCAAAAGCAGTAAATTGCCTTTCGGCTTATCCCCCACAAGTTTCCCAACATGTCACGCCAATGATTAATGGTGTGTAATGTTACGCATATACGAACCATGTTGATCTATTCATCAGGTAGTTGAAGTAAACCATTCAAAGGATATACGCACTAGTAGGTAGAGTCGTATGTACTTTACATTTGATACCTATGTTTGCTGTGTTAAACTGACAACAAGAACTTGTAACATTATCTGATGATTTATGTTTACATCGGTAGGAGATGATGAGTGGGTGCAACCGGTGAGCAACTAATGTACTATCCTTTATCCACAAACAAGTGCAAACATTTATGTGCAGAAAATTATGATTGTGTTGAAAAGATTAAGGATAATGTGGGTACATTTGAATAATAAATAGCATGAGCAAATGCGTATATGAACTACCATACCTGCCAAGTGAAAATTGATGATGCGTCCTTGGAACGGCCTTTTTCCAGGAGTGCTGAACGGATTTGTTGAAAAGTAAAGCACATTCTAAGATACCCCAAACATCTTCAATCCTCACGAATCCATTCTTACCCAAAAATATTTTATCTCCAAGTGCAAATCTACCGGAGCTAATAATATCATCAAGCAATAAGGACAGGCAATTTAATTCGAATATGTCTGCCCCAACCCGAGCCAAAATCGAATCGACTTTCGCTCAACCAGAACAAGGAAAAAGGCAACACAACAAAAACAAACATAAGAACCAGAGCTCCCGGTTGGCACTGATAGAACAATGGGATCACTTGGAAGGTTTCACGAATCCTCTTCACTGATTTGTATTCCCATAAGTTATTGAGCTTTAATTCCAAACAAGGATCGAAGATTTATTCGTTGCTATGGCTTTACCTTTCACTCCCAACCAGGATTTTCCCGTCTCACTGCTGTCGCTGGCCTAGTCCGTGCGTGTGTTTTATTTTCATAGAGTGCAGATTATTCAAAATGGATCAGAATTTCCCACAAATCCATTCGAAGTACTCCATGGAATTCGAGATTTTCATCGAAAAGGGAAAACTCACGTCACCGATTATTTCGACCATATATTTTATAAGGCTCTTTCTCGCTTTGTATGGGGCTCCCATATCCAACGGCTGGCTCCTGCGAATTCTTGTTTGGCGAGATATAAATGGATATCACACAATCGACATTGATTTTTGTGTCGTGATTTTCAAATTATAGGGACTCGATGGCAGGATGGCTTGAGCAGTATTTGACTTTCATCATCATCGATTATAATGCTGTAGCTGTTGCTTGTCGAATAAAGTGGAAGGGAAATCGATATATTTGGTTATATTGGATATAAATTGTGAAATTTGAAAGCACGTCTCGAAGTTATTCATGGTTATTGTGGTAACTTTAAGGCGAAATGTTTCAACTGAGAAAAAATAGTTAGAAGTGATAAAGTTTGTTTGAGGCAAAAAAATATCCTTCATTTGACAACAAGGAGTAAAAAGACTATCGTTTAATGTTTATGTATTTTTAAGGTGAGGGCACGCAGGGGAGAACGTTAGCATTCTTTGAAGAGTACGACCCCCACGGACCCGGAGATATGGAGATCACCATTAAGTACCTCCTGGGACGACAGATAGTGATCCTAACTGAATCTGGACTACGCTTTGTAGAATGAACTGGAATTGATGCTTTGGGCTGGAGGACGTGATAGTTTGGGCCTAGTTGCTTTGCACGGTAGCGGTCCAATTCAACTATCATATCGTTTCCATCCCGTTAAAACCATTGCAAGTCTCAGAGTACGTTCGAAGTTTGCACCATTGGGTCGGAGGTGTAAGTTCGGTTGATACGGACACCCGATCAGCGCTGATCTGGCTCTGAGCACTTGTCTCGGCTTGTACCGCCCCTCGCAAGACCTCCCTGCTCTGTAAAGATAATCATGGGAACAATAAAGTGATTACATGCACAAATGCAGATAGCGGCTACGAGGGGGACCCAATCAAACTGGAGAATTCTCAGCTAGAAAACTTAAAAATAAGTAAAAATATTAACAGGAATGACGGAACCAACAGTTATAGCCACGGCGCTCATGCCAGATCATCCTGAAAAAGAAGAGCGGGGAATGCTGCAGGACACGCCAGATATCTTTGCGGTAGAAGAAATATGGCGACTAGCGGTGACAATCGTAATTTCGACCATCGAAATGACAACACAAGGATCGGTAGAGTAAAATTATTTTGACTTTCCATGTTATTTCTCTCTCTCTCGCTATCTAACCGCCTTTGTGTGATGCTATGATCTTTTCGCTACGAAATATATATCTGTAAATTAAGAAGACTTGGTTGTTATATTTGTAGACTTAAGTGGAGTGAATCCCCATAGTGGTGACCCCGACGTGATACCCTAATTTAAAGTGACTTTTATAAGGAATCCTAATAAAAAAGTTAGTTTTCGTGAAAGTACGGAAGTGCCGCCAACGTTTTCTTTTCAAAATGGCAAATGCGTCAAACGATGAAATGGCTAAAACGCATAAAAATGCACCGCCAATCGCGCCAAGACCTTCGTCATCCGCGAATTTATTTGTTGAGGCATCGCGAATCACGAAATTTCCTGCGTTTTGTAGACCTGAGCCAGAATTTTGGTTTGATCAGGTCGAAGCAGCTTTCCACACACATCAAATCACTCAGGATGAAACGAAATTTCGGTACATCATCCAGTATGCTGAGCCCGAGATACTGCCATACGTCATTTTCCTGACAAGGAATCAACCGACGGAAAAAAGATATGAAGCAGTCAAGCAACGGCATTTGCGGAATCCACGAAATCAAAGCTGAGGCGCTTATTCCAAGGCCAAAATGCAGGAGGCAAGAAACCATCGCATTATCTGCAGGAACTCCGCAATACGAGAAGAGAGCAGGTAACCGAAACCATACTTAGGTCACTGTTGTTGGAGCAACTCCCCGTAAACATAAGGTTGGTATTAGCCTTATCATGCGAGCCAGACGTCGAGAAACTTGCCAAGATGGCAGATTTGAAGTTGGAATTACAAAATCCATCTGGAGTTGTAGCAGTTCAGTAGCAACCAGACAACCAATTATCGCAAATCTTAGACCGACTTGAACAATTGGAGATTCGAACGCGAAATCGAACAAATTTCAAACCTCGCAGCAGGTCGAACAAGCGGTCACGATCGAAAGGAAAATTTTGCTTCTTCCACGCACGCTTCGGAAAACAGGCAAGAAATTGCAAAGCGCCATGTCAATGGAGAAATATTGAGACGGCGCCGGAAAACTAAATTTGTCGTCCCGCATTCCGGCAGCTGAGGATGACCCACTCCACCAACGCCGACTTATGATAGTGGATAAAAAGTCTGGTTTGCGGTTGTTAGTGGACACCGGTGCTGATGTGTCAGTTCTTCCAAAAACGAAGCATCACATTGCTCCCTCGAAATTTAAGTTATACGCTGCCAACAACGCGCCTATACTTACATATGGTGAACAATTTTTATTGCAGGACCTCGGTTTAAAAAGACCATTTCCTTGGAAATTCATTATCGCGAAACTCAACAGATCATCATTGGAGCAGACCTGTTACAGCATTTCGGTTTGTTGCTTGATCTCCGAAGGAAGGTAATCGTGGACACTAAAACAAACCTCAAAACCATAGGAGATATTACAAAAAATGTCAGCTGTAAATTATCAAATGTTTCTCATGTGAACCATATCATCACCTTCTAAAAAAATATCATGATGTGACCCCCCCTGGCAATATTAAAAAGGCCATCAATCACAGCGTCCACTGCCACATATTGACGAATGGACCACGAGTAGCTGAGCGGGCAAGGAGACTACCACCGGAAAAATTGCGCAAAGCCAAGGCAGAATTCGATCTGATGCTTGGACTCGGAATTTGTCAGCCTTCAAGCAGTCCATGGGCAAGTCCACTGCATCTTGTCGCGAAGAAAAATGGCCATTGGCGCCCGTGCAGTGATTACCGCCGCCTGAATGCTATCACCATTTCGGATAAATATCTGATCGCGCATTTGAGCGATTTTACGCATAACCTGCATGGATGCAAAATATTTACCACGTTGGATTTGACACGTGCATACCATCAAATCCCAGTGGCACCCCAAGATGTTCCCAAAACTGCGGTCATAACATCATTTGGGCTTTTTGAGTTTAACGTGATGCCATTTGGACTCTGCAATGCTGATCAAACGCATTCTACAGCAATTGGATAGCGCACTTTGGAGCGCCAAGCATTTTGACTTCATATCAAGGATCGCAGTTCGAGTCACTCATCTTTTAGTCACTGACACATTTGGTTGGCTGCAGGAAAATCCGGACAACAGCATATCACCCTGCAGCGAATGGAATGATTGAATTGTGGCACCGCTCATTGAAAGCGTCGATAATGTGCCACAACAATAATGAGTGGGTCGACATCCTTCCAACCGTCTTGTTTGGTCTTCGTACGAGTATCAAAGATGACATTGGCGCAACAACTGTGTAGCTGGTCTATGGTACAACACTCCAAACGCCAGGAGAATTCTTTTACAACGAAGTTATGTCGCCAGACCCAAAACTATTTGTACAAAAGTTCCAGGAACACATGAAGGGGATAAGAGCAACTGCAGCATCACGCCATGACAAACGAAAGATTTTCGTCCATAAGTACCTTTCGTCGTGCTCGCACGTTTTTCTGAGCATCGACCGTGTAAGAAAGCTGTTGGGACCGCCATACGAAGGACCCTACAAAGTAATTGAAAGGACATCAGCAAATGTTTTTAAACTCGAAATCAATGGGAAACCGATGAACATCAGCGTTGATCGTCTGAAACCTGCCTACTTTGAATACACTGCGGATCCAGCAATGCAACCATCTACAACTCATCAAAATCTGGCGCCCCGAACGTATTCTGGTCCGAAAGTGAAAAATCGAAACGTATCGTCCAGTAATGTGTGATATGTATTCAACTATAAACAACTGTCAAACGTCAAATGCATCCAGGAGGGAGTACTATGGTTACTAGCGGTGAAATCATAATTTCAACCATCGAAATGACAACACAAGGATCGGTAGAGTAAAATTATTTTGACGTTCCTTGTTCTTTGTTATCTCTCTCTCGCTATCTAACTATCTGTGTGATGTTATGATATTTTCGTTGCGAAATATAGATCTGTAAATGAAGACTTGGTTGTTATTTTTGTAGACTTAAGTGGAGTGAATCCCCATAGAAAATATAACAAACATTAAGCATTCGATAATTACTGCTGCAACCGCTACCGAAGTGACCAAATAAATAATAATAATGAGCCATCCTGAGCCCGATAAAGTGATCCTGGTAGAAAAGAAGGGAGCGGCCAAACTAGCAAAGCACCATTGTGTGATTTCACCGCCACCATTAAAAAATGTGGGTAAAGTACAGTATTTGGAAATGGCAAGGATTACTTAAAAGAATCTGAAAAGAGGGAGACTTTCTTAAAAGAAATTAGATTTTTTCAAAATCAGTGAAAGTGTAAATGGGTACCTTGAACTAGAGTAGCTCCTAGACCGCATGGGGCATTACATTACTGTGGGAGCTGATTAAAGATTAAAAAATACCAGAAAACCGATGAAGAGCAGAAGACCAAAGAAGTTCTGAGGGCTAAGTCTAATGACCACATGCAGAAAGCTCTACCATCAAATATCAATAAGAGAATGGTATCTAGCCCAATTGGAGGAGATTGGGACAAAAAGAGGAAAGAGAAGGCATTTGATGGGTGCGGAGCACTAAACAGAGATTTCAGACAATGCTGATGAAAGGAGTGAAGAAAGCCGCAAAGAAACTCCTTCAAAACTTGCCAGAAAATGAAGTTCTCACGGACGCCCAGCAAGAAGAGAGACCTGATGTGAAACAGGAGAGAATAAACCCAAGATAACCAATGTGAAGGGAAAGGCACAAGTACTGCTATTAAGGCAGGTCCAAGCCGGCCGGGCCACATACTGGTCGAATTCGAAGTAGAGCCTGACAATAAAAAGGCCACTCTGCGATGCAGCAAAGAAAATCCGTAGGAAAGCCGCAATTGTAGCCTCGCTCAAGCCAATGGCAAAAGTCGAAATAAGAGTCATTGACTACGTCATGGGCCTGGCCAAGGTAGAAGGGACTATTATAAAGGAGCTCCCTGGCGTGGGCAGGATCAGAGCATGGCTGATACCAAAAAACCACGGGGGAGAACACATGGCCATCATGGACCTGACCGAAAGGATGCCGAACATTTTCGGATTAAGATCAAAGTAAGAACACTCTGGGTTGTCTGCAGGATACGGTGAAGGGCAGTGCCTCTTCTGTGTTTTAAATGACTTGGCCATGATTACACCGCACAAGTATGCAAAGGACTCGATAGGAGTTTCCTATGCTACAAACTACTCTATTTATTTGCCTGCCATTTACAGAGTGATCTCTAATACAAATGGTGAAGCTGTAACATATTTTATAGAACTAACAACCAAAAAGCTATTAAGTTTTACTTTAAGCAAAAGTAGAGAATCAGAAAAAGGACCAACGTGAAGACGATCATGATTGCCAGGTAACCTAAGCAGTGGAGAATGGAAGTGGGAATCAACCCGTGTGAATGGAATATCAAAGATATTCGCATTTCTACCCGGACGAAGACTTTGTCGATAATAACCGCGAGAACCAGGATTGGTATCAGCAAGTTGATCACATATTTCATATAGAAGACACTCAATCTGCGAGTTTCAAGAGAAGGAATCTGAAGAACGGTCAAGCGATTTACGTGGGAGGTATGAGGAATTTTAAATTTATAAAACACATAACGAGGAAACTTTCTCTGGACAGATTCATGAAGGACAATCAGCTAGTTATTGAGAGGAGACCAAATTTTGGATAGATAAATAATTTGACAGCAGACTTAGAATTAGAGAATATGTAAGTGTGTCTTAGAACAAACCCAGAGGCACAAGAAATTCTAGACACTAGATTTAAATTGTGGAGATCAAATTTGAGCTTTAAGTCAAGGATCACCCCTAGGTCTTTCATCTGAACCACATCCTTAAGAAGGCATTGATTTAGGATGTGGAAATGGGTTATTAGGGATTTCTTTAAGGCGAACGATATTTTAAGCATTTCGAAACATTAAGGTATCAATGGTTGAAACTACACCAGGAAAACAAAGAGGTCAGAGCATTTTGAACAATTTGGCAGTTTTCAGAGGAACTAATAGCTCTAAAAATCTTCAAGTCATCTGCAAATAAGAGATGAGACGGAGCGTTGAAGAATTTCAGAGCTGGTATGAAGTGGTGTAGACCAATTGATAGGTTTGAGTAGCTAGATCGGAAAGCAGCCATGACAAGACGGAATCAGACACACCATAATTCTGTAATTTTCCAATAAGGATTTCATAATTGAGAGTGTCAAACGCCTTAGAAGCGTCGGTGTAA
The DNA here is from genome assembly GCA_963969285.1 of Odontomyia ornata. NCBI lineage: Eukaryota > Metazoa > Arthropoda > Insecta > Diptera > Stratiomyidae > Odontomyia > Odontomyia ornata. The sequence goes on along the minus strand of OZ017738.1, from coordinate 454,772,850 downwards.
ATAACGGTAATTCTAAGAAGTGGTGGAGTGGTTTGTAACAAAACAATGTTGTTCAGAAGCTATACGAGAATGAAGTGATAAGTATAGCTCTGTGTGGACAATGCGTTCTAATATTTTAGGAGAGGAGGAAAGTTTTGAAATGGAGCGATCTTTTTCTACAGCAGTCTAATCCCCGGCCTTATGTATATGAATAAAATTGGCAATCTTCTAACAATTTGGCATGATACCAGTTGACAGACTTGAGCTAAAAAAGCAAGGAAAGTAAGACGCTAATCAAAGTAGCTTATGACCTCAAAAAGAAGTTAGTGATGCCATGCGGCTCAGGACCAAAATAAGGATAAATGGAATTGATAATCAAATCGACTTGGATTTGATTATCAATTCATGGCAATGGAGGAGATATTTGAGGAGCAACCACGAGCTGGATTCAGCAACAAGCCGGAGGTTTGTAAGACTGCAAAAAGGTGCAATGGGTTGGCCACATAAATCGTATGGATGAACAACGGATATACAAAAAGGTGTTCGTTAGGAGAACTGAAGGCCGGAAACCAGTGGAAAATCGAAGAAATACTGATCCGACTCGGTCAACGAAGATAGTTGAACGCAGTCAATGGGCCGAGACAGTTGTAGGCGCCGTTTGCAAGAAGAGAAGGCCCAAGAACGGTTGCAGTGCTATGAAGAAGAAGTTGAGAAAGGAACTATAGGAGAAGAGGAAAGAAGAATAAATCTGTTATAAGAGGAAAATTTAGAGGATAAAACGTTTGAGAATACGCTAGAATTCTCTAAGAGGGACAAAGCAATGATATTACTCCACCGGATAAGTTCAGAAAACGCACCTGATGATTTAGCAAAAGACTAAAATGGCTTTGTTTGGTCAAAATGAAAAAATTCTTCTATAATATTATAGTCGGCTTTTTTTGCCTCTCAAACCTTCCGCATTAGCAATTTAACCTCGCTTTATAAGCTCTAAGCGAGACTTAATCGGTCTGTTGGACTTCCATGTTCTATGTGCCTTATTTTTGTTTTTCAGGGCTTTCTTGACGTGCCTATTGAGCCATGTGGAATCAGTATTTAATGACGAGGAGTAAAGTGGTGAAAAATTACAAATAACAATAAAGAGAAAGATGTAAAATTTTATCACCGCTTTATTACAATCAAGATGAGCAAAAAAATTTTGCCAGTCCACGGAAGACAGATGTGAGGAAATGATTGATAGTCAGATCGATAAAAATTGTCCTTAGGATGAGAACAAATTTAGGGGCAAGCTAAATGAGTTAGAGAAAGGGTCATAATTAGTGTACGATGAAAGAAATCAATGTCGAGATAGGAAGCTGAAGCCCATGAAACAGACATATAAGAAATGTTAGAAAGCACCAGATCTAAGAGCTTGTCGTTTACATAAAGTACAGAATTAAATTGGGGAAGGGAGCAGTGAGATAGAAGGAGGAAAGAGTTATTGGTAGGTTGTTACATGAGGATGGAACAGATGCAGGGAAGGATGACCAAGAAACCGTTGGGGAGTTAAAGCCTCTTCAAATTAATATAGGCAAATACGGAAAGAAGGTATCAATGTACGATTTTAGCTCATCAAAGAATAAATCATACTCAAAGGTTGGAGAATTCTAAGGAATATACACTAAAGCAACCATAGCTCGCATGGTTAGACCACACATGCCGTAAGGCGAAGGTCTCTGGTTCGACTATCGTTGACGGCAACGAAGTTTAGTTTGATTTTTTATACGGACTATAAGCCCGTTTAGTTATGATATGTGCTGGTTTAAAATCGGAATTCAGATTTTTTGGACGGACTATTAGCCCGTTTAGTTATGATACATGCTGGTTTAAAATCAGAATATATCGCAGCTGTATAAACGGAAACACAGCCAAAGCGTGGTACTGACCATATTACCTTGCGGAGTGCCGACACATTTGATCATGATAATGAGATACTCTAAAAACTTCTAAGCAAAGGCCTGAAAAGAGCTGTAGTTCCATAACAACAACAACATCACCGAAGCAACAAGAAGGTACTTATTAAGAGATAGTTGGACTTTTACAATGATATATTCAACCGGAGGAAATGGTGAGAAATTACAGCAGACTCAAGTTCACATGGTCTTCTTGACAGCTATCACGACACCCCCACCATCAAATCTAGATGAAGCTGAGATGCCCCGAGACCGTCTGAAAATATTGAACGTTCATTATTAAAGGTATTTTCATACAACCACATCTCCGGAATACAGATGATATCATCTTAAAAGATTCAACTTGGTCCTTAGTCCGCTTACATTTTGATATTAGTTATAAATGTTGTTCTAACGTTACTTTGCACTATTTTTTGTATGTACCGAAAATTCATCTTTTTGGCTGGAGTAAGTTGTTTAACCAGTCTCCTGGGAAGCCTGAAATAAGTGCTGTTGATAACGTTATAGTTGGGCATAAGTGTCAATTCTAAGGAGGACACTAGTCGGTCTGGCAGATTTGCTTTTGTCAGCTTTGAGCGACTGATAGTACCATCTAAATTTCCTAGATTTGCTTTTATATAATTTAATATGTCATCCACCGAAGACTGATACGCCAGTCTAGAAATGAAAATTTGACTAGGTGGAGCAACAACACGATAAATATGACTATGATATAGAGATGGAGATGATGGACGAGCAAGACTAATTTTATCTGGACTAATTTGTGATAGATAACCGAAATTCCTGGGATCCTCTGAAGTAGACGGGCTAGCAATTGATAAACTAGCATCAGCAGTGTGATTCCTATTAACTTCGACCGTTATAGCCTTCTGGCACTGCAGTTCTGTACTCATATTAATAACAGACGATGAGGAGCCAGCATCAGGAGTGTGTATCCTGTTAAGCTCAACAGGTACGGCCTTCTGACACTGAGGTCCTGTGATTACATCAATAGCAGAAGAAGTCACTGTCTGCTCAGATGAAGAAAAAAATTGTTGTAAAAATTATTAAATTCAAACAAAATAGCATATTTTCGTTAGAAAATGTAGTAAATCTCGAAAACAACTTAACGTACCAAAAAAGTTTTTCCAAATATTTCCTAGAACAAAATGTGGAAATTTAATATAAATTTGCTCAGTTAGTGTAATTTTTTGCAAGACTTTTTTTTAAATTTTTGACGAGTTAATTCACTGTAAATAATTCAGATCTAACAAACATAGCTTAAATCAACTTGGTACGTTAAGTAGTTTCCGAGATTTACTACATTTTTCAACGAAAATATGCTATTTTGTTTGAATTTTGTAAGTTTCGCAACAAATTTTTTGCAAAACGTAATGAACTGATTCAATACCCAAAGGTTCATTCTAATTTCTACTTAAAAATTTTTGCAAATATGTGCAAGGTTACGAAGAATGACGGTTGTAAAGTTTACCCAAATTGGCAGTTTTAATGGGAGCTGCGCCTTAAGGAAGTTTTGCAGAGACCGAAACTTCCCAGCCAAGCTCTGTCAATTTTCGCTGGGTCATCAAAGATGTGTGTGGCCTGGCATTGTCATGATGGAAGACGACGCCCTTTCTATTGACCAATTCTGCCACTTTGACTCAATCTGATTAGTATTGCCCGATATATGATAACGAACACCATCTAGTGACTAAAAACGCTCAATACTTTTTGAGGCTATCCAATATTTGTCAGCCTTATACTTACGAGTATTAAGATCTACCTTTTGTGATTTTTTTTCAAAATTTTCGGCTCAAACGTGCTCAATCGTATCATATTGAACTGTTAATATCTACAGAGTCCTTGAAAGGATTACAATTCTGTACCGAAAAATTTTATATCAATACGTTGTCCTTCACTTGAAACCTCTACAATCAAAATCCTTACACGGTTCGATCAGTTATGCTGAAAAATCAGAGTGAAAGTCGGAAATTTTTTAGTTTTAACGGTAGAGGTTCTTTACCGTTACTTGAATTTCCTATCATTTAAATGAGAATGAACAGGAAGAAAGATGTATCATTTGCCGAAAACAGGATTCTTCTATTTATCTCCGCTCAAAAGTAATATAATAGGGGAACCGGTTAATTTCTAACAGATGGCGTAACTTGATTTTCATTTCAGTGATTCACCTTTCCATAGTATAGTTTCAGAATCAGTATGTGTCATTTAGCTGAAGCGTAAACAACAACACTTTTTTTCCTCTGAAAATGTCGAATCTTGTGTCGAATAAAGTGTTTTCGCGTAGAGTACTTCTTCATTGAAGGAAAAGGCTGCCGAAAGCCATCGTATTTTGATGGAAGTGTATGGTGTGCATGCTCAAGCTGAGCGTACGTGCCAGAAGTGGTTTGCACGGTTTAAAAGTGGCAATTTTGACGGCCCGGAGAGCCAAAAATGTTTGACGATCACGAATTGGACACATTGCTCGACCAAGATCCATCCCAAATGCAAGAAAAACTTGCAAAATCACTTGGCGTCGCTCAACAAACTATTTTCGATCGTCTAATAGCAATTTTTCACAATAAAGCGAAAAAAACCGTACGAATTGACCGGTACCCCTATTACGAGGTGAATTGATAATCTTCTTCTCTTTGGAAGTTGGTTAACAAAAGAGTGTAATTTAAGCTTCAAACTAATATGTGCGAATAAATAAACATAATATCTTAAAAACTGTTTAATTTATCTTTGCTGTGCAATATTACAATATTCCTAGCCTGCATATGAAACTTCATTTATTCAAAATAATGAACACAAACAACTTACAATAACAATTAACGTAGCAATAATGATCTGCAACAACAAAAACAAAAAATAAAATAAAAAAGCCACGAACGACCACAAATAATTTAGTATTTGCTATTTAATTACCAAAAACCAGACTGCTCGAGCTCAGCTCAACTAGTCTCAATATACTTCGCCAATGAGTTACTCCTTTGAAACCGGTGACCACATGAGCTCAAATTCAGAGCATATTTTGTCTTCTTATTGATGGCCTGTCTATATCTATGATATATTGTATAATCGGAGCACCATCGGCATCAAAATGTACCGATTCATATCCAAATTCATGAGAGCTTCTGAAGGAATGAAGCCAGTGGTGAGACAAGTCTCAATGTACCCGTCGGTAGGGTGGAACGACTGTGAAATCCAGAGATTTTCGCACACAGTTACATACTTCACGATATGATTTTGAACAAGCTTCAAAATGAAAGCATCAGTTGGGAATTTATGATATGAGTGATATTTGATACATTGCAACTAAATGACGGCCGGTGAAATCGGAGCAACAATGATTTTTCTTTTAAATATATATAGAGTTTTCCATTAAGGACATAACAGTTTTACATCTTTATATGAACACACTCCTAAACTTATTAAATGAACTTTCATTGTCAAAACGTTAGCTAAAGTCAACATTTTTATCATAATAAAGCTCACGAACCAGCAACGTTTGGAAATTATTAAAAATTATTACCGAAGCTCTGAGCCGGTGGTCGCAACTTTAAGAGCGCTTACTCAAATTTTTGCCCTTAATAATCATCCCACCCGACAGGCTGTGCATGCTATAGTAGATAAGTTTGAGTCCAAATTTCCATTATTGGACATTTTGGTGCCAAAAAAAATCAAGCCACTCGAAGCGAAGGATATATTGCAGCTGTAAGTGCAGCGATTCAAAATGAGCCAAATCAGTCATACCACGTCGTTCTCAAGAATTGGGCATCACCTAAATGACACTGAGGCAAATTTCGCGAAAAGATCTTGGCCTACATGGCAACATGATTAAATCGACTCAACAGCTAAAACCACTTGACCATTCGAAACGGCAAAGCTTCTCCAATCGGGCTCTGGCAAAGCTTGAAGAAAATGAAGAATTTCGTCAAAAAATCATCTTCAGCTATGAAGCGCCTCTCTGGCTCAATGACTTTATTAATAAGTAAAAAATGCATTATTGGGCAGGAAGAAACCCACATGTCAGGCTAAGTCCGGTCTCACACACACACTCAGCTACACGATGACTAGTGAGAGGCACCGCAGTGACCAGCTAACCGCCGACCGCCGAAGACGTACCGTGTCGCTGTATCGTTTGAGTATTTCAAAGATTATTCTTGTATAATCATTTACTTCAATTAAGATTTAGATTCTCGGGAGGACCGAATTACTTACTTTTCTATTATTTCATATCTTCGTGCATATTAAATGATCAAGACCTACTCTCATCCTGACATTTCAGAAGTGGGATCATTGTCCTCGAAAATTGTGAAATAACGTGTATCATAGTACGGGACGCATATAATGTCCGATATGGAAAATTTTCGCGATTTAACCGTGAAGGAATTACGTGAAAAGTGCCGTGTATATGGATTGACGTCGTCGGGAAACAAGTTTGATCTTGCTCAGCGCCTTGTCGATAACGCGAACTCCAACGCGAGTATAAATGAGACAGACGAAACTCTTATCGAGAGAGTTCAGAAGTTGGAGCAAACAGTACGACAGCTGCTGGCCCAAAACTCGACAGTGGAAAGCGCACAAAAAGCTGTGCATGTGCCACATAGCGCTTCTACTCCGATTATCTGTCCATCTCACAGCCAGCCATATGCGAATTTCAAATACCACGATTCCGGCCTCCACACAAGTGAAATATGCCGCCGCTCCTGTCAGTTTTTATTATTCTCAAATGCTTCGCTGGTGTTCGAGACGTGATTGAAGTGTTGCTAGACTTTAAGTGGTCATCGAAATCGGAACAATTCGTTCATCGTGTATCGCAGCTTGAAAACGCGTACGGTTGGAGCGAAAAGTTGTATTGTTGGCGATGTACTCTAAATTAAAAGGGTCCGCGAAAACGCGGATAGACAGTTCACCTATTTCCGATTCGTGTCCCGAATTCATGTCAAAATTTTTGACGGATTTTTCGGTAGCAACTAATGTCGCTGATATAAACATCGAAATCGTGGAAACTAAACGGAGTTCGTTCGAAACACTTGAACAGTACTACTATAAAGTAATATCGTTGAGTAGAAATGATCAATTACCCGATCAGGCAATTATTAAATATTTTATTCGTGGTTGCGTTGATACGGATTTCTCACGCATTGCATCTACTCAACCGTATGTGTATTGTCATAAGCAGTTGGCGCCAATCCGACAGTACACTAATTATAGTGAATCGGAACATGTCATATCGAGAAAGGCATGAAATACTGAGTCTCGTTTCACAAATACGAAAATTGAAATGTCGTCTCCGCCGCTGAAGAAACAAGAAAAAAACGGAAAACCGTTTTGTTTTAATTGTTTCAATCCTGGACACATTTCCATCCGTTTTCCGCTTCCATAACGTCGGGAGTGATGCAACGTTTGCCTCCGCGCTAATCATAAAACGAGTGAATATCTGGAATGAAACGTTTGAAATCCAAGCTAAGGCCTCCGAGTGTGAACTATCCGAAATAATTAAAGTCATCAAAATTAATGGATACGAAGTTTCTTCATTTGTAGACCCTGGTAGCAACCGAACATTGATTAGAGGGTCATTCGCACTGAAATTTTCAAGTGTTGACTCTTGTGACATATCGATAAATGGATTCGCCGGAGGTAACTACCGATGCAAAAATAAAATTAATATCGACATCGAAATTGATGGCAAATTGTACGAAGTTGACGCTCTTGTGGTTTGCGATCGCCACCTGGAACACGCCATTTTATTGGGACGTGATGTTCTGTACCACCGAGGGAATTGTTTGGTGATTCCTGGAGAAAAATGTTGAATTGAGAACGAGAACAGTCTAGACGTGGGCACATCATTAACGAACGACGAACGTCATAAATTCGAGCATGTCTTGACGAAATTCCGCTTAAGATTTGCAACGAATATTTATGAATTGGGGAAATGTTCTAATCATCGAATGATCATCTCGCTTAAAACCGATCAACCCGTTGGATTGAAACCGTACCGGCTTCCGTATGCAAAAAGACAGATTGTCGAAAAATTGATCGCCGAGCTTTTGGATGCGAATATTATACGGTCGTCCGATTCTGCGTACTCCTCCCCTATCGTTTTTATCGGCAAGAAAAATGGGGAGAGCCGTTTATGCGTTGATTATCGACATTTGAATAGCGTTGCGATAAAACAACCGTTCTCGATGCCAAATCTTGAGGTCCAATTTATGCAGCTGTCCGGACATAAATATTTTACGGTTCTGGATTTGAGGATGGGATACCATTAAATAGAAATGGCTGAGGAATCAAAACAATACACCGCAGTTGTGACGCATAATGGGCATTATGAATATAACAGAAGGCCTTTCGGGCTTGTTAACGCGCCTGGAGTCTTCCAAAATCTTGTAAATAAAACAGTTTCTCGAATGAACTCTGGAGAAGCAATAGCATATCTAGACGACATGATTCTACCGAGTAAGGATATTAATGGTAGTTTAAATTCACTTGGAAAATTTTTCGAACTCTTGGTGACCTACGGACTGACGCTGCGGCTAGATAAATGCAAATTTCTGACCGAGCAAATAGATTATCTGGGACACTTGAACGAAGACGGAGTTCAACCTGAGAAGGAAATAGTTGCTGCTTTTACGAATTTCAAACCGCCAACCAACATCACCGAAATTAGAAGATTCTTACTTCTTGCCGGGTTTTTTTCGAAAGTTGGAGTATTATTCGTTAATAGTGAAACCACTGACGCAGTTGTTGCGATAATCGGAAGATGCCAGCAAATCGTTTGTATGGGGCAACGAGCAGCGAAATTCGTTCGAACAACTTAAGAATATCTTGTGTAACGAGCCGGCATTAACATTGTTAGATATTAATGCCCAACGCGAAATTCATGCGGATACCAGCACAATTGGACTCGCTGGTGTACTCTTGCAATCAAGCGATGGTAAAGGCTAGAAGCCTGTCTTTTACTATAGCAGCCACTGTTCAGCAGTGGAAAGCGTTTATCATAGTTATGAGATTGAAGTGCTCGCCGTCGTTGAGACATTGGATCGATTCCGAGTTTATATTTTGGGAAAGCGTGCCCAAGTTGTAACGGATTGTTCCGCCGTTGATCAGGTGAAAACGAAAACTGAATTAAAACCAAGAATTGTCATGTAGATGCTGGGATTAATGGAATACGATCTCTAAATTGCACACCGACCGGGAAAACGACTCATGCATGTCGACGCTCTCAGTCGTGCTCCTGATTTAGCACCCCTTTAACCTACAGTCGCTGGGTTAGTTTTCGCCATTTCAGCTGGTAGTGACGACTGGATATATACAATGCAGCTGAAGGATAAACAACTTCGACACATTATAGCCATTCTTAAAAATGAAGAAGAAGACGTGTGAATGAAAGAAAAAAAAACGATTTCGAACATCATCAGCACCGAATGTTCCGGAAAACTGATCGCGGACTCAAATTAATAGTGCCTAAATCGATTTAATTTTGCGTAGTGCAGAGCTATCACGACAATTGTGGTCATTTCAGTGTCAACAAGACCAAAGAACGCCTCGAACAATATTACTGGCTTCCGAAAATGCGAAAGTTTGTGAAAGGCTACATCTCTACGTGCGTGAACTGTTCTTATTATACGTCAGTTTGGGAAAAGTAGAAGGACGTTTATATTGTGATGAAACGCCGCCTATACCGTTCCGACAATTGCATATTAACCATTTAGGCCCTTTCAAATGTAGTAAAAAGGGGAGCGTTTACATTCTGACAATATCCGACGCCTTTACTAAATATATAGTGGTGAAAGCCGTGCGTAATACCGCGACACAGCCAGTCTTAAATGCGTTAGCGGAATTGACAAGTTATTTTGGTTTACCGCAGATTGTAGTATCCGATCGAGGTACCACGCTTACCTCCGGAAAGTTCGCTTCGTTTTGCAATTTGCATAATACTAAACATAGTACGGTTGCGGTCCAAACTCCGCGAGCTAATGATCAGGTGGAGCAGGCAAATCAGATTACTCTATCGTATTTGGCTACCACCGTTGAAAATGAGAATAATTGGAACGAACTTTTACTATCACTTCGATGGGCTGCAAACTCACAAAAAAATTCTACATTTTAAATTAAGAGATGTAACAAGCAACCAACTTATCTCATTTCTGCAAGACGCCGTTATATCGACAACCAAAAACAATGCAATTGATATTCGAACTAAACGCAATCAGGCCTTGGCGACTGTCATGTTACCGTCGATGGAGAGTGCTATCGTGTTACGTTGGAACATTATTTGTGGGCAAAATTGAATGAGCTTGACATCAATTGTAGGTGGTTTCAACAAGACGGTGCCACTAGCCACAGAGCTCGCCTCACCATCGATTTATTGAAAGGCGAATTTGATGAACGTGTTATCTTGAGAAATGGCCCGGCCGAATGCCCGCCTCGTTCATGCGATGTAACGCCATTTGGTTTCTTTTTATGGGGCTTTTTAAAATCACTGGTCTATGCCAACAAGCCAGCAACGTTAGACGAGCTCAAAGACAACATCGAAAGCAAAATTACCAACGGTTCGGTCGAAATGTGTGCTAGAATGGTGGAAAATATGGTTCAAAGAATCGACCGCTGTAAACGGGCTCGTGGTGGTCATATGACCGAAACCGAACCACAATAAATTTCAACTCGATATTTTAAATGTTTCTGTGTTTTATTAATAGATCAAATTGTTACATCCTTAGTAGAAAACCCTTTACAACTCCTCGAAGTGGTCCTTGAGTTCACTTATTGTTGGTGATCGGAAGTTAAGTGCACACTCATGCTAACTGGAGTATAGTCCTGTTTACCAAACATGTTTTATTTAATTTTGGCGTAGATTTTTTAAAAATTTTCATGCAATTCACACTGATACTCCTTTTTTTATCACAAAGTTGAGTTTAGGAACCAAGCGAAATTGCTTATTCAAGTTTCTATAAATTTAAGAAACATGTAAATGATGTTCCAAGAGAATATATGTAATTGTAGCGATTAAGCAAGTTGTGTATCATAAAAAAAAAACCTGGGTGAAAATATTTCAAGTACTTTGTTTTTAAAACCCTATTCGAAAACGCGTTAACTTCGAGTATAAGGTTTATACTCGAGTTCTATAAGTAGTACCCTAATTTCAGATTCTCCTTAAAGACTTTGAACACAAGAAAAGTTTTCTACTAGCGCTTGGAAACAAAACTTTAATATTGAAATTCATTCAAAAAACCAGTATAGACCCTCTTGCAAATACACAGCAACCATCAACATTTTCTTTGATTTAATTTCGTAAAATAAAACCCTTAAAGTTGTATTCGAATGTGTTTTCAATTTAATAGAATAACTAAGACACATTCCTAAAATGTCTGTCAACTTAACCATTTTCTAACAAGGAATAAAGAACATGACGCTGCTTGTCATATTCCCATATTATTGTGATATTTTCATCCGATCCCAATTTTTTGAAAGGTTCATGTATATCGATTTTATATCAACAAAGTCAAGGATACAATTTTATGAAATTCTTCTCATACAATCGCACGCAAATATTCGAGAAAGTATAATATATGATTTACCCTTTACCAATTTTCGTTGCGGAAAAAGTGGTTCAAAATGATTTCATATGCCAACATATTTTTGATAAAAAAGAGATTTCTTACTCTTTTTTCTTTCCGCTGAAATATTTGATTTCCTTGCATATGAGACAAGCATACATACATGTTCATATATTATACTTATGTGTGACTATATGAGGATGGGGATATGCTTGTTCTCAGGAAATGTCGGTACGGTGGTGCCCCAACAAACATTTTATCAAGATAATTTCACTTATTGTTGGTACAAGGAAATTTTAAATGAAATTTCACTCAAGTTTAGCACCCATATAAGATTAATGGAGTGGAAGTTGATAAAAAATGTGCTAGGCTAGAAGTGAATTATTAGTAGACGATCCTTGGTATTTTATTTACGTAGGTGTGTTTTGAGTGATGTTGTTGTATTTGAACACGATAAACGCTGAAGTACATATATGAAAGACGGCACAGTGATTGCTAAGATGAGACTTGCATTTGGAAACGAAAGAATACTAATTTTCATATATTTGGATAGAATTAGTTATTAAATTGAACTAATTAAAATGATTGAATGATTTTATATTTTCTGGTAAATACTATTTGATTGAAGGTTAATGTTGAGATTTGATCAACTGACAGCTTCCTTGCATTTACTGACATAGAAAATTAGGAGTCGGCAAATCATTTTTTTTTTTTTTTTAATTGAATTCGGCTATATACGAGTAAATCAACAGAAAATGAAATAACATTCATTCCGTCTGATTGCTTCGTGCATTAATTCTGGTTAATTAAATATATTGATGCATAGTTGTGTGTCGTAATATAAAGTTGTGTGTCAATAAAATAATATTTATTCAGAAGTTTAGTCCGTTGTACTTTTTGAAACCCGAACCCACTGAAATTAACAACAGATTATGGGTCCAAGGCAGCCGTAAAAGGGTTTCTTCAAAAGTCAGAAAAGCAAATAGGCAGGCAAGTCGAGAAAGTAGTCCAAGACGTCAGAACCGGCAAGGATTTTAACCATAAAAGGGCTTCTTCAAAAGTCAGGAAAGGAAATTGTCAGGCAAGTCGAGAAAGCAATCCAACACGTCAGAACCGGCAAGGACAACATAACCGACAAATCAGCGACATTGGAGCAGCCATTGCACAGCAAGTCAACGTTGAGCAACGAACACGCAAGTCGCTTTAAGTCAGAAAGTCGCCACGAAAGATTGAAAAGTCAGTCGAATTGTTAGCAAGTCAACGTAGAGCAACGAACACGCTATTCGCTTTAAGTCAGAAAATCGCCACAAAAGATTGATAAGTCAGCCGAATTGTTAGATTTAAAGAAAAATGGATACTGTAAAACCCTAAATTGGAAATGTTAAGTGAAGATAGTCAAGGAATTGTCAATTTCATTTCATGGCGATTTAAATTAAACCTAGCACTAAAGAACCAAGATCTGTATGATAGGATAACGGGTGCAAAGCCCAGACCAGCAGGTGCTGCGTCAACTGATACAGTCGCCGCTTGGCTAAAGAAGGATGTTGTGGCTCAAACATTGATAGGTTTAAATGTAAACAGCAAGGTTGCGAAAAAAATGCAAATTGTAAAATTGCCAAAAATATGATTGACAAATTAGTTAGTTTATATTTTATTTTTATTTATTTTATTTTATTTATTTCCAAAACTATCTTACAGAATGAAATTCCAATTACAAGGTAGTTTTTTAATAAGAAAAAAGAACTTTAAAAAGAAAAAAATCCATAAAAATTAAGCACATTTCAAGGAGAAAGTGATACGTACATTATAAAAAGACAAAAAAGAATTAAATTTCTAGATGGCAGAGTATTCTCCGCAGCTTTAATTTGAAGCTCGCAAACGAGTCTAAAGGAGCACCAAGCTGGAGACGGTGATGATCTCTAACCATTCGAACTAACGGAGATTGACGATACGACTCTGTTCTAGCGTACGGTACTATAAAGTACTGAAAGGATCTGGTTCGGGAAAGTGGGCGTGTGCTTATCGCGTTGATTAGGTTAGATGAAAGTAAACCACTGGCAATTTTAAAGAGAAAGATTGGTCGGGGAAGAGCCTCCTCGCTTGAAGCGAAGGCATGAACAGGAAACTTAGGCGGTCATTGCAAGGACGATACGGAACCTTATGCTTGAAGAGGAGCGTGCGTGTGAATTTTCGCTGAACAGATTCCACTGCGTCTGAGAGATAAATTAAGTGCGGTGACCACACCTGACATGCATATTCTAGAATCGGGCACACAAGCATAGAGAACAGATGTATTCCGACTTGAATACTGAAATATTTATGAGAAGAGCGTAAAACAAAGCCTGCAACTCTAGAGGCGTTAGATGTCATTTGAAGTATGTGGATGTCGAACTTCAGATGGGGGTCAAACGTTACGCCTAAATCCTTAAACCTACCGACGTAAACGAGCACTGAGTGGTCAATTGAGTAAGCGATTTGCTTTCCTGGAAAAGCACATCCAATAACATTTAGAGATGTTAAGAGTGAGTCGATTATTTCGACACCATGAGTTTAAGAGGTCTAAGTCATTTTGTAGATCCAGGCAATCTTGATTTGAGCTGATTACTCTAAAAATTTTCAAGTCGTCCGCATATAATAGGGATTTAGAAGTAAAAATAGACGGGAGATCATTAATGAATAGATTGAAGAGGAGAGGACTTAGAATAGAACCTTGTGGAACGCCAGAAGTGGGACTGAAAGAATATGAAGTTTGTCCACCCCAAATCACGGTACAGGATCTATTTTTGAAAAACGAGTCCAGCCATGCCAGGAGGGGCCACTAATGCCAAATTGTTGGAGTTTTGCAATCAGAATGTTATGATCTACGCTATCAAATGCTTTAGCGAAATCTGTGTAAATTACATCCACTTGACCACCTGAGTCAAGTGCAGAGGCAATAGTATCTCTAATTTCAAGTAAATTGGTTACAGTGGAACGCCCTTTTATGAAACCATGTTGCCTATCGGAGAAATTTAGCCGTAAAGCATCATAAATCCTCAAATGCACAATACTTCCTAGGATTTTGCCAAAGCAGGATAACAGAGAAATGGGTCGATAATTATGAGCAGAGGAGCGGTCCCCTGCCTTATGGATAGGGAGAATGCTGGCTCGCTTCCAGGCGTCTGAGAAAATCCCTGTTGCTAGACTCGTATTAAAGATAAGGACAAGTGGGACACTCAAGGAAGAAGCGAGCGATTTAATGAAAACGTTCGGGATCCCGTCCGGACCAACTGCGCTGCTAGCGTTTAGCGACGCGATTACAGCAGCGACTTCAGAAGGGCACGTAGAAAAAACACTTAACTTGTTCAGGGAAGCTCTAGAGTTGGTGACGATTGAGGGAGAGGATGAGATATAGACTGAAGAAAAAAAGTCAGCAAACAAGTCACACATGGCCTGCTTATTGTTGGCAGTATTGTTCTGGAATGATAAAGAACTAATAGAGCTGTGGGATGATTTTGAGGAGTAGACATAGGACCAAAAGGATTTGGGATTGTTAGTTAGGAAGGTCGTTTCTATGGACTTGAAGTGAGCGAGCATTGCTCGCGAAATTACTTTTTTGGCAATCGCCCGAAGTTGATGGAACACCGAAAGGTCAATGTCGGATCGTGAACGTTGGTAGCGTTTGCGGGCTGCGTCTTTCAGTCGCACTGCCTGGGCAACATCTTTGGTAAACCAGGGTGACCATTTACTACCTGAAGAACGAGAGGTTGGCGTGTGTAAAGGAATTATATTATGGAGGACTGAGTAAAACATCTGAACTGCACCATTTGGATCAGTATGGTCCAGAACTGCGTGCCAGTTCACGGCCATAAGTTCAGATGCTAAGCCTTCGTAACTAGCTTTAAAGAAATTAAAGCAAGATGGGTTTGCTCATTTCTTTGTACGTGGCAATTCTATTAATAGACGTAATGGTGGGGATCAGGGGTAACATAAGGGGAAGAGGTGGGGAAGACAGGGTCTGCAGTATGGGGATTACTCGAAAGAATCAGATCCAAAATACGGTTGGAAGTGTTCTTTATAGTATTTAATTGGGAGAGGGAGCAAAGAGACAGAAATGCGGAAATGGCAATCGATAGTCATTGCAAGATGATGGAGTGCCGGTCTCAATATCCCAGTGGACAGAGGGCATATTCAAATCTCCGCAGATGAGAAACTGGGCGGAAGATTTGGCGTTGTTTATAAAGTTACATGGTACAAAGACTGATGTAACTTTAGATAGTCCCGAATCAAATTCTTTACCTATGAGTATGATGAAAACAAGTCAGTTGTTCACAGCTGTATGGAGATTTTGGATCTCGCGGATAAAGTGTCATCTGAAAATGATCCTGTAATGGAAAGTTGGATCATGCCGAGGATCATCAAATTGGCACATTTCAGGATATCCTGGGACAATGTGACTGGAGCAGCAAAGAACGTGGAAACTCTCATGGAACGTTTGAGACTCGAGGACGAGCGACTCAAAGAAACGACGACAAATGCAGAGGGCTGCACCAACAATGCTCTCATAGCCAGACGCAGGAAACAAGGACAGTCGTCAAACAGCAAGCAGGAAAAGTCGCAGTTCGCATACTACAAATGTCGGAAGAAAGGTCACGTGCTCAAGGAGTGCAGAGGTAAACCGTGTAATGAATACATTGCCTACTGCAAGAAGAAGTATTCATGTAATATCTGCAAGAAGAAGGGACACTTCGCAAAAGACTGTGAATCTCGAGAAGAAGTGAATAAGTCAACAAACGGGAAACCAAATAGGAAGACGTTTTTGACCACGGCACTCTCGACGATGGACAACGACCATTCGAAGGACAAGGTTACTTCATAGTATGAAGACTGTGGAGGAAGGCAACACATGATGTCTCACCGAGAATGGTTTGTTCAGCTTGTTGAGTTGGACGAGCTAATCCCAATTGTCATTGGAGACTCAACCAGGCTAGATGGAAGCATTTGATGGTCAAATGCGGTATCTAGTGGTACTAGAAGATGTCATTTACATTCCAAACCTCAACTTTAATCTTTTATCAGCGAGTCAGATGCTAGACAAGGGACATTTACAGAAGGCAAACGGAAACGAGTCAACGTTTTACAGTCTGGATGGCAGGGAAATTGTGGCAATAGCAAAAGACAAAAGAAATCTCTACAAAATGATGCTCAGGAGAGAAGAAGAGACAAGTTTGATGACTGTATTGATCAAAATCTGGCCCGAGCAACTCGCCCATCAAAATGTCAAGTATGTGAGGTACATACGGAAAAGGAAATGAATAAAATACATAGATGACTGAAATGGCTATGTATGCACAGGGTGCTCATATGGCAAGCTACATAGATCCTCACACCCAAGCAACCCCAAAACAGCTCAGCAACCGTTATATCTCATGCACGTCGACACCGGCGAGATGAACATCCCGTCATTGAGAGGAGCGAAGTACTGGCTCATGTTCAAGGACGATTTCACTCACTACTGAACATGTTACTTTATAAAGAAGAAAAGTTAAGCACCAGAGAAGATCGAACGCTACCTGAGACTCGTTGAAAACCAGCTAGGGAGGAGAGTGAAAAGTCTGAGGTCTGACAACGGCACCAAACTGAAGAATGCAAAAACCAAACAGATGATGGACAAGTTGGGAATTTTCCACACCTTCACAAATGTACACACGCCACAACAGAACGGAAGGATTGAGAGAGAAATGAGAACGATTGTCGAGGCAGCCAGAACAGCGACACACATGAACGAGTTGGACGAGAAACTGTGGGCAGAAGCAATGAACCATGCGATCTTCACGATCAACCAGACTGGAACCAGCAACGTACCAGGGAAAAGCCCAGCAGAACTTTGGTTCAGAAGAAAAATGAAGATTGAGAAGCTGATACCCTTTGGATGCGAATGTTACGTGCTGACACAAAAACAGAAAAGAGGCAAGATGGATAGAAAATCAAATAAGGGAATTCTGGTTGGCTATGATATTGATTCACCCTGCTACCGAGTTTATCTGAAAGAGAAAAGATAACTGATCAGCTCAGACAATGTGACCTTCGACAAGGAAAAGATAAGACTGAGGCAAGGAGCTGAACTTGAGACACATGCACCAAAGGGCACACCTGAGAAGCAAGAAGAAAGCAGCAGCGAGACAAACGCAGAAGATGAGGGCTGGGGAACTGGAGAAAGTGCAGAAGAGCCAACCGACAACGAGAATGAGACACCAGCGCCAGGAGAAGAGTCAGAAAGAAGAGTTCTGCGAGATCGTTGGACTCTGCAACCACCACTGAGACTGAGAGACTGCGTACTTGACTCCCGTCGTGGAGAAAAGAGCGTCAAAGTAGCCATGATTGGTGAAACGGAGGACATCCCGGTGAGTGAGGCACTTAGAGATGAAAAGTGGAGACGAGCAATGCAGGAGGAGTACGACTCGCTGATGAAGATGAATGTCCAGAAGGAGCGATGCCGATCACTTGTCGCCGGGCTCTTCAAGAGAAGGTGGACGGGAGACTTAAGGCCAGACTAGTGGCAAGGGGATTTTAACAGAAGGAGAGAGTGGACTACACGGAAACTTTCAGCCCAGTAGCTCGCCATGCATCCATTCGGCTACAGCTAAGTCACGCAGCGTCGAAGAAACTGAAGTTGGTATCGTTCGATGTGAAAACGGCTTTCTTGTATGGGAACATGGAGCAGAACATCTATATGCACAAGCCTGAAGGGTTCGACGATGGAATCAGGAATGTTTGTAAGTTGAACAAGAGTCTCTACGGACTTAAACAAGCTCCGGGGATGTGGAACGAGAGGGTCACCATCCACTTTGAGAAGAAGATAGGCTTGATCAACACAGATGACGACCCGTGTATATACCATAACATGGACAAGAGCATTACGCTCTCACTGTTTGTGGGTGATGGATTGGTAGCCGGTAAGGATGAAGCAGAAATATACAAACTCTTAGACGATATAAGCAAGGAATTCGAGATAACATTCAGCAAGAACGTACAAAACAAGTTAAAGTATTTAGGCATGGAAATCAAGATCGACCAGGATGGTATCTTCTTGAGTCAACCTCGCTACATGAAGAAGCTCTTGAAAAAGATTAAGCTCGAGCAGTGCAATCCAGCATCCAAACCAACTGAGCTAGGAATGATCAACCATAAGACAGACTTCAAGAACGACGAGGCACTCCAGCGAACAACTATCGCGAGGCGATAGGAAGTTTGCTGTACTTAGCCACAATAAGCAGACCAGACATAAGCTTCGCCGTGAGCGACCTCAGTTGATTCTGCAAGAAGTCCATGAGGAGCCATCAGGCGATGGTGGAACGTATTTTCCAATACTTGAGAGGGACCACGACAGCTGGAATTCATTTCGGAGGAGACAAGAAACTCGTGGCCTACACCGATTCAGGCTTTGGAGTAGACTCTGAGACAGGACTGTCAACGAGTGGTGTATTAGTGGTGAGAGGAGGGCCAGTGATCTAGTATTCACAAAAGCAGCGTCTGGTAGCGACTTCAACTGCAGAAGCCGAGTACCGAGCAGCAGTGTCAGTGATTAACGATGTGTGCTGGATCAACCGAATCACACTGGAACTTGGCATTCTAGAAGCTTAGCTGCCGATCACTCTGTACGTCGACAACATGTCAGCCATACACATGCTACAAAATGCACACGAACGAAAAACAACCAGAGGAAAGAAGCACATCAAAATACCACAAAAGTACGTCCAGCAACACATCGGCAACACTGTGGCACTGCAACACGTCGAGAGTAGCAAGCAGATTGCAGACATCCTTACCAAGCCACTCGACAGAAGAATTTTTGAGACGCTCCGCTGTAGATTGATCAAGGAGGAATGTTGAGATTTGATCAACTGACAGCATTTACTGACATAGAAAACTAATAGTCAGGAAATCATTTTTGAATTGAATTTTGCTATATAAATCAAAAGAAAATGAAATAATATTAATTCCGTCTGATTGCTTCATGCATAAATATTGTGTCGGTTAATTCTGGTTAATTGAATATATTGATGTATAGTTGTGTGTCGTAATACATAGTTATGTGTCAATAAAATAATATTTATTCAGAAGTTTAGTTTTGAAACCCGAGCCCACTGTAATTAACAACAGAAAAACTATGTAAGTGACGAATCATATCGCATTGTATAGATTAAGTAACCAGTCAAACACATTTGGCTAGATGAAGAGTTACAAATCGAGTTAAATTATCATTTCGTTACATTTTTAGTCAAAAGCGTTTACAGAGACTAAAAGGTATTTTAGTCAACAAGGCTGAAACCCTCGAAACTTTTACAAAAGTTAATTATAAGGTAACTCAGTGTGGTGTTATTTATTTTATGTAAAAATAAATATGTGGTGTTCCATATGGTCCATAACATCTAGATTCTCTTATTCATGCATAGAGGACAAACGGCAAATCATAAAAAGATCATAAAAAATCCATTGATAAGGAGAACATAACGTAAAAGATCCTTGTAGTGCTTTTACCCATTCACACCTGGCTGAACTGAACAGTTTTCCGTCTTATGTCATTTCCACAAATTTGCTAGAACCCTCCTAGAAATCAACTCTTCTATTTGCTTACATTATATTCATAGTAGCATTAAATTTTCCAACCAAAGGATGTTGGAGTAAGGAAGGAAGATGTGGAGCACATGATGCAAATGAAAAATAGCATCATTGCATCATTTGTGTTTTCACTTTTCGTATTCGCGGTATTCAGTCGAAAATTCTGGAGTTAAAGTACTATAAAATTGTGCTTGTGTAAGAAGTATAAAGTTTTAAATAAAACAGCGTATTCCGCTACGTCTGCAACTAGTAAATACTATTACCAGTAAAAAGTAGAAAAATTAATCCTAGGCTTGTAATTTGTTTAGTTAGTATGGTTGTAACTATCATTCAAATTAATCTCTTAGCTCTTACACATATGTACATATTTTTTGACGTTTTTTTCAGTTCTTTACAGAAGTTCTTAGCATCAAAATTAACCAAGTTAGGGCAAAAGTGAAAAAACTCCCCTGATTACCACTTGAATCGAAAATAATCATTAGCAGTTTACAATTCACTTTATTTAAGTATTTTAAACATGTTATAGACGTTTAAGCAGTTTAAACTGTTTAGTTTTGAAAAAAATTCAGTCGAAAGGGCTTGAACAAGTAGCTATTTACGAACATACGCAGACTTAAAATGGCCATATATTATTCAATTCCCCGCCCAAAATAAAAAAAAATTAAAACTTTTTGAAAAGCAAAATCCATAATTTTCTACTCAAAAAAATTTTCCGTATCATAAGTAGATTTTGAGTTATTTTGAAGAAAAGGTGACTTTTCGCAAAATTAAAATAAGGCTCTTTTCACTTCAAACTCATTTTTTCAGAACTAAGTATTTGAAGCCTTTGAAACCATTAGAGCATCTTAAAAGTACATACATAAAGTGAATTGTAAAATGCTAACCATTATTTCAACTGGTATGATAGTTACGGGGTGATTTTCGTATTTTTTTTTTTCGCTGAGAAACGAAGGGCCAACTTTGTTTTCACCATAGCTTGCTTAGTTTTTGTGCTAGGGACTTCTATAAAGAACAAACAAAGAGGTATTTTAAAGCGCTTTAATGGGTTGGCTTAGTTGTCCTCGAAAAATGCATTGTCTCTCTTCTGAAATACATGCAAAAATTTGAGTGCATCCTGATATCCTCAATTTGGTTTAAGATATTGATAGCTATCAATGAAAGGAGCATAATTCTTTAAGCCA
This sequence comes from Odontomyia ornata, assembly GCA_963969285.1. NCBI lineage: Eukaryota > Metazoa > Arthropoda > Insecta > Diptera > Stratiomyidae > Odontomyia > Odontomyia ornata. The sequence continues at coordinate 454,751,598 of OZ017738.1, read as the reverse complement.
GAGACACTACTATCGACACAGAAGTTCAAAATCTTGAAAGTTTGCTGTCTGACTTGAATTTGATTCGAAATCGATGGAATGAAATTTTAAGTGGATGCAAAACGGTTGCCATTCAATTCGGGATTTTATCAACCTTCCCTAATATCGAAAGAAACAACGCAAGAGGTGTTTCGGTGAAAATGAAGATGACGATGACACGAGTGCAGACGATCAAGAGACCAATTTCAAAAGGAACACTTTCTACGTAATCATTGATTCAGCTATATATGTTCAATGCCATGAAGAATTTACATAATGGTTTCTCCTTTTTATGGCTATCCACAGCGATGGGCAAAACCGAAATTCGAAGTGCTGCCATAAATTTCATCCAAAAACACAAATTGGACGTTTCTGAAGATTTATGAGGTGAAATGATCCATCTGAAACACATATACAAAGGCAACTTCGAAGAAGAGTTATTACTAACGTGACCAGACGTCCCGTTTTGAACGAGACTGTCCCTTTTTATAGTTACATGTCCCGGTGTCCCCGAAATGATCTCTGGGACGCCAAAAATCTGAAACCGCGCGAAAATTTGAGTAGTCGTGCCTGTTGGATGCGAGCGGTGTGCGAGAAGAACGAGGCCGCGTCGTCGGTCGACGTGACGATAGCCGAGAGCGGCAAAGACGTCATCGCTCGCGCTTTGTTTACTAATGGTTTGACAGATTTTTCGTTCGCCCACTTCTCGATATTTGTTTTGTTGTTGTTTGATGCTTGTGTACCCTGTAAATAACTTGAACTCCTTTTGTTTTGGAACCATGAGTTAAAATGCCGAAACGCAAGTGTACGTTCAATGTTAACTTACAAGCAAAACATCCGTTCATCAAGCAAACAAATACTCCCTCAGATGTCAGATGTGAAAAGTGTCGTACAGAATTTAGCGTTTCCCACAGTGGTGCCAGTGATATTGAACAGCATTTGAAGTCTGAAAAACATAAAAATGCCGATCGCGCCGCTGCCTCGAGTTCTTCGATGTTAACCTTTTTCAAGAAATCGGATACACTAACTTTAAAGGATCTGGATATCGCCGCGGCAGAAGGTGTCTGGGCTTATCACACGATACAAGAAAACCATAGTTATCGCTCTAATGATTGTGCGTCGAAATTGATGCAATCATGTTTTGATCCCAAATTTACATGCGCGCGTGCGAAATCAGAAGCTATTGTAGTGAATATTTTGACGCCTACAGCGATGAAAGAATTAAGAGACGATCTTGATAAGTCCAATTGTACTACAATACTAAACGATGCTTCAAACCACGGTAACAAAAAATATACCCTATTCTAGTACGCTTTTTTCAACCTTACGTAGGTGTGCAAGTACGAATTTTAGATCTCCAAGACCAACCAGGTGAGACTTCTGACATCATTGTCAATTATTTAAAACAAGTGTTGGCAGATAATAATTTGACAGCAAAAGTCGTGGCATTTTGTGGAGACAATGTCAACGTTAATTTCGGAGGCGCGGCTAGGGGACGAGCTAACAATGTGTCAACCAAATTACAATCATCTCTGAAAAAACCATTGATAGGTATTGGATGTGGAACCCATGTAATTCACAATGCAATAAAATCAGCTGCAGACAGGCTACCCTTAGATTATGAAAGCATCATTGTGAAGATATATTCATTTTATTATACAGGGTGGTCAAAAAGTCGTGGATCAAACGCAACTAGGGGTTAGATGGGGTCATCAGCTGCAAAAAATTGTTCTACGCGAGGTCTTTAAAGTCAAACCCTGCAGAGTTATAATTTATTTTGTGTTTTTATGAGAAAATTAACTATTTTTACTAATTCTTATAAAAATTTGGAAAAACTACAACCTGTATTGTTTTTATGATTTTCACCAGATTGGTACTGATGAGTCCTTGCGTTAGACATGCTATTTATGGTTGTTTATTGGGTGTGTTGAAGATAATATTGAGTTTTACGATTTTTTTTCTCAAATCACAACTTCTTATTTACTTCGGACCCCCCTGTGAAAAAAAATTACTCTACCGAAAAGTGACCCTGTATTATAAGTTTTGGCGCATTCCGTAGGCTACGTAGGAGTTTTATTAGACGGTGCAGATTATGTATTATGGTCAGAGGTAGAAATTTTGAGCATTTATTGTAAAATGTTTTATTTTATTAAAACAATTATTTCACAATCTTTGTTTTGTTTTTCTTCCTAGAAAGATATTAGAGTCACTCATGGCCATGTGTTATACCTTTTCAGAATCCCTATTAAATGCGCCAAAACTTATAATACAGGGTCACTTTTCGGTAGAGTATTTTTTTTTTCACAGGGGGGTCCGAAGTAAATAAGAAGTTATGATTTGAGAAAAAAAAAATCGTAAAACTCAATATTATCTTCAACACACCCAATAAACAACCATAAATAGCATGTCTAACGCAAGGACTCATCAGTACCAATCTAGTGAAAATCATAAAAACAATACAGGTTGTAGATTTTTTCGAATTTTTATAAGAATTAGTAAAAATAGTTAATTTTCTCATAAAAACACAAAATAAATTATAACTCTGCAGGGTTTGACTTTAAAGACCTCGCGTAGAACAATTTTTTGCAGCTGATGACCCCATCTAACCCCTAGTTGCGTTTGATCCACGACTTTTTGACCACCCTGTATTTACACGATTCGAGTTGAAGCTCTAAAGGAGTTTTGCATCGAAACTGAAACGGAATATCAACAAATGCTTGGCAGCAAAACCAGATGGCTTGCTCTTATGCCTGCCTTGGAAAGGGGTTCAAAAATGTATCAGCCATTAAAAAACTACTTTTTGAGCATTGGAAAATGTCTCCTGTTACTAAAAATTTTTTTTGAGATTCCACATCCAAATTGTGGCTTTATTTTTTACACGGTCAGTCAGCAAGTTTTCATCAAGCTGTATTGAAACTGGAAGGTCAGACGGTATCAGCGATTGAAGCTGCAAAGAAAATCAATCAATTAAAAGACAAATTGACTCAGAAACAGACCAATCAGTTTCTTCCATTTATGGTCCGTCAATTAAAAGTGAAATCGAAAGATAATGTTACTAACATAGATGAAGAGTTTGTGAAAAGAGCGGCTACAGAATTTTATGGAACAAGCCGTGAATATCTGGAACAGTGGACTTGCTTTCTTACCAAAGAAATGGAGATATTTTATTGGGCCGATTTAAAAAAGGTCCCTGCATGGGAAGACGTTCAAAAATCTCTGGATGTATTAATTGAAAAAGAATATATTGACTGCAATAAAGACGCAGAAGTTTTTGACGAATTTTCGTTAATTTGTAACTACATTACATCGGAGAAAGTAACTGAATGGAATAATCTAAATGTTTCCACGGAAACTCGTTGAGTGGAAGTATTCAAACACTTTCAAGCCAACAATCTTCAGCATGAAAACTTTTCTATTTTAATTGAATATATTTTATGTTTGCCTGCTATAAATGCTCCAGGAGTAAGAGTATTCTCTATGATGAACAAATTGTGGCCATCTGTAAAAACCCAGTTACAAATCTCAGTTCTGAAGGTGATGTTGATAATTAAGATGAACATAAAAAAAACATGCCAAGAGTTTTATTCTTACTGAAAATCGTCACCAGCTATATTAAAGCAATTTTGTTCCTCTGATTAATATAAATATAACTAAACGTTTCGGGTATATTTATTTTTTAATTTGTAACTTTTAAGTTAACTGACTTTTTCTGAATAAATAACTTTGAAAAAGTGTTTTTTTTTTCATTGACTACCTATTAATTAACTTAAATAAACCAATGTCCCGTTTTGAGTCAAAAAATAAATGGTCACGTTACTTATTACCCTTTATATTGCTAAAAGCGACCTTTGTTCAAACTTTGGAGACGATTTTTCCGAATATGTGTGTTGTCTCCGTGTATTTTGCACTTTACCTGTTACTGTCTTCAGTGCTGAACGTTCATTTAGTGTTCTTGCTCGCATTAAAAACTTTCATCGATCATGCTATTCACAAATGCGTGTTTCAGCACTTAGCACTCTTTGCATCGAGGCCCCATTAGCTAGGGAGTTTAGGACCCGTCATTGTTCACTCCCGGGCCCAGATTTTCTCTCGACAGCCCTGCACCTTAGCTTTGCCAAAGACGGTCCCAAGCCCGGTTAAGAAGTAAGAGGGAGGCAAAAAAGTATAACAGAATGAACGATTATAAGCTGTTGAATTTGTAATTACCTGAGAAACAGATTTGCTGTGAGGCTTTTATTTATCTAACTAAAATTTTGTACTCCTTGCTAGAGAGCGCCGCGCTATTTACCAGCGCCGAAACGAGGATGCGAGGGAGATGGTTGTCCGCGAGGAGAGGCAGCGCTCGCTCAACGATTGGCAGCAGTATCGCGTCAATTGCACGAAGGGAACGTGGACTGCGCACTTCATCCCGGATGTGAGACCGTGGCTAAATCGAAGGCATGGTGAGACTGACTTCTATCTGACCCAGCTTTTGAGCGGGCACGGGTGTTTTCAGTCTTACCTGCATAAGATCGGTAAGTCACGGTCCCCCGATTGTCGGTTTTGCCCAGGAGAGGAGGACAATGCGTGTCACACATTTTTCGCGTGCACCAAATGGGTCAGGCTGCGAAGGGAACTCTACAAGGAGACGGGGGAGCTCACCCCGGATAATATAATTGCGGTGATGCTCGAATCGGTTGACAAATGGAGCCAGGTGGCACATTATGCTCGGGCAGTCCTAAAATATAAAAGGGACTCACAGCAGCCGGGGGCACTGGGGCTGGGGATCGCTCTTCTGGCATTTCCTCTTCCCCTCTCCCCTCCCGCTAGGAAAGAGACTCCCCAGCTTGAAGGCGCCGCACGGCGTAACAAAACGAGACCTGGCCCGAAGTAATGTGTCAAACGGTTCCAGGCTAGGTTCTCTGGTTGACAGGGGAGGTGTTTAGTGGGTAGTCCAGTCGCGCATGGGAGTCCCACACTCTGTGCATAAATAGCATTCACCTCCCTACCACAAAAAAAAAGTTTTGTAAACTAGTCAAGTCTGAAAAGGAACATTATAAATCAATTATGCAATGGTAGTTAAATTTTGCATGTTCAAAATTTTCTAAATTTTATTTGCCATTTTCAATTACACGCTTCGAAAATTAAATCAAAAGAGCAACTTTCGTAGCACATGTGAAAATCATGACAGAATTTGAGTTGATGTTCCATTCTCAAAGTTCACATCAGTAATTTTTGAATATTATTGCAGAGCCAAAACTTCCACTGGATGACTCCATCAAATGATGATTACAGGTTATTTACTTGCGTACAACTTGCAGTGATACGTGAATGGATGGGAAAACTGAATGGTCGTATAACTATCAAGTCTTTACTAAATTCTTTTTTCTAAAGCCCAAGAAAAATACACCCAAAAACTTATAACCTTTTCATCTTTTCTGCCAGTCAATTAGAAATGTTGGTTATGATAAACCTTCCAGTTTATATGTTAGTCTACCTAAATTTATGACCATACTTTGTACACCGCTACACTAATCGAAATTGAAGTTCAAAAACGCAAAACTTCAGCATAAGGTTGGAAGTTGATGTTTGGAAACACATTTCCATACAAATTGGATTTCGCTCCCTGTTTGTTTACCAGCAAAAAGTCTGCACATTCAGCCATAAATTAATCACCGTTTACCGCGTATAATGTACTTACACAAGAACACATATGCTTGTACAAGATGCTTTGCTTGAAATTGTTGGTAAATAATTATCAAATTATGGTGAGATGGCACCTGTTTATGCTAATTAGAAAAGAAGTGGAAAGTTGCAAGTTTTAAAGCAAATGAAGCTAATTCCACGTCATATCGGTACAATAAATCGATTAAAAATTAACTTTTGGTTTCCTTTTCTACATAGATTAAGCGAAATCTAAAAAAAATGCATAAATTTTAAATGCTTTATTAACTAAAGATATAGAAATTGGAACACAAAATAAGTTTTGAGTGCTCTAGAAAATTAAGTACAAAAGAAATGTACATGATATTAAGAAACCTCATATGAATTTATGTAGGCCAAGATAAACAATTGTCCGATATATTTTTTTCTTGAAGAGCCACCGGGCTTTGCCTTTATGAGTATGCAGACGCAATTCGATTCTTTTGAGTCATCTTTGCCTACGTCTTAAGTAGGTAGGCCCTAGGTTAACCCCTCCCCTACGCCTAAATAAAGTCATTTCCTTCGATAGATCCTTTAAACACTGCAGGTGACTCAAAGGGGTAAAACCGCGTCTGCTCACTAAACAAAGCACCCGCCACACGTCGCTGTTATTTTTTGGTTTTACCCCATCAACGGCATTCTTGACATCAGCCTATAAGTTTTCAATGAGGTTGAGGTCTGGTGATTGCGCGAACCCCTTCAACAACCCGATCCTTATTGCCACAAACCACTTTTTAGCCGTTGAAAGATCCATTTGATCGGCATTTTGTCACTTGCGTCAGGCAGCATGACATTTTTGGGGAATTTCAATAAAAACTGTTTGGTCCATTGTTCCTTTGATTGAATTTATTGGCCCAACACCATAGTATGAGAAGCAACTCCAAACTATACTACTGGAACCACCATGTTAACTGTTTTTGAAGTATACTTCGGATAAAAGCTCGAATGGGATGGATGCCTAACGTAGCAGCGGGAACCTTTGCTACCATACAGAACAATTTTGGATTCATCAGTCCCCAAAGTATTCCTCGACTTCTCGGGCTCCCAATCCAAATGTTTTTTGGCGTTTTGTGTTTTATTGAAAGAAGCGGAACATTTCCTGGACTTCAGGCTTTTAAATCATTATCCCTCAATCTTTGGCGATCAATCATCAAAACATGTATTTAGTGGCAAAATCATTGCAAGTAAAATAATCCAAAACTCCCGTTCGAGAAAGAAGGAGGGAATCTCTTGTTTCCCCAACCCATATCTTCCATGATTCCTCATCCCAAACCCCCTATTTAAATGGTAGTAAATGCTCTCAGGGTCGCACATTGGGTTTATTGGTTCCCTAATAATGGGACATTAAACGCCGACAAATACTTAGTACTATAAATACATCTGCAGCTCTGCTACTTAATCCTAATCCTTTGTGGGGACGTAAGACGGTGAAGATGAATCTTTTGGCGCCTGATAACGAAATCGACGTAATAACCATGCCGGAATGGAGGCTGGGCGATGGGCCCTGGAAAGCCGTAAAATGCATCGAAACCTGCAGGAGGGTCCGGAATGGATTGGACTCACGGCAACGACCTCGCAAACGAAAAAAGGACTAAAGCATTGGATCCTGGAATGTCACTCAATTACCCTGGCGCTGTTAAGGACCTTTTACAGTCAATATCAATTAAAAATACTGGCAATCCAGGAAACGAATTGGACTGGAAACGACATTCAAGACATGAGATTGCACACAATATTTACAAGCGGGAAACCTACTGGAAAACGAGAATTTGGAGTGACTTTCATTGTGGATAGGGGGTTCCAATCGCAAGTTATTGATTTTAAGGCAGTCAATGAACGGTTGTGTGCAATACGTATGAAAGCAAAATTCTTCAAAATCTGGCTTATTGATGTTCACACCCCGACTAAAGAAAAGGGCCAAAAAACGGAGAAAATGCTCTACAATCACCTGGAAAGACTGGTCGACCCATTGCCTACAAACGACAAAAAAATAATTTTGGGTGATTTCAACGCCAAGGTTGGCAATGAGCTATCTCATTGGGGAACGACTGGAGGATATAGCCTCGTCCATGAAACAAATGACAACGGCCAGCACCTGATTGGCTTTGCATGTAGCAGAAATCTAGTCATTCGTACGATGGCAACACACAAAACCAGATTGATCATGTTCCGATCCAACAACGATGGGCTACGAGCATATTTGACGTCCATACACACTGAGGAGCCAATTGTTACTCAGATCATTACTTGATCAAATAAACACATCGATATCGTATGCCAAAGGCATATTCAGTGAAGATCAGCCCGTTACAAAAATTTGCCACCGAAAGACTCCAAACGGTGTTTGTGGCCAAAAATTTCACGGAGACTCTCGCCAACCAGCTGGCTCCCACCTTATCAGACACATCCATAAAGACGAGTAACGAGCTCTGGTTGGAAATGAAAGCGGCTATTAAGGCCGGGGCAGAACAGACGATCGGACATCAAGCCTGGCGCAAGAGAAATGAATGGTTTGATGATGAGTGCTAGAATACGTCAGCCAAAAAAAGTCAGGCATGCAAAGATTACGTGGGTTGGAAAATCAGGACGAAGAGAGAACACTAACAAAATGTCAGAAGAGTAGCAAATAAGATAATTAGAATTAAGAAAATAAGATATTATGACGACCAATTGAGGAGCATAGATATAAGCTTAGTGAGCAATAACACAAGAAAAGCATATAAAGTAGTGAAAAGCCTGAAACGTGGTTGTCAGCCCAAAATCACGTTCTGTCGTGATGAAATCGGCAATATCATCGCTGATGAAACCACGATTAAGGAAAGATGGGCATCATATTTCAAGAACTTCCATAATCCTCCGCTTAGCAACAGAACATCGGAGCCTATCGATGTCTGCAGAGAACTTCCATTGGCCCTACCATCTCTGGATGAAGTGTGTTCCATCATCAAAGCCCAAAAGAATAATAAAGCGCCGGGCATTGATGAGATTCCAGGGGAACTCACCAAATATGGTGGCAGCGGAGTTCATAAAGCTATTCACAAAGTCATCCAGCACATTTGGCAACAAGAACATATGCCAAAAGAGTGGAGCCAATCGGTTATATCCCCTATCTACAAAAATGGTGACAAGCTACAGTGGGAAAATTATACAGGCATATCACTACTTTGTACGGCGTACAAAATTTTTTCAAAGATCTTAGAAAATAAAATCGAACCAAACACCAACTCTATTATTGTGGAGTATCAAGGTGGTTTTAAAGCAGGAAGATCAACAATAGACCAATTGTTCACAGTCAAGCAGGTACTTGAAAAATGCTGGGAGTTCAACATAGACGTTCACCAAGTTTTCATTGACTCTAAGCAATCAAAAGGCAATATTGATCGTAACGTACTCTACCAAATAATGCTCTGCGTTGGCATCCCAGTCAAATTAGTCCGTCTTACCAAAATGACAATGACATCGACGACCTCCCAAGTCCGCATTAAGAATCAACTCACCGATTCCTTTGACACAAATATCGGTCTAAAACAGGGAGATGGGCTGGCCTCATTGCTATTCAAGCTGGCTCTGGAGTACGTCATAAGGAAGCAGTGGCGTATCTAGGGGTAAATTTTGCGGTTGTTTTTAAATTTTTCAGCACACATTTAGAAAATTAGAACCAGTTTTAATGGAGATATTATCTAATTTCAAAAGGAAAATTCAATTTTGATTGTGATGCATGGGAGATCGGAGATATAGCGAATAAAATATTCAGTATCGAAGTAAAACAAAAATTTTATTTTATCGTCCATCATATTTTAACCATTAGACATTTTCTTTTTGTTTGCCAAGGTATTTAGTAATACTTTTGTGACTTGTTTTTTGTAATTTTTATTACATCAATGACAAAATCTCACTATTTAATGATAAACGTATAAAAAAAGATTTTTAATCTTACAGCACGACAAAGTTCACAAAACAATTCGATGTACTCATAAATTCGCGAATCGTTCAACGATGTCTTCCGGCGTCACTTCAATATCATCACGCACATTGAGTAGTGCCAGACCGACTAATCTTTTCAGAAGCATCCTTGTTCTGAGCCATGTTTTTATACGGCGTAAAGTTGAGAATGACCGTTTGGCGCTTGCGTTGGTAACACACATCGTATAAAAAATTTGGAGTAGAGCGTGAGTCATTGGATACTCATCTTTGTCACAACTTTCAAGAGTTTCTAATACACTGGTTGGTTTCTTTGAGAAGCCTGGGTTGTTTTGAGTTTCCAATGCTGTTTCCAGTGATTGAGTCTCGAATATCGGAGATTTTTGGCACCCTTCAAAAGATTACCAAATCGTTCTATGAGACTGTTAATGAGATCGGTTACGTCATTTGGTGGCATGTCGCTCACGTTTTTGAGAAGTAATAAGCTCAACTTAAAGCCCTCCAAAACATCCTGAGAGAAACGAATCTTCATATCTTCCATAATGTTATCTAATAAAAGAATGTGCATTGAGACTCCAAAATATTCTTTATAGTCAGATGTATTGTGGTTTTCTCGTCGTGTTTGTCGATCACCAGTTCTCGGTTTCTTGATTTCTATGTTTAACTCGTCTGCTAAACTCGTTGCGTCTGTATATATTTGGTCAATCGAAGGCCACTTGTGTGACAGCGACAAACCAGCTTCTGTGGATCCAAATTGGACACTCTGACTCACAGTGCGATAATAGATTAATCGATATATCGATGCGAAATAGATGGTCGATGCGAAGACTCGAGAGAGGCTGCAATGCTAAGAAGAAGAAGAGCTCCTCACATAGATCAGCCTCAATGGATAAAACTCCTGACACTGAAAGTCTTTGCTGACCCATTGTATTTCTTAAAAAGTTTTCAATAAGCATTAATCTAGAAAAGCTCCTTTCAGCGGAAGCTGTGCTTAAAGGCATGGTTAATAAAATTCAAATTACACTATAAATGTTTGGGTAAATTTCCTTTGTTATTCTCGGTTATGTATTGAAGCAGCTGTTTTATGTCTTCGGCGCAGGTGGGCAAATTGAGCATAATTGCTTGCAGTTCTCCATACAGCTCATAAGATTGGATGTCACTGCTCTTATCACATTGTAGGACTGTGTCTAAGTTTTGACAATATTTTAATAAATGATCTTTTGGAATATTTTAGAGTTGGCTTAAATTACAGAGTAAACTGAAATCTGCCAAATGTTCATTCAAAGATGTAAATCTTGTATCCATATTGCCTATTATGGAATCAATCATAGTATTAAAAAGCTCTGTTTTAACCGAATTTTGGGAGACTGTATGTGTGCATCGCTACTTTCATAAGCAAATATCCTTTTCTTTTTGATTGACCCTTTATTTTGAAATTCTTTTGGCAAGTCATAATTACTTTTTTTCGATAAATCCATGAGCGACAGAAAAGCATTGTTCGATTCCAGTTTGACGAAATTCTTTGATCCAGTCACAGAACGTATGCAAATGATTAAGGGTAATGCTTAAATGGACTTCTATGGATTGCCATATTTGCTTATGATAATATTGCATACCATAAATGTAACGATATAATAAACTCTAAGCTGCGAATTTCATTTAGAACCGAATCAGAATCACTGAGTGTATCGAATTCTTCTGGGTGATGTTTTAAGGCTCTCAATACATTCAACAAATCAACAACTTGGAATAATATGGCTTTAACTACTTCGATCCTGCTTTCCCATCTTATGTGCGATAAAGGTTTTAAAAAAAGTTTTAATATGTTTGCTAGACTTTGCAAATAACAAATAAATTCTTTGAATAAAACCAAAAAATATTTTTGCTGCCACGGAAGCATTAGCTGCATCTATTAATAGTGCGTTCCGATTATGACAACCGCAAGGTATAAGAAATACGCGCGGATTAATATTCAAAATTCGAGTTTTAACTCCGATTTTAATGTCTACCATATTCGCACCATTGTCGTACTCTTTGCCGCGACAATTATGAACACCGAATCCATTTTTCCAAGTTTTTCAAGTAATGCATTAGTTAGGTAGTCCCCAGTTGACTCATCGACAACCAAAAACACAATAAAATTTTCTTATAATAGGGGTACCGGTTAACAGCTGGCGTAACTTGATTTTTATTCCAGTGATTCACTTTTCCAAATTTGTGTTGGAAAGCTAATGTCATATAGTTTTAGAATCAGTATATGTCATTTAGCTGAAGCGTAAACAACAATACTTTTTTTTACTCTGAAAATGTCAAATTTTGTGCCAAATAAAGTGTTTTTGTGGGGAGTACTTCTTCATTACTTCAATATGAAGAAAAAGGCTGCCGAAAGTCATCATATTTTGGTGCACGTGTATGGTGTGCATGCTCTAGCTGAGCGTACGCGCAAGAAGTGATTTGCACGGTTTAAAAGTGGCAATTTTGACTTGGAGGACGATGAACGGCCCGGACAGCCAAAAAATTTTGAAGATCAGGAATTGGGGATATTGCTCGACCAAGATCCATACCAAACGCAAGAAGAACTTGAAGAATCACTTGACGTCACTCAACAAATCATTTCCGATCGTCTAAAAGTAATGGGAATGATCCGGAAGGTAGGCCATTGGGTGCCGTATGAATTGAAGCCAAGAGACGTCGAACATTGATTTTTCACGTGTGAACAACTGCTTCAACGGCACAAAAGAAAAAGTTTTTTGCATCGAATTGTCACGTCAATGAACAGTGGGTCCATTACGATAATCCAAAATGTCGAGCAACGTATGGATACCCCGGGCATGCATCATCATCGACGGCCGTTCAGAATATTCATGACCTGAAGGTTATGCTGTGTATTTGGTGGGACCAGCTGGGTATGATATATTATGAGCTGTTGAAACCGAATGAAACAATCACAGGGGAAGTCTACCGATGACAATTGATGCGTTTGAGCCGAGGACTGTGCGAAAAACGGCCAGAATATGAACAAAGGCATGGCAAGGTAATTTTGCAACATGACAATGCTCGGCCACATGTTGCGCAGGTCGTCAAAACCTACCTTGAAATGGTCAAATGGGATGCCCTACCCCCCCCCGTCGTTTAGTCTAGACCTTGCGCCATCCGATTACTATCCGATCTATGCAATATGGCCTGGCTGACCAGCACTTCTCCAATTATGAAGAAGTCAAAAATTGGATCGATTCGTGGATAGCGGAGAAGCCGGTCGAATTTTTCAGAGAGAGGATTCGTGAATTGCCAAAAAACTGCACGAATTAACCGGTACCTCTATTATTTTACCGTTTATTATAAATTCGTAATATGACAGACATTTGTTCAACTTGACTATAGTCTCTTGTGCAGCTAACCAAAATAGAATAATAGTTCGCCTCTTTTACCCCCTAGAATCACTTTTCCGGTTACTCTTCTCACCATTAGCCTTATAAACTCATTTCGTATATCGTGGCTTAGATAATGTGTTACAAGTTGTTGGTCATTAATACGTTTCATGTGTTCGTGAAGCGTGGGATCATACTTAGAAAGCAATTTGAATAAGTCTTTGAAGTTGCTGGAATTTTCACTACATTCTATTTTAAGAGATTCTCTATGCCCTGTGAATGCCAGATCATGTGAGGCTAAGGAGTTAATCATGTCAATTAATTTTTCAATTAAATTGTACCAATGTTTTTGAGATTCATGAATTAGCCTTTCGTTTTCTTTATCTATTATTTTTCCATGCATAATTCACTTCTCATATGTTAGCCATTGAAACATAAATGACATATGTTCTCTGTTACCCTCGTATCTTTGTAAAATATTTCTTAAGTGTTTCCAATTACAGCATCCTCCCTGAACCATCTATGTTTGACAATTGTTAAAAATTCTACACAGAAAACAGTGAACTTTGTTTTGATAACCAGAATAAACCAGCCAGCGATGGTGTTGAGTTTCACCATTACTGAGTCTTCCTAAAAAACGAAAATGAGCAAAGTGCCTAGGGTCAACATCTTTGGGATAACCATGATCGCACTTATTTGATGATTGCATTGGGCCACTTTGAACAATATCATGACGCTGAGAACTGGTTGGGAGAAACGACCACATTCCTGAATTAGAACAACGTTTCTTTGATAATGTCACTTTCATCACCGTTAACCGGCCGAGAACTTATTTGTTGTTCAGAAATTTTACTCTCCTCCTCAGATTATAATGAGTAAAGTTTGATGCTATTTCTACTTCCGACTGTAGCTTACTAATCAGCACATCTGAAATGCTTTCCCAATTGAATGAAGTATTAGCTATTGCAATATCCAACGTTGAAAAAATCAATTCATCTGATTGTGTCATGCTATGAAATTTTTTTGAGGTAATTCATCAATCCTGAACTTAAAGTCCGGTCTGATAAGAACCTTTCAGCTTTCTTCTGTCTTTTTGCGGACCCTGACTTCCATTTTCTCCCGATATCTGTATCTCTCTTGGGGCCTGGGCGTGGCATGACGAACTTCATTTAATGTGTGTTGAACCTTTTAAAAATAATAATAATAATTTTGTTTTTACGTACACACATAAAATTTCCTTAAGTAGCTCACTCGAGCTGACCAATTATCACTACGTATTAATTTAATAGTTAATATTTTTAAACCGACAACACAATATTACTCATTCTCACTCACAATGAAATATTGGAAACGCTTAAAGTACTCTGCTTTCCCTCGCGAGCCATGGAGAAATAGTGGAGGTATACATGAATCAACCGAAATCAGAATCCGGAAGTCCCATGATAGCCGTTGCCATGTTCATCAAGGCATGTAGCATTTAGCCTCGCACACGAATAAATACTCCCGATTCTTTCTCAGAAGTAGCGGGGGGATGGAAATATCCTCATAGTCGATTCGAACCTGTTTTGGCACATTTACCATGGTCCTTGGAACAAATTAGACGGCGCATCAGGTATATCTTACATAGGCCGGTTAGACCGGTTTCTGTAGTTCGTTGTTTAGTGTTGACTAGGATACGCTGCAACTTGTGTATAACATAAAACTTTGCGCATGATGAGTTGCATAAAAATTGCATATCCCGTCAAGAAAAAAAGGTGTTTCCACTGTAAAGAAAACTCATTCCTTATATCGTTTTAAGGTTGATATTGATTATTGGAATGATGTGCTTGTCCATTATGCGAAATTTGCAGCCCAAACATTTAATGAGATATGCGTATGTTAGTAAATGCCATCGGATACCTCTTTCGAGCTTCACGGAAGTGCACTGGAAGTCTACAAAAGGGTCAAAGAAACCAATAAGCACAATTTAATTATAAGTTACACTAGAATTATAGATATCACACCGAAGATGTAGTGCAATTATGATGCGAGAGACAACATTAAGGGCGGTTGCGAAAGAATACTGTAAGCTAAGATGACCGCCGATGGTCTCATCCGTCCTACTGTAGTTGAGTTGATCGTGGTCTCTATTTCAGTATACTATACTATGGACTGGATGATTGCTGTGTAATGCCAAATGCTGGCCATTCGAATGGTTTTATTGTTTAGCTTTGAGTAAAATTATTCACAGCTTTTACTGGTATTAATACTTATCAAACTTTTATTGAGTTAGAAAAGGTTCTCAAGAGTAGACGCGTTTTGAATCCTTTCAGCCACCTTCGCATATAGAGGACGTGTGGAAAATTGGATATTTACTATCACCTTAAAATAAATCATCCAGTAGAGACCCATTCAAATGTTCGATTATTTTGGCACTTTTGATGCGTATTCTGTTTGCCTTCTCATGATAGGCAATTTGATATATTCTCCTCAAATTCACATCAAGTATCATCTTATTTCACTGCTTTACCCAGCCACAAAATTCACCAGATAAAAGATGATCTAAAAGACCATTGCCCGCTAACCATGTAGACTTCTAAATTAATTCATTCCTTTTTCTTGGCAGAATATAAATGAACAAAATATTTGATTGCCATCAGGCATAAAAGAAAACAAAATTCTTCAAAGCCCTGCAAAATACCAACAAAGATAAAAACTTTCCTAGAAAGAGATTCATTGTTTCAAAGAACTTTCCCAGCAATACGACCAAGTTTTACAGGATATCAATTTTATCTTGTAGAAGTGGAAAAAAAGGTTCGCAAGCTTTGCACAAATATAACGAAATAACAAGTATGCCGTCTTAATCTTACCCCCAATTTCTGTAAATTCGATGGAAAATAGTGAAAATAGGAAAAAACTGAATTTGTCCTATAATTAAAAGAACTCTGATTGAATTAACCGCCCTGTCTCTTGAATTCTGGTCTTTTTTCAAAATCTTACGATACATAATGAATTGAAGCATCAACAAACGTTTTTCTGTGTGACTGTTATGCATGAAAAATCCTAAAGGGAATACCAAGCAAAGCTTTTCTAAAATAAATCACAAACATCACCATGAAGTATTTATTTAAATTTTCTCATCTAACCTTCAACTTTCCCACCGAAGAGTAACAGGTTAATATTTTTACAAGCATGGTAAAAAAAAGCGTTGGAAAATTAAAGTAAACAATAACAAAAGAACTCAAAATACTTTCACCTCACAAACTGCATTCAAAGAAAGCCCAAATTCCAGTTGCTTTTTAAGCTTGTTACAGAAGCTCCTTTATGAATTTTTCATCAAAGCTTTGCAAATTCGATTCCTGGAAAAAGCCCCTGAAAGCTCACTTTACAGTTTCCAATGCGCATAGTATTAGTGAGTAATTCTACGATTTGCAGATAAAAGCCTCTGTTTGTCTCTCTCGTCGGAGAAACGTTTGACGAAAGTTGTTGTTCAAAGTTCAAAAGTTTCCAAGCTGCTTTTTCCGTTAAAAACCAGGGAAATGAAAGTTTTTCTCCCAGTTTATTGAAATAGTGTAGGCGTAATACAACATCCTTCTCAAAAGATTTTTAGTGACGCAAACAGACTACTCGGGATATTAAAAATTCATAGCCGTTGGAAAGTTGAAAAATCGATGTTTTTATGAACTTTCATTAACTTTCATTGAAAAATGGGACAATTAGAGTTAATGGTAGGCTTCGAGAATTGACACGTTAATTCAAATGGTTATTTGATGAGATTTTATTAATTATATAGAGGAAAAATAACTCTAGACCAATCAATATCTCATGTGTGATATATTATTGGTATCATTAGATTATCGGTTATACTCGTAATTAATGAATTTAATTAGAAGTTGAACCCCTAAGTTACCTATCTTCAAATTTTCAAATGATAGAACTAAAAACATTTGAAAATAGTTATTTGTTTAAATTTTTCACTTCCATGTTAAATCTACAAAGAATTAATACGAACACGAATTAAAACATCAATTTTGTGTCAGATTAACAGCAAACACTTCTAAAAACAAAGAAAATATATCAGTTTGGTATTTCATATTCTATTATTGGGTCGTTCGATAATTCATTTCATGAACTGCATATTTCATGTTGTGAACTGCATATTTGATGTAGTAGTGAATGCGTGGCTTATATTATTATACCTGTACACGATTTTAAAGATTAGACGTTAGACTATCTTCAGCCAAAAGCTGAGCGTCATTAATAAACAACAAGTTGATTAAAAATAAACTTGAAAATGGGCAATTAAGGAGCGCATAATCGGGATTTTTTATTGTTCTACTTCCGGAAGGGCAAAAATGTGGTGCAAGCTCGAAAGAAATTGTGTGAAATTTATGGTGAGGTTTGCCTTACTGAATGCCAGTGTCAGCGTTGGATTGCTCGCTTTCGTCTTGAAAATTTTAATGTGCAAGGTGCACCATACACTGGTCATCCAGCCACTACTGGTGACGAGCAAACAAAGACGTTAATCAAAACTTACCGACGTATGATAACTTGAAAGATAGCAGAATAACGCACCATATTGAATTCAACTGTTTCCTGTTTCCTCATGAATTAAAGGAAATCCACCTCACCAAACGTATTAACATATGCGACTCTTTCCTGAATCGTAGCCGAAACGACCAATTTCTAAAAAGAATCATAACGGGTGATAAAAGTGGATTGTTTACGTTAACCTAGTCTGAAAATGATCATGGACTAAGCCAGATGAGCCCCCGCATTCGGCATCCAAATCCAATATTCACCACGAGGGAGGGCGGGTCAATGCTTCAACTGAACGGGCAAAATTAGCATTTTCTGCTACTACTGAGGTGATGAAAACTAAATCAGCATAATCACCATCTACATCACTCCCGCAAAATAACTCTATAAAAACTTAAACCTTGGATTACACGCTGTTTCCATGCCCACCAGGATGACGAAACGCTCTAGGAGTCCCAGCTACCGCCGTCAAATTCAAGCAACCCACGATTCTGATCTCCAATTACTCTCTCATTTTATGAAACAAAGCGGATGTTTTTTTCAGCTAGCAGCATAATTATGCAGCCAGTGGAGTGTTTTACCGGTAAGGTCCCAGCGTTATGGTACCGCAATCGCTACAGGGTAACTGGCCAGAGAAGCGATGAGCAACAAGCGTTTAGAACTAGCCAACCGCAAAGGCGTGATGTTCCATCATGATAACGCCAGACCCTACACCTCTTTGATAACCCGTCAAAAATTAATGGAGCTCAATTGGGAACTGATGCGACATCCATTCTATAGCCTTGACTTAGCACCACCAGGCTATTATTTATTTCGTTCCTTTCAAAACCATTTCAATTCCGATAAATCTGTTAGAAATAAGTTTGACCAGGTCTTTGCTTTTAAAAACCAAGGCTTTTTGATCGTGGAATTTTTAAACTTACAGAAAGATTGCTAAAGGTCATACAAAAAAATGGTCAATATATCAATGATTAATTTTTGTTGTTAATATAAATAAATTTACTTTGAGGAACATAAAAAAATGACTTTAATTTTCGAACAACCCAATATTTATCTGTCATATGTATATACATTGTACGTTATTTTGACGCGATAAATTCTTTTACCAATAAAAAGAGGCAAGGTCTAAATGAAAACAAGTTGGGTAAACAGACCTACGCTCATGTCAGAAGGGTTTTGTATTCAATTTACCAAATGCAGTCACCAGATCGAATCAAATCAAGAAACATGTCAAAGACGATTTTTTTGGAGAAAATATGAAATACGAAGATCATACTATTATTAACAAAGTTGAACGAATATCGACTTTTGAGGTTTTTGGTATTGTTATACTCATAAATATCTCCCTTGATAATTATTTCAGATGTCCATCCGCGACGGAGGAAACACATTTTTCATGTATTTCCCCCCTGTGCCCCCACTGAAGCAAAAACTGACAGTTTAACAACTGTTTTGAAAAGCTCCCGTGAAAACTTTCATTTCATACTCATTTCGGCTACGTTTGATGAATTTTTTTTTCAGGGGCCACTCTCCTGTACTGTTATCATCGATTTATGGCCAGTTTTTTCGAATCCTAGAATGGTTACAAAACCCTTTTGCTAGGAGCTCTCTCCCACCTCCTTGACTTTTTTTCAGTTATGAGCATTAATTGTAGGTACTCATCTTCAGTCATTCATTAAATTGAATCAAATGTTCAAGGCATGCACTTTAAACGTTGAAGTTGCGAAAAAATAACTCAAAATTATTCAATCTTCGCATTTAAAACAGCCACTATCTTGTTTTACGATTACTGATACCACTAGCTGAACCGATTCTCAAAGATATACATGACACCTATTATTTCTGAAATTTTCATGCAAATCCTAGCAAAACGGTAGTGTCTGAGTCGGTAAAAAGCGCATGTTGTTCCATAGCCATATGTTGCCATAGTAATAAATGCAGCGCATATTGTTCCATAGTAATACAGGAAAACTCAATCCGCTACAATTTCGCTAAATATGATTCAATCTTTATGAAACTTTCAGGATAGATCAATCTTATAAATAGACATCTGTGTGCTGAATTTCATTGAATTTAAGGGTACCGTTAAGATTTTATTCAAGAAAACATAAAATCGATAAATCATACTATTACTAACAAAGTTGAGTGAATTGCGACTTCTAACGTATTTGTTGTTGTTGTACTCACCAAGACCTACATTCCTGATTTTTTTCAGATTTTTCGGATCACAGGTGTCCAATCGCGAGGGGGGGGGGGCACACAAATTTTTCGTGTATTTCCCCTCCCTGTGCACCCCTCGAAGCAAATTTTGTCAAACTAAGACCTGTTTTGAAAAGTTCTCATCAAGACCTTTCATTTGATACCCATATCGGCTACCTTCAATGAAATTTTTTTTCGGGGGGTCATTCCCCTATATGGGGAGACCCCCCTTAAATACCTTATAAAAATTTTTTCTAGTTGAATTTTGAAGAGATCACCACTTTACACCTTCACACAAAATTTATTGTTTCTAGCTAAAGTAGTTTCCGAGAAAAACTGCTGTGATACACGGACGGACGGACGGACGGACGGACGGACAGACGGACAGACGGACAGACTGGTCGCGAAACTAGTAGGGTTTTGTAAAATTATTTTACAAAACCCTAAAAAAAACGCCAAAACTCATCATCGCATCGACAAATTTGCGCAGGCAAGATAAAGTAGCAATGACATCCAGCCAAAACTGACGATAGATACAAGCCATATGGCAGCAGCGCTTACTACCACACACATGACCATTAGTAGGCCGACTTTGCTGGCTAGCTTACATGGCGTTATATGAAGAATTGTGGAGGTGCCAACAAAAATTCGAGGTTTTGTACGGTTTAGAGACGGATTTCTACAGTGAAATCCAGATGATCCGCGGAGAACACAATAGCGCTCCTAGTGAAGTAAAAATTATTTCAGTTCTTATACCCGTTTAGTTTTTATCGCGTTCCAAAGTGAATTTATAGGAGTTTGTTTACATCTCAACGCTGAGCTATCAGTCGAAAGTGCAAAACGTGTGCTTCATTTGCTCGTCTTGGAAAGTTTAGGAGCACAATGGGCTATACAAGGTGAATTTATAGCATGCACGGAATGCGTTCGGCACGTTTTTTATTCGGAAAATAGTATAAATGACGAAATATAAGCATTTGCTAATGCCACAGTTGGGTGACAGCTACCGGAAGCTTGTCCATAGTAGGCCGACTAATACATATGCAAATTGCTTCTATATGGCTTGTATCTATCGTCAGTTTTGCATCCAGCCCATATGGAAGATGGTAAGAGCTGCGATTAAGAGACGGTAGGAAAGAACTTGAGGCATCAGCCGAAGAAAAATAGGAGCGACTGGTATGACGTACGATGAAGAATCCAAGGGGGCAGTTGAAAAAATGCACCAACTGTACAATGAATACATCCAACGACCAACTTCGGCCAAAAAAGAGCATTATAGCACTTTTTTACGAAAAGGTAAGTAAGAATGCTAAAGAAATAAAGGGCTGACCATCAATACTAAGACCCAATAGGTAAGCAAAAACATTCCGCTACAAGTGAACAAAACAATGGGCAAGGAGCAAATCTAGATAACCCAGCCAAAAGCCAGTAAGGTGGCTGTAATATTTTTAAAGGTATCCAAAGTACTTTCAAAAGCCACTGAAGCTGTGCACATCCAAAAATCGGATAAGAGGCTCCAGAACTAGGCGGTAATACGTGGCCTTGAAAAAAACTGATAGAATACCCGCAAAACTATCCAGAGGAGGAGGTCACCATTTAAGTAACATTCTTTACCAATTATTATGTAGAATATAGTCAGAAGGGTAGTTATCAAACGACTGGGAAAGAAGCAAAATATGTCTTGTATACAGAAAGGGGGACAAACTAACGTGTGAAAATTAAAGAGCTATCGCTTTGTTGTGTACTTCATATTAAGTGTTCTCCAAAATTAAAGTGAGAAAATGGAAATGGAAATATAGTACTAAAGGAGAATATCAGGGAGGCTTTTGAAGTGGATAGTCTACAATTGACCACATGTTCTCAGTAAACAAAGTATTCGAAAAGTGCTAGGAATACAACATTGATATGCTCAACTCTCTGTAGACTTCAAGCAAGTATACGAAAGTGTCGACAGAAATACCCTCCACAAAATAATCCTTGACTTTTGCGGCCTAACATAATGATTCCACATGATCAAGATTACAATACTAAGCAAAGAGTCCTAGCTTAATCTCGGACTATTAAAGGGCAAAATTACGGCCAGCTTAATATGAAATTAGACTTAAAACGAGGGGATGATTTCGCCTCATTGTTCTTTTATACTGTGTTGGAAAACATCATTATGAAGACTACAGCTAAAATTTTTTGTACACAAACGTTCAAGTCCACAAAGTTGGTAGCGTATGCTGATAAGGTCAACATTATGGCACGATCAATTTCAGATGCCGAAGGAGCATATCTGAGCCTAGAGTCTGAAGCAAAACAAATTGCCGTACGAATTAACGCAACAAAAAACTAAACTCATGACTCGAACGAGAAGGAATATACCAGTCCGTCAAAATTTATTCCTTGGAGACTATAACCTTGAAAATAGGGATCATTTTTTTTATCTTGCAGCCAACTTGAATAGAAGAGACACCGAAAAAGACGAGATTAGACGCTGCATAAATGCTGCAAATGAAGCATATTCCCACTTAAAGTTCCAGATATGTCCATAGGCAAAATAAGCTTCGTATTTACAAATCACTAGTCCTATGCTATTGTACAGCATCCCAACATAAATCATGATGAACGACTCCAAAAGACACCAAATATCTTTGAACGTAAAGTGCTCCAAAATTCGATGGTCCAGTAAAACAAGAAACAGAGTGAAGACTACCCTAGAATGATCAGTTGCATAAATTATTTGATGAACCGCTTGTATTTAAAGACGTAAATTTACGTGAATTGCAATGGACGGGCCATGTCAAAAGAATAGAAGAAAACCGGCTCCCCAAAAGACTATCAAATAATAGAGTATAAAGCAGTCATCCTGTGAGAAGACCAAGGACCCCTTGGTAAGGTGCAATAAAAGGTAACAGTTGATCCTTGCTGATAGTGATCAACAGGCGAATGTGATTGCAAAACCGTTGTGACTCATGGAAGTTAATCCTGGAAGTCAAGGCCTGGATTGGGCTATTGGGTCGTAGATGATGATAAAAAGATATTTTACAAAAGCCTTCAGTTTTGCGTCATGTTTGTCCATTCGTCAATCGCTATGTATGTCTGTTCGTTCATCCGTCTGTCCGTCCGACCGTTAGAACTATAAAAGCTACCAACAGTCATCAAACTTTGTCCAAAGATCGTAGTTGGTAGACTCTTAAATGCTTTGATCAACATCTTTAAAGGTTTTAAAGGGTTTCCTCATGTCATAGTTTTGACCCCTATAGTTTTTTTTAGTGAAACCAATCGAGCAAAGCACCAAAATAAGTCGACTAGAACTTGAAGAATCTGAAAAAAAACACAATTTATGAAACTGGGAGCGTAGAAATTCAAGTACTCGCAATTGGACATTTTTGAGTCAAAAAACCTGAAAGAGGTTCTGGAGTTACCTCTTCATGGGTGCAATTGTAAAAAATATTTTAAAACTTGCGGTTCAATAAATTTTTCCAGTAATAATATGATTCCATGAAATCAAAGAAACACTCTTAAGCTCCTTAAAATTTCATAATTATGTAACATAAGAAAATTACGGCCAAAAACTTCGTTGACATCGGATCATTTTCAAGTGAGCCATAGCCATATCAATCTTATGATAGGCAAAGTCAAAAGCACTTTATTCAATACTAATCCTTATAAATTTTAAAAGAATATAAAGCAGATTCCAAACAATAGCAATACAAAAACTTAATGGCCCAAATGGCTCTCTAAACTTATAAATTATCAGTTAAACAAATTTGGTCAAAAAAAACCATAGCAAGCTGAAATTAATTTAGATTATGACCTTTTTTATGATTCGACTGAAAAAAGGAGAAAATCCAACCAACACTATTCCGAAATTATCTATAATTTTAAAAGAACAGGGAACTTTGATCCTACACCTAATATGTTATAACATAATTCTAATAAAATTCAATCATCAACCTTATCTTATATTTAAAAAAATGCTATCACAATATTCCTAACCTAAGCGTTTAACCATATCTCTAAACCTAATATAATAAACATAGCATATACCTATCCTAAATATTGAAATCTATCCCTGATTTTTAACACAAATAAATAACAACACTTGTTAGCGATAATTAGCTGAAACTCAAAAACTAAGTAACGAAGTGAACGAGAACTCGAAACAAACACGAAGAAGTTAGACATTCATTCAGCCACCAATACCCAGATTGCTGCATCTCAGCTCGACCAGCTTCAACGAATCTAATCTAGCAAATGAGTATCTCCATTGGAGTTGTTACTCTCGTGAACTCAAATTCGAAGGATATTTTATCTTCTTATGTGTGATATATGTTTGCGACGCCATCATAATCAAAAACATAGCGACTCATGTCCAAATACACCAATGCTTCTGGAGAAACGAAGCCAGTAGCGAGGCAAGTCGCAATATACCCGTCGGTAGGGTGGGATGGCTGTAAAATCCAAGGTATTTCACTCACAGTTACAAATCTTGCGATATGGTTCCGAAGAAGTTTCAATATGAATTTCCACAAAATCAACGAAGGATGGCTGTTGTCCAAAAATCGCCGATAAATATTGTTGACGCGTGTGAGAAGTAGGCTTTTCAATCTTTTGAACCTTGCAATGGTTGGTATTTGATACCCGTCCGTATTGTTTCGATGTATAATCTTGGGAGCTACTTTCTCAATCATTCCCAACGTCAGCTTCTCTAGCTTCGACAAATAGAGATCTGTTTCATCGTTAATTAGATTCCTGTCATTAGAAACCATTGAGCAAGCGTTGCCATCATCAGAAGGAGGACATTGCTTCTGGTAGCCCCGATCAAACTTCTTTCAAAAAACTTTTCCCACTCTGTTCTCATGATATTCAACCGATAATTTTTATATTGAACTGGAATGAGGAAGGCATCATCCCTTTGATGATTGCTTTCCATCACGATCACGTTATGGTCACTATCGTAAGGAAGCACCTGCAGTTTCCGTTGAAGACTATTCAAGCTGAATTCAAGTCTTGCGTCTACAATGCAGAGGTCCAAATACAAATTTGTCCTAGAATATGTTGAGAACTGCGACCCATCTAGATTGCACCTGTATTCAATTTGGTTCTCTGTTATCCACGATTTCAAGAATACACCTCTGGAACTATTGTTGGCATTCTGCCATGATGTTTGCTTGGTATTCAGGTCACCGGCAAGAATATAATAAATATGCAGCCTATTGAATACGAGTATTTCAAACAAAGAATTGAGCTCCTCCTTGAACTTGAGGACATTTTGGCCAGTTGCAAAGGCAGAGGTAACGAAGAGGTTATCTCCACCTGGCAGTGAGATTTTGATAACGGACACTTCAAGATATTCAAAGTTTTTGAATTCATCTTTAATCAATATCCCGGTGCCACTTCCCCCATCACTGTTTACCCGATCGTTTCTTATGAATTCAAAATCCTTGAATGTCATGGAGTACCATTAATTGCGGCCGATTGGCCAAATCTTTGGCTTCCGTAACACAGGCTGACTACAGGAGATGCTCTCACTACTCTAAATTTCAATAACCTTATCTGTTTGAGCGCACCTGCGACCGTTTGAAATGTAAAATGTAAAATAGTAACGTTTTGCCTTCTATAGTTGATCTGCTAGTCGCATAACAGGTTTTTTCGAATCATTTGTAATGTGGAAATACCAAACGTTCTACTTGTTCTACTTGTTTGTTTCACCAATCTATTGATATGTTTCGTCTAAAATCAATTTGAACGAACCACAAAAAATCTCATTATCGTAAAGATTCTATTTGAATGTGTTTTTATTTCATTATGATTTTTTCTTCACTACTAAAACAAATAAAACTAATCAGGTCAAATTATTTGCCATATTGTGAGACATAACATCCATCGCATACACACATACATAAGTATGTAGATGTGTACACACCAAATGTCAATATTAAGTTCCTGAAATGCTTTCTAAACTTCATATGCTCCCAGGATAGACGATTCCCCGAGTTTGTGTATAAGCAGATGGATTGAATGTTTATCCAAGAAACGGGTCCCTAGGCTCTTGTTTATTTGATTAGTTTCATGGAAAGTTGACTATCTGCTAGAAAATTCCTAGAATTTCCATGGAAATGGATATACTATGTATGTATGTACCTCCGAAAAAAATCTGTATACCGATGACGTCAGTTTGCAAAAACGTTGGAAGGATTTTTAAAACGTATACACTGTTGAGTAAATTGTTTGTGGCTTTGGAAGTTCTGGTTTTTTGTCCTTCAAGGATTTATACTGATTTATTTTTAAAAAAATATGTTGCTGTTGAACTTGAAGTATCATGC
Source organism: Odontomyia ornata (assembly GCA_963969285.1). Lineage (NCBI taxonomy): Eukaryota > Metazoa > Arthropoda > Insecta > Diptera > Stratiomyidae > Odontomyia > Odontomyia ornata. The sequence goes on along the minus strand of OZ017738.1, from coordinate 454,725,581 downwards.
AATTTAAATAATACACCAGGAGACTTTCTTACAGAGTTCAATTGGACGCATGCAACAATCAAAGAGCTTTTCATGAATAGTGACTCTCATCAATCAATTAACAACCTTTATATCTAAACAGTTTTTCAGTCGATTAAGTAACTACATACATATTGTACATACATACATATGTACATATGTGTATTCAATGTCCCACGATACGAACATGCAAAGCAACCCGAACCATATCCTTTTAAATATACAAACATATGCACAACTTCAGCAATTTCAATACAATCATTCGAGAGCCTTTTCCAGTTTACGATAGCTTAAATTTAACCAGTCGCGTCCTGGCACAAAAGCGCCATTTCAAGAGCCAAAGTGTTTGGTTCAACTGGATAAGCCAGACAGTTAGTGGCTAGCATTGCCACCGTGAAAAGTGTGGAAATGAATTTATTGGCAAGCAGCCAAAGGGAATTTTTCATTGAAAGATTTTACCTAGTGTTGACTTAAAAAGAAAATTTACGATTTCATTGAACAAACACTCGGTATGTGCATACACATGAGAATGCCGACGTTCGTGCGACGACAAGTGTCGTAAGGACTGGTAGTGGTCAATAAAATTCCAAGTCCTTTAAACCCATTTAAGACTTCATAGCATGTTCTCGACGTTGAGTGGGTGAAGAGTCTAATTGAGCATCAGCTAATCCACCCTTAAAGTCTGGAGATTTATTGATGATGATCGATCATATCTTATGTGGTTGTTATGTGGAGCATTTAAGGAGATGTTAAGATGAAGAAAGTCTTGTCTGAGGTCGAGTAGAACGTTCTTTTACATGTGCGACATCGTAGAGCGTGAAGAAGAGATAAGATTGTTGTTTTGTAGGTTGTAGGATATTCGAGCATGATGTGGAGACTTGAACGGGCTGAGATGTTGAAGTAAGCGATATGTTATGGCAAGGTTTGATTGTTTTTGGGACACTTGAGAGCTTTGTCTGGAACAATGTCAATTTGCTTCTGTTTCTCGTCGTAGGTCCTTGAGAAGGTAATATTAGTAATCAACTTCCATGCTGGGTGGGCTTTGTGGTTTCATATTTTGATGGAAAACATATTGTTTGTGACTTTTGCGTTTTCTTGATGATGGATGAACTGGAAGATATTCAACTTAATGAGAAGTAGAAATCCAGGTTATATCTCCGATGTTTGAAAGATTATCCAATTCACTCAGGGACATAAAAAGTAAACAAGTCATATATGTACTGGTATATGTCTATAATTTAACTGCGCGATGAAAACTATCAAATCAGCTGTTTTGCTAATTCTGTCTTCAACTTTCAACGCGAAATCAGTTAATTTACTTGTATTCTCACTTCGGGAAAGATTGGCACTCTTCGCACGTGGGGTACAGTTGCTATAAAACGCACAAGCTACCAGATATGTATGTAGTATTGTCTATTCATGGTAACGTAGGTCGAGTTGTTTCCATAATGTCGCTTCATTCGCATCAATGGGAACAAAATTATAGCCAGCATAACATTTTCGCAATTGGTAGGTATTTTTGCCATCAATGTGTTCAATGATATTTGCGATAGTTTTGTTAGTTTTTTGTTACCAAGATAACTACTACTAAATACAAAAATTACACTGGTCTATAATGAAATCTTCCTTTGAATAAAAATATAATGCATATGAAGAATTTGACATGCTGAATCTGAAGCTGTTCCCTTTTTTTCTATCACATATGTTATAAATAAGTATTTTTTTGTAAGCCAATGTTGTAACTGTTATCTTTTCTATCTAAATGTAACCGTATATAAGAACCGAAACAGAGAGTCTTGATTCTAACGTCAACACGGTCGGTTGTGAAATTTTTGCCTTCCACACATTTTAAAAAGCTTATTCATTTTTGTGCACAACATAACGAAATATATGAACTAATATTATTCTTAAAACGGGACAAAGTTTTATTTAGTTAAAAGCGTAACATTTAAACACTGGTGGCAAATCCCAGGACAAAGAAAAAAATTAATTATAGTGATAACGGGGCACAAAATGGATGCCTCATATCGCGAGGTCTATCGTGGGCAAATAACGAAGTTAGCAAAGCGGCTGCTGAACATTTGCAGCAACAACCGTCTTCAAAGGTGATAGAAGAAAATGCTAGCGAGGTAGAGGAAAACTTATTTTCTCCTTTGAAACGCTTCAGAAATGCAAACGCAAATTTAATAAAGGCTAATGAAGCTGTTCTATCGTGAATTAAAGATGAGGCGCTTGAACGAGAATGTGAAATCGCTACTGAATACGAAGTTAAAACAGTCGCAATCATGACACGTTTTAATCAACGAATTTTACAAACTTCTTCTTCAGTGCCTATAACAGATCGTGACACGTGTAGTAATTCCACAAAAATTTGAAATTAAGTTTGCTAAAATTTTCTGGAAATACAATAAAATAGCTTCCGTTCTGGGAGCAGTATAAGAGCGCGATAGATGAAAATACCTCTCTTTCGAGCGTAGATAAGTTCCACTATCTACAGTCACTCTTTACTGGAAAAGCAGTAATTACCCTAGCTGGATTTACTCCTACACTGGCATGCTACAACGGAGCCGTGGTACTCTTATTGGAGCAATTTGGCGATCGCGATAAAAGTATCGATCAATGTATGCTGCAATTCATGTCGCTTTCTAGAATAAGGTTCAAAGACGATATTGTGAGACTGAGAAACTTATATAGTGTTGTCACTTGTTCTATGCGTTCTCTTACCGCTTTTGGTGTTCCAGCGAATAGCTACAGTCTAATATTGAAGAGTGGTTTATTGAAGTCCTTGTTCCATGATATTTGAGTAAATTTTCATCTTTACCAAGAAAAAGAAAAAGAAGACGCTGGGTGGGTCTGACCACACTACCAAAAGAGAAAATGATGCAAACTTAGCAACTTCCCAGCGACGGCCATATATCCACCATTATTAAATTTCTAAAACGTGAAATAACTTCGCTGGAGAAATCGTTCGAGATGAGAGAGCCGTTGGGTAGTGTGAGTGTATTAAAAGCTAAAGTAGTGGCAACTATAACTGGTTTAATAACACTTGATGCTAGTAATTTGTGTTTCCTCCGCAAGTCATCGGATCATAAGGCGAATTAATGCACAACAAACCCATCTCTCATTCAGAAAGAAGAAATGTTGAAACGAAATCAGCGATGTTTTCGGTGCATTAGTAGTGGAAATGCGGCGAAATTTTGTAAGTTAAAATTATATGCAAAACTTGTAAGAGGAAACATGCCACATTTATGTGAGATCCAGCATTCCTTGGCAAGACGAAAATGATTCCAAATAAGAAGGAAGAAGACGGATATAGTTCACCGCATCCATCACAACCATCATTAAATTTATGTACGGCGAATAGTGGACCGGTCAACAGAACGTTTCTTTACACAGCTGTTACAATTTGTAAAAATGATACCGAAAAGAATTGTGCCGTGCGCCTAATATTTGATAGAGGAAGCCAGATTTCGTTTATCCGATATTGCGACCAAGCAGCTGAGCATAATTCCATTTGGCAGCACAGAACCTTCTTTAATTGAGTCGGTATTTATCTTAAAAGCCAATATGTTGGTAATTTTGTCTTTTTTGAAGCTAATCAGGTACCACAAAAATGTTAGGACGTTGTGGAATCACCTGAACCAGCCTTAAATTTTAACGAGTTTGCATTAGCTGACGCATGTGTCCCAGGACATGTAGTAGAAGATGAAATTAGTATTTTAATCGGAGCAAACGCATATTGGCAGTTTATAACTAGAGCCCATAAAAGAATTGATGATCTTATTTGGGTGGACGATTATGGGGCCTTCTACTGCTTGTGTCGCTCTAGTTGAGTGCATATCAGCTCTTTCGCTAATGAACGAAGACACTATTGAGGCTTTTTGGAAATCGGAAACAATTGGCATAGACAATTAGCCATACAATTCCATCGTCGACACCGTAGAGCATAATATTAAGAAACGAAGTTATACATATGTGGTTTTCTTGCGATGAAGAGAGCCCAATTTAGTACTGTAGGACAATCGTTGCATGCAGCGACTTTGGAGTTTGACAAGAAAATTATCCAGAGAACCTAGTAAGCAGCTAGAATATGACGTCGCTATTAGGGAGCTGTTAATAGCCGGATTCGCTGAAAAGGTAGACACTAACGTAGTATTTAGTGAACGCCTTTATTATATGCCACATAGACCAGCTTACCGAGAGGATAAAGATACAATGAAGCTTCGTATCGTTTTTGACGCCTCTGCAAAAAGCAATGTAACACTATCGCTCAACTATCATTTATCTGCTGAAACAAACTTGCTTCAGGATTTATTAAAGATTCTTCTTAACTTCAGAACCGACAGATATGCGGTGCTGGCGGATATCGAGAAAGCTTTTCTACAAATTGAATTGACCGCGATGCCCATCGCTTCGTTTCGTTTGCTAACGCTCTTAACTATACTGAGGATCTGCCGCTGTACCAGCAGTACAGGATGACGAGAGTTACATATGGCACCACATGTAGTCCTTTCTTGTTGTCGGCTACCATTGTGAAGCATCTGAGTGAGTATGAATCAAATGATCGAGAAACATGTGATATTTTAAAAAAAATCCTGCTACATGGACGACCTCGTATTCAGCCACGACAGTCTTTCAAGCGTAAAACGAAACGTATAATGAAACATGCTTCCGTGAACTTAAGAAAATGGAACTGTAATGATAAGCGCATCAGGGAATCATTCACGAATTCATCAAGCCAGACTATAATTCAAAAGGTGTTAGGGTTAATTTGGTTTGTTTGTAACAATAAGATTGCAGTAGATTTCGAGTTTGTACAAAGTTTCCTGTTGCATCCTCTAATTGGAATAAAACAGAATTTATTGCAGCTGTCCTCTAGAATCATCAATCTATTGGAGCTGATGGGACCGTTGGTCATCGGCTTAAAGATTTTTTTTTCAAGATATTAGGAGACTTAAACGGGATTGGGATGAGGAACTAACTGAAAGTCTTTAAAGGTTTGGAGCAATTACGGTAAGAATATAACTAGTATTTCCAAGACATGTTACTGCAAAAGGCGTTAATACTATGAAAAAATAACCACGTTTTCCCGATGCAAGTTTAAAGGGAAGGGGAGATTTCACTTATATCCGAACGATTAAAGAAGATAGGGTTGATGTTGAACTACTTTGTTCCAAAAATAGAGTCACCCCCTTAAAAGGCGATAGAGAAAGGGAACCAACATTGTCTAAATTCGAACTAACCACAGACTAATTGCAGTAAGACTTCACGACCACCTAAAAGAAAACCCAACAATCAGTTTAGACGAAACTTACTTCTGGTCTGATTCAAAAATTGCTTTTTTTTGGATATGCAGAGATACTTCTCGATGGAAACTATATGTAGCAAACCGTGCGCGAGAAATTATGGCTAAATTAAAGGCTAATTCCTGGAGGCATTGTCCAGGGGAAAGTAATCCAGTGGAGTTATTGACAGAAGACTAACGGTCAAGGCTTTGTTTGAGAGCACCATGTGGTCAGATAGACCTTGGTGGTTACTACGACAATCAGATATTTGGCCTAGCGGGGAATTTTTTACTGAATCAGATATAGAAAAGACTGTAAAAACCGCTCTTAAAGCTACTGTCAGGCGTGCACTGCTAGATGTGCAGCAGATGCAGACTTTATTGTGAGAGTGGCATAAGCTCAAGACCCCTTTAACATACATTACGGATGACCCAGTGGATTTGATACCACTAACCCCATCTCATTTTTTGACTAGTACTAATGCTGTTCTTCTATCGCCACATCATCATAGGGGTTCTATAAATGACGATATCCGTCAAAAATGGATTTCTCAACAACGTTCTATAAACTTCTTCTGGAAACGTTGGAGGGAGGAACATTTGCTGCAGCTAAGATCTGCTCATGTTTACAAGAATGCAGGCTCTTCAGACTTGGCACCGGGAGATGTTGTCCTGGTTTACGATTCATCTTGTCCTCGAGTTTTATAGAAACTGGCATTCGTTGAAACAATTTTTCGTGGATGCGATGGTAAAATTCGTTCCTGTGAAGTAAAGATGAGATGAACTGTGCAGCTACCCAGCCGGCGCCCGAAGGATGTTAGAAATAAGTAATTTTTGTAATCCACTGTTGTTACTGCTATCTTTTTTATGTAAATGTAACGTAATATAAGAGCTGAAATAGGGAGTCTTGATTCGAACGTCAACTCGGTCGGATGTGAAATTTTGTTTACCTCACGTTTTAAAAAGCTTATTCATTTTCATCCACAACATAACGAAATATACAAACTAATATTATTCTTGAAACGGGACAAAGTTTTATTTAGTTAAAAGCGTAACATTTTAGCAACATAAATTTTTTTTTAAAGAATTTTTTACCATTTCTTAAAATCCGATATATTTTTTCTTTCGTTTTTTTGCATTATCGCTGCTTTTATTTAGGTAAGATAGTATTTTTCGACACCAAACTGGTTTACACTGATAGGAATAGAAACCATTGCAAACGCCGGTGCAGTTCTCGAAGTGAATCCTTGGCGATAAGTTAGTTAAAAAGTTGTATAGTGATTGTTTTTGATAATATCACATATGTTGGTAAGGTTTGAATGATATTAACACGTGTAGTGAAAACTGATGTGTATTCTCAAATGTACAGCAAAATAAAATCACACGATTAAAAGATTGTTCTAATTGAATAGTAAACTTAATTTTGTTGTAAGTACAAAATGCCAAGGGCTTGCAAAAATTCTCCTGACGTGTTTTGCTATATTTGTGGTGAATTTACTGTGAAATCGCAGCGGAATACAATATCTGGCCAGGTCAAAAATGCTTCTCAGTGTTACTTTGGGTTTCCAGTCCATGAAAGGGACAAAAAATGGCTCCCAAAGACAGGCTAGAAGTAAGTGAACTCCAAAACCATGTAAATGATTGTTATTTTTGTATAACTATGACAAAAGGATTTACGAAAAAAATAGGAATAAAATTAAAAATCCCGAAAATTTCATCTCCATGAAGCCAAGTTTCTCGAAGAAATGATATCCCTTCAGTATGCTTTAACAGCGACGAAATGGTGGATGACGTTAATATATATTTTCAACTTATAAATACTTCATCGAGTACCATCTCTTCTTTGTCTTCATATACAATTTCATCTAAACTTTATCTTAGTACGCAATCTGATTTGAATGATCTTGTACGAGATTTAGGACTCTCAAAATTGAAGGTTCAACTTCTTGGATCAAAATTAAAACAATGGAATCTGTTGGATAAAAATACGAGGGTCTCATATTTTCGCAATAGACAAGAAGACTTTCTGAGTTACTTCACCAAAGAGGGAGATTTCGTGTTGTGTAATAATACTAAAGGACTTCTACACAAACTGGAATTGCCTAAAGGAGCAGAGGAATGGCGACTTTTTATTATATATTCAGTTTAAAAGCTTTCTTACTTCACAATGACAATAAATATCCGTCAGTTCTCCTCGCACATCCAACAAATATGAAAGAAAATTATGATAATATAAAGTTGTTACTGGAAAAAATGAAATATTCACAGTACACGTGAAACATTTCCGCTGATATAAAAGTTGTAGCAATGTTAACTGGTCTGCAATGACGATCCACCAAATTTTGTTGTTTTTTGTGCGAGTCGTGCAAGAGATAAACACTACGTAGTAAAAATACTGGTCACGTGGAGTTAGTTTGACGCCTGGAGTCAAGAATGTAAACGAAGAGCCTTTAGTTAAAAGCGAAAAAAATTTTCTACTGCCACTGCACATAAAGCTGAGGCTTATTAAAAACTTTGTAAAAGCCATGAACGAGGATGGTAAAGGCCTTAAATACCTCAAAACAAAACTCCCCCGAACCAGTGACGCAAAATTGAAAGAAGACGTTTTTGTTGGCCCCCAATTAAGGTCGCTTATTTAAAAGTAATGCTAAATGAAGCTGAAAAAAGAGCGTGGATTGCTTTCGTGGAAGTGTGACATAATTTTCTTGGAAACCAAAAAGATGAAAACTACCAAGATATCATCCAAGAGCTTCTTTCGTCGTATAAAACTCTAAAAAGCATCATGTCCCTTAAATTCCATTTTTTGGACTTTCATTTGGTATTCTTTCCCGCAAATCTTAGAGCAGTTTCAGATAAGCACGGTGGAAGATTTCATCAAGATATATTGCATATCGAGAGGCGCTACAATGGAAAATGGGCTGAAGCAATGATTGCAGATTTTTGCTGGTCGATTCACCGCAAAACTCCGATGGAAAATATAAAAAGAAAATAAACTACAAAGTGAAATACTATTAAAAACCAAGGAATTCGATAATTTTGACGTTTTCGTGATGTTTTGTAATGAATTTTATCTAAAGTCTTCGATTTAAATTTACGTGATACATAATTTTTAGAATTATATAACTATTCTCAAGTATCATATCTATAAAAATCAAGTATAATAAAAAGAAGAAAAACAACGAGCAGTATAATAGACAAATGTTTCAAACAGTTAGCCATACAATAGGTAAGGATCTGTAACGCGTACCGTATTTAGCCTGCAATATTATGCCATAAACAGTCGTCATAGCCGGCGATCCAGAGGAGCGATACCCGACAGAGATCTGTCATCCCCACATAACTGAGATGAGCTGGCAAGTGGTGGATGATAGAGCGCTGCCACTGAACCGCTACTTGACGTCGGCAGTCTGATGAGTTGATCTCTGCCACTGAACCACCACTTGGTGTCGGCAGTGTAGCGAGTTAATCTCTGCGACTGAACCGCCACTTGAAGTCGGCAGTGTGGTGAGTTGATTTCTGCCACTGAACTATCACTTGACGTCGGCCGTGTGGTGGAGAAAATACCTGGTAATTGATTGAGCACATGTGATTGATCCGTGAGGTTTATGAAATTAGTGTCAAAATTCCAGTCATTTATTGTGAAAGGTTTCTTACATAATCAAAAGATATCAAACCTGCGACGTGGGGCAGCTCTAAACCAGGTAGCTTTGATTGAACACAAACAAGGAAGTTTTGGATGACGCTATGCGTCCTTATTTAATCAGCAACCATGGTAACCCACATTTGAGCCCACGAGGGATGCAAGCCAGTGAGTCGATTTGTATAGGTTATATACGATATAAAGAGTGCTCCTTGCGCCACCCAGATTATTTCGCATAAACTAGAAACAATTAACAATGGTTCACTGATGACCTTCTAAAAGGGAGAGTTGATGCATCAAGTTAAAAAACAAATAGCCCCTGTTAAAAGTCAAGATCTTCTAACCAGCCAGCATAAATGGATACGACGAAAAATGCATCGAAGCAATTATCGAGAAGAACATCCGAAAACAAAAAAGGGACAATTTAACAACATTGAAACTGACAAAAGAAGCTCTAAAACGCGTATCAGTGATATATTCCAGGTATTGAAAAGACATCGAAAAAGTGTTCAAGCATCACGGAATAGAAATGGTGTCCTCTTGTCACACATGCGCAGCACGAAACATATCGGGATCGGGCAAGGATTTAAAGACAATGGAAGAGACGAGTGGCCTTTACAAAGTAGCATGTAGTATTTGTCTCATGGTATATATTGGATAAACGAAAAGATTGATCCCGGTCAGGTTTCAAGAACATATTAGGGAAGCACAAAGCAAAAAACCCGAGATCGAACATGAGGTCGGCCGTAGCTTAGCACATCATCGAAGAACAATACATGATGGATATTTTCGATGTAAGCATAATTAAGAACAGTAATTGTCCTAGGAAATTAGATGCGGTGGAAGGAACGAAGAATGAAGGAAATTGCCATTCGGCGTTATTAAGCTTAATTAAATCGTAAATGTAATTGCTTTTTTGTGAAAATTATTTGTACTTAAATGAAAACCCTGTAAGCCAATAATTTTTGTACTGAAGAAGACTACAAATAGTAGTCAAAAACAGCTATTACACGAAATTAATGAAATATCTAATGTATAAAGAAAAATTAGTTTTATTATAATTTTGATAACATTGGAAAAAACTGACTACATACGTTTATTATGATATTAATTTGGAGTAAGGCAAAAAGACTGATCGGGAAATTAAAATTTGCAAGAAAAACAAATCCTCAAAGATAATAAGATTTAATGAAGAATAATGGGACAAATCTGATTAAACAAAACAAAAAAAATACAATCAATCGTTAGATTTAACCAGTCTTTCCTTTTCAGTAAACCCGTTCGTTTTCAGAGGGAAGTGACGGCGAAGGAGAGAATGCTACTGAGGGGTAGGGTTTCGATAGTCCGCGAACGATCGATTTCGTGTAAGTTGGTTTTACGGCTTTTTTTTTAGAGTAGATTGTTTCGGGTTTCAATTCGAGTAGTTTATTTCGGTCACTGTGTCGGGAATATTCGGGAATGCATGTTCTTAGGTTAACAGATTAGTGTTGTTCTTTTCATCGAATAGAAAGGAAAACGAAACGGAAGTAAAGTAAGTTAAAGTCGAGTCGGGAGAAGTTGTTTGACGCGTTTTAAATCGGCCATTTAAACCAGTGGCTGATTTTTGTATTTTGGACTTAGTGTGCTTACGGAAGCCCTGCGACCGGAATTCCTGTCCAAACTAGCGAGCCAGCCAGTAGCCATCTCGGAATAGACTAAGAGTGTCCGGACTTGTCGACATGACAAACAGGTGCAGCATTTTGCTAACACCTACATGGTGGCGTTGGACTGAGAGGATATTCAAATATCATTCCTGTGCGGTACTAGAGATAACTAGTAATTATGATCAGCGGAATGAATCACATATGTTTTTTGTATTATCTCCACATCTTGGAACGCACAATCAAATTATCGATAATCTTTCTTTTTGTAATTATATATAATATCCATCAAAAGTTCCACATAGTGAACCAATTCCATTACTTTATCAAAAATCAATGTCAGTGACTTACCCATATCATCAATTATCGGCGCCATCCGCAACGTGATACCAACTAGCATGAGGCACATAACAAGTAGTAAAAATGCTGTTGCAATAATTGTCCATCGAGCCCTTTGAGGAAGATCATCGGGGTCTATCACCTGTAAAAAAATGCTTACATGTAAAAATGAAAATAATTTGTGGTATTTTTTGCATTAGTACTACAGCCTCTTTCAGGCCTTGGCTTAGAGCTAGTTAAAGTATTTCATTATCTTGATCGAATGTTTCGGCACTCGGAAAGGTGATATGGTCTGATTTTATTAAGCCAGCACGTATCATAACTGAATTTGAATATGCGATTAAAACTGCTGGTTCAAGTCAAGTGATTTGTTCCGAGTGCTTCGTTGTCGGCAGCGGGACTCAAACCAGCGATCTTCGCCTTACAGGGTGAGTTCCCTAATCTCTTCACCAGGCAGACTACCTTATTAACACTTTAGAAATGATATTCTGCTTACTTTTGGGGTCACTAGCTTAACCAGAAAACATTTCAAACAAAAGATAGTTAAAATACACTGGCTTTAATCGCATATTCAAATTTGATGTGGGCACTCTTAAGATTCATTTATTTATTTATTTGCCTGCCATTTACAGAGTGACTTGTAATACAAAAAGTGAAGTAGAAATTTTTTTTTAAAGAATTAACAACTAAGCAAATTATTAAGTTTTAGTGAAACGTACAACCGATTTAGGTAGGAGGTATAAAGAATTTTAAATTTATAAAACATATAACGAGTAAACTTTCTCTGAACCGATTCAAGAAGGACAATGAGGTAGTTATTGTGAGGAGACCAAATTTAGGAACAGTATGCCAGGAGCGAACAGACAATACAGATAAATAATTTGACAGCAAACTTAAGATTGGAGAAGATATAAGTGTGTGTTATAACAAATCAAGAGGCACAAGAAGCTAGTCACTAGACTAGACTAGGTTTAAAATGTGGAGGTCAAATTTGAGCTTTGGGCCAAAGATAACCTCAAGATCTTTCACCTGACTACATCCTTAAGCAGGCATTGATTTAGGATGTATAGATGTGTTATTAGGGGTTTCTTTAAGGTGAACGATATTTTATGGCATTTTGGACCATTTAGGTATAAATGGTTGAACCTGCGCCAGGAAGGCATAGAGATCAGATCATTTTGGACAGTTTGGCAGTCTGCAGAGATAATGAGAGACAAGGGGAAGTTAGCGCTGAAGCAAGATCATTAATGAACATTGTGAAAAGAAAAAGACCCAGGATGGAACCTTGAAAGACTCCAGAGCTGGAATAAAATGGCGTAAACACTGCATCTTCAATAACTACTTGACAGTTCCTAGTAGCTGGATAGGAACCATGAGCCATAACAAGATGGAACTAGACACTATAATTCTGCAATTTTCGAATCAGGATTTTATGATTGACAGTATCAAATGCCTAAGAAAAGTCAGTATAAATAACGTCCAACAAGAGGACCATCATTTAGAGCTGAAGCTAGAGTGTCAATAAATTCTAAGAGGTTAGGAGTTGGGGTGGTCTGGAACGAAGCCATGTTGTTCAGAAGCTCTTCTGAAACAAAGTGATAAGTAGAGCTCTGTGTAGAGAATACCTTCTAATATTTTAGAAGAGGAGGAAAGTTTTGCAATGTGCGGACTGATTCCCCAGGCTGTTATTTAATTAGGCTTTAGAATATGGCACCAGAAAGCTACCTGTCGATAAAATAGGTTACTATGCAAGTCCAGTCAAGTGGTAGCCTTTGCGGATGGCATCAAAACATTGGCATGCCAAAGAATTTTCCCAGAAATTCAACAGTGAAGCAAAACTAGTAAGGCTACAAATCAATGAGAATACAACAAAACTCATGACGCAGTAAAGGAGAAATACCTCGAATGCACAAAATATCATACTTGACAAATATAGTATCGAAAATGTGAGCAAATTTGTGTATTTGGGCGCCGAAATAACGATAACCGGTAATAAAAGGGAAGAAATACGCCGAAAAATACAGCTTGCAAATAAAATATTTTATTCGGTTTTGGCAATCTTGAGGACCAGCTGCATGCATAAAAACACAAAGCTCCAAGTATATACATCTGTGATAGGCCTGTGCTATACCAAGGGTGTGAAACATGAATCCTATTGCAAACATCCCAAACATATTGAACGCCTTCGCCAATGACGAATCTAATACAATCATGAAGTGTATGAAATCTTTGACAAGCCGAAGGTCTCAACGATTGTAAAACTGCAGAAACTGCAATGGGCTGCCCAAAGGAATCGTATGGACGAACAAAGGATATCCAGAAATCTATCCATTGGGAAAACTGAAGGGCGGAGACCAGTGCATAAACCAAGGAAACGCTGGTTTGACTCTGTAGACGAATACAGTCCATCACTGCTCAGATTTCCAAATTGGAGGACGTGGTCAATGGAGCGAGACAGTTGGAGGTGCTTGTTGTAGGAAGCAAAGTCCCAAGAAGGGTCAAAGTGCCACAAAGAAGAAGAAGGAGAAATTAGGATCCTGAAGCAATGTTACCGAACAAGAGTTTTATCAAAAAGTATAGCTTGCTGTGCATACATGTATACCAAAAGTTGAAAGGGTCAATTATATCAAAACCGCCTCGTATAATAGAACTTCAATCCTGCTAGGTGAAGAAGCGGGCGGGTAAAATTGCGAGTTTCTTGATCTTGCAGAAACGGGATAAGTGTTACCAATCTTAAAAAAAGTACAATTTGCACACAATGATCGTGGTCGGGTGCCTTGAACGAGTACTTTGCGTGATAGGGAAGGAGCGTAACTACAAAAAGAGGATGATCCTAGAGGCTGTAAAAATAATGACACAATAAATAGGAAAACGGACACCGAAAGGATTAATGAAGTTTATTGCGGGATATTAAGAAACACTTAAGTGAGAAATAATGTAATTATGTAGTTAAGGGAAAAGTTATATATATATAAATATGAATTGCAATGGCTCTGTGATGTAGTATTTCTGAAGACGATCACGCAAGTGATCGAAACGTTGAATAGAATAGTGTTTTGGAAAAAAAGTGTATAGTTTTAATTTGGCAAAACAGCCCAAGTTGGCTGAAGTTGCAACAGTAAGCTTCGCATAATTTTGAATAGTGTTCCATTATAACTTTGGGGCTGAAGTGCTATGTTTTGTTATGTAATGCAACTTTTGTTTTTAATGTGAATGCTGTTAAAGTTTTTGATTGATAATAAATGCATATAAATTATAATTCTTAAAATAAAAAACAATGTCAGTAACAGACTTTTAGTTAATTTGTTATTAAGGTATAAACTTGTACGAGTATATCCATACTGTTCCATTATAACTTTGAGCCACTGTATAAAGTTCTTCAAATATGGCTTTACTGAACAGGATTGCAAAGGGTCTGGTAAGTACTCGCTATTTTATAAATGTCTGAGAATAGGGCATAAAAAATTAAGATAATTTCTATCTTCTCCAAAAACGCTGATGATCTTAGAACAAGCATATATCAAGTTTGTCAGAAAGCCTTACTATAGGCAAAATTTCTACTTTTATACTGTAGCATCAATCCTGATACCCTCATTAGTTCGCGAAAGAAATGAAGATATTCCCAAGCTACTCAGCGAATGACATATAAACAAAATCTATAAGGTTTGCTGCTCATAGGAGCTCGTGAGTGATGAAAACAGGCTCCCATACAGCCTAGGATACTCACTAAAAAACTAGAGTAATGAAAGAAATAATGTGGGTTGTTATCCCACCACATCCTTCTTGCTCTTGCACATCGTGCCCTGTCGAAAATTTTCTAGCAATGAGTTTTTGAAACAAATTACTTTCACCAGAATTATTTCCGCTGTTATTCTTAACTAGAATGATCCTTATTTTGAACTTCTTTGGAATGTTGTGGGGATATAACCCAGTACCGGGAGAACGACAGGGATAATTTCTCTTAATCAGTGAGTATACATGATTCAGTGAGGAAATTTCTACGGTTTTTGAACTGACTATTGTCATGGCAACACCAATTGAAGAGCACCAGCCACGGAAGAAATCGAGAAGAGTCATTGTATTTTGAACACAACAAATTGATTATTAACAAACGGTGCGCGTTAATTAATTGTTTTCCCTCTACAATTATCCTGTTCCTAAGTCCTCCCCTGACAAATCAGAAGTGGGATGCAAGGGTGGTTTAGTGCGGATTACAAGTAAAAATTCGAATCGTGCACGTAGAACGAACCGATTCCGTCCAAAGCTATTTTTCCCCTCCTACGTTTCGTCTGCGAAAAGAGACGAAAGGAGGAACGTGTGATATACATACGCAAAAGAGACGAAAGGAGAAACGTGCGACATACATACAAGAGTGGGTACACATAATTGAAATAGTGGTTCGATTTGCCCTTCGGTCCGTACACGAGGGAAACGGAACGCAACACGATGCCGGTCGAAAAGGTCAATACGCTAAACAAGGAATGACTTAAACTAGAACTTAGACTACGGAACGCCTCTACGCAGCGGACAAAGCCGAGCTAGCATAAAGACTCTGTGAAAATCTGGCTAATGACGAAATCAAAACGGACGGAAAAATGTCAGAATGTTCGGGTTGAGATAATGTCCGCGAGTTACGTGATGAAGTCAAGCGATTGAGCGAGTTAATACCAGCTGTTTTCGCCCCGTTACCGAACGGAGGAAAGTCAGCAACGTCGTCAACAGCTGAACAAGTTAACATTCAACCGATCGTAGTACAGGAGCCGACACTACCACTCACTAACGCCATGAAATCGGGTCAGACGCCGCCGGTAGCGGCGTTCGAAGTTGATACATGCAAACGATCGGCTAATTTAGTGCGGGCATGTAGTGGACCGCATTTTCATAACATCCGAGATGTGACGAATATTTTACCAGGCTTCGACCCATCGTCCGAAACTGGCATGTCAACGCAGCTCGTTGATCGCGTTATGAAGCTTGCCGAGGCATATCAGTGGAACGATACTTGCTAAAATTTGGAGCGATGGTTCTGCGCGGGTTCCTGGGAGCTGGCTTGAGCTGGCCGAATCATTGAGGTGAGACTTCTCTAGCCACGAAAGCGAGGCCGATGTTCACATAAAAATCACAAATCCCACCAGGGAGCCGCGCGAGACAACACAAAGTTACTTCTATACTATGCTAGCGTTGGGAAGATGAGGTAACTTGATCGATCACGCTATAATCCGGTATATAAGGAACGGGCTATGGCATCCATCTTTGCAAAACGTGATCGCGAGCTCAATTTTTGACACCGTCAAAACGAATTTCGTTCGAATTTTGGAGCCACGAACGGAGTCGAGACGAAATTTTGGACCCCCACCACGGACGCAGCGAGGTATTATGTCATCAAATGCGTGAGCGTAGCCGACTTCAAACAGTTCGGAATCCCGTCGATTCCGATGTTATAAATGTCTTGAGGTGGGGCATATTTCGCTGAGCTGTCTAAAACCGCAACGGAAACAAAGATGCGAGAAGTGTCAACGAACATTACATACGACCAACCGATGTCCGGAAAATGAAACTGCGATCGCCGCCAGTAATGTTCTTCGCATAAATTCAACAGAAAGAATTAATCCACTTGTTAAGGAGTCTCTCAACGGAAAAAAAATAAATCCTTCATCGACCCCGGCAGCGAAAGAACACTCATTCAACGATCGATCGCAATGTCGATGAAATCATCCTACGAGGATTTGGAGGAACTTCAGTAACGTGCAACCAGATACTCGAGGCTGAAATTCAGTTGGATGGTAAGAGTCTAAGTCCGAAGATTTTTCCAGTGGATGACGACTTGATCTCGGAGCCACTTTTATTGGGGTCAGATATACTCTGCACATCGGGTGAATGACTGATCATTGAACCGGGAGCTTGTCGATTGGAAAACGCTATCCGTCAAAGAAAAAGACCGACTGTAACAGCTCATCAGTGAGCATAGAGAATGTTTCTTTGAATCGCTTGCTTAGTTAGGTCAATGCAACTCGGTAACGATGACGATAAGGTTAACGACCTTAAAACCTGTCTGACGCCAGCCGTACGGGAGCCTGTTCACAAAGCGCGGGCGCATTTAAGAAAGAGCAAACAAACTGCTCGAAAACGATATCATACGTCCATCATCATCAGAATATTCGTCATCAATTGTCCTCGTTCACAAATAAAATGGTGAGAATCGTCTCTGTGTTGATTTCCACGAGCTTAATGCTATCACTGAAAAGCGTCCGTTTCTTATGAAAACAGTTGAGGAGGTGCTATCATCTATCGCTGGTAATTTATTTTACATGACTCTTGACTTAATTTCCGGCTTTTATCAAATACTAATCGCAGAAAAGTGCTGGAAATAGACTGCATTTGTCACGCATGGAGGCCAGTACGAATTCAACCGGATGCCTTTCGGTCTGTGCAATTCACCGCGATATTTTCATGAGGTCATTACCAAGTTCGTACGACAAATGGGAAATCGACCAGTTAGCTACGTAGATGAGGTAATTCTGCCCAGCAAAACCATCGCCGAGGTTTTAATAAAACTCCGTGAATTCCCGGTTATACTTCGAGATGCCATAATGACGCTTCAGCCCTCTAAGTGTACGTTTTTGTCTAAACAAATTACGTTTTTGGGTCATCGAGTCAATGAGGACGGAATAAAACCAGGAACCAACTATCGTTACAGAAGTTCGAATATTTCTGTGATTGAGCGGGTTTTTCCGCAAATTCACTCGTGGTTATTCTCTAATATCAAGGCCGCTCACACTTTTGCTGAAGCAGAAGAACTATTCACAATTTTATTGGTCAACTGAACAGCAAGACGTATTCAAAAAATTGAAATCAGCACTTTGCTGTGATCCAGTGCCCAGTGCATACGATCCGACGAAGGAACATCAAGTTCACACTGACGCGAGCACACTGGTTCTTGCCGGAATCCGCATTCAACGAGACGACGGTTGCAATTTCAGACCGATTTTCTACTACAGCCCCCAGTGTAGCGAATCCGAAAGCAGATACAATAGTCATGAGCTTGAAGTTTTGGCGGTTGATGGTTTCTGAAGCTACAGGAGTACGATTTCCGCTTCATGCATCAAACGGCTGAACACATGAGTAACGTAGATGCTCTAAGCAGGACTCCAAATGAACCACCAAACGAGTCAAAGAAACATCGGGGAACATGATGTGAGTGGGAGAAAACAAAGACTGGCTTGTGCTCCTACAACGACAAGACATGAAGCTGAAAGAGTTAATCGAAGTTCTGAGAGGTGATATTGAGTCCGCTCAAACCAAACAGATAAAGTCAGAATATCCGCCCAAAAACAGTCGGTTATATCGTAAGATCCACCAAGATCTCAAATTCGTCATTCCGTCTGCAGTCAGGTGGAAAATCATCCGCACGTACCACGGTGACATAGGTCACTTTAGTCTTGAGAAGACCATAAATCGAGCTCGGCAAGATTTTTTCGTTCTGGACGTTACACGTTGATTACCTGGGACCTTTTCCACGCAGTCGTCTAGGTAATTTGCACATTATTTGAATATCTGATTCGTTCAGTAAGTACCGAATTTTGAGAGCTGTCAAAGCTACGAAATCGAGGCCCGTCGTCGACACATTCAAGAATCTGACGTTGTACTTCGGTTTACCTAAGCGTATAATATGCGATCGAGGCACTGCTTTTACATCACGAGAATCTGCTGAATTCTGCGCATCTAATGAGATTCAACATATTCAGGTTGCCGTCAGAACACTTCGAGCGAATGGCCACATCGAACGTGCAAATCAGTCCATCTTATCATTTCTAAGAACTGCACTAACTGATCATAAGGATTGGGGTTTACAATTGAGCAATCTCCAGTGGTCTCTGAATTCGCAATTTCACTCTGGAACTCAGTTTAGTCCAATCGAGATGATATTCGATTATCGCCTTTGAGACGTCATCACGAACTCGCTGGTTATGGCTCTGACAACGAATGAAGCGACAGTTGATCCAACGGAATGCGATATGGCTAACTGAACACAATTGGCTGCAGAGCGAATCAGCACCGAACGAGAGAAATGAAGATTGAGGTTCAACGCGAAACACAAGAAACCTTTTATCCAGTGGCGGCTCGTGCGTTTGTAACCGGGGGGTTCACAGTTCACAGTAATAGCAGTTGCTACAATAAGAAGGGCTTTTAACTAAGTTAGCGTTACAATGTAATTGTACCTCATTACACAAGTCATTACCACATTTCCGAGTCAATATGAAATATTTCATATTATTTCGTTTTCATCTTGCCTTCCATTTTTCTTACCTTTGACATGCGAATTTTCCAAGATACATAGAATTGCGTAGCAGTTCGAATACGAATTTAATTTAGAATAAAATGTCATGAAAAAATACAGTTTTTGCTATTTAAGCACAATTTTTATTTTATTCATTATAATGAATCTTTATAAGTAATTTTTAATAATTGAAATATTGAAAATAAGTGAAATAATATTTTACAAAAAAAAATGGTGTACAAAAACAAATGAACAAGTAATTCAAGTGCAGTGCTTGTACGTAAAATCTAATCTTCTTTCTTTTTTAGCGGCAAATTTGTCGATTACCATGTCGTTAAAATTTTGCGATTCCTGCAATAATTTTTTTTCGATTGAAAGCATTGCTAACACAGTAAGTCTGTCTTGGCTCATCGTTGATCTTAAAAATGTTTTAATTCTTTTTTGAGTCGAGAAAGACCTCTCTGCTTCAGCGGTTGTCATAGGGATAGTCACTATGAGTTTCAAAAGCTGAGAAGTGGCATAAAATAAATTCTCAAGGCAGTTGTCTTTTATAAACTTGAGAAGATTAACGGCACCTGATAAATTCCTGAAGTCAGGCCTTTTATATATGATTTCAAGTTCCGTTCGTAGCCTGACTGCATCTAAAAATGGATAAGCTTCGACAGAACCATTTAAATAGTTGATCGGAAAGTCTGTTGCGAACTGAAGAAAATTTTTCGCTAAGAAAAGATTTGAAGCACTTAAATTATTTGTGAAAGCAAACCTATCAATAGCATGGCTTATGATTGAATCACAAATTTCTTTGGCTGCTACAATTTGCGTAATGTATGGATCGTCATTTTTTCTTTGCTTTTTAGCACTAGTCATTTCTGTAGGGATTTCATCTTGAATATTTTCAATATTATTTCTTTCATTTTGAATAGATTGTTTAAAACTCATCACGCATTCTTGAATTCCAACTGCATCTATACTAATTTTCTGTAACTGATTGTATAAAATATCGCAATGTGGCATTATACGACTGAAGATGGTCAGCCAAAATAGAAAGACAGGATCTTGAAGCATACGAGATATTGCACATGCTTGATTGATAGTTAGAGTCTGCTTTAAAGTTGATTTTATTTCTTCCATGCACTCAATTAAGAAATTCCTATTTTGATATACAGTGGTAACAACTCTACTTTTGAAATTCCACCTTGTGTTGGAAGTACGTGGTATTCGACGACCAACAATTGCGTCTAAAATGGCTACTCGTTGCGGGGAATTCGAAAAAAAATTACTTATATCACTCAAATTAGAAAAAAAAGCGTACTTGTTGATTTTGTTTTGCACCTTGAGATAAAACCAAATTTAACTGATGGGCATAGCAATGAATATAAAATGCATATTTGTAATGCGTTTGTATAATTTTTTGAACACCCCCAGTTTGTCCAGACATAACGTTGGCACCATCATAGCTTTGCGAAATCAGCTTTTCGGGGTTGTTGACCACTTTTTCCAAGACTCCATGAATAGCTTCCGCCAAACTGACAGCATCGTGCCCATTAGGGTTTTAAAACGACCAGAAACGTTCCACAGGACTACCATCTTGAAGAACAGACCGAAAAACTACTGACATTTGAAAAATGGAAGACACATCTGTGGTCTCATCAGCAATCACAGATACAAAGTCAGCGCAGAGTATTTCTTTCTTGATGGTCTCTTGCATAATTTCCAACATGCAGTCCAACAATTCATTTTGGATTGTTTTTGAAGTACCTTTGAAAACGGTAGTTTTTTCTATGTGGTCTTTCAAAGCTGTATCCAATTCAGCAGTAAAATTTATGAGGCCACGAAAAACTCCTGGGCTTAGTGACTTTTGCGTCTCGTCACGACCTCGAAGAGCGAGCTCAAATACTCCACAACATTTTACGCAGTCTATGATTTTAGATAAAACATACCGATTTTTCCGCACTTGCTCGTTGTTTTGTTCGATATTGCGTCTATAAGCACTGTCAAATTGTTGCCTAATATCTTGCTTACCTAGTAAGTTGAAGTCTAGTTGGGCATTGATATGAGATGCTGCACTCTCATGCTTTTTAATTTTTTGAGCAAGATGGCTCAAATCGTCAACACCTGTTTTTGTCCAACTAAAATCTGAGCTTTTACTACCGAACAAAACGCACGGAAAACAAAATAACTTGTTTGTCACTGCACATCCACAAATCCACTTTGTTTTTTCACATGTTTCCGGTTTAAATTCGCGCTTGAACTGTCTCGATTTCAAGTTCGTCACTTGGACAATTTCAATTTTAGGAATTGGTCTTCCGAGTTTTCTAAACTTGATTTTTTCATCTAAGGAAAGTTGTTTCAAGTTTTCTCTAAATAAACTAACGCAACATTTTTCACAATCCGTAATTAATTTTTTAAATTTTCGATTGGCAGCCCAAAGTAATGCTAAGAATTACAAAGATTTGAACTGATGGAGCACTCTAAATTCGTGCGCCGAACGCAGTACAAATTATGGTTAGCACTCCTAATACTTTTAACCCCCCAAAAACCAAAATTAGGTGCACGTGCGATCGCGACATACTCATGTTCATAAAACTATCTCGGATGCGAACGAGAAAAACGAAATTGAGCACAAAGAATGGAGGAAAATTACATCAGGCTAGTGAACATATGAGTTGATTTTCTTTGAAGAATTCATCTGGGAGGCCCGTCATTCACTTTAAAGACATTACTATTGATAACTTAGTTGAGGGTTGGCGCTCTGAATAATTCTTGCTGAATACATTTTTATGCTTTTCTACTTCTTTCTCAGGGGGTCACGTGCTCCTGTGCACATATGCTAGAGCCGCCACTGCTTTTATCTACAAGGAAGAAAATCTCATCGTTCTAGATAACGTACCTGCTGCTACAAGAGAATCTCGAAAGTTAGATCCCAAACATCGTGGGCCCTACATCATTTCAAGAGTTTTATGAAACGACGTGGGAATCACACGTCCCAGCCAACGGAAATTCTGTTCGATGTATATGAGCGAAAAGTTGAAACCATGGATCGTCGTGAGTCCTGAACTCGATTTTTACGATGATGCTGCGGATTCAGATACGAAGTAATGAATCGAGACGATTCAATGTCAGATGGTCGATAGTTATGGCAAAACCAATTGAAGAGCACCGGCCACGGAAGAAATCGAGAAGAGTCAGTTGCATCCGAACCATCAAGCGAGTCATTGTATTTTGAACACAATAAATTAATTATTAACAAACGGTGCGCGTTAGTTAATTGTTTTCCATCTACAATTATACTGTTCCCAAGGTCCACCCCTGACACTATTGTATGGTAAAACTACTGGCTCTTGGTTCACGGAGCTCAGAGTATCAGATACAAATTATGAGGCACTATCAGAAGGATTAAAGCCTACTCTGCGACACAAGAGAAGGTCAGTGAAGGATAAAGATTACGTTAGGCGTTTTTCACGACCATCCTAGGTCTATGGAGCATCTATTACAATGTGTTGCTGAGGTTGAAGCTCCCGGATGAGTCAAACTGTTGAGAAGTTGAACGATTGCAATATAGACGATTTATTTGAATGCGTCATATGAGGGCTGGAAAACTGCTCGTGGATTCAGCCAAGCACTAGAGAGAAGTGGTCACCCTAATAAAGGAAACATTCCCTAGAGTAGCTGAAAAGTTATTACATTCTTTTCACCCTAAACACTTTAAATGTTTAATTCAAGAAGAAGATAAATGAATTTGCACTATTAAATTTTATAGTAAAATATTTATTGTATTTTTATTGTAATGCTCTGCATAGTTTTCGCGAATAAATAAATAACAAACTAAGACTGCTACTTGCTATACAAGTCAGATTTCATAATTGAGGCAAGTAAAGCCAAATTTCGTGAGTCCTTTCACATAAATAAATAATAAATCTATATCGCTCCAAGAATAAATAAACAGAATGTATAGTACTCCTGTTTAGATCTACAATAGGAATAAGTAATGATTTGATTGCTGTCTTTTTGTGTTAAGAACAATTTTAATATTCAAATATTCCTGGTTGTATTAACAGCAAATATTATTAGTTGTTAATTTGATTTTATCTAATTTAAAAGATTTTCCTTTTTAGTCTTGGAACTTTTTGCTAGTTTACCCAGTTAGTAGTCTTATCAGAATGTGGTTACCTCTTTTAAGAATACCCAATTTTCCATCCAGCGTTTCCATTCATTCTGCAGTGACAAAACTATTAAAGCAACCTTATCTGATTGATATCCCAACTGGCTCGCTTACAAACTCAAGGACACTGTCAGCAATTTTGAACAATTTGACTTTACAACGATAACAAAACTGAAACATGACCCTTTCATTAAAAAGGTTCACATCAGAAGATTTAAATCCCCATCGGGCAAGACATCTCATTTTAGTCTGATAACAACAGAGCACAGTCTTTGAATCCCAACTCTGAAAACTCATTTTTCCTCCCAACACTCGAATAAATGTAAGCAATATCATGACAAAACATACAAACATACATACCTTAACACTTTGTGTATCCAAATCGTGTACTAAAATTTTTCGCTTTTTATGTCGATGTCGTTTTTTATGTCGATGATGCCTGCAAAAAAACCAACAAAGAGAAGTTAAATAAAACCATCACTAAGGACGAATACGAGGACAAAATACTACGACATGCCAAGAAAGGAACAAGTTTTATGCGGGAACACATTAAAAAAGTTTCGGTTGACATGTCACTTTTTATTAATATTTGGTCGGGAAACGGAGTGGAAACCGCAAAGTTCATAAATCAATTTTCACTTGAGCAAACCAAATCCTCCTTACTACTCAACGTCCTATCGCCTGCTGCTTATTGATTCAATCAAATACGGATTCCTACCCCCTAAAAAGTCAATTTTCTGGCCATACTAGATATTCAGATTGATACGAGTACATCGATAGATAGATGTGGATGAGCTCATTTAGGATTTGCGTAATGTTTGGTAAACTGTCGTGGCAGGAGCATTGAACATTCTAAATTATCCAACTGATCGATAATTGATGATTTGAGTGTCGAAGAAAATGAAGTGTTATTAATTGCATGTTGTTTTCACATCTACGCCTCTCGAAAATAATCGAAACCACCAAAAACCTAATTGCGGAGATGTTTAAGTGGGATGGGTAAATTAATGATGAATGCTTCTGCCCATTTTTTGCTTGCATTTCAGCTTAAAAAAAAAATTCAATAGCCAGGCATAAGGACTAATGGCATCTGATTTCATGCATCTTTAAAGCGAAAAAAAAGTTGTATGCCTTCTGCTTTAAATTTCAACCCTCCTTTCCCCATATAATCACATAATTCCATCCATCTTAACAGCTGAATCTACTTAGCAGAATAAAGGCAAGTTAAATTGCAATTTTAATTGATAACTTGAATCTTTGGCTTTAATAGCGAATGATTAGCAATCAAACCATGCCTTATCAAATTACAGTATCCTTGCATAAAAGCAATGGAAATTACGGTAAAGGCTCCTTCAGTAGATTCGATTATAAGTTAGTGAGCAAAGAAAAGCGAAACATCTACGACTTTATGCTTTCGGCTTACTCTTTAAATAATAGACATAAGATACATGATTCAGATTAATGGAGCTTTTTATAGGCAATGGTAAAAATAAAGGCATCGTTAAATTTGTCTTCTTTTATGAAAAATATAAATCTGTAATGGGAAATAAATTATATTATTAGTGCCGTTGTGGTACGTGACCTTCGAAAGGAATAAATTTCTTCTTCTTCTTGTAGAGAATGAAAAGATAGTCTCTAATTAATTAATTAAAACCTTTATTTTAAAAAATTACGACAATGGCTTGATCCGGTGTTAGTAAAGTTGATTTTTGTTAGCAGTTTACATCGACTACTACCACTTTAATGTTAGTTTTGACAGCTTAATGCGTTTACAAATGAAGTACAGAAAGTAAATGGTGCTGTTTTTGTTATTTCATAGGTTATTTCAAAAGTGTAAGTAGCGAAAATGTATTTTTTAATAAACTATTTTTTTTTTATTCAATATAATCCCCCTCACACTTATTCCACCGATCCTCTAATAATTTTATACCATCTTCGTAATGATTTTCCGAAAGCTCTGCAAAATACTGTTCCGTATCTGCAATAGCTTCTACATTTGATGCAAAACGCTTTCTACGAAAGATTCATTTACTATTCCTGAGAAGGTAATAGTTTCTTTAATTCTTACAATTTTGCCATCGTCAAAGCACTTACGTGCATTGTCTAGATGAAAAATGATTTTTTCTTCTTTAAGCTGCGACTTTTTCCCGATATTTTTTATACAACTGGTCCAAAAATTTCTAATTATATTCAAAGCTCACTGTTTTACCTTTCTTAAGATAACCAATCAACAAAATCTCTGTGAATCCCAAAAAACTGATGCCATAACCTTTTTTGCCAATCGTTCTGACTTGACCTCTTTTGAAGCTGAACAACCAGCTTCAGTCCACTGTGAACGTTCTTGTTTCAGTGTAGAATCATGATGGTAAATCCAAATCTCTTTCACAGTTGGACAACGGTACACGAAATCAGTTTTATTCTGCTTAAAACTTACAAATTTGTTTTCAATTCAGTTTTTGTTGAATTATCAAAGAATGCGGCACAATCTTTCCAAATAACTTTTTCAAACATAATTCTTCGTCTAGATAAAAGAGTACTCATTTGTCCGAGATGACTATGATGTCAGCAATTTTATGCTTCGTCGAACTTGGATCTTTACAAATAATATCATAGACTTGCTCAATGATTTCTGGTGTTGTTGTACTTTTTGGACGTCCGCTACGTGGTTCATCCTCAACGTTTGAACGACCACGTTTAAACTCAAAAACCCATCGATGCACAGTTGAAAATGAACAACAGCCAACAGAGGACGACGTGATGGTATCGTTTGATGTGAAGGCTCTCTTTCCCAGTATACCAGTGATGGAAGCACTTGGCTACATCGAGGAGGGGTTACTAAAACAGGACAATTCTACGGCATGAAAGACGAAAACGAGACAGTATCTCCAGTTACCGAAGCTGTGTATGCCAGAGAACTACTTTACGTTTCAGGGTAAATTCTACAAAACCAAAAGAGGAGCAGCAATGGGAAATCTACTATCACCGTTTTTTAAGTGAAATGTTTGTGACGCGACTGCAGGATGAACTCAAAATGAAGAACCAATTACCGAGATGCTGGATCAGATATGTGGATGATGTTTTCGCTTACGTCAAGAAACTAGACTTGCAACAAATATTGATGGAACTGAACAATGTGCACAAAAATATCAATTTCACGGTAGAGGAAGAAAAGTATGGAAAATTGGCTTTCCTGGACACATTGGTATCAAGAACAAGTGGCGACATCAGTTTCGAAACTACAGGAAGGCAATACATAAACAACGGATGATTCCGAATACATGGAACCACACGCAACAAGTCAAAGTTTCACCTCGTCGAGCCATGATTCACAGGATGTATGGTCTACCACTCAATACGGCAGCCAGGGAAAAGGAAATGCAGTATATTCTCGACACTGCGAAGTTGAATGGATTCAAGCCCTCAAAGATCAAGAGAATGGCGGAATCAGAATAACTCGGCACAAGAAAGAACGGTCGACACTCCTCAACCTGGATTCTGAAGGTGTCACAGATCATGTAATGTGACGCCTACGCCCGGGAATCGAAGTGATTCCGATCCCGAACCCTAGCAACCGGCCAGATGGGTATGTCTTCGAAGTGCAAGCGGACTTCATCTTTCGTGCGGATATCGTTGCGCAGAAAATATTTTTTTTCAAGTATTTATATCTGTGGATATAAATATTTGAAAAATAATATTAATTAAACACCGACACATTTCGAAGCATATCCATCTGGCAATGCCTCCCACAGTTGTCATCCAAAACATCGAATAGATAGAAAAGTGGAAACTGGTTGGAGTGTCATTCGTCATATAACCTTCAAAGTGTGTGATCGTTCTAAAGTTTTTTTGCACGTATGATGACTACAAGTGGGACTGGTAGTGAAAGGCCCAAGATTTTCCCATATTGGAGAGTGTGGTGTATCAGGTGATTTCAAAAGTTCAGCAAATTTTACGCATTGCTAAAAGTTCCGGTCACTTTTTCCACACAGGTTAACATTAACAGTTGCAGCCTAAGAAGGAAAATGAAACTGCAAAAAGGAAATAGCGGATGGGGTGACAAGCATAATCAAACTGTATGTCTTAATATGACCTTTTCCGTAAGGTACTTGGCAGCCATCGCATTTTAATGGAGTACAAGCGATGGTTGAATTCGACAGTCAAGAATCAGCAACAAGAGCACGTGACAATATATGCAGGAGATACAAGTTGGGATTACAATTTAGCCACAGCTGCCACAGAATTGAGCAACAATCGTACTCCACTATTACAATTTACGGCGGTCGTCCACAGCCATATAGTGAGTACCCAAGTAGGATATTTTTTTCATTAACACCAATCGCATTAAATAGACGTTTAACCCAATAATTGAGACAAACAAGAAATTCGTTGTCTAAACTAATATGATTCATACTGTTGAACATAATTGAAAAATATAGTTCCCCTGAGAATGGATAATTTAACCCAGAAAAAAAATAAGTAGAAGTAATCAAACGTATGAATATTAAACGTCAGGGCAACAAAATGGCATATGTAGATGTGTATATGTAAGGATAAAAGTGAAATGATGTAAAATTTTAAATTAGTTTTCTATAAACAGAGTTGGTTTGTGTAAATAGATTGAAAAGAAATTTAATTTATTAGTAATGGAAGAAACAAAGAAAAAATTAAATCAATGAAAAAAAGAAAAATTCAGCAACCTTTTTAAAACATACCTCTTTATGCGTTATGAGGAAATTGATAATTATTTATTAAAAGTTGCTCCACTAATTTGGATGATAAATCGCAAGGCCAAATAGTCATCAATTAGAAATGAATAAATATTGAAAAAAAACTTGTAAAGAGTACGCGTGTGTATAGTCATGAAAATAAGATTTAAACAAAAATGTATGAAATGTTGTGTTTCCTGATCTCATTTGCTATCCTTTCAATGTTAACAATTTTCTAATCGTATATAAATATTTTCGGGAGGTAGTACGTTTAGTCTGCATATGACCATCTTTTCAATTTGAAAATTGAATTCTTTGGGATAATCCTGTTCACTTTGTTCTATGGATTATTGTTTAATACTCCCTACCTACTAGAAAACAGGTTCATTCAGTGGAGTCTAAAGGCATATAAATTCGATTTATTTTGTTTTTTTTTTTATCTTCAAAACAAATGGTTTTTGTGCTAATTTCTGCCCCTCATGTGCTTAAATCAATGACTCATTGTGTATTCTGTTTATGCGAAAAGCTTCACCAAACACCGAAAAGGTATGCAGTTAACTACCTTTCCAGCCTCCAAGTAAAATCCCTTGTATATACTATAAATTAAGACGTCACGAATAAATAAAATATATAGTATATATTAAAATATGCCTCCTTGCATCTCTTTCCTCTCTGTCGTTTCTGCTTGGAAATAGAGAAGTAAAAATGCTGAATTTAGGGTGTATGAACTTATTTATTTTCTTCGTTTATATTTTGTAAAATCTCTTCCAAATTGTTTCCTTGCTGCAACATTTTGTTCGAAGTGATCCTTTCCTTTTTTTTCTTATTTTCTAACCTAATAAGAAATTCTTTAGACCCATAGAAATCAGGTGAATTAGATTAACATACTCGTAATAGGTCTTATATTTTATCTAGTTCAAAATATCGTTGCTTCACCCTTCTTGTATAACGATGTTTCCATACTTATTGTTGATTATTTTTTTCTAATTTTCGCGAATAAATCGTTTAGAAATTAACTTGGGTAGATTAGTCGAGTTAAAGTGCTGCTTTGTTGTTATTTCTTCTTCTATTTCAAACCTCGTTCACTTAAAAATTGTTCATAGAATATATATACGAGTAATTGTAGATTAGCAAGAAGAAATTACAATTGACCAACATGTTCGATATTACATGTGAATTTTTTTTCCTTCATACTTTTAATTTCATTTGGTGTATAAATTAATTAGAGAACACTGAAGATTTTTAGAGTACGAAATAAAACAGAAAAAAACTTGTAGACGTGTAGGCAGTGAAACTTGTTACGAAATTCGTGTGACAAGGAACGAGTTTTAGCAAAACATAAGAACTTTAGAAGGTTAGCTGGCATAGAGATGAGAAACACACAACGCATGTAAAATTAATGATAAGGAATAAATTAAAATATAACTTTGAGGCCGATTAATGTTAAATGTAAATTAACAATATCTTTTAACGTGCGAATGAATAAGAACAAATAAAAATCATGAATTGCTAAACTTAATCACGACTTTCCTTTTCAGTGGTTCTTCTTTTTCAGCGGGAACGGAAGTGCAGGGTAGGTATGCCGTCGCGAGGGTAGGGTTTAGAAAAATCCGCTGAGGTCGGTTTCGCGTCGTGCGCGATACGCGGTACCTTTGTTGTTTTGTCGTTTTATTAGAGTAGTTTTCGTCGGGTTGATTTAGAGTTGCATACTTTTCGGTACCGCGTCGGAAATTCGGGAACGCAAAATAAAAATTAACTTTTGTTCTTTGACTGGTTATAGGAAGAAATACGGAGTAACGTAAAGTAGGTTTCTTCTCCGTATGGTTTTGTTTTGTAACGCGTTTGGAAAACGGGCGTGTACAGGTGGCTGAAAATACTGTAAATGAGCGTAACCCATTCGGAGACCCGCGACCGAAATCCTCTCCGAACTAGCTGGCCGACAAGCAGCCACCGCGTGAATGGGTTACGGTGCACGGATTGGTTGACCGGTTGGTACCATCCGTTGGCACTACTCAGACTTAACGTCTAGAACCGATGAGAGGTCGGTTCCGCGTTCGGACGAAAAATGTTTAAAATCATTACAATCAATTAATAGGAGGCTTAAACATCATGAGTCCATACGAATAATCGAATCAAGTAGCAAAAATCAGCTGAAGAACATCTTCGGGTCAACCAAGTATAAACGGCAATCACACGAATCACACGAATCAGGCATCTGCCGGATCGAATGGCCCAACTGTCACGAAGCTTACATTGGACAAACAAGAAGATTAATCAGCACCAGGGTGCGAGAACATTTAAGCGAAGCAAGTGCAGCGAGAAAAAAAAGGAAAGAAGAATAACTTTGGATCAGCAGTAGCGGAGCATATTATAACTCAAGGACACGAATTCACAGTTGATGACGAATCGCCAGTACGAGAAGCAAGAGATGCGAGAGAACTGGATGCAATGGAAAGTCTAGCCGTTTCAAGAGAAAAAGCCATGCTAATGAACAACAACGCAGGTAATTGTAAATCCTGGCTCCTCAAGCTAATTCGTTAAGTAATTTTCAAATGTAACAAAAGAAATTTGAATAAAGTAGATTTTAATTACCCTCTTTAGGAAACATCCCTAAATGTTATTAAGGACTTAGTATATAAGTAGGATCCTTATATTAAGGAAAACAATCGCTGAAGAAGATCGAACGATAACGATCGAAAATCGATTACGAAAATAATATAAAAAGCACGCAAAATTAACAGGAAGGTTTTATTTTTTTTTTTTCAAAATTATTTGTCAAAATGAAATCAATTATGATTTATAGGGTTTTGTACTAAAATACAAAACCCTATTGCAATCACGACCTGTGTCCGTCTGTTCGTCCGTCCGTTCGTCCGTCCGTCTGTATGTCACAGCACTTTTTCTCCAAAACTATAGAGGCTACAGCCATGAAACTTTGTAGAAAGTTCAGAAGTGGTGACCTCTTGAAAGTTCAAGGGTGGAAAAATTTTTCAAAGGCGTTTAAGGGGGGTCTCCCCATATAGGGAGGTGACATCTCAAAAAAAAATTTTCATCATTGGTAGCCGAGTAGGGTGTCGTTGGAAAGGTTTCAATGAGATCTTTTCAAAACAAGTTTTAAAATTGCCTTATAAGTACCGAGGGGGGCAGGGGAAGGGGAAATGTACGAACTTTTCGCGCACCCCACCCCCCCCTCGCGATTGGACACCTTCCATCCGAAAAATCTGAAAAAAATCATGAATGTAGGCCTTCATGAGTACAACAACAACAAATACATGAAAAGTCGAAATTCACTCAACTTTGTTAGTAATAGTATGATTTATCGATTTTGTGTTTTCTTGAACAAAATCTAAACGGTACCTTTAAACTCAATAAAGAGATGACTATTTATAAGATTGATCTTTTCTGAAAGTTTCATAAAGATCGAATGGTATTTACCGAAGTTATAGCGATTTGAATTTTCCTGTATTACTATGGAGCAATATGGCCTGTATTACTATGGAAACATATGGCTATGGAGCCATATGCGCTTTTTACCCACTTAGACACTACAGCTTTGCTAGAATTTGCATGAAAATTTCAGGAGTGAAAGATATCATGAAGATGAGTACAAACAATTGAAACAAGTCGAAGAGGCAGGAGAGAGCTCCTAGCTAAAGGGCCTTGTAACCATTTCAGGATTCGAAAAAATAGGCCATGAATCGATGATTACAGTACAGAAGAGTGGCCCCTGAAAAAAAATTTCATGAAAGGTAGCCGATATGATATCAATTGAAAGTTCTCTATGAGAGCTTTTCAAAACAGTTCTTAAACTGACAGTTTTTGCTTCAGTGAGGGCATAGGGGGGGAAATACATGAAAAATGTGTTTCCTTCTTCGCGAATGGACACCCGTTTTCTAAAAAATCTGAAAAAATTATCAAAGGAGATATTTATGGGTATAACTATAACAAATACCTCAGAAGTCAAAATGCGTTGAACTTTGTTAATAAAAGTATGAACCTCGAATTTCACATTTTCTCCAATTAAATCGTCTTTGACATGTTTCATGATTTTATTCGTTGCTGGTTACTGCATTTTGTAAGTTGAGTACAGAACCCTTCTGACATGAGCATAGGTCTGTCTACCCAACTTGTTTCACTTGTAGCATTTGCAATGTCTCGTGCGGTGGGAAGACGTCGGGCTTCGTCCATGTCTTCGACGAAAATAACGTTTCTTCTTTTTAAAACTATTTTTAAAAAATTTGTTTCGAATTAACGTTTAAAATATTATTTTAATTTTTGAAAACAATTGATAGGACCAATTAAAAACACGTCTACATGCAACGACTGCTAAACGTAGAATTACATTCTTCCGCCAATCAGTAGTAGAAATCATGAATATTGATTTGCGTGAATTTTTGGTTTCGAGAGTGCATCCCATTAAATTTTCACCCTTGCGAATATTTTAGGAATAATGTTGTGGTGTTGTGACCTCGTCAGACTGCACAATTCACGACTCCAAGTCCTACCTACACGGCATTGTAGTGTCCGACTTCATCCTCACAATCATACATTAGCAGTGACCTTAAGGCGAAGTCAGCACAAGCTAAGCAAAACCGCGATACCTTCACGCTGCTGCTGTTCTAGCATTGATAGGAGTTTGTATCAACAGGTAATTTTCTGTACTGCTGGCATGAATTTATTTTATTGGCCTCATTCGTATTAAATTGAGCTGAAAAGAATGCATTCCACTAGTTCTTCATGTCCTTCGAGGACTCCTAGGTGCATTCCATAATCTGATTGCATTGTCCGAGCTACCACACTATTTTAACTTATCGTGATGTTGAAAGCAAGCTATGCCGTGTAACATTCATTAACAACCGTATATTGATGTGTTCCAAACATTTATTGTTCGGTCTAGATAAAATATATAATACAATGAGTGGGAAATCAACAGAAGGTGGCTCCGTTGGTAGCGTCGTGGATTCTCGACCGGGGGTCCACTGGGACCCTGGGTTCAAGTTCTCCGAGCGCAGGGAAGCACTCTTTTTGGAGTATCGGCAAAAACAATTGTTTCTGTATATATATATATATATATATATATATATATATATATATATATATATATATATATATATATATATATAGATAGATAGATAGATATAGATATATATATATATATATATATATATATATATATATATATATATATATATATACATATATATATATATATATATATATATATACATATATATATATATATATATATATATATATATATATATATATATATATATATACATATATATATATATATATATATATATATATATATATATATATATATGATAATTTGCATCTAATCAAACGCTTCTAAGGTTTTGCGAATTGCCATATATGCAAATGGAAATTGTTGCGTTTGTCGATAGGAAAAAAATGTGTGGGTAGCGGAATCGAAGTTTGTTGAACTTCGATTACGTTATCCAGATGCGGCAGCGGTAATTGAAAATGAGAGAATTGCGAGATCGGATTTGCTGGAGGTGATATGCTGGATTGGGTTCTTGGGTTTAGGGCATTCGGTATTTGACTTTGGGAATAACAAGAGGGATTGCTTTTGGCGTTGCATTTATTTTCAATTCGTTGTTTGATCTTGAAAGGAAGACGGAGTTTTCACGTTTTTTTGTCGAGGTGATTTAGTGAATAAACGATTCGGCATGTGGTCTTAAAGAAAAAAGGGGATTTTTGCGTTTTTTTCGTCAAAGTGATTTTGGGGATTAACAATTCGAGGAAGAGGATATTAATTTGAATTTTTTGTACATTGAATTGTTTCGTTAGTTGGAATAAAATGGCCCATATATATTAAAACAATTATCTTTCATTTCTCAATATGAACTCCCCCTATCCCGTCCCTATCTCTCCGTGTTAGCGTTTTTAAGTAGGTTGGCTCAGCACAAGCAGAAGGTGTCGCGGAATTCCCACGACACGACTGAGTGCTAGCCGGCCTCAGAATGACACCCCGGGCTACGCACCCCTCTGTTGAAACATAATGTCAACACATTCCTCACTGAAATATCTAGTATTTTCTTATCACGCTTTTCAAATTGTCACCTTATTTTATGTGAAGATTTTAACCTTCCTAAACTCTCATGGGATGACAATCAGGTTGATTCTGACTCATCTCAAATTTGATCTTTAATTTCTTCTTTTATGTCCATGTGTTCCCTGGCTCAATTCATAATCATGTTCTTGACTTATTCTTTTGTAGTATGGAGTAATCATTGTTATACTCACCTCCAGTACTTTTTCCGTATCTTTCTCCTGATCCCCATCATCCCCCCTTACGCTTTGAAATTTCCTATACTGCTTCTGTCCGTTATCATCGGAAAGAGCGTCAGCGCTATAACTTTCATAAAACTAATTATGAGCAACTTTCCGAAACAATTCGCTCTGTTGATTGGTCCTTCTTCTTTCGCGGTCTTGGCTCGGAAACTTATTGTAACAATTTCTATGATTACTTAAACGCTGCTATTTCTAACTCAACCCCACTTGTGAGTATAAGAAACTCTTCTGACTGTCCGTGGTTAACTCTCGATGTGAGACGAGCTAAAGCTAAAGACTGTTCGGATAGATGAAATATATTTCTTATCAAAATCCACCACGTTTACCGCATGATTGTTGAGCAATTCTTTGACGTAAGAGTAAATTACTGGAAAGAGGAATACTTTGAATTTTGGATGGGCAATGCTTATTTCATGTTACATTAACCAACTCTGGGTACTTTCTTGACAAAATAGAACCTTCAGGATCATGTTTAGCAAAATGGCACATGGCAATGAAAAAACGGCATCTGTAGCGAAAAATTTTACGCAGACCCTTGCCAACCAGCTAGCTCTCATCCTATTATCCACATCGCTGAAAACAAGCAACGAGCTGGGGGGTGAAAGTTAAAGCGGCGATTAAGACCGTGACAGAACAAGCGACCGGACATCAAGCTTGGTGGAAAATTAATGATTGGTACGATGATATATGCCAGGATGCAATAGAGAAGAAGAGGCAGGCATACAGAAAACACTATGGAAATCTCCGAAGAGTGGAAAATACTGAAACGACCAATTGAGAAGTATTGGTGTAAGTCCAGCGAGCAACAATACAAGACAAGCACACAAAGTAGTAAAAAGCCTGAAACGTGGTTATCAGCCCAAACCCACGCTCTGCCATAATAACATCGGCAATATAATCGCTGATGAAGCCCAGATTAAAGAAAGATGGGCATCATATTTCAAGATCCTCCTTAATCCTTCAAACAGCTCTAGAATATCGAAGCCTATAGATGTCTGCGGTGAACTTCCGTTGACACCACCAACTCTGGATGAAGTTTGCTCTACCATCAAAGCCTAAAAGTATAATAAAGCGCCGGGCATCGATGAGATTCCAGTGGAGCTCATCAAATATGGAGGCAGCAGTGTTCATAAAGTTATTCACAAAGTCATCCAGTGTATTTGGCAACAAGAACATGTGCCAAAAGAGTGGAACCAATGAATTATATTCCCTATCCACAGAAAAAGTGACAAGCGACAGTTCAAAAATTATAGAGGCACATAACTGCTTTGAACAATGTACAAAATACTTTCAAAGATCTAAGTAAGTTTAATTGGGTCATACGCCAACAATATTATTGCAGACTATCAAGATGGTTTCAGAGCAGTTCGATCGACAACAGACCAATTGTTCACAGTCAAGCAGGTACTGAAAAATCCTGGGGATTCAACATAGACGTACACTAAATTTTGCTTTGCTTTGGCATCCCAGCCAAATTAGTCCATCTTACAAAAATCATAATGACGTCAACTACCTCCCAAGTCCGCATCAATAACCAACTCACCACTGCCTTTGACACAAATATAGAACTAAAGCAGGGAGATGCGCTGGCCCCATTGCTATTTAATTTGGCTCTGGAGTACGTTATAAGGAATCCACCTGTCGATACGCGAGATACATTACTATACCAGTCGAGCCAAGCAGTAGCTTATACAAATCAACATTTTGTCACGGTCATTTACAACAGCCAAAGTACTCTTCCTGAAACTCGACAGGGAAGCAAAACTAGTAGGGCTGCAAATAAATGAAAATAAATCAAATCTCGTGACGCAGTCAAGAAAAAAATACACAAAATATCACACTTGGCAAACACAGTATCGAAGATGTGAGCAAATTAGTGTATTTAGGTGCCAAAGTAATGAGAACCGCTAATGAAAGAGACGAAATACGCCAAAGAATACAGCTCACATAAAAATATTTTATTCAGTTTTGACAATCTTGAAGACCAGCTGCATACACAGGAAAACAAAGCTCCAAGTATACAAATCTGTGATAAGAACTGTGTTATGTTATGGTTGTGGAACATGCACCCCAACCCAAGCATCTGCAAATATACTGAACGCCTTTGAGCGACGGGTCCTGAAGCGAACAATCGGAGCAAAGCAAGTCGGGGATGAATCGCGAATTCGATACAGCAATGAGCTGCATGAAATTTTGACCAAGCCGGAGGTCTCAACGATTGAAAGACTGCGGAAGCTGCAATGGGTTGGACACATAAATCGTACGTATGAATAACAGATACCCAAAAAGGTATTCGTTGGGAGAACTGAAGGCCGGACACCAGTGGGGAAACTGAGGAAACGTTGGTCTGACTTGGTCGATGAAGACAGTTGATCAGTACAAGAATTTTGAAATTCGAGGACGTGGTCAATGGACCAAGACAATAGGAGGCGCTGTTTGCAGGAAGTGAAGGGCCGAGAGGGGCTGTAGTGCTACAAAGAAGAAGCTGTTAAGTCAGAAGAAATAAAAAGGGCCAGAACATAGTGGCGAAACCA
Organism: Odontomyia ornata; assembly: GCA_963969285.1. Lineage (NCBI taxonomy): Eukaryota > Metazoa > Arthropoda > Insecta > Diptera > Stratiomyidae > Odontomyia > Odontomyia ornata. The sequence continues at coordinate 454,688,662 of OZ017738.1, read as the reverse complement.
GTAGTGTTCATTTGGAAGGAAAAAGAAAGCGAAAATAGAAGCAGTGAAAATGAAGCTAAGTAGTGGAGCAAAAAAAAAAATTGACGGAATTCAAGAGTGGAAGGGATTGTGGAGGTAAGGAATTCGGGCGTCATAGAGAAATAAGGAAGGCAGAGCTTTGATAATTTGTTTAATTTGGCTAATTGTTTTTCTTTGCCTTTCGTTTCAGGGATCCGCAGTCTCGTTTGGCGGACCACGAGTTGGCGTGCTAATGAGTGGCGTCATGGCCCATCTTTATTGAGCTACTCTGGACCTAAGATCCCCACCTGAAAGAAACCACAATCCCCCCCCTCCCATAGTGGAGAATGATAAAATTAATTGAAAACAAAATTTTCACATCAGATTAAATTCATAACACCGATGAAACCGGCTTGTTTTGAGAGAACAATGCCACAGAAAACGTTGGCCTCTAAAGAAGAAGCCAATACCCCAGATTAGAAAGCAAAGCCTGGGTGTCACTGCTTGTCTGCATAAATGCAGTGGAGCTGATAAGTTACGGCTCCTTCTCATCGACAAATCAACGAAACCGAGCTCATTTAAAAACATCAATGTAAATTCCTTGCTTGTGAAGAACAGAAGTCAGAGGTCTACTTGAATAAACTGAGTTATACTGCATTTAAAACAACATTTAGCGCTGCTGAATCTTCTACCTAAAGCAATTCTGCTGATTGGTTACGTTGTTTGTCATCCGGAAGAAAAAATGCAAATTTCAGCAGAAGAAATAAGAGAGATTTTCCTTCCCTAACCATGGCAGCGTTGAAACAGCCAACAAACCAAGGGTTGACTGAAGCAATGAAGAGACATTAAAAAAATAAACTCATCACTTATATTCCAGAATGCAAAAACAATCTAAATGAAGCTCTGAAAAATATAAAGACGTAGTCTACATGATTTCCCAGAAAAGTAGTAGTAGTGGTATCATGTAGTAGTTTACATGATTTCCCAGTAAAGATAACTACGACCTGAAAATCATTCCACAAAATAATTGTTCAAAAGAGGAAAAACGATGAATTCCGGCAAACAGAAAACCCGTCGCCAGATGGAGAACTTTTTGGGGTTTGGAGCCCTGTTTTATCGACCACTAGACTGATTAGGCTGAAATTTTATATTCGAAAGCACCTCTTGATTAGAAAACCAATGAGATGAGGAAAAATTAGACTTAAGCATTTTTTCAACTAATTTTATTATATTTTAGTTTTGACATGACAGATAAGAAGCATCACATTCGTTCATCAGTTTACAGCTACCAAATTCATTTCTTTTAGAAGGGTGTCCTAAAGGAAATAAGGATGCCCTTCTACAAAATAGACCGTTGCCCTGCTACAAAATAGATGGGTGCCCTTCTGAAGTAGAATAGTTTACATCGAATGCCTCCTCACCTTATCTACACTAGCATAAGCCCGATGGCGCTGGAATAGTTTAGATGGCAAATATATTAAGGTGAGGAGACATTCCATGTTAGTTTTTTTTCTTTAGAAGGGCACGCGTCTATCTCTAAGAATGACACCTTTCTTTCCTTCAGAAGGATACCCATCAAAAGGACATAAATTTGGTAGCTATAAACTGACGACAGAATGTAGTTTGTCTTATCTGTCATGCCCAAACTAAAATACATTAAATTTGATTGAAGAAATAATTAGATTTGATTTTTTCTCACCTTATCGGTTTTGTAATCAACAATGCACCAGAATACGAAATTCAGCCCAATCGTTCCAGCGGTAACCATTCGATAAAACAGGCTCCAACCTTTTCAAAATTACCAATATCATTGAAGGGTGTGAAGAAGTTTTGTTTTGTGAGAGGACATTTTCGAGTGGCTGGACCTTGAAAACAAACAAAGTTGCCAAATTCTTAATGACGAACAAATTATACAAGCCGTTGACCCCTCATCGAACATTAGCGATACTGACAATGCGGACCAGAACTTTGAAGATTCAAGGATTATATAAGTCATACTGAAGGTGTTTAAGCACTAACAACTGCCCTAAAATATTTGGAACAAAGAAGCGATGTCACACCGATACATCTTCTGTTGCTCAAGAATTGGCATGATCGGGCAGCCACAGATAGAAATTCTGGACTATTGCAACAAAATTCAATAGACTCTTTGAAAAAATATTGAAGTTTAACAAGTTAATGTAGTTATGTACATAACTTCTTGAAGTTTGTTATTTTTGAATCTTTCAATATTTAACTTAGCATAGTTTAAAAAAATTCAAATTGATTTTTAAAATTTACTACCAGTAGTTGATTTACGTTCTAAATTTGTTGAGCTGTTAAACATAACTTTATATATGTTATCTTTAAAAACACGTTTTATTGTGTTTTACTTTGAAAGATATGAAGTGCGCAAGCGCGGCAAGTTATTTTACACAGTTTTTATTAACAGAGATTCCCGACGTCCAAGGTACTAGCGGTCCCAATTAGTTTAGATAATCGAGGTCTTACTGTTTTTGATTATGAAACCACGGCCAAAACTAGTATATCATATAGAATATCTAACATATTTTTTGAAGCTCCTATGTGAAAGCTATAGCTACGCCCACGTCTAACAGAATTGACATTTATTACGCAATAAGTATATGGGTTTAGTGGGTGAATTTTCATGAAATTTGAAATGACCAACCTAAAAATGTTGCCAACTTCAGATCTGATTTGATTCAAAACTCACCTATGTCTACTTCGATGACTTGGAACTATTGCTTGAAGGTCACCATTTTGGTCAGCTTCGACTTGGAGTGTCATATCGTATACGAAATCGTCATTATAATGAAATTGTCTGAAAAAAATAAAATTTATCAAGATTAACTACCAGTTTTTCTTCAAAATGATAAATATGTTACCAATGTCACAAATAACTCTAATCATATAAAAATTTATAAGCTGAAAAAGAAAATGTTTGATAAATAACATTTAGGTTATTTAGAGCAAATTTTTATAACCCGCTTTATTTGCAGCTTTTATTTATTTATTTCTCACTGTGTAACAGATGATGTAATTGGACATCATCAAAATAGAGTAAGTAATAACAAAACTGGGAGAAAAAGGACTAAAATATGAAATACCAAGTCAAATGCAATAAAAACTGCAATGACAAACAAAATTACTTAGAGTTCAGAAGAAGAGATTGACATATTTTTTATAGACCAAATACGGTAGGAGGAAAAACAAAGGCTGAAGGTCATCATGATCACGTGATATTCGAAATATAGTTGGGTGAAAATACTCCCAGCTTCGCGCGAATGGAACATCAAAGATATTAGACGACCTTATAAAACGCGTAACGTGCCTCACTGGAATCTGGTTGACTAATCGAGTATCGAGCAAACTACAAGAAGCCTGTAAAGAAAGTAGGCTCAACGCTTTCCCAGCGAAAGAATATTAAGGATGGATAAGCGTGATTCATAATAGATGTAGGGAGTCCGGAATTTCAAAAAGACAATTAGGGTAAATTTTCTCTGTACAGCTTCTAGCATGAACTTCAAACACTTTGAATGAGGCGATCAAACTGGCGAACAGTACTCAACGATGGGATGACCCAAACTAGAATATAATTTCATTCAGGATAAAGGATCGGAAAAAATAAAGAAATTTCTTAAGATCAAGCCGGTAGTGCGTGGCTTTTGAAGTTATTTGAGAAATATGCGCATCAAACTTCAACGAAAAGTTGAAAGTGACACCTGAGTCCCTAAAATGTATCGCCGTACTTCGATAAAAATTATTTAACGAAAATTGAAAGCTAAGAGGGCTAAAATCATTGAAAAATTAAAGATGGATGAACATAGAAACATTTAATGGAAGCTAGTTATAAGAACTGCAAAGTGAAATGGCATCCAAATCTTCTTGAAGCAGGGCAAAGTCATTGATAGATAACACTACTTTAAGAATTTTGATGTCATCTGCATAAAGAGGACATGAGGAGTTGATGACAATGGATGCCAGGTCATTTACAAACAGAGTGAACAATAGTGGACCTGAAGGTGGATGGAAGGGAGTGGAAAGACAGCCCTGAAATGATACCTGACTAACACCAGTGGATAAGTGAGAGGATGACCAGTGGAGGAAATTCTCAGAAACAACAAGAAATTTAAATTTGCTCAAAAAATAGGTCAAAGTGAACAATGAACTAACGGACAACTTCAATATGAAATTAGGCTATAAAGCAAGAAGACGGATTTGCCTCAGTGCTCTTCAATATTGCGCTTGAACACGTCATCCAGAAGACATTAACTGAAACCTCAGGTACGCTCATGTTCAAGTCCACACAATTGGTAGCATATGCTGATGATGTCAAAATTATAGTATGATCAATCTCAGATACCAAAGAAACATTTCTGGGCCTAGAGTTGTTACAAGTAGAGTAATTAACCCAATGTATGTAACTAGAGCGTAAGTCTGCAGATAAATCCACATCCACACCGGACAAGGAAAAGGAAAAGTTTCCTCTGATGGGACGCCAGAACAAAAGATTCTTCCGAGCTTCAATTTTCAGCGCCCTTGAACATCAGGACATAGAAACTGTCATACGGTCGGTTTGCGGTGCGACGAAATTTTGTGTTTGATGGGATATTATGGCGGTGGCAGTCTGTCAGTTTTGGGTCCGCCAACAGATCGACCAATCACCCATATATGCCGTTAAGTGCACAAGGGGTTCGAGTAGTTACATTTTATGGGAACATTAATAGGGACATAAACCTAGTGAACGTCCTCCTCATGGAGATGCGAATTAGCCGATTTCGGCATATCAGCATAGATTACGGCAACGATAACTATAACAACTACAACTAGCACTGATGCTAAGATCAATACAAATTCAAGGAATAACTACACTTGTTCCCATTGATCAGACTCACTCACAGACACATCAAATCAATCTAAAATATCCTGTACACGTATGACAAAATTTGCAAATATAACCGCGTATGATGGAATATGCCACCAGCTTTTCATTTTTTTTTTAAATAAATTTTCGATAAATAAATAAGTAAATATTTACGAATGTACTATAAGGAGTGCTCCAAAACAAACGAGACTTTTGTCATAAAATTGTTGGTGATGCCATCTGTAAATGAGATAATGCGTTGAAAAGCTACATGCCTCCCTGACTTCCAGTGAAAGTTTGGTGACATTCGGTTCAGTGGAAGCAAAGTTATTGCATCTAAAGTGACAGTATGTTTGTGTCATCGGTACAAAAATGAGTTGCAAATCAAATTTTGTTTTAAAATCGGTTTGAATTGATGAAAAAAGTTTATGGTGATGATTGTCTATCTCGTGCCAGAGCTCATGAGTGGTTTACACGTTTCAGAGATGGTCGTGAGGACATAAATGACGATGAATATACGGGCCGCCCAAAATCAGTGATCACCGAAAACTCAAAAATGAGCTGAAATTCATGGAATCGCTGTTTAATATCTCCTAACGTTCCAAAATAATTGAGGCTTTTGTCATAAAATTTTTTTGAGTTTTTGATTAGAAATCGCATTTGAACCATCGATCACTCACCGTATTCGCCTGGTATTGCTTCTTGTGACTTGCACTTACTCGGGAAATTGCATTTGGCCATGAAAGGAAAACGTTTTGCGTCCTTAGAGGGCATCAAAGAGCCTTGTACCGACATCTTGAAGGACATTCCGGTCAATGGCCTGAAACACTCTTTCGAAAAGCTTTTGGATCTGGCAAAACAGTGTATCGAGGCCAGAGAAGCCTATTTTGAATAAATAAACCCAACATGACAACAGTTTGTGTGCCGCTGGTAGATTGCGCATGGCTAGAAAAAAGCTCATTTCCCCCAAAAAGAATTTAGCGGGTTTCTGTTTGACACGAACTGACTAGGGACCCGGGAACAATGAAATCGTTCCCTTTAGTAGGAAAAACATTATTGGCGATGCAAGAAAGAAAAACACAGAAGAAATTGTTCGCAGATTCAATTCCCATCGACGACAACAGAAGGATTGAAGTTGGCGGCGGCAAGCCAGGTTGTTGAACTGGTGACGAAAAAAAGTTTCGAATCGGGCCCCCGACGTGCATAGGTTTATAATTAGTAAGTTAATTACATAATTTAAATGATTTTTAACATTGTAAATACATTTTCATCTTTGAACTGGAAGCTTGAACTGTTGTGCATTTCGAGAAAGTTTTCAGATTTGTTATGCGTTGTAAACTTGGACGTGGGTAACGGTAAAGAGTAAGTTTTATTGAGCTTCTTTCGGTAAGCCCAGTTGAAGGTTCCAGCTAGTCTCCTATATCGTTTCGGGATATCGCCTCATGATTTTTCCTGCCTCCCAGCTTAGTTGAATTTGCTTTTGGTTTCTTGCATAAATTGTGTCGGTGGGATACTTTTGGCGTTCCGTTTCAGAAGTGGTAGCAGTTTGTGTGTTGAAAATTCTTTTGGTGTGCTAATTTAGGTGTGGCAGCGAAGTAATTTTGGTAAACTATCCGCTCGCTTCGTGGTTGACGTGAGACTTTAGGTTTTAAGCAAGTGGTGCCCACGTCCGTCTCCAGCGAGCAAAAACGCGGCCCGCAGAACCCTCAACGGAGCGCCCTCGAGGGAAGGGTAACAGAGTGTGAAGCAATCTCAGAAGCGACCGAATTGGCGTGCGAGTTAATAAACTAAAACTGAATTAGTGACTCGAACGGGGAAGGACGACAAAGCCTGACCCTAGGCGGCTATAATCTTGAAAGTATGGATAACTTTATTTACCTTGGAGCCAACCTGAATAGAAATGGCGCTGAAAAGGACGAGATTGGATGCCGTATAAGACCGCATAGGTACCGCAAGTAAAGCCTTTTGCGTACTTCCCATTCTAAGTTCCAGAGTGGTGCACAGGCAAAATAAGCTCGGTATAACGCCGAAGGTTTGGCGATAGTGTGCAACTGGCAAGTAGGGCTTGATGGTACGTTAAATTCGACGTAGTGTATTGGGTATCCCTTCAATGCTAGCTGATACAGTTTGAGACCAGAGTTTACTAGGAGGTAATCAACTAAGCGTCTGTGGCCTAGGCCTCACTGATGGCACAAACGAAGATTACGGTGGGTACAGTGATTGCCTCTACCCGTGAAAGCCCGTTGGTGACGAAGTTGTCTCCCCGGCGTCTATTCCAGCCATGTGCCGAAATGGTCGACGAAGTTTAGTTGTCTGTTTTGGCAGGGCGAGGACTCGTCCAAGCGCTGTGCCAGAGCAAAAGTGAGTGGCCGGTGGTCGGTGGAGACAACGAAGTACCTGCCCTGCAAAATTCGCTGGAAAAATTTAATTACGGCGAAGATTGCCAAAATGCTGTTCAATCTTGAAAAGCTTACGCGAGAAGAAACTGAGGGGTACTGAAGTACCGTCGTTCCATTGTTGGTTTAAGGCCGCACAAATGGCGGTGTAGGACGCATCGTTGCGTAATGCCACAGATGTAAAGACAAAAAAATGCCGACATATCTGCTTGAGCGATTCCTTGTTTACAACGTACAAAGACAGCTTCAGCATCGGGTGACCAAGTGAGTGGAGCTCTCTTGTTTTTACAGCCTTTCCGTAGCTCAGCGAGTGATACTTGAATCTCAGAAGCGTATGGCATGAATCAGTGGTAGAAATTGAGTATTCCGAGGAAATAAATCAGCTGCAAGGAGTTGGTCAACTTGGAAAAATTGGTGATAGCCTGCGTCTTTAGGGCGGGTGGTCAAAATCCTGTCTCGCAGATATTGTACTCGGCGAAAATAACTTCCAGTGGTCCACTGTGGCATTCATCCCAGTTAGCATGGAGTTTAATAGCTTGCAGCATACAGAAGAGCTGCTCGAAGTGGCGCTGGTCGTGGTCGTGATTGGTGGAAAATGCTTAGTTATCATTCTGATAGACGCAGACGAAGTCGAACCTTCTTAGAAGATGATTGAGCATTCACTTCATTGTTCCGACCGCGTTATATAGACTCCAAGACATTCCCAGGAATTCAAACAGTCCAAAGAACGTGTCGGCTGCCATTCTGCAGATGTCTTCGTGCATGACCGGATTTGTTTAAAAGGCCCACTGGAGGTGATGACTGAGAAAACCGTATCGCTGGCCTTCTGGATTAGATCTTCGATTATAGGCAATACTTAGCGGTCTGGCCGGGTATGGAAGTAGCTTGCCAATGGCCTTAGACCTTGGGAACTTTGTGCAGAGGGCTAGCCCATTAGCTCGATAAAGGACGAATAATGCCTCGTTCCAACATGAGACTAAATTCAGCTATCACGGTCGGTGATGGACTGCATCTTGGGGTTTGATGGTCTAAGTCCTGTCTCACAGACGTAGTACTCGGCAAAAATGAATTTATTCCAGTTTCCCTATAGTTTAGCAGCTTACAACATAGAGAAGGGCTACTCGAGGTGGCGGAAATTGCTTAGTTGTCGTCCTGATAGATGCAGACGAAGTCAAACCTTCTTGCATTCACTGCATTGTTCAGACCGCGTTATGTAGACTCAAAGGCATTCCCAGTCCAAAGAACGTGTCGACTGCCATTCTGCAGATGTCTTCGTGCACGACAGGATTCGGTAAAAGGCCCACTGGAGGTGACGACTGAGAAAACCGCATCGCTAGCCTCCTAGATCAGATCTTCGATGATAAGCAATAGGTAGTGCTCTGGCCGGGTGTGGGTGTAGCTTGCCAACGGCCTTTGACCTTGGGAACTATGTTCAGAGGACTAGCCCATTAGCTCGATGAAGGTCGAATAACGCCTCGTTCAATCATGAGACTAAATTCAGCTTTCGTTAGGATGAGGTGTTCTCCCACGAGGCGGTGTAGTCGTGCAAAGACAGATGGACCATGTGTAAGTATTTAGTGATGAACGGGTAGGTTGGCGGTCGAAGCCAATTAGCCGGGTTGAATGGGTGTGTTCTCATATTTTGCAATAATCTGCTTGCATGGATCTCAAACGGTGTGCACCAAGGTTGAGAGTTTGGCCACTGCGTTTATTCTTATGCTATGTACAGGTGGGACAGGGCCGAGGACGCAGGCCATTGAGATGTTGGCACGATCGTCCAAAAGGACAACAGGTCATGATGATCGAGCGCGTCGGCTTCCAGTATGGACGTCTGGACATCTGCTATGATAAATGACCAGTGGAATGGGTGGCGTAAACTGAAAGCCAGTGTGAGTTCCTGGATGCTAAAAGTGATCAGAGGCATACCATTGACTACATAGAGCACAAATGATGCTTCTGAAAAGGTCTAGTGATGAATTCCTTCGGAATGATGAAGAGAGCAGAGCCGAAATCCAGCAAAAAACGAGCATACAGGAATTTGTCCGAGGTAAAGCTGGCGATGTCTTCTGAATACAGAACTGGCAATCTGAGTTTTCTAAGCACCCATCGACGGTGCCCTGAGCTGGAAATGTGCAAGTTTGCTTGCATTGGATCACAGCAACATACCTTCAGAAGTATCGAAAGCTTCTTGGCATGAGGGTTCCCATAGAAATGGTGCATTTTTCTTCAGTAATGCATTTAAACCTTTTGCGATGTCTGCGAAGCTTGGGATGAAACGCCAATAATAGTTACAAAATGGAACAAATCTGCGCACTTCATCCGAAATTCTTTGGAATTGGATAATTTTTTACTGTTTTGTATTTTGCTGGATCGGTTTTAATACCATCTTTAGTTATTAGGTGGCCTAAGTATACAGATTCGGTTTTGAGAAATTGCCATTTCTTGGGATTCAATTTCAACCTGTATTGCTTGATCCTTTCGAAAACTTTTCGCATGTTTTGATTGTGGTGTTTAACCTTCTTCTTCTTCGTAGCATAACAGCCCCTCTCGGGCCGTGACAAAATGTTGAAGTCGTCTGCATAGGCTACTACTTGGCTCGACTTATATAGTAATGTACCTCGTGTATCGAGAGGTAGCTTCCTTATGGCGTACTCCAGAGCCAAATTGAATAGCAATATGGCCAGCCCATCTCCCTGTTTAGTACAATATTTGTGTCAAAAGCACCAGTGAGTTGGTTATTGATGCGGAATTGCGAGGTCGTCAACGTCATTGTCATTTTTGTAGGATGGACTAATTTGGTTGAGATGCCAAAGCAAAGCATTACTTGGAAGAGCCCCTTACAATCAATACTGTTGTATGCTTGCTTAAAGTCCACAAAAATTCGGTGCGCATCCATGTTGAACTCCCAGGAATTTTTAAGTAGCTGTTTGACTGTAAACAATTGGGCTATTGTCGATCTATTTGCTCTAAAGCTACTTCGATACTCCCCAATAATAGTGTTGGCGTATGGTCCGGTTTTATTTTCTAAGATTTTTGAAAATATATTGTACGCCGTACAAAGTAATGAAATGCCTCTATAATTTTCGCACTGTAACTTGTCACCTTTTTTATGGATAGTAAATATAATTGGTTGGCTCCACTCATTCGGCACATATTCTTGTTACCAAATGTGCTGGATCTGGAATCTCATCGATGCTCGGCACTTTATTATTCTTTTGGGCTTTAAGTATGGAACAAACTTCATCCAGAGTTGGTGGGGCCAAAGGAAGCTCTCCGAAAACATCTATAGGGTCCAATGTTGTGGAGCTGTGCGGAGGATTAAGGAGGTTCTTGAAATATAATGCCCATCTTTCCTTAATCTTGGTTTCATCAGCGATGATATTGCCAATGTAATCACGACAGAGCATGATTTTGGGCTGATAACCACGTTTCAGGCGTTTTAATTACGTTGTATGCTTTTCTTGTGTTGTTTTTCGTTAGACTTACATATATACTCCTCCATCGGTCGTCACAGTATTTTCTTTTCTTAATCCTGATTATCTTATTCGCCACTCTTCTGAGATTTTCATAGTGTTCTCTCTTCGTTCTGGTATTCCTACCTATCGGATCACTAAAGCTTCGTATTTGCTGTAATACCACCAATAACCCGTGCATTGTTTGGATCCCGGGGTGAAAGAAAGCCCTTGTTGCCAAGGAGAAGGGGGATCTCGTGATGAGGAGCATCTGTGCTAGTTGTGCGCCATGATGTGTGGTTTCTGGAATAACTCATGGGTCAAAACACTCAACTGTGCGATTGCTTAGCGCAGGACGGCTAGCTTTTCGGTGATCTGACCTGGAGAGCTGCATGTTGGGGAGAGACCAGATAAGAGTGCTGTAGAGTGCGTGGCTGGTTCCATGTATGTGGTCATTACTGCCGAGCCCATGTGTTGCGATCAGCACTAGCATGTGCCACGTCTACTGCGGCAAGAGGTCGAGCCATTTGGCCCGCAGTACGTCGTCACTGATCGGCGTACCAGCAAAGGAATGCATATAATGCAGCAGCTGTGACGGCCGTCTGTTCCCAAGCTCGACGCCTGTGTGGAGCTCGGTAACTGGGCGTCGGAAGAATTCGTCAGGTGAGAGACGATGGCCGCTTTCAGAATGTGGTACTTGTCGAGCTCCGCAGGCATGCGGATAATGTCCACCACATCTGCGATGGTGTCGTGTTCCAGTAAGGAGATCATGAGTTGATACCTGATTGAGTTCCTTGTCACCTTGTGCACCTTAAAGTGTGACTTAATTTGAAAAGCATGTCAAAAGGGAGGCAACCTATATTGCTGGAAACGTTGACCTCCTGAGCTGGTGGCTAGTTGCCTGTTTGCAGACTTGGGTATGGATCCTGAAGGGTGCAGAACTTCATCTTCTCATTGCTTAATCCAAGCATCATGCCTTTGCACTACTCGGGGTTACTGTAATACAATTTTATTTTCTATTAAATAACACCAATAGGTGTTGCTGGTGGCTTCTGACATAGGATGAAGATACTGACGATGAAGAAGACAATGTCGATCATGATGTTCATGATGATGATGTGGAAGATGTCGAAGACGATGATGTCGCTAGTATGCGGCTCAGGCCGGCAATCGAAGATTTGTCGACGAACAAGGACCTGTTTGGGCTGTGAAGGATATGCCAACGTCAGGACGTTCCAAGCCACCACAAATTCATGCAAATTCACTAAGCTTGCATTGGAACCTATGAACTAAGTTTTCTGTGCTTCCGTTAATTTTTTAGGGTTTTGTACTAAAATACAAAACTCTATTGCAATCACGATCTGTGTCCGTCTGTCCGTCCGTCCGTCTGTAGGTCACAGCACTTTTTCTCCGAAACTATAGAGGCTACAACCATGAAACTTTGTGGAAAGGTCGGAAGTGGTGACTTCTTGAAAGTTCAAGGGTGAAAAATTTTTTCAAAGGGGTTTAAGGGGGTCTCCCCATATAGGGAGTTGACCCCTCAAAAAAAAAATTTCACCATTGGTAGTCGAGTAGGGTGTCATTGGAAAGGTCTCAATGAGATCTTTTCAAAACAGGTCTTAAAATTGCCTTATGAGTACCGAGGGGGGCAGGGGGAGGGGAAATGTACAAACTTTTCGCGTACCAACGCGATTGGACACCTTCCATCCGAAAAATCTGGAAAAAAATCATGAATGTAGGCCTCAATGAGTACAACCACAACAAATACATGAGAAGTCGAAATTCACTCAACTTTGTTAGTAATAGTATGATTTATCGATTTCATGTTTTCTTGAATAAAATCTAAATGGTACCCTTAAATTCAATAAACATATGACTATTTATAAGATTGATCTTTTCTGAAAGTTTCATAAAGATCGAATAGTATTTAACGAAGTTATAGCGATTTGAATTTTCCTGTATTACTATGGAACAATGTGCCCTGTATTACTATGGAAACATATGGCTCCATAGCTTTTTACCGACTTAGACACTACAGCTTTGCTAGGATTTGCATGAAAATTTCAGGAATGATAGGTATCATGAGGATGAGTACATGCAATTGAAACAAGTCGAAGAGGCTGGAGAGAGCTCCTAGCAAAAGGGCTTTGCAGCCATTCTAGGATTCGAAAAAATAGGCCATGACTCGATGCTTACAGTACAGAGGAGTGGCCCCTGAAAAAAATTTCATGAAAGGTAGCCGATATGAGTATCAAATGAAAATTCTCTATGAGAGCTTTTCAAAACAGTTCTTAAACTGACAGTTTTTGCTTCAGTGGGGGCAACGGGGGGGAATACATGAAAAATGTGTTTCCTCCCTCGCGAATGGACACCCGTGATCTCAAAAAATCTGAAAATATTATCAAGCGAGATATTTATGGGTATAACTTTAACAAATACATCAGAAGCCGAAATTCTTTCAACTTAGTTAATAAAAGTATGATCCTCGAACATGACGTGTTTCTTAATTTTATTCGTTGCTGGTTACGGCATTTTGTAAATTGAGTACAAAACCCTTCTGACATGAGCATAAGTCTGTCTACCCAACTTGTTTTTTTATTTATTTTGTGCCACGTGTGGGAACTTTGTATTGGCTTTAGCTTCTAATTCACTACTCAATAAATTTGAAGGAAAAATTTGCGACTGATGTGCTAAGAGGTCTGTGGGGTGTTTGGGGTGTCCTGATTACGAATTTGAGTTCAAAAACTTTCCATCACGTACAGGTTTGGTGTTACAGAGTACATGTTTTTTTATTTTATTTTTTTTTGTGAAATTCTCATATAATTTATAATGTAAGTTGAAATAAAAAAGGTTATTTTAAAAATAACGGGTTTTATTCACTACGAAGGATCCAAAATACATTTATACTAAATCTTTTGTAGACAATTTTTTCGCAAATGCTGACTTTCGCTTATATTCCCTCATAAGGAGCCAACAGTAATCTTCCATCATTGCCTGATTCCATCTGCCTTGGTATCGTTGCTCCATTGTTAGGATATCCTGGTGGAACCTATCTACTTGCTCATCGCTAACCGCACCCAAATTTTCGGGAAAGAAGTTTAAATGTGAGTGGAGGAAGTGAATTTTAAGGGACATGCGACAGCCCATATTGCCATATAGCTCGAGTAATACATTTATACTAAATCTTTTATACAAGTTTTACGTAGATTTATATTTTTCTGTTTCCTAAAAACTCAGACACAATTGTTTTAAATGACTTCCACGCAGCTGATTCAACATTATTTAATGTTTGACGAAATTTCTTATCCTTTAGTATTTTTCTTTAAGAAGGCATAATTGTTGGACCTCGAATTCCCTCGGCAAAGCTTGGTTTAGGAAAAATTTGCTTAAGGTATTTTAATGCATCTCCGTCTTTATCTAATATTTATCAAAATTTTTCATCAATCGAAGCTTAATATGTAATGGAGGTAACAAAACTTTTTTGGGATCAATGAGAGGTATGTTCTTCACGTAAGCCTGGCCTGGAATAAATAGATCTCTCTGAGGCACCTCTTTTACTTTATGATGGCTTGCTGTTGCTTTACTGTCCCAAAGACACAGAAAACAGCAATATTTAGTAAAACCACCCTAAAGTCCTAGTAACAATCCTATGGCTTTTAGGCCACCACATATTTGCCACTTGTAAGCATCATAGTTTATTGAATTCAGAATCTGTGACATACTTTCGTATGTTTCTTTCATGTTAATTGCATGCGCAAGAGGAATAGACCTTTTGTTGCCATTACGAAGCAAAACCGCCTTCAAACTTATTTTTGATGTGTCTATGAAGTAACGCCACTCGTCCGCATTTTGCGCAAAGCCCAATCTTTCCATAGCACCATTTGGACTAACACAAACACGAATTTTATTTGCATGGTGAAAAACGTGGATAGCTCCTGGTTATGGGTTTTAAAAATTGTTACTTTGGTTCCTGATGCCAGCAAGTCCCACTGTTGTAGTCTTGAATCCAATAGCTCAGCATGGTCCTTGGACAAGTGAAGGTCTCTTACTAGGTCGTTTAATTCAGCTTAATCGATTAAATTGGGTCTTTTTTTCGTTATTTTCAGGAAAATATGTAACGTCCGTTTTTCTGCACTGTTCAGTTCTCCTTCATCATCATATCCCAAATCTTCTTCCCAATTTCCTGGGGGAGCTAAAGCTGGTAAGGCTTCTCCGTGAGGATCAGGTCTTGTTGGTGGAGGAATATCTGGATATTCAATATTATGCTTGTTTTTCGTTGAAAAAACCAGATACATTTGTCATATAAAAGTAACAGTCGTCGATATGGTTAGTTAGTTCTTGTCACATCATTGGAACCGCAAAAGGCATTGAAGATCGTTTACCATATAATTAGTTACTTAGATTAGCAGCACAAGTTTGACAACACACGTGAGGAGCCCACTCCCGATCATGATTACCAACAACACAGCCAAAATATTTGTGATAAGTTATTTTTGTCATTTTATTAATGGTCCTCTTCTGTTATTTAGGGATAAACGGGCCGAATATATAGCAAAAACTGACCACGGGGTTAACACAACCGCGTTTTTGTACCTTAGACATTTTGATAAAGTTCACGTAAAAAGCACAAAACAAAAACACGTATTCTCTTTTGCCAACCGTAATTACAACTGACTTATCTCAGCAACGGCGACATGACAGAGACCAAGGTTATTGTAAAACAAAAGCGGCATCGCCATAACGCGCAGGCATAACCTGCTAGAGAACGCAGTAGCCTAGCAGTTCGATTTAAATGTGAAGTAGGATTTACAAATTAAGAAGCAATAGGTAGGTAGATTTGCTTGGGCGTAAGCAAAGTATATTACGATGCTAATATATTAACTTACATAAACTTTCTGGACTACCAGTGTTGGTTTAACCTGTACACCCCTTGACTACAACACTTCTAAAAAGTGAACTTTTTCGGGTTTTGGCGTTTTAAACACTAGCACCCAATTCTATTATGAACACAAGTTGCTTTGGTGCATGCTGTCATTGAATATAACTTAATTTTATTAAAAAAAATAATAACTCAAAAATCCTACGTGTTAGGAAATTTTTACCATCATTTTCGGTTTTAGCAACCCAAAAATAGAAATAAAAAGCCTTTAACATCACAGTCGCAAAATGACTATAAACTAGTGTAGTCAGAGGGAAATACTCTCCAATATAAGAATTGAAGTTATAGCAAACTCCAATCCAAAATCTTTGCTCACAATGACAATATTTGAAGTTGAATATCTTCAGTTAAAAATTTTAAAAGTTTATAGAAAAGAATGATCATACTAACATTGGTTGATTAGGCGGCATACTAAGTATGCAATGTTGGAGTCCTCCAGACGAAGGATATACTAAAACGGGATCCGAACAACGATGATATCGTTCTGAAAGAAAACAAAAGTTAATCGTTATCTAAAGTTTCAGTATAGTTACTTACTATATTTCTTTTTTCGCTTTCGATATTCATCATCACTTCCACTTTGACCAGCTTCCCAGTCGGGCGACTTAAAGCGTTGTTTGTCTTTCTCTTTCGATGAGGATTTCGTAGTACAACAGCCAGTGGGAACAACACTCGATCCTGTCGATGTCGAGGTCATTCGTGTTAATTTAGCGGCGTCTGAGGGAACTGTAACGGTCGGAACAATAATAGCATCCATAGGCGCTGAACTGTCGTCTAAGGCAGAGTCATGTACGAGTAAGTGATGAGATCCATCGAGGGGTTGCGTTGCAGTGGAGATTGTCATTGGGTGTTTGCTGTTGCTCTTATGATTACTACTAATAGCGCTTGATACGGTCGTTGTGATCACAGGAAAGTAATTTGACGTTGTTGTAGACGTTAATGTCGTTAATTGATTGAAGCTAGATATTAGTCCGCGCATAAAATTTAAATTACTCGATTGATAACTACCAGAACTATTGCTATCTAAACGATTAATTGCTTTTCTATTAGATCTATCAGTAACTACTAGGATACTGGTACTTTTGCTCTTGCGGTCGTTCTTGTTGCCAGACCTCCTCCCAGCTCCGTCAGGGCGTTCTCTACCACTAACCAATGAGTCTTGTTCGTTCACAAAAGTACTTATAGTTAAATTGGCACTGTCTTCAGATGTGTTTTGGCGCGAGAAGTTTGTGTCCAAGTTGCGATGAGAGGCAGCTCGTCGCCCCATGGGGTCAACTCCAACGACACCATTACACGCCTTATCCGAATAAGACACTTTCCGCTTTGGGGTTCCTTGAGCAGTTGAAGGCCGGCAAATGGAATGTGTCGACGAGGAAGGAGGCTTCTGCCGGGGTAGGATCGGGCTACATTGGGCACTTATTGATTTAGCTTCTAGAACTCGAAGACGCAAGAGCTCCTTTTCGGATGCACGAGTCGCTGGAATAGCTGCACTGACTGTTGCTCGCGAACTGGGGCAAGATAAGCTTTCCGTGCTATCTTTGGGGGAAGTTAAACTATCGTCGACTATAATTGAAATATCTCTATCAGTTGCTCGCACGCTACCAGTAAGGGATTCATTATCATGCTTCAAGTGGTCACTCAGCAGTGCCAGAGAGCCCTTGTCGCCGTCTTTTGCATCATCTTTTTCGCTATCATCGTAGGAATGGCCATCGCGATGGGTTAGAACCTCTACCACAAGATCTCTCACGCCTCCACGCTCTGATAAACTTCCGTTGCCATTACTATCATCTGCTTGACTATCTATAGGAAACCGTGTTCGAAGGCTTAACGATGACTCATCTCCCTCACTCTCGAGATCCGGCTTCACCCGATGCAAGTGTGATTTTGCAGGATTGGATTCGCCGTCCAATAAGTCTAACCCTTGTGCAACAATGGATTTATCTGCTGAATTTATCAAACTGCTTTCACCCTTCTCCACATCAATATCGTCATTAGCGTGTGTCTTTTTTCCACTGCCACTACCCTTAAACAACCGCTTCCCAAATATCATCCGTCCCAAGGACTTTCGCTTCTCCTTCCTCGCACGCTTCCTCTCCTCGCATTCTCGCTTAATGGCGAGAATCTTATTCTCGACAAGAGTCGTAAAAACGACATCGTACTTGATGGCTTTCGTAAGATCATCGTCCAGGGTGTCGTTGGTGCACACCGCTTTGTCTGCCTTCATCCTGACGACGCATTGGAGTCGTTTTCCGTTTTTCCCTCGAAAACGCCACTGGCTCCGTTAACCACGCGAAATCTTATTTATTTCCAACAAATACTATAATACAGTCATGGCGTCACAAATGAATTTCACGGTTATTGCAGTTTTCTCCGCTGAAACGCTTCGTCCTGTTTCACAACTTGCCTCCAGTTGAGTCCTCGAACAAATCGCCTATGCTATGCGGCTGGCTGGGATACTTTTTGTTGCGACTCCTGCCCAGGTGAAACTCGCGGTTAGACTTGAATGGTTGAGTGGCGTCAGTGTGTACAAATGTTATGCAGTCGTCATTTCATTTCACTGGGAAATTATTATCCTCATTCCAACACGTCTACGTCTTTTTGCGGCGCTGACGGCAGCTACAATTCGTTGCTCATAATGTGTGCTCAAGAGCCCTGAAAAAAAATGAAAACAAAGTGATAAATTAAAATGGATGTTCCATTTCGCTTAACTTAGTGATGTGCTAGTGTTTTGCCACTAAATTAATATGCAAATTGTTGTCAGCTTTGGAGTTTATAAATGGTGAAAATTTCATCAAAGCTGTATCAACAACAAAGAAAAAATTTCCTAATTTTTTTCAAGGATTTAAATTCATTGCGCTTTTTTTGGGGAGCATTTTTATATTCATTTCATTGCATAGGATAATTGGATGTCTTAGCATAATTCCTCATAACGAATAATGATGGAAGTCAATATGTACATTCAATTGCAGCAGATATTCTCGTATTTTTGTCAACATAATAAGGGTATCTCGGAAATCAACGTCATGCCGGTAACAGGTGATAGGCCAAGACGTGACAGTTATCAGAAAAATTTTCAAAAATCTTGGCCATGTATATAGAGATGGTATGATATTTCGCAACTTGTGATTTTTTCACAGTGATCAAAAAAGAGGAATCGCAGGTTGCGATCGCACCATAAAAATCACTGCTACAAAAATGAGCAGGCTCGGCTCATCAATAGTAGCAGCACGGTGCAAAGATCCATTTTGAATATATGGCACATATCACAGCTTACAGTCAAATATTCCTCATGAATGATCTCTGCTTGTGCTGACCGAAGTATTTTTGTAACACGCGTACAACTTTATCATGTGATGGAGCAAGAACAACTCCAAGACTGTGATTTGTTTGTTTTCAGAATATATTTGATGAATTTGTAGTGTCTTGAACAGCGCCGAATAAAACACCGTCCGTTTACACACACAAAATATATTATTTCACTTAAAACTAATTACACAGCAATGGCGGTTCTGAACTCGTTCGTGTCAGCTGACTGGAGACTGCACTGCTTTTCTATATCAGCGCCGTGGTTTTTTAAGTGTTCGCCTTTTGCACTTTGCCAGCTGTCATTGTGTTGCCAAAGTACCCCCTCCTTAGTGATACTGTCATTTGATATGGCGGCAGTTGTCACGATTCGTTTGTTGATGCTGCTTAAGGTTTCTGCTGGCTTAGATAGCGTCGTTGGAGTTTTCTTGCTGTAGGTTCTGATGGGAATTTGCCAATGCCAAAGGTGAGGTGAGTTAATCTCTCCCTGTGGTTGTAGTTCATTGGATGCCGTCGTTGAGTGTTGTATCAGGTATGCTGGTTTCAATCTTTCGGTTGAAACTGTTGTTGGCTGATCGTTTAGCCTGATCATGAATGTCCTTTCTGTTGGTCTGTCGATGACTTGATGCGGTCCAGTTTATGGAGGCTCCAAAGGCTTTCGCACGGAATCTTTCCTTAAGAATACGTGACTGCAGGTTGCGAGATCGTCATGCTTGAACAGTGTCTGTTTAATATGATGTGCTGTTGGCGTAGGTCGCATGTTTTGCATGTGTTGTCGTAGTTTTGTCGCGAACTAACCGGGTTCTATATGATCTTGTACGTTGGTAAAAAACTCTCCTGGAATACGTAGGGTTGTTCCATATAGGAGTTCCGCGGAGGGCGCACCGAGATCTGGGTTGAAGGCCGTCCTTAATCCTAGCAAGACGGTCGGCAACAGCTCCACCCATGGTGTTGTTGGCTGACACATTAGTGCGGCCTTGAAGGTACGATGCCATCGTTCGATTAAGCCATTAGATGCTGGATGGTATGCCGTCGTGTGCATTCTATTTGCTCCTATGAGGTTCGTTATGGCACGAAACAGTGATGACTCAAATTATGTTCCCTGATCAGTTGTAATTACTGCCGGGGAACCAAAACGCGCAATCCAATTTGCATACAATGCTCGAGCGACTGTTTCAGCAGTCATGTTTTTTAAAGGGACCGCCTCTGTCCATCGTGTGTAGCGGTCTATTATGGTTGAACAGTAACGATAACCATCAGGCGTGGTTGGCATTACGACAATGTCGAGATTGACATGTTCGAAACGATTGTTCGGGACGTTAATGCTGAGAGGTGCATTTTTTGTGTGTCGTTGGACCTTGGCCTGTTGACAATCTATGCAGTTTCCTGCCTACTTGGTTGTGTTCTTGTTTATGTCAGGCCACACGAACTTTTGTTTGATCATGTGGACCGTTGTTCTGATCCCAGGATGTGCCAGATTATGTATTGTTGTGAATGCACGATGTCGAAAGGTTTTCGGTACATAGGGTCTGATGATTCCTTTTGAGACGTCACAGTATATTGTTTTGTTGTCCATTGAAAGCTTTTGCAGCTGCAACGAAGTTTTCCTCTTTAATATTTCTTTAAGTTCTTCATCGCTGTTCTGATGCTTTTCCAGTTCTTCGGAGTCCAGACACGTTGGCATGTGGATTCCACATATGCTTGACATAGCGTCAGCAACTGTGTTGTCATCTCCAGATATGTGTACGATTTGTGTGCTGAATTGTGAGATATAATTTAAATGTCGTAGCTGCCTGGGCGAAGCTTTATCGAGATTTTATGAAAACGCATAAACTAACGGCTTGTGGTCTGTTTTGATAACGAACGGTCTTGCGTCTAATATGTGACGAAAGAACCGTATTGATTCATGTATTGCTAACAGTTCCCTGTCATATATGCTGTAGTTCTTTTCCGTTTCGGTAAGTTTTCGGGAAAAGAATCCGATTGGTTGCCAGGAACCGTTTACTTGCTGTTCTAAAGCTGATCCAACAGCGTGGTCAGATGCATCCGTCGTGAGAGCTAAAGGCGCATTGCTTATGGGGTGTGCTAGTTGGGCTGCCTTCGTGATGCTTTCCTTCCATTTGTTGAATGCTGTCTCTGAATCTGTTGTCCACTCAATTTCATGTTTGTCATTTTTGTGTGCTCCGCAAATAAAAGCTGTGAGTGGGGCTTGTAACTGGGCAGCATTTTTAATGGAACGACGGTAATAATTTATTATACCCAGGAACCGCCGCAGGTCTGCAATTGTTTTCGGTTTTGGGTAGGTTTTGATGCTTTCGACTCGCTCCTGTGGAGGTTTACAGCCGTGTGCGTTGATCGTCATGCCCAGATATTGGACTTCGTTGGCACCGAATGCGCACTTGTTGATATTTATTGTGAGGTGATGTAGTTTTAGTCGTTCGAGGACCAGTTCAAGATGTTTACGGTGTTTACTTGGAGTTTCGGACATGATGAGAATGTCATCTATGTAGCAAAATACAAAACGAAATCCGCGAAACACATTATCCATGTGACGTTGAAATGTCTGTGTGGCGTTTTTGAGTCCGAATGGCATTGCTAAAAATTCAAATAGCCCGAAAGGAGTGCAGATAGCTGTTTTTGGTATGTCCGCGTCCGCCATGGGTATTTGATAGTAGGCTCTATTTAGGTCCAATGCGGAGAAAATTGTCTTGCCATTCATATGTTCCGCAACATCATGTAAGTGGGTAATTGGATACCGATCCGCAACTGTTTGCGCGTTTAATTTCCTATTGCCCCACAGGCTCGCCAGCTGCCTTCCCTCTTTTGGACGAAATGAAGTGGGCTTGCCCAAGGACTGGAAGACGGGCGAATGATGCCTCGCTGTAGCAACTCGTGGAATTGACTTTTTGCGGCTGCAAGCTTCTCTCCTGTGAGCCAACGAGGTTTCTCTGCGATCGGTGGTCCTGTTGTGATGATATGATGTTCTACCTCAGTGTTTACTGTTGACATTTCATTGTGATGTGATTTGGATCCGCTTGAAATGAATTTTTCCAGTAACTCCCGGTAAGGGCTGTGTATCTGTGTTGTGGATACATTAAAGATTTCGGACTTGATTGTCACGCCTGAAGTTGTTTTCCCTGTTTCCATTTGAATGGTTTATTTCCGTTTTAAATCGATTAGTAAATTGAAATTGGATAAAAAGTCTGCACCCACTATTGCAATTTTAAAGTCGGCAATGGTGAAGTCCCAGGTAAATGTCTTCCCTAAACCGAAGTCAATTTCTAGTTTTGAGTTCCAAAAGTTTGAATTCCGGTTTGGTTCGCGGCATATAGTGTTATGCCACTTTGTGGGCGTATTTTGTTTGTGTATTGCCGTGGAATCACTGACACTGCGGAACCAGAGTCAATTAGGAACTGTATTCCGGAAATGCGATCTGTAACATGAAGCCTGTATTCGTTGGTTATGTTGCATAAGTTTGATTTGTTCTGTGTTTTGCAGGCTAGTTTCCGTTCGGGTCATTGTGAGGGGGCCTTGAAATTATAGAAGGAAAAGCAGCGCCTGGCGTTCGCCCCGAATTTTTTATGATAATAGCAGGTGGAGAAAGTTTGTTGCTTACTGACCTGTGTTTCTGAATTGAAATGGCTTTTGGTTCTGGTTTGTTGTACAACGTTGTTCGACTGTTTTTCTGTTAATTCTGCGAGTAGCTTCTCAATTCTCAAAAGACATGCTTCGTTTGTATCGCTTTGTGACGAATGTGATAGTGATGTCTTTTCAGTGGCCATAATCGTTGCTGTAGAAGACTTCTCAAAAATGTTGTCTGCGATGAGAGCCTGTGCTGTGAGGGGCTGATTTGCACTTACTGCTAAAACACATCTCACGTTGACTGGTAGGCGATTCTGCCATAACATCGAAATTACTTCTGCCATCAGCCCTTCTGGTGCCAAGGATTGCATCGCTCGAAGTAACTGTGATGGCTTTTTTATTTTCTAGGTCCATTCCAGAAACGAGCATGTTCATTTTCTTTCCTTTTGAAATGCCAATGCGACTCATGATATGAGATTTTATGCACTCATATTTGTCTTTAGCAGGTGGTGCCTTGACAATATCAGCTACGTGGCGTAGAGTGTCAACATCTAGTGCCGATACTACCGTGTAGTATTTGCTGGCGTCTGCTTGCACTTTATTTATGTGCAACTGCGCCTCTGCGTGCAGGAACCACAGCTCCGACTCGCTGTGCCGAATTGGTGGCAGTTGTATCGTCTGCAAGGACATCACTGTTTGTTCCGTATTCGATATTTGGTGCGGCTCACTATGGGTTAGTCGTGACGCAATAATTCTTGGAGTATGTTGAAATTCCAACACCGACGAAGCATCTCGAAACAAAAGCGTTTGTGCCCTGCACATGTTTGTCGTTTGGAGTCTCAGGTGACGACGGCTGAGTTGCCATTGTTCCGGTACAGTTTTTTTTCGAATTTTAGTTCACGGAGTCACCAATGTAATTTCTTGAAAAGCGCCGAATAAAACACCGTCCATTTACACACACAAAATATATTATTTCACTTAAAACTAATTACACAGCAATGGCGGTTCTTAACTCGATCGTGTCAGCTGACTAGAGACAGCGCTGCTTTTCTATATCAGCGCCGTGGTTTTTTAAATGTTCGCCTTTTGCACTTTGCCAGCTGTCATTGCGTTGCCACTACTTGGTATCGCCCACTGCTCTATAATGTGCATGTTTGGAATTGATGGCTGATCACTGCACCGGTCGTCGCTGTATGTGATGTCGTAACGATGCTAGCAGAATGTTGCTTTTCGGTAGCGTGTGACTTTGTCATTTGATTAAAAAGAGCAACCACAAGATTAAGATTTGTCTGAATTCAAACTATGTATATGAATATTTGGATATTATGGCTGCCCAATGCTCAGCCGTCGTTACATATGATGCCTTGGCCATGCTTAGCGTTAGCAGCGCGACACATGCAGATTTTATTTTTAACATAGTGCATATGGAAGCGAGGATAAAAAATTAAAACAGAGTGCGGTAAAGCTTTCATTTAATTGGTCTTTACGTTCCAGGTTGGTTTGTGTTTTCGCTGCTAATTACTTTTGCATGGATTAAATTAAATTACAATGTAAGTAAAAATTTTATCTTGATATATTGAAAATTGCTTTAGTAAGAGTTCCATGAATTTGTTTCCTTATGTTTGCTCCTTATTAATTTTTAAACTAAACCAAAAGAAAACACACTTTTTATGTAAGTGGTGAAGAGGTATATACCTTTTAGAAGATGATAGGGATTTGGTTAATTTATGATCAAATCTATTGGCGAATCAATACGGAATATTCTGTCAGAAATTCAAAACTTTCAAAAAAACTTTGAATTACTCACTGAGAATATTCTCTCATAATGCCGTAAAAGACTTGATTCGTAAATAACATTTTCAAATTCATGATGAGATTTGAAGATATGCTTTGATTATAGTTATTAAAATATACCTGTTCATTTTTTTTTTTGCTTACTATATATAATTATCATTATCAGCATTTAAATATTCAATAATTTTCGGATGGCGATTGCTTAAATTTGTCTTTAATTAAATACAAATTAAGCACTTGTTGTTTAAAAATAAAATTTATCATATGTTGCATTTATAATACACGTTTTTCAATTAATCAATTATTGAATCTATAGCTTGATAATGCCTTTTTTTGGTAGGGAGGTGAAGGCATTTACGCCCGCCGAGTCTGGCAGTGTGGGACTCCCATGGAGGATACCCTTGGACTACCCACTAAACAACTCTCCTGTCAATCTGAGAACCTAGCCTGGAACCGTTTGACACATTACTTCGGGCTAAGCCTCATTTCTCAACGCGTTTAGGCGCCACCGGGCTACAGGGATCCCTTTTCCAGCGGGAGGAGGGGAAGGGAGAGGGATTTCTAGAAAAGATACCCCTCCGCCCTGGACGCCTCCAGGCGCTCAAATATGTTCCTTTTTATCTTAAGGACTCCCCGAGCGTAATGTGCCACGCAGTTCCATTTGTCAACGGATGTGAGCATCTCTCCAGTGAGTTCATCCGGAGAGAGATCTCCCATTTCTTCAATGAGGTCACCGCGCTGCCTTTCCCACCTCTCTGATAATGCCTTTAAAGGGCAAAATGCTCCTCAAAAATATAACATGTAACATATATTATTTTAGATTAACAAGTGTTTTATTTAATATTCTTAGCAAATTCTGATTACTAAAATTATATCGAAAGTGCAAACACAGAATAAATGAACAATCTAACAACTGTCAATTTTGTTGTACCGGACTCTTTTATATTTTCTTGTTATGCCATGTACAAATTTCTTTTCAGTTGAATGGATTTAAAATCGACAAAAAATAGTCCAATCTGGGACTTTTTTAACCGTGCTTTGCAATATCAACTGTTTTGTGAAATTTGCAAGGTAAAGTTGTTATTGTTGTTTGCAAGGTAAAGTTGTCCTATAAAACTTCAGTGGCTAATCTGGAGCGATATGTTTCATCAAAACATCCGTCAGGCAAAATTCCCAGTAGTAAATTTGTAACGAAAACCAGCTCAAGAAATGTGCCCGTGAGTAATTTTAGTGATATGTCGTGTATGTGTTTTCTTGGTGATTCTAAAAGTTGCGTTTCCCTAATTGTCAATAACATTCAACATACATTCACTACTTTGTTCTGTATATTCCAACGTAATGAACATTCTTTTTATTCCATCGTAACCTTGTCTCCTCAAATCCATTCAACGTAATCAAAAAATATATCCATGCACTAGTTCATACCCATTCCTTTTAAAAAATTAATTTTTAGAATAAATCTGCTCAACGCACCAATTTATCAGCCACAATAATAGTGGATGTGCCACCAGGTACAAGTACAATTCAAAATTCTCAAGAAAATCGAGAACTAATATCAATTAAGTGATCATTGGTATTGGGGGCACTCAACGATTTTGTGCCACAAAAATTGACGGCGACAGCAAAGCTAAAAATTGACGAGACTTTGATGCTTCTTTTTACCGATGATTTTCAACCATTCAGTATTGGAGAGGACTATGGATTCCGTCGACTTATAAAATCACCAAATATTTCTTACACTTTACCAAACCAGCGCCAAATTTCCGATACTATGCTTCCTGCTGCCTATGAAAAAGTCTTCAATGAGGAGAAGCTTCTAGTCGACTCAATCGTGAAGTGCAGTCTAACAACCGACTTTTGGACTTCTGTCAATAATGAAAGGTTCATTGCAGTGACTATTCATTATATAACATAGATGCTGATTTTGTTTTGAAGTTGGTCTTATTAACTTGTGTGTGCTATAACGAAAGACATACAGCTGTAAATTTGGCAAATAAAATTAAGCCGGTAACATGAATGGGGTCTTTCAGAAGAATTTTTTTAAGCAGTATCTGAAAATGCTGCAAATATTCAATCAGCGCTAAAAAATTACTTAAGTTGAAAGCATTTCGGATGCCTGGCGCACAGTATCAATTTGATTACGCAAGATGGACACAACGCTTTAATGATTTTGCTTGACAAAGTCCGTAAAGTTGTTGTTCATTTTAAGAAAAGCAGTGTATCGAATCAGAAATTTTTGCAATACCAATAAAATGCAGAAAATTAGCCCAAAAAATGGAATTCCACATTTTATACGCTGGAAAGGATGTTTGAGCTTCAAGAAGCATTCAAAGCCACTACAGCTCTGATTGACAAAAATCTTTCGATTTTGTCTGCCAATGAATGGACATTTATAGCTGAAGCCATTAAAGTCCTTAAACCTTTTGAGACGATCACGAAAATTGCTAGCGAAGAAAGTTTTTTAACGGCTTCACTCGTGATTGTACTCGTGATTGTTTTTGTCTCTGGTTTGAAAAATCCGACTGTTATGCCAATGGTTTCTCCTTTGAAACCTGGCATTGGTTCTAAAATCGATGAAATTGAATCAAATGAAACATTTTGTTTGGCAACATTTTTGGATCCTCAATTTAAGAGCATTGCCTTCAAAAAAGATTGTACTGCTGATCGGACGAAAAAAAACCTTATTGAAGGAATAGCAACAAGGATTGTGAGCAGTAGTGGAAATTTAAATTCTACTAAAAACCCCAAAATATCACTGAAAATGATATTTCGAATGATGGAATGTCAGTTTGGAGTGCCTATAACAAAGCAATTTTGGAAATAAAACCAGTTGGCACAGCCTCTTTCAGAACGCATGTCGAAGTAGAAAGATATTTAGAGGAAAGTATAATTCCGAAAAATGAAGATCCTCTGAAATGGTGGCAGGACAATCAGCACAATTATCCCTATCTGTCAGCTAGCAAAGAAAAATCTATGTGCAATAGCCACTTCAGGGCCCTGCGAATGCCTCCTTTCTAAGGCTGGATATGTGCTGAACGGTCGCAGAACGAGACTTCAGTCACATAAAGTGGAAAAAAAATTATTTTTAAGCCAGGATTGGCGCCTCGCAATCGAGAATGCTTTATAATTTTTTAAATATTATAATGCTTTATACATTGTATATTAGCTTCAGCTTTGAGTTTTTATTGAATTAGATTTTGTTGACAGATTTTTTAAAAATTTGATCGTTTGAATGTATTTTGTAAGTATTGTCTGTTTGAATACACAATTTTTTAAGTAAAATCTTAAGTATTTTTTTCTTCTTCTTATATATTCATAAACATATTTCTATAACATATGACATAATTTTTTTTTCATATAACTAAAACAAATTTTTTTTTGGTGCTTTTGCATCAAATTTATATTTTACCTTGATAACAGCAAAATACACGTATTAAGGTGAATAATCGGAGCAAAGCTAGACGGGGACCAATGGCGAATTCGACACAACCATAAGCTGTATGACATTTTTGACGATTATAAGACTGCGGAAGCTGCAATGGGCTGACCACATGAATCGTATGGATGAACAACGGATACCTAAAACGGTATTCATTGGGAGAACTGAAGGTCGGAGACCAGTAGGGAAACCGTGGAAACGCTGGTCTGACTCGGTCGACGTAGACAGGTCATCGCTGCTCGGATTTCGGAATTGGAGGATGCGGTTAATGAACCGAGACAGTTGGGGGCGCTATTTGCAGGAAGCGAAGGCCCGAGAGGGGCTGTAGTGCTAGGAGGAAGAACCGCAAAATATCACTGTGATTAAAGAGCTGCTCATTTTCACAGGTATATCAAATGAGCAATCGCAGTAAATCACTGTGATAGAAAAATTGCAGTTTTCGCCATCTCTACATGTAATATACTTTTCAAATTATAAGTATCAAAAAATAAATCGGAAAACTGACATCCTGTGATGATCTTCCAAGTCCTATAACTACATGTATTAACTTTTCCCTGACTTTTTCTGCAATTTAACCCTGAAAAATCTTCTGTAAACTACAGTTTAAAATTATAACATAACTGTTTCACTTGTAAATAACATTTTCGATTTTATTAGCATAGAAGAAGGAAAATACGTGTGTTCAGCTTGGTGACTATGACAGAAGTGACAGTTTAAATAGGTTATGAAGTACATGAAAGATAAATAATAGTGTGACAATGAACATTCGGATTCTGGAGTGACTCTAACACTCCTCCTTGGGACGATAGTTCTTGTTACACTCCTATTACTTCTCTGAATTGTGCATGTTTGGTCTTGTCCCCGTAACTTTTATTTGATTTGGATTGAGCAAATCCTGTATGAAGTGATGACGTATGTCAATATGTTTGGGATAGAGCCCTGCATTTGAGGCGATCGCAGTTGTGCTTTGGTTATCACACAGGAATTGAAGTGGCCGCTTCTTTTGACCAAGTTCAGTGACAAGTCCGTCTCACCATAGTGCCTCTTGTAAAGTAGCTGAGAGCGCCATGTATTCAGCTTTTTATGACAAAAGCGCCTCTGTATGTTGTCTTTTGGAGCTCCAAGATATCGCTCCTCCTTGAACAATGAAGACGAATCCAGTGGTTGACGTACGATGTCACTGTTAGCTGCCCATTCAGCATCGGTATAACCAATTATACTGTTGTTACCATTTTTATTGAATTTTAGTTTCATTGAAGACGCAACACGTAGATAGCGAAATAAACGCTTCAAAGCATTCCAATGTCGTGGTCCAGAACTGGAACTGAATCGTCTAAGTAAGTTTACTGCATAGCATATCCTAGGTCGTGTACATTGTGCCAAATACATTAGACAACCAATTGCCTCTTGCTACGGAACATTCTTCATGAATTCAATATCTTTTATTTCAGATGCACCATCTTCAGTTGATATCTTTTCACTAAAATTCATTGGTGTCATCGTGGGTTTGGCATTTTTCATCCCAAACTTTTGAAAAACTTTCTCAATATATTGCTCTTGAAGAATTGCAATTGAACAATCTGATATTGTTATACGCATTCCAAGGATTTATTTCGCTACTCCAAGCTCTTTTATTTGGAGTTGTTGATGGAGTTGCACTACAATATGTTCAAGCCAGTCGATTTTATTTGAGAAGAGCAAAAAATCATCAACGTGTACAGCTTTGATAAGTACATTTTCGTTTTTTGCTTTGACATAAATGCACGGATCATGCTTGGATCTTTCTAACCCAAATGATTTTAGTGTTTTGTCCAGCTCTTGATTCCAGACCCTAATGGACTGCTTTAGTTCATATAAGGCCTTTTTTACAACATACCATCGATGGGCTTTCTCAATGGTTGTACGCAGGCTGTTCCATACAAATTTCTTGCGAAAGGTTTCCTTGAAGAGAAGCAGAAATCGCATCCATCTGTTCCACTTTGAGGTTTAATTGAGCTGCGATTGCCAAAATATATCCCGGAGAACTCTGTCGGACAACAGGTGAGTATGATTTCTCATAGTCCGCCCACTTTCCCTGTGAGTATCCTTTTATGACCAAGATGGCCTTGTAGTGATCAATTTGTTCGGTGAGATTACGTTTAGTACGGAAGACCCATTCAGATTTTATCGCCTTTCGATTGTTTGGTAGGGCTTGACGTGTCCATATATCATTTGTGAGTAGTGACTGCATCTCTTCTTCCATAGCCAGCCTCCATTGGTTCACATCAGGACTGGATAATGCTTCTTCTGGCGTCACCGGGTTATCTTGGGAGTAATTTTGGTACGATAAACGTGCTGAGAGACCTTCAAATGGTTCCGTTTCATCTTATGGAAAGGAAAAAGAAGAAGAATCATCTTTTTCTGGTAAAAAATCTGTACTTGCTTGGAGTTTTGCACTCCCTTTCGCTGGGCCTCGCTGAGGGAGCACCAAAAAATCAGAATCAATTGATGCAACTGAATCTTGAAAACTGTCTTCATGTATTGCATATTCTTATTCGTTGCCAATAACGACATCTTTGACCAGATCGTTGTGATTATTTTCAGCTTCACATTGATCTTGGTTGGTTGCATTTTGTCTTGGTAGATGATTTCAGCTTTGTTACTTATTGTTGACTTCTTAAATGTTCCGAATGCAGAAACATAAGAGTCTTCATTACAAAAGTATACATCTCGACTTTTAAAAATACAATTTATAACGGGGTTGTAAACGCGGTAGCCTTTGGTGTTTTCATCATATCTGAGCATAATACATTCGTTGGATTTTAAATCCCATTTTTTTCGGTTGGCTTTCGGGAAGTGTACCACGGCCGTTGTTCCAAACACCAGGTCAGGGACTTTTTGACTCCACGCTTGAACTGGTGTTGTACCGGTTCCTTTCGATGGCGAACGGTTTAGAAGATAAACAGAGTATGCAAGTCTTTTCGACATTTTTGAGTCGGCAAGCATACCTCTCACCTTTTCCAAAATTGAGTGATTGTTGCGTTCGGTCAAGTCAAGCATTGGTGGTTAGGTGATGGATCCCATTTTTTCGAAGTATGGCTTGAAATTTGCCGGTCATAAACTCCTTGCCGTTATCAGAACGTAAAGTTTTGAGATTGTGACCGCTTTGCTTTTTGGCGAACGTCATGAAGTCTTCAACACATGACAGTACTTCCCAATCCATTTTTTTAACGGAAGTATACAAAAATTTTCCTCGATTTGTCATTATGTTCCATGGGTCCACATATGTCAGTGTGCACTAATTCAAGCAGCTTATTAGTTCTACTGACGCACTTACTGAATGGCAGCCTTTGTTGTTTGTCAATGGCGCACACCTTCTATTCTTTATCAATTTTGTTGGTAAAATATATTCCAGTTGCCAGTCCACTAAATAGTTTGTCTAAACTTTCGTTGTCCAGGCGGCCCATTCAACAATGCCAAAGGCCTTTTACACGCAAATGCAACATTCTTCGACGATTTCGTGTCCAATTTACACAAGTCATTAACGTTTGTCCTATTGAAATTACCTGTTATAACTTTGATTTATTTGTTGTTGAACTCTATGGTGTGACCTTGTACAGATCAAAGATTGACGGATGAATCAGGAATTAACTTCACATAATTGACTTTAAGTGCAGACGTATTTCATGCTAGTCTTATTGTTGGCCTTTCACGCCCTTTTACCTTCATCTTGCTTTTGTTTGCAGCAATCACTATGCCAACATCTTCAAATAAACAATCCAGCATGCTTTCGTTAAAACTCATGTACAATGTGGCCCCTTAGTCAAAGTAAAATACGTCTTTGTGTCGCGGATTATCTATTGTCGACAAAACACAGCTGAGCACATCAACGTTTTTGCTTTTATTTGTGTTTCTGTAACTTCTTGAGCGGCAGTTTTTCGCAATGTGGCCAAAATTGTTACATATTCTGCACTTGGGTCCTTTTCATGATTTTTGAATGACATTTGGCGTGTGTCTTTGTGGAGAGCTGAACTTTCACTGCCGGGATGTACGTCTTGCAATAACTTTGATTTTATGACATCACCATTAATTCTTGTGCCTGAATTCTCCAAAACCATTATCATAGGGCGGTGAATCTAGCAAGGAGGAAGGAGTCAACCCATTCCTCATTTATAGGAAATCCAATTCCGTTTAGAGATTGAGCTGTGGTAATGATTTCCTTTATATAAATGTCCATGGAACCGCAATTTGCAAGTGACGTTATAATGAGCTTACGCAAAAGTGCGACTCGACGTGTTAACCCACTATCTTCGTACGCATTTGCTAGCTGTTGCCATAACTTCTTGGCTGATTTTGCACCCTATATATGGGTATAGCACGTAGAATCAATCATTAAAGTCAACTTACTTTTTGTACGTCGATCCTTCTCAGGATCGACAGCGGTACTGTGATTTCCTTTTTCATAGAGTTCATAATCAATTGTCGTTGTCCAAACATTATCCATTATCCATTATGGTGAGGGATAGTTGAAGGATTGATGTCAGTGAATGTACAGTTGTTCCGTGGAGCCTCAAACTCATCAATTGGCTCCTGAGAGCATCTCAAAGGTTGACGAGTGGCACATCTCCACGGGTTAGCCAGGACGCTAAGGCAGTGGTTTGAGCAGAAATCGGACACCTAATTTTTGCTGGCAACTCAGCAGCCAGCTTTGGAGATGTCCTTTCCTGTTTTTTAAGGACTTTCTCACTTAATGATGGTAGAAACGGTTTATGATGATGTGTTTTCGTCCGGTGCTGCGCCTTTTCTAATGTGATCTGATAGCAGAAAATCACACATCAGCATATTCCCCGGCCCGCGCAAACATTTGACAATTTTGGAAATATCTACCTGTGATTTCTCTTGCTTATGCAGAAGCTATACCTGCACGCGCACATGCATATGTATATGGAAGAGTGAGTATGCTCATGTTGAATCGAGATAAGAGAGAGCACTAGAATCAATTATTGTGACGATCAATATTACAATATTGAAAATCAGCTGTCAATTCAATAATGGCAACGAGCGGGTGTTAAGAATGAAAAGACAACTGTTATATGCATACTTGTTTAATTGTAATTTTGTAATGCATGTGTTATGAGGTTCAGAGTTATGCATAAACAAAATAAGGCTGAGTGTACATTATTTTTTATTTCCCAAAGAAAGACATAACAGTAACTATGTGAAGATTAGGGTTTAGATTAGCAGTCAATATCACGTTATTACTTTAATGGCTTCGATAGCGCAAGAAGATGTTAGTCTTGATGGGGATAAATACTCTTATGAACCTGCTACCCCCAAGTGAATGAAATTCCCAGTCATATACACTGACCGACAGCAATGTCACAGTTGTTGTTATTTCGGTAGGACCTAAACGCTGTGACTTTTTCTTATACATATATTAAATTGCTGGTTCAAGTTTCTAATTTGCTAGATTTGTTTAACTCTCGTATTTATTCTCTCCCTTTTTAGCTAATTATTCTAAGCCGTAGCTCTTCATGGGCTTTGAACTCTCAAAATTCGTCCGCAATATCAACTTTCCTCATAAATTTGCTTTTGCATAAACATAACCCTAACCAATAACATTCAATGCCGAGCCGATATACAACTTTAATCTAAAATTAAGCGATCAAATCTACCACATTATCGCCCGCAAACAATCATTTCACGGATATTCATTTAATTATCTGCTCTACCAACTACAACTTCCCTGCAAGAGCTTCATCGATTACTACATTATCATTAATTTCATAGTCGAAAAACTCATAATCAATTCACCCACAACATTCGTATCTCGTCCAACAGGATATTCATTTCGGAAATACAATTCAACCCTTAAAACTCATCAAATTCTCCTAAACTATATTATCTGCATATTCTCTCCATAGCTGCTCGAAAACAATTCAATTATTATTACATGACATTACTGTTCACAATGTTGAAAAGGACGAAAAGAGATAGGGAACGCAAGAATTGGCAACGAGCTGAGTAAATTAGGGTAAGTCCTTCTTTTATGTGTTGGCATATAAATTCAATGATATCGCTTGTTGCGCGTACCAATCGTGTACAGTAGGTATTGATTATAATAATATTCCATCATATGCGATTTTAGTTTCGAAAAGGGTATTGATATTGGTCCTGGAAGCTTTGCACGTTGGACTGCATAGCCATTAACGAGGTTTTTGGTGAATGAGGAATGCAATTTAGCGTTCAGGGATGAAGCAGGTATTTTACATTTTGAGGAGTGCGGGTGTGATTATTTACCATTATTGCTAAAAGTCTACATTATTTGCATAACAACATAGTTGTAATTACTAAAAATAGAAACATAATTTATCAAAAAAGTGGAGCTATGGGGAAAATTTGGTAATATTTTGAGCCAATAAATAAAAGCCCGGGTCTGATTTTTGAGAACTCCACACACCAAACTCAATCGACCTCAATGTTCTTCGAACCCATCTTTAAAGTTGCGGGATTATCGTATATAATGTAAAGATTTAATTCACTGAAGGATTCACAGATCCAAGCATCAAAGGAAATTCAATTGAAATTACTTTCCGCTTCCAGCGTTTCCTTGCGTTACTTTCATTGTTGATATTGGAAGATATACTAAAGAATTGTATCTAAATCTTCGTTGTGTGCCATCTTTATTGGATTTAGTTTGCCACAAACGAAAAGCTTCTGAAGGACTAATTGAAAAACCTTTTTATACAGTTATGAGCATCATTATCGAAATGGGTTACGAATTGATTTTTCATGGGGTCGCTTTGAAAAAGGTATTTTTGACAAATATTATCAAATGATTGAGCAGAAGTGAGAATATTCACATACACTCTCTTACAATTGGAAACGATTCACCCGAAGTATCTGCAAATATTACGTAGGTAGTGCTTTATTATTATTATTATCATCATTAAAACCTCACTGTAACTTTACGTCAATATTCATTAGTGGTCGAAGTCATCCACTCAACACTTATTTAACTAATTAGCTTGTCCATAATAACTTGTATTTCTTACAAGATGACTATCTTACACAAGCAAAAGGATTGTAAACATACTCGTAAGTGCTTTTGTTGAAAAATTTACGGTTCGATTGGCTATTCAACGATTTAAAAAAAAACCGATTTACATATGAATTTCCCAAGAAGCGGTCGAAAAAAGTAACAACCGCACAAGAGGACAGATTGATTGTACGTGCTTCTTTGAGGGATCGGAAAAAACATCTGCTATGTTAGCTGCTGCTTTCAGAAGAGTTTAGAAAGAAACTCCCTCCAGAACAGTAAGGAGACGCCTATGCGAAAAAAGCTTTAGAGGCTGTAAGGTGAGGAGAAAGCCGTGGTTGTCAGAAAAAAATAAGACAGTTTGACTAGAATCGGCTTGGAGGCACCAACTCTTCACCGAAGAAGAATGGTCGAATATTATATGGTCAGACGAATCTAGCATTGAAGTAAGTTTTTGAAATATTGTAAATTTTCATCTAAAAGCATCTTATCAATTCAGGGATAGATTCATTTTATGTATGTGCTATTTTCAAAAATATGTTTTTTCACTACTTTCAGATTTTTTGAATACCGGATGTGACCTTTGTACGACGCAGAATTGGTGAAGCATACCACCCACAGCGCGTGGTACTGACTTTCAAGCACGAAGGGGGCAACATAATGGTTTGGCGTGGCATGGCTTCGAGCGGAGTAGGAAATTCGCATGTGTGTGAAGGTCGGTTGGACTCTTTGAGATAGATCTCAGTACTTGAAAGCACACTCTTCGAATCGGCAGTAAAAATTGTTGGTGAAATCAACCTTCGTTATCTCTGATTTCAGCAAGAGAACGCACCCTGTCACAAGTCTGGCGTTGCTATGAGGTGGTTTCGTGATCATAGTAAAGATAGGTTTGTTGAAACGGCCCCCCAGTCTCCAGATCTTAACTCGATCGAACATTTGTGGAGCATTCTAAAAATAAGGATGCATGAGCGTTCCATAACTTCGAAAATAAGTTTGATTTGTGCCTTGAAAGAAGAGTGGGGAGCAAAAACTTCCGAAGAATGCAAAAAGTTTATTTCCACCATATCAAGAAGAATTGCTGCGGTTATTGAACCCAAAGGAGGTTCGACCAAATATTGATTCTTTTAATAAAATAATATGAAAAACAATTATATTTGCCATTTTCTTTCAATCAATTCAAATAATACGCTTTGAGATACTCGTACGTTACTTTTCTGGAGTGGGCTTATACTTTTGGCCAAGGCTGTATGTTATATAATAAAATGGAATTAAAACGTTAGCCTTGAACTGGAAATACAACATGTTGCCAGTGGCAGTGCATATCAAAAGTATTAAAGCTAAAAGTAATCATATTTATTATATTTAAAGAAAAATTGCGCAAAGTGGAGAAATAAAGGCCAGAGACAGTCTTCCTGGATCTAATCAAGAAATTGCGAGAACTTTTGGTGTTTTAAAAGCACCCGATGAACTCTCATTTTGGCCGCTCGAATGAAGTAAGTGGATAGAATGCTTCGAACGCTACCAGTGGATTAGAGGATGCTCCATATGCTACCGAGATCGATGTATTGATTTACTATTTGGGAGAATAAACAGAGGAGATCTTTGCGTCATTAAGCCTGCCCCAAGGACATATCAGGAAAAGGTGCGGAATTTCAAAGTTCATTTTATGAAAAACACTATTTACGAACAGGTGAAATTTTTGCGGAAGAGGAAGGAGAATTAAACTGCCAAGCGACTTATAATTTGTACACGTTAGCTAAAACATGTGAGTGAGGCTAACTGGAAAATAAGATGATACTTTTAGGCCTTATCGTAGGCATGAAAGATGATGGACTCCGAGACCAGTTACAGTTGGATATGAAGCTGACATTGAGAAAAGCCACAAATTCTCTCCCCACTTGAGAATTAGAAGAAGGAGATGAAGTCAACGACATCAGCAGTATTAACAGAGAGCGCGAATCCGAAGCGTTTTAAAAAAAACCTGGACAAAAAGGAGGTAATCGGCAATAGAATATGTCTGACCAAACGTAAAAATGCTCCAGTTGTGGGTATGAAAGACATACATGGATCAAATACCCGGAAAAAATGGCAAATGCAGTAATCGTGGCCATTTAATGAATTTTTACAGGACGGAATATGTGCGTGAGGTTACAAGAAACATTAATGATCGATTTGTTGGCATGGCCAAATCGTGAGACGATTGGTCATTGGAATTGACTGTCTAATAAACAGATGAATTTTAAAGTCGAAAAGGGAGCCAAAACGTTGATAGTTCGATTTAATCTTGTTAACGATATAACCCCCAAACTTGAAGTTTGAAAGACATACGTAACGTTATACGGCATTAGCAAAAAAAATAAAATTGTGGGCAAGACAGCTGTTAATTTGGGATTCCGGGATATTACTAAATAAATTTTTATAACTAGAGGGTACAATACGCCTCTGTTGGCTAAAATGGCGATACGCAAGTTGGGACTTATCTAAAAAATGTTTGGAGCTATGCCAGAAAACTGGCCAACTAAATTTGTAGACGTTTTCAATGGCCTTGATTTTTTTTCTGAGGGAAAAGGCAACGAATTAAAAGCAGAAATCAAACCGTTTTCCATATCACCCAGAATTGTTCCCTTGAATCTTTTGAATAAAGTACGAGATGAGTTACCGGATATGGTGAAGAAAATATTGCACCAGTAAAGCGTGCTACAGAATGGTGTTCACCCATGGTTGTTATATCCAAGGAAAATGGATCCAGAATTTGTGTCGACATTATAGAGTTGAACAAATATGGTAAGAGGCAAATTTATATTGAGTGTAGATTGCTATTTTGTATGTTATCAAGAGCGAGATTTTTCTCAAAACTGGATGCGAATGCAGGACTTTGGCAGTTAGGACTTACAAAAGAATCTCAAGACCTCATAATTTTACTGGCACCTTCTGGCCGGCTCAAGTTCTTGCGACTTCCATTTGGAATCAGTTTGGCTCCTCAGTATTTTCAAAAAACAATGTCAAAAGTGCTTCTGGGTTTAAGAAATATTTATGTTCATATGGACGACATTTTGATATGAGGTGACAATCAAGATGAATATGACTGATGCTTGAATGCAGCGCTGTGTAATACATACCGATTATCATACATTTCAATCATTCATACATTCATGCATATCACGCATCCATTTGTACGTCCTTCCCACATGCAGCGTAACCCAACACTTCTTGGTTCAAGTACATGACACACATGTGCATTACGTCACGCATGCATTTATTATTATGTGTAAGCGATACAATTGCATTGTCTTTGACTCCATTGTTTTTGTTTATGAATGAGTCAATGCAATTGTCGCTGAGATGTTTGGGATATTTGGGTTATGTTTTTTAAGATATTAACAAGTTGAGTAAGCAGGAGAGCGCTCCTACCAGAAGGTCTTTGTAAAATCCTAGGGTTAGAAACAAGTTTTCTAATGGCGTGAATCGATAACTTGAATTATTCGTCCAATACTTGGATATGAAATCGGTCAAATTTATGCTAAAGATGCACAGTTTCTTTCATAAGCACAGTGCGGCCGCCATTTTGATCTAGCTTAAATGATTTTTCTGAATGCTCGGCCAATTGAACATGTTCAAGTTAAACACTATTCCTTAAATTTTCATGAAAATTGAAAGAAAATAAAAGTGCCTAAGTCAATTTTAAATATATATAGGGTTTTCCAATGAGAGGTGTTATTTTGAATAGATCTTGTGATTTAACAACTTGCGACTTCTTCCTTTCAGGCCACGTAAAAAAGAAGGCCTACGCCAACAGCCCAGCGTCGATTCAAGACCTCCAAGATGAAATTCGTGAGGCTATCGAGGACATAGGGCAGCTACTTTGTGATTTGGTTATGGAGAATTTCATGAAAAGGATTTGGTCCTGTAAGCGTGTCGTGGTGGTTATTTGCCTAATGTTATTTTTTGCTATAAACGGCGTATCTTTTTCTTTATAATGAAATAAGCATTCGAACATTCGTATTAAAAAATAGCATTTTTCTTTTAATATCAAAATAACACCTCTTATTGGGAAACCCTATATCAACCATAAACGCGTGTTATTGTTGTTGTAATTCCATACAATTGAAATGGCTATAACTCACTTGGTTATGATTCGATCTCAATTAAATTTTGTGAACGAATGTATCTTATATTAGTCTATATAATTGCAACATTTCAAGAAGTTTAAAGGTACCGTTTTGATTTTATGGGCAAAAATATAAAATCTACAAATCATACTATTATTAACAAAGTTGAGCGAATTTCGATCCCTAAGGTATTTGTTGCCCTTGTACTCATAAAGGTCCACGTTCGTGATAATTTTCAGATTTTTCGGCTGAAACGCGAGGGGGGGGGGGGGGGGGTAACACAAATTTTTGGTACATTTTGCCTTCCCCTGGGCCCCTTAATTCATTAAATGACTTTTTTATTTCAGATTCTTAAATTTCTAATCAAGACCTTTCATTTTTTTTAAGACCTTAACTTTTGAGAGACCATCACTTCTGACCTTTTGACAAAGTTTGAGCATTCTAGCTTCTGTAGTTTCTGAGGAAATTAGCTGTGACGCACGGACATACGGACAGACGGACGGACAGACAGACGGACAGACAGGTCGCGAAACTAGTAGGTCTTTATAAAAAAAAATTTTAACAAAGACTTAAAAGAGCAACTAAGTAGAAATATTTCTGTTTTAAAAAAAATGAAATAAAAATTCATTTCAATAAAAAAAAATTTTTGTTTTGTGCATTAATGAAAAAAGCACGGCATTTAGTAGAAGAGGTTGACAAAATTTACATAAATTTGAAGGGGCAAGAAACTATACACTAAGGAATATTTACATTTGAAATTAGATGGATTAAATGAAATCAGATAAGAGTTGCTTCATATTTTCCTTTTTGTAGAGGACGCAAAAGTTTTTGAGTTAAAAAGTAAACTCAAACATTTGGCAGAAAGTATTGAAGCCCAAATTAAAGTACAGTTAAAGCTACATTCCACAAACATGGCTGAGTTTAACTGTAAAAGAAGACCCGTGCTTTATAAAATTAACTTAAATTTTCCCACATTTTCATAAAATTCTCCAGACAAAATTCCACTGAAATTCGTTTGCACATTTTCTCGGTCCTATTTCGAAATCGGTATCGCATTTTCTCCAGGTGCGTTTTTTCTCAAAGTAATATAATGCATATGCTGGAGGTCATATGCACCTTTCTTAGATCACGTAATTGCAACAATTTAGTGAGAACGAATTGTTGCAATGCATACAAATTTTACCTTTAAAACCGCGAAGGTACTTGCGCGGCGCGAATAGTTTTTCCAGGTGTATTCATACGCGAAAGTATGGCCAAGCTTCCTTTAACCGTTTCGCAAAACGTGAGGCTGCGTTGGAGTACCTTAATTACGATTGCGACTTACATAAGTGTAACAGTCTTTTATGTACAAATTAGTTACGTTTCGTTAATAAACCTCTTGTCAAGAAATACAAGTATATTTTTTTCTATAGCGTAGCCGCAAGTGATTTAAATTTTAACCTTGAGATCGCAATGAATGAATTCCACTTTTTGACGGCGATTATAAAAACTTGAATTCATTTTTGAAAACAGAGCAAATCATTAAAAAAAGTCTCAGTCCCGATGCCAACACATTATTGATTTTGTATATTATTGTGAATTGTCAGCTAGTGTACCAAGTGTAACAGCTACTATGCGTATCCCCACAAATCTTGCGGCATTAGAAAGTAAGCTAAAGCAGAGGTATAAAAATGAAAACACGACCCATCAATTACATACAACTTTAAGCAACTTTTCTCAAAAGAAGTTAAATATTACTGCTTACAAAGATAAGATTCTAACGTTAGTGAATGTGCTGAACGAATTGCAAATTGCAGATTTAGGTTCAGGTGCGACACAAATTCAACGAGAGGTTATTACTAAACTTAACGACACATACGCATTGACAGTTTTCAAAAATGGCTTAAATGACTAATTAAGAGGAACCATATGTGCAGCTAGACCAAATACCCTTGCTGGCGCAATTGATATAGGTCTTGAGCTTGAGAAAAGTGAAGCTGCCTAACCGGCAAATCTGTTTCACTAGTGAGACAGTAAAAAGAACAGTTGGTTGTATAGGAATTCTAGGGACAACAGGATCCAGATTCGTAGTAGAAAATATAGCAATAATAGCTATTACGATAAAAGGAGTAATAATAGCACTAAAAATAATGATTATAGTAATAATAGAATCAAAGCAATTATAGAAGCAATAATGACCAGAATAATAGGCGGCAGCGGAATAAACGCAACAGGAATGTTAACCTGGTATAGGATCACAGAAACGCAGAGGCCTCCAGTTCAGCATAAATGATCCTCCCGGAACTTCCCCTTCTTCTTAGCACTACAGTCCCTCTCGGGCCTTCGCTTCATGCAAATAGCGCCTCCAACTGTCTCGGTCCACTGACCGCGTCCTCCAATTTCCAAGTCCGAGCAGCGATAAATTGACATCGTTGACCGCGTCAGACCAGCATTTCCTCGGTTACCCCCAACGAATACCTTTTTGGGTATCTGTTGTCCGTCCATACGATTCATGTGGCCAGCCCATTGCAGCTTCCGCAGTTTTACAATCGTTGAGACCTCCGGTTCGTCAAAAATTTCATACAATGTTGTATCGAATTCGCCATTGGTCCCCGTCAAGCTTCATTCCGATTATTCGCCTCAGGACCCATCGCTCAAAGGCATTTAATATATTTACGGATGCTTTTGTTGGGGTCCATGTTTCATTCCCATAGCATAACATAGGTCTTATCACAGGTTTGTATACTTGGAGCTTTGTTTTCCTGTGTATGCAGCTGGTCTTCAAGATCGTCAATACTGAATAAAATATTTTATTTGCAAGCTGTATTCTTCGGCATATTTCGTGTCTTTCATTGCCCGTTTTCATTAGTTTGGCGCTTAAATACACAAATCCGCTAACATTTTTGATACTCTATTCGCCAAATGTGATGTTGTTTGTATTTGAGGTATTTTTTTCGATTGCGTCATGAGCTTTGTTTTATTTTCCCTACTAGTTTTGCTTCGCTGTCAAGTTTCTGCAAAAGTTCTTAGGCAGTTGTTAATGACCGTAACAAAATGTTGATGTCATCCGCATAGGCTACTATTTGGTTCGATTTGTATAGTAATGTACCTCGCGTATCAACAGGTAGCTTCCGTATGACGTGCTCTAGAGCCAAATTGAATAGCAATGGGGCCAGCCCGTCTCCCTGCCTTATTCCGATATTTG
Source organism: Odontomyia ornata (assembly GCA_963969285.1). Lineage (NCBI taxonomy): Eukaryota > Metazoa > Arthropoda > Insecta > Diptera > Stratiomyidae > Odontomyia > Odontomyia ornata. The sequence continues at coordinate 454,646,585 of OZ017738.1, read as the reverse complement.
TGTCAAAGGCATATTGTCATGTTGGTAAGACGGACTAATTTGGCTGGGATGCCAAAGCAAAGCATTATTTGCTGCAGTACGTTACGATCTATACTGTCGTATGCTTCCCTAAAGTCAACGAAAATTTGGTTTACGTCTATCCTGAATCCCAGCATTTTTCAAGTACCTGCTTGACCGTGAACAATTGGTCTATTTTCGATCTACCTGCTCTAAAACCACCTTGATACTCCCCAATAATACTGTTGGCATATGATCCGATTTTATTTTCTAAGATTTTAGAAAATATTTTGTACGCCGTACAAAGTAGTGATATGCTTCTATAATTTTCGCACTGTAGCTTGTCACCTTTTTTGTGGATAGAGAATATAATTGATTGGCTCCACTCTTTCGGCATATGTTCTTGTTGCCAAATGTGCTGAAAGAGTTTGTGAAGAGCTTGATGAACACTCTTGCCACCATATTTGATGAGCTACACTGGAATCTCATCGATGCCCGACACTTTATTATTCTTTTGGGCTTGGATGTTAGCACAAACTTCATCCAGAGTTGGTGGAGCTGATGGGAGCTCCCCAGACATCTATAGACTCCGATGTCTGGGAGCTGTGTGGAGGATTAAGGAGGTTCTTGAAATGTGATGCCCATCTTTCCTTAATCTTGGTTTCATCAGCGATGATATTGCCGATGTCATCACGGCAGAGAGTGGTTTTGGGCTGATAACCACGTTTCAGGCTTTTCACTACTAAGTATGCTTGTCTTGTGTTGTTGCTCGGTAAACTTACATCTATACTTCTCAATTAATCGTCATGGTATTTCCTTTAATTAATCCTAATTATCATATTCGCTACTCTTCTGAGTATCTCTCTTCTTTCTGGCTTTCCTACCTACGTATTCTTGGTACGCTTGATTCTTTTTGTCTAACGCATTCTGGCACTCATCATCGAACCAATTATTTCTCTTGCGGCGGGCTCGAAGTCCGATCATCTGTTCTGCGACAGTAATAATAACCACTTTCATGCGCATCCAGAGCTCGTTGCTTGTCTTTATGGATGTGTCTGATAAGATAGGAGCCAGCTGGTTGTCGAGGGTTTCCGTGTAATTTTTGGCCACTGACACCGTTTGAAACGTTTCGATGTCAAATTTTTGTATCGGGCTCGTCTTCACCGAATATGCCTTTGACATACGATATCGATAGATTAATTTGATCAAGTAATGATTTGAGTTGCAACTGGCGTCTCGGTATGTACGGACGTCGAGTATGCTCAAGGCCCAACGTTGTTGGATCAGAACATGATCGATCTGATTTGATGTGTTGCCATCCGGTGGTACCCAGGTCATTTTATGAATGCGTCGATGTGGGAAGCAAGTCGAACGTATGACTAGATTTCTGCTACATGCAAAGTCAATCAGGTGCAGGTCATTGTCATTTGTTTCATCGTAGAGGCTATATCCTCCAGTCGTTCCCTGATGAGATATCTCATTGCCAATCTTAGTATAGAAGGCACCCAAAATTATTTTTGTGTCGTTTGTAGGCAATAAGTCAACTAGTCTTTCGAGGTGATTATAGAACGCTTTCTTTTTTTCTTCGGTCGAGGCGTGAACATTGATCAGCCTCAGCCACACACAACCGTTCGTTTATTGCCTTGAAATCAATTACGTGCGGTTTGAACTCCCTAACCACAATAAAGGCCACAATTGTGTTATTAGGTAATAACAAATCAATGTGGAGCGTAGCACTAACGTGAACTTAGAACATAGGCAAAAATTTTTAGTGCGAAGATCGACATAATAGAATTCAATTCCGGAAAACACTTCATACACGTAGTTTGATTTCAACACAATATGTCCCAGGAGTTGATTTTCGTAGTTTCAAATTCGAGAATCATTAATCGAATCCATGCCATTTAGTCCGCAGTTTAACTGCTCTATCAACCTTTGTAGCACATAAATGGTTGAAAACTATTTTCTAATCCGATATTCTGATATCCATGAATACAAAATTTTATTTAATTCTTCAATATTGATTTCATCTGACCACAAAACATCTATCGACGTAATTGAAGTCTTTTATTAAACCCACAAACCTTCGTCTGGATGAATCAGATATTCTCAATAACAGTCATTTTGCTTTCTCCCATTTCACCATCTCCATGTCGGAGTACATATTTCATAGCATCCTTCGAACAGCTTTTGTTTTTCACACGAACTGTCGAGATAAAAATTGAATAACAGAAAATATCCTGGCGATATGCTGGCAGATAGACTACAATAAATGGTCATAAGTGGAAGACCACAAGGTATACTACAGATTTTTTCTCCTTCACCATAACGAAATCAATAGGGTTTCGTGACAAGCCGAGTGGGTGGATTATAAGGAAGAGGTTTATTCATGAAAAGTTTTACTTTGATAGCAGTTTAACTTTGTTGTTAGTGCTGAAATTTCTTTTAGCTGTTTTGTTTTGTAGAACGACAATAGGATGTATCGATAAATGTCAATTCTGGGTTTTTTTTTTATCTGATGGTGTAGTTTGTGATTTTATATTTTTTTATGATTACAGAATTAATAATACCTTATATATGGTTGAAAAACGTCATTTTCTCGCTGAAAATATAGTCGCTTAGTGATTGCTGACAGCAGCTTAGATATACTACTAAATTTGGTGGAGTATTTATGTAACTTTGCTCATAAGTGAGGATACTAGATTATCCGATATGCTTGGAGTGCTAAAGGACCTGTCCCTTTTGCGGGAATGCAGTCCATGGTATAAATACATAGTTGTTACGTATGCAGCCTCAGGGTATCACAACCGTCCCAGTTTACAATTGCCAATCTAATGAGGACTATAGGAAATAATCCTTCAAGTGACAACCAGAATGATCCTGAAAATCCATCCAATTTGGAGGCAGAGGCTTTGATTTCAGAGACTACAACATTATTTTCTGAAGACTTTGAACTAAGTGTTAAAAATGAGACAAGCAGCTTATAAATTGACTGCAAAATACTTCCACATACTCATCAACAGCAGTAGGGATAGCTGTTGGTAAAACCTAGTGAATAACGTAAAAAGAAACCCGTGTAACTATAGTTACACGGGTTTATAAGTCTACAAGCTAGTTATGCACAAGCTCTTCATCCAAATGTTAATCTGCTCATACGAGTACGACGTAGAAACAATAGACAAGATTGTGTGGGCTCTTTTCTCTGTTCATCTAGTCAATGCTGTGGCTGTCCACGATAAAAAACCAGTGGAATGTCCACTTTTTAAGAAGGTAGAACTGGAAGAAGGACTCTTGTCTATGAAGGTAAGAAAGACTCCAGGACCAGATGGGACTCCAGCTGAGGTGCTGCAGATGGTCTGTCGTTTTTACCCTGTCTTGCTGTATAGTGTACTTAACGCTTGCTTACGTAAAGCGATATTCTCAAAGTGCTGGTAGCGAGGCTAATGCCAAGGCGACGTCTGCATACCGAGCACTATGTATGCTAGGTAAAGCAGGTAAAGTGGTTGAAAAATCATCAGGGAGGATTTGCTCAAATGATTCATGCTTCTGGGGACCTATCTCCACGACAGTATAGCTTCAGACCAAGTTATTCCACTGTCGATGCAATGAAAAGGCAGTGAGCGCTGGCTAGCATGTGGAGGCACATAGCAGTTCCATTCAATGGGTTGTCCTACTTGGTTACTTTTGAGTTCAGAGACACTTTCAACTCCACTAAATGGATGGATATACTGGAATCGTACCAAAATATCTGATGCGGATCTTGAGGAGCTATCTAAAGGACCATAGCCTGCTCCATAACATGAAGAAAGGGACTCGAAGGATGGTAATTACATCAGATGTCGCTCAATCCTCCATCCTCGGCCATGATATGTGGAATATATCGTATGACAGGCAACTGAGGCTTGAAATGCCAAATAAGATACACTTAATCGGCTATGCGGATGATGTTGCGGAGCTTGTCAAATATGCACAACTCAGCTTAGGTATGCTAATGCGCTCAGCGAGAGACTAGATGATTGATCACTGCTTCAGTCTGGTTTAAGGGGAAATCGAAGTTGTAGTCCTGACAAAGAAGAGAATCCCCAGAAAAAGGACCATCAGTGTTGTGGGAACGCTGTTCAAACCTTAATCAGCAGTGAAATACCTGGGCGCATTGATAGACTGGAAGATGTGTTTTTTCAAGCAAATCAAGGTAACAATTGATAAAGCTGCAGCATGTGCACTTACATGACTCATGGCAAACATAAGTAGACCCATTTCACCAAGAAGCCTGATGAACTCCATGCAGTCTGTGTTACTCAACGGATCAAAACTATGGGATAACACCCTCAACAAGCAGTTGTATCAAAAGCAGTTGACACAAGTGTCTGAGGTGCTGGTGATCAGATCGATGATACACACCGCTCTCCTTGTTATAGAGCAAAAAAAATCTATCTGCGCCAAAGTGAAGCCGACTGGGAAGCTCTTGCTAAGGAAAAGAGACAGCACTGTCTTATCGGTTCGCAAACAGCCCTGGAAGCGTAAGACAAGGTGAAGAAGATTGCATACTCAATCCTCAACCTGAGACCATGGCTTAATCGAGGGCATGGTGAGACTAATGGCATGGATATCTTTGGCTTTACTTGCTCGACTGTGTGTTTTACAAGAATAGGTGGACGGTGCCTGCCAACATTTTTTGTCTGCAAACGGTAGGATAGGTTGTGTGGCCATCTTTTCAGTGAAACCGGAGAATCCTGCCGGGAGGAAAGGATCGAAAAGATTACATTTTTTTACACATAGACTCGCTTGGTACATTATGCTGGGGTAGTCTTGGAGGATTAAAAGAGCTTCGGGAGGTGTCAAGGATGAAGGACTTTCTTTTCTGGCAATCCCTTCCCCTTCCAGTGGAGAAGGATTTCCTGTAACTCCCAGATACCTCTAGGCGTAGGAAAGCAAGACCATGCCCAAAATAATGTGTCAAACGATTCCAGACTAAGTTCTAAGACCGGCAAGGGAGGTTTTTAGTGCGTGTTACAAAAACATGGCATGCTTGGGAGCCACACAGTCAGGCATAACAAGTTTACACCTTCTAACTACTAAAAAGGGGCCTTGAATATAAAAATAAGATCTCACCTAGCTGCAACGATAGTTACGAAAAAGGAAGGAGTCACCTATGCAGTTATCTTTCGCCAACTAAAAGCTGACCTCATTTATTGATCGATTAAGTTTATTTTACGTTGTTGTACACATCATCCATCCAATTACAAATAGCTTATATAAATTATAATTGACGCAAGAGTAAACAAACAAAGCTACTTGAATAGAAAAAAAACAAGAATATAAAATACGACTAAATTATAAGGAGCTGAGGAGAAAGTTACGCAATGTACGAGGATGGCTTGATAAGTACTAGCCTCACCGCCCGATGGCATTACTGTCGGAACAAAAATAAATTATCCCATAGTACATGTTTTGAGGTGACTACTGTTAAAATTTCAGTCGAATCGGACTCGTAGTTTTGTTTTGAGCGCGTGTGGAAGCGGGTGTGTCCGTGAATTTTAGAAAAATGAAGGAACAGCAATGTCGGTTCGTGATTCAATTCTTATTTCTGGAAGGAAAATCCCGCTGCAAAATCAAAAAGCACTTGGATGCTGTGTACGGTAACTCTACTCCTTTGTTCATGATTGCTCGTCGGCTTTTGATGAGCTACGCCCAGGTGCCCCAAAAATGGCTACCACAGAGGGTAACGTGGTGAAAATTCACGAGCTCATATTGGCAGACCACAAATTGAAGGTCCGCGAGATAGCTGAGATACTGAGCATCTCAAAAGACCACGTATGCCATATCCTGCATGAAATTTCCAAATCAAAAGGAGTTTTTGCGTCGTTTCTTGACCGTTAATGAAACATGGCTATGCTGGTATATACTAGAGACCAAAGACAAGTCGAAATAGTGGACTTCACCCGGCGAACGTGCTTCGAACAAGGCAAAGACTGTCCTATCGGCTTGCAAGGTTATGGCCAGTTTTCTAGGAATCACAAGGTGTGATCTATATTGATTACCTGGAGAAGGGCAAAACGGTCACAGAGCTCTATTATTTGATGCCAAATTGCAGAAAAAACGCCTTAATTGGCAGTTATTTTCCCACATAACAGCGCACTAGCTCTCATATCCGCCATCGCCACGGGCGAATTAGTCGAATTTGGTTACAAACTGCTACCCCATCCACCGTATGCTCTAGATTTGGCCTCGTCCGACTTATTTTTGTTTCCAAACTTGAAAAATCACTCCCCGGGCAAAAGTTTGAGCTGAATGAGGAAGTCATCTCCAGGCAGAAATATGAATCGAATGAGGAGGTCATCGCCGCCAAGGAGATGTACTTTGTAAACCTAAAGAAAATGTATTTTTCAGACAGGTTAGAAGTTGGAGCATCGCTGGGTGAAATGCATCGAGCTTAAAAGAAATAGTGTTGAGAAATATATTCCCACTTCACAAAAAATTTTCCTTTTGTAGGCTAAATACTTATCGGACTCATACTTTTAAAAATGTTTAAGGAATGTACTTGTAGCAGCAGACCCAGCTGGAGTTCTTCACAGCGACGAGATACGCATGCTAAGAACGAATAAAAATAAACATCGGTTCATACAGAAGGCACGGTGAATATGCCCGTAAAACGTGTTCATGAGGTAAGACGTCAAGAAAGCCTCACCCAGAGATTGGATGAAAGAGTTAAAATATACAATAAAGGTCTAAGAATCCTCTCCTTTTGTTTTTGAGCCATGGGATATTGTAGATCTGTAAGCGCTCATCGTAAAAACTTTGAGGGAAGTTAGATTTGTAAAATAGAGAACTTGTGAATTTACGGTGTATGGAATCTAAAACATCTGAAATATTGGTACAGTGAGGAGACCATACTTGGCAGGCATGCTCAAGCATTGACCAGACGAAATAAATACAAATAAATGAAAGCTGGTTGAGAAGTTGAAGAGTTTGGGGGAAGAATCTAAAAAAACCAGTGACATGTGAAGTTTTAGAGGTTATGCACGAAATATGGACGTCAAATTTTAAGCCTGGGTCAAATACTACTCCCGAATTTTTAAATTTGCCTACAGTTTCAAGTGACAATCCATCTTTCTAGTTTCCATATTTCCTGGACAATTTTTTTTGTGAGCATCATGTCACATCATTTTCAAATATCAAGAGGAAGTAAATTATGTTGACACCATTTTCGGAAACTGTCAAGATCATCTTGCAGGTATGAACAATCTTCACTGGAGTTAATAGTACGTCAATTTTTAAATCATCAGCGTCAGCAAGGCAATCAAAGAACAGGCATTGAAGAAGGTCATTTGTCAAAACTTTAAAAAGTAAAGGGCCTAAAATTTATATTTGAGCAACATCGGATTTCGAACAAACATGTCACGACGTAAGAGCGATGAGATAAGAATGATACGGTCCAAAAGAGAGTCATAAATACGGAACGATCGGAGCTTGTAAACCAGAAGCCAATACTGTCAAAAACGTTTGCAGTTATGCCATGACAAGGTATTAGCTGTTGGGAATATTGTTCTCAGAGAACGGATGTACGATCAGAATGGCTTCGGACTGTTCGATTGCAGTGATCTTTCAAGCATATGATAATAAGATTGCATTACGTTAACTGCTTTTCGGATTCTTTGTGAAGTAGTTTGTTAAGGGCGCATTGGCTTATAGTCTGAACTTTGAGGCAGCGAAAAATGTGACTCGTGCCACTGCCTTGGTTCGCAAAGTAGTGACAGACGAGTGCAGCAGTGAGCGCGTGAAAATTGAGTGAAAGCAGCCTGGATGCTGGAATTGCGGTGAAAAGGGGCACCCACAAAGAGACTGCTAGAAAGAAGCAAACTGAGCTATTGTCCAGGGTGTTCAGCTAGGAGGAGATCAACTGAGTGGTTAGAAAACATGTAGGAGCCAACTTCGTGGGGCAATGGTTGACTAGGAGGATCTCCGTCCCCCAACACCACCATCACCGTGTCAAGACTACATCGTGGAGAAGCGGACTTATGCCTTCCGGGTCAAGTTGATGAAAAACATTGCAACATAACCATCGACACTGGTGCAACCTGATCGATTATTCGACCAGACCTAGTGACGCAACAACTACTTCACAACGGCAGGATTTTCATACTACGGACAGCTACAAGAGAAACTGAGCCTGTCTATGGCAAGGTTAACCTCCAGATACAGTTGGGAGACCTTGCGTTCCGACATAATTTTCTGGTTGCCAACATTATGGATGGATGCATTCTCGGAATGGATTTTCTGCAACCACATGGAATCGCGTTAGATTTGGGCAAACGTGTATTGAAATAGCAGAATGTCGAAGTATTGATGGAGGATCCCAGCGCCCAAATTCCCAAGACATATGTGGTAATATGTGCTGCTAATGATGTACCGAAATCTTATGAGACCATTGCATGGACCAAGCTTGATGGTGATTCTGAAGACCACCGATCTTATCTGATAGAACCAACAAAAACGTCGGCATTGCGCAGTTTGATTGTAGGACGAAGCCTTGTAAGATCTATAAGAAACGGATGCGTGCTGGTTAAAGTCCTTAATCCTTAACACCGAAGACTCAACCATTAGCATTAAAGCGGGAAAAGTCATCGGCAGCTTGTTTCCACTATCACCTCTTTGGGAGATACCCACGGCCATCATTGGAAAAGGAGGCAAAATACAGACAAAGCCCGAGAACTCACGTCTGCAATATTGAAGCAGACCAAAATGCCAATGCAGCTATTCAAGCAAGCTTCTGATCTGGTCACCAAGTACAATGACATCTTCTCAACAAGCCCGGATGACCAAGGCCGAACGAGTATGGTAACCGACATCATAGATACACAGACAACCAAGCCAATTCAACAAGCAATGAGACGTCTTCCTATAACCAAACAAGGAGAAATGAGCACACTGATCTTGGACATGGAAAACAAGGTGTTATAAAGCCTTCTGTCAGCCCATGGGCCACGCCAGTAGTTCTATCAAAGAAAAAGGATGGTAGCACTCGTTTTTGTGTCGACTATAGGCAGCTTAACGACGTCAGTAAGAAAGATAGTTACCGACTTTCATGCATTGACGACATCATGAACACTTTGGCCGACGCAAAATGGCTTTCTACACTTGATCTCAAGAGTGGCTACTGGCAGGTAGAAATCGACAAGAAGGATAGAGAAAAGACCACATTTTCAGTTGAGACCGGATTGTAGCAATTTGTGGTGATGCCATTTGAGCTTGCTCCAGCCACCTTCGAACACCTCATGAAATAAGTAATACGAAGCCTAACCTGAAAGACCTGCTGCTGTGTACCTCGATGACATCATTGCTATCGAGAGAACATTCGAAGAGCATGTGCGGAACTTAGAAGAGGTGTTCTTCCAACTGCAATTGGCGAATCTGAAACATATTCCCGACAAGTGTACCCTTTACGCAGCTGTAGTAAAATACCTGGGACACATGGTATCGGCAGAAGGGATCAAAACAGACCCTGAGAAAATTGAAGCCGTGAAAAGCTGGCCAACACCAAACAACAAGCGCCAACTACGAAGTTTTCTGGGTCTGGCAACCTACTACCGAAGATTCTTCAAAGACTTAGCTACATATAGCTAAGCGTCTCCATCAGCTGACCGCAAAAAATCGTCCGTATGCCTGGAATGAACAATGCTAGGCAGCCTTTGAGACCTTGAAGGAGAAGCTGTGTGAATCACCTATGCTGGCATATCCAAAACCCGGAAAAATTTTTGTAGTTGAATCTGATGCGAGCAACGGCGGAATTGGAGCTGTACTCTCCTAGCAGATGGATGGTGAAGAAAGAGTCCTCTCGTATTACAGTCAAGTTCTCTCAAAAAGTGAGAGGAACTACTGCGTGGCCAAGAACGAGCTATTGGCTATAATAGAGGCCACCATACAGATCCACAAGTACCTATATGGCCAGAAATTTATTCTTCAAACAGACCATGCATCGCTGAGATGAATGTTCAACTTCGAAAATCCGGAGGGATCGAAAGATTGCAGTCATACGACTACAAAATTTTTTATCAGAAGGGTGGAGTCCATGGAAATGCTGACGCCCTATCTCGTTGTCCATGTCCAGCTATTTGGAAGTATTGCCGACGGATTGAGGAAAAGGAGCCGAGCGTCAATCCGCCGTCGGAGGATGTTTGAAATGCGAAGCTAGCCAATGAAGACATCGGGCCATTACTCGTATGAAAGCTGACAACTGGGCGACCTGAGTGGAAGGACGTTTCGATGCATGGCGCAACCCTGAAAAATTATTGGGCAGAATGGAACTCAATTTAGATGGAGGGTAGTATATTCAAGCGGAAATGGGAAACGGCGGATGGCAGCTCCTATAGGATGCAAACTATACTTCCCAAAAGCCGAATCCACGATGTGCCTAAGGAAATGCACGAAGGATGCTCGGAAGGCCACCTTGATGTCAACAAGACCTTAGCAAAGTTGCTGAAAAGGCTTTAATGGCTCCGCGCTCCAGAAGACGTAGAGGACTGGTGTCATAGATGCACAATTTGCGCTTACTTCAAAGGTCCAAGCCGACGACTGAGAGGACGAGTGCAAACCTATAACGTGGGTGTACCGTTTGAAAAGATTGTTGTTAATATCGCAGGACCCTTTCCTGAATACGAATGGGGAATCGACACACGCTGGTTGTGACCGATTATTTCAGCAAGTGGCCCGAGGTCTACCCCATTCCCAACCAGGAAGAAATAACTGCAGCCGAAACGAGTGTTAAATTGGATCAGAAAGTGCGGCGTACCTTGTGAACTACATTCGGATCAGGGCCAAAACTTTGAGTCACTAGTTTTTGGCGAAATTTGCAAGCTGCTGGGGATACAGAAAACGAGGACAACATCGCTGCATCCCCAAGCCGATGGAATGGTCAAATGTTTCAACGGCACACTCAATAAACACCTGGCCAAGATGATTGACGAGAACCAAAGGGACTGAGACCAGCACATCCCATTATTCTTGATGGTGCATGGAGCTGCCGAACTTGCATCAACGAGCGAAGCCCCAGCTAAAATCATCTTTAAACAGACTGTTCGTCGGCCAGCTGATATAAAGTTTGGAACACCCCCTGCGAAACCCCAAACAATCTCATAGTATAAAAGTGAGCTAAGGCAATGGTTGAACCAGATACATTGAACAATGTGAAAACACCTTGAATCGGCTACTGACCGTATGAAGACCAGGCATGATCCAAAGGCAAATTCTGCTGGCCTCCAGCAAGACGACTTAGTGTGGCTATATAACCCACAACGGCGGAAGGGTACTACCATACCGAGTTACAAAGCGAATCAAAGATGTCGTATATCGCATACAGGAACACCGTAAGCTGAGAGCCAAAATGAAAATCGTGCACTTGGACCGTCTTGCTTCATATTACATCCAGGGAGACTTAACTACAACTGGCGACACATCTTTTCGGGGGGAAAAAACTCTGGTAGGGGAGCATTACATTCTGCGAATAATTTACTGTTAATAACATCATGATCAACATTGTTTGAAAAGAAACAACCAAGAAAAGTAAACGAATGACGTCAAAAGCATGTACTCGAAAGCACAAGAATGGACCAAGTAGATCCATGATCAATATCTGAAAGTAAATAAGTGGCGTCACTGCGTTTATTCAGGATTTCTCAAATATCCCAGGTAGTTCTCGTCAGAATATTTGCCAATATACGAGAAATTGATTGAACAACTAGATACCCTATATAAAGCCGAGCTGAATGAATGTGGGATATAGTAAAACTGCAATAAGACGAGAGCGCGAATTGAAGGCGATATTGATTGATAGTGAAGTAAAAGTTTTTCATAATATACTTGAAGACAGTTGAAACATGAATTGATAGTACAAGTGAAAAGTGAATTAAAGTGCGATTTGTAAAATAGTGAAATTAATTATTGTGCATTCTTAGAAAATAAACTCTCTTTACTTAATTTAAGAAACAGTGCGTTTTCATTTTTCCACAGAAGTCGAATTTTGCCAAACTTTGTGGGGAATAGTATGATTTATTAATTTTACATTTTCTTGAATGAATTGTTGAGATTAATCTTAAATGTCCAGATAGTTATTTAAGACTCATTAGCCGTTAGAACTTCAGAAGCATCAAATAGTATTTAACGAAGTTATGGTGGTTTGAATTTTCCTATACCACAACAACAACATTGTATGGCTATGGAACGATATGTGCTTCCAATCAACTCTGACAGAACGGGTTGGTTAGAATTTGCATGAAAACTTCAGGAAGTATATACATTATGAATATCTTTGAGAATTCGTTCAATGAGTGACATCAGTAACTGTAAAACAAATTGGTTGCCGTTTTAATCGATAATACTCTGTAAATTTGTGTAATTCTTCTCCATTTTCAACATTTAAAGTGTATACAGGCTGCTGACTCTTGATGAAAGTGTCCATTTCATAGGTCACAAAATTGTGGTTATTAATTTTATCAGTACAACAATCATAAACACCTTAGAAGTAGAAATTCATCCAACTTTATTAATAATACGAGCAGTCGAAAAAAATTTCAAAGGATTTTAAGCGACATAAGGATGTGACTCCTTGAAATTTTTTTTCCACCGAATATTGTCAAGTAGGTATGGTATCAAATGAATGATCTTTTAATATTTTTCATTAAAATTGCAATATCGATAACGAGGTAGGCAGTGAAAGCAGAAGAAAATGAAAAAATCGTTGTTCTGCTTCGCGATTGGACACCTGAAGACCGAATATTTTGAAAAAAAAGTTCTTTATGAGTACAATAACAGCAAGTACCTCAGAAGTCGCATTTTACCTAACTTCGTAGGGTATGATTCATTAATTTTACATTTTCTTGAATAAAATCGTGAGTGTAATGTTAAATGTCCAGATGGTTATTTATAGGACTGAATAGCCGTTGAGGTTTCAAACGTATTGAATGGTATTTAACGACGTTATGGTGGCTTGAATTTTCTTATACCACAACAACAACAATGCATGGCTATGGAACAATATGTGCTTCCAATCAACTCTGACACAACGGATTTGTTGGGATTTGCATGAAAACTTCAGGAATGATATGCATTATGAATATTTTTAAGAATGAACGAATTGACATCAGTAATCGCAAAACAAATCGCCTACCATTTTAAATGCGAATATTCAGTAAATTTGTGTTATTTTTCTCCTTTTCAACATTTGAAGTATGAACAGACTTTTGACCTAATAAAAGCATAGATTTTATAGGTAACAAAATCATGTTTATTGGTTTTTATTAGTACAACAATATTAAACACCTTAGAAATAAAAATTCATTCAACTTTGTTAATAATAATTGGATTTGTAAATCTAAAATTATTCCCAATGAATTCATACGGGTACCCTCAAATTCACTAATTTCAGTAGTCTGATAAAAGGCCCTTATATTCTGTTAGTTGCAATAAAATCGAATCGTATTGATGGATATAAAATGCCCGTAAAAGACTGCAGCGATTGTCTGCTGCTTTGACGAGCGAGGGTCGATTAGCCTTGTCTGAGGACGCGTGAATGCGCTGACAGGCTAGCATTGCGGTGTTGTGGGGCGAGTTCTTCTCCCCAGCACGAGGGCCCACTACAAAAAAATTTAACATTGACGAATTAAGGGATAACATGGCTCGGTCCGATGGTGTCGAGGCCGAGGTAACCTACTAAAGGAGAAGACTGCCAAAGCAAACAACAAGCTGAACCTGGCGAAAAAAGAACGAGGCTTGAGAACATTTCATCTTTACCGACGATATTTATTGCCCTCAAATAAGAGTGGGGCATCCAGGTGGAAGCAGTGCCCAAGTGAATATTTCTTTTATTTAAAATGGATTTTATTTAAGTACATATAGTTCATTATTCTCTATGCCCTTTGGACATTTTTTGGGTACAGCCATTATTCCATCTGTGTAGAACTTCTGTGGTTTATCGGTGAGAAACTTGGCCAAGTGATTTTCACAGTCCCTTTTTGAAGTGAATTTCTTTTTATTAAAGAAGTTTTGCAGAGACCGATACAAATGGTAGTCTGATGATGCAGGGTCTGGACTATACGGTGGATGCATCAAAACATCCCAGCCAAGCTCTGTCGATTTTTGCCGGGTGATCAAGACAACGCCCTTTCTATTGATCAATTCTGGCCAGTTTTTGGGGTTTTGTAAAATAATTTTACAAAACTTTATTAAAATTGCGTCCTGTCTATCCATCTGTCCAACCGTGCGTCCGTCCGTCCATCCGTTCATGTGTCACATTACTTTTTCTCGCAAACTACCTAAGCTAGAAACATCAAACTTTGTATGCAGGTGTAAAGTGGTGCTCTCTTCAAAGTTCAACTAAAAAAAATGTTATAAGGTATTTAAGGGGGGTCTCCCCATATAGGGAAGTGGCCCCCAAAAAAAAAATTCATCAAAGGTAGCCTATTTGGGTATCAAATGAAAGGTCTTGATGAGAGCTTTTCAAATCAGGTCTTAATTTTACACTTTCCGCTTCGAGGGGCGTACAGGAAGGTGAAATACACGAACAATTTGTGTCTGAAAAAAATTATGGAGGTAGATGTTTATGAGTACCATATCAACAAATACCTTAGAAGTCAAAATTCGCTCAACTTTGTTAATGATAGTATGATATTCGAATTTCACATTTTCCCCAATAAAATCGTTAAGGTACTTTTATGTTTAAGTAGCCCTACAAAAGGTCCTTAAACTTCGCAACTTTGATGAAAATCGAACGATATACACGGAAGTTATAGCCATTTGAAATTTCTCCAATTACAACAACAATAACACATGATTTTGGTATTTTATGGACTTTCCATCAGTTTTGATTTGATCTTCTTGAAATTTTCAAATAAGGCCAATAACATTAATGTTTTTGGGAATTCATGATTTGAGTGATTATGGTTGGTTTGCAACAAAATGGTGACCATTGAAAACAGAAAAACAATGGATTTGCTTTTAAACGTGCACATCTCTTTGTCATTTTCTTAACTTTATTCGTTGCAGTTGACTGCATTTCCCTTCTGACATGAGTGTAGGTCTGTCTACCCAACTTGTTTTGTGTTAATTTATGCGGCATCCAAACGACGAGCTTCTTTGTGTATCCAGCCTTACGCAAACGGTTCAAAACTGTTTGGTGATGGATATTCAGTTCTTTAGCAATGTCTTCTTCAATTTTTTGTAAGATTTCATCGACTTTTTCAGTGATTGGTCGACCTGAACGAGGTGCACCTTTGACATCGAAATTTCTAGAACGAAAGCGAGCGAACCATCTATTGGCTGTGGCTTTTGATGAAGTATCTAGACCGAAGACACCACAATTTTTTCACGAGCCTGCGATGCATTCTCACCTTGATCGTAGTGATATTTTAAAGTATAACGAATATTTTCAGAAATTTCACTCATTTTTAAATGAATACAACTTTTCACATTATTGATGAAATACAAAACGGTCCGTATGAAAATTGTGGACTGGAATGTCACCTTTCAAACGCACATCAGTTTGACTCAATCTGATCAGTATTGCTCGATATATGACAACAAACACCATCTAGTGACAAAAAAGGCTCAATACTTTTTAGAATATCCAATATTTCATAATTATTGTAATGGATGATCATCAGATATCACAACAAAATCTCTAAATGGCTGAAAAGTATAATGGTTTTTGTCCGGTCGTTTAATCCACCGTGGGAAAATCATTTATATCAAATATAATGCAAAACAAAAAGAAATTTCAGGCAATAAAAGAAAAACTGATCCGACGAGCGCACATTTTTGGGGTGGGTAAGCTTATAGTTTCTATCCTATGGACAATTTAGAGCAAATACAAATTTTCTTTGTGAAGAACCATTGAGGCTAGTTTAAATTAATCTTGAAAAATACCAGGATGAATGATTCATTTGCAATATTCTGCAGTTCTACACACATTCCGTGAATGGTAGAAGCAAATTGTAAAAATCATTGTTCTTTTAGAAAATCAAGACAAAAACAAATATTATTGAAACAAAAGAATTGTCACTGCAGAAGGTCATACCAAAAATTTTCAACCAAATCTAAACTTTTCTGACCAATTTACACTGGAGTCAATTTCTCTATACAGTTGCAAAGAGTACTGTTGTGCAATGTTTAGGTAGTTTTCCAATAGGTTCTTAAGCAAATATCAATTGCATTGCTACAATATACGTCCATTTAGGTTGTTGTTGTACTTCAATCAACCCACATTTCCAATTAGAATCAGGCGGCGGTGGTCGAATTCCACAGCAACGAATCAACGAATGGTTTCATGGTAATTCATTTAAGTCTCTTCTAGTTTGGCCGCTAAACAAAGACTGCTGATTATTCAATTTAACTCACAAAACCAAAACGCTTGGTTCATAACCTCAGTGCAGAACCGCTTACGCTGCTGTTTTTTTGTTGTTTTCTTGTGGTAGGGAGGTGAATGCCCATTTATGCACAGAGTGTGGGACTCCCATGTTTGCAAAAAGGCGACCGGACTACCTACTAAACACCTCCCCTGTCAACCTGAGAACCTAGCTTAGAACCGTTTGACACATTACTTCGGGCCAGGTCTCGTTTAAATATGCCGTGAGGCGCCTTCAAGCTGGGGAACCGCCCTTCTAGCGGTAGGGGAGTGGGGAGGAGGAAGTTCCAACTGAGCGATCCTACAGCCCCAACACCCCCAGCTGCTGTGAGTCTCTTTTATCTTTTAGGACTACCCGAACAAAATGTGCTACCTGGTTCCATTTGTCAACCAATTCGAGCATCACCGTGACTACATCATTCGGGGTGAGCTCTCCCGTCTCCCTGTAGTGGGCTCTTCGCAGCCTGCTCCATTTTATGTACGCAAAAAAAAATTGTGGCAGGCATTGTCCTCCTCTCCTGGGTAATACCGACAATCGTGGGACCATGACTTACCAATCTTGTGCAGGGAAGACTGAAAACACCCATGCCCGCTCAAAAGCTGGGTCAGATAGAAGTCAGTCTCACCATGCCTTCGATTTTGTCACGGTCTCACATCTGGGATGAGGCGCGCAGTCCACCTTCCCTTCGTGCAATTTACGCAAGACTGCTGCCAATCGTTGAGTGAGCGCTGTCTCTCTTTATGGACAACCATCTCCCATGCATCCTCGTTTGGGTGCAGACAAATAGAGCGGCGCTCTCTAGCAAGGAGGCCAATAGGTTTCACGCCTGCAATAACTCTCACCTCCGAATCAGAGACTGTCTGATACGAAAATGCAATCCTCAGTGCTCCTCTTCTCTGTACCTGTGCCAGGCGTTTTCGGTCAACCTCCTTACTGAGAGCGTCGCCCCATACCTCTGCTCCATACAGTGACACAGATCCTACAGCACTCATCAAGAGGCATATTCTTGACGGGCTGGGTCCCCCTACGTTGGCTTTAAGTCGACTCAGAGCCGATACTCCTGAAGCAGCTTTCTCAGCCATTGCCCTGATTTGCTCAGAGAAGCTCATCTTTGAGTCGATCAGTAGCCCCAGGTACTTCACCGATGGCTCTGATTCGATTCGCATATTTCCAATACTGATCATCCTTACCCTAGGGACTCTCTTTTTGGTCAAGATGACCACCTCGGTTTTCCCCAGTGCTAAACTGAACCCACGAGCAGTCATCCAGTCCCTCACTCGGCGCATTAGCATACCTAGCCTAAGTTGCGCTTGTTCAACGGTGCGTCCAGCGACCAGAGCCGCAACATCATCCGCATAGCCAACCAAGCGCGAGCCTCAGTAGCCCGTCGTAAGACACGTTCCACAGGTCCGGACCAAGGATGGATCCCTAGGCAACACGATCCTTCGTTGGCCCTGTGTCGTATCGAGAGTAGGCTTCAGTCCTTCAGGTAGTTCCTCAAAAGCCGCATTAGATATTCTGGAACTTGAAAAGAGTTTTCCAGCGTATCCAGAATATCCACCCATCTAGCAGAGTTGAAGGCGTTCCTGACGTGGAGTGTCACCAACAGGACGATCCGTCGCTTGGTGCAACTATATGCCTCTTCGTTTTCAACCACGTTCACCACCTCTGCAATCGCATCAATGGTAGAACGTCCTGCTCCAAAGCCGTACTGCCGAGAAGATAGGTCCACAGCAACACGAATCGCGTCGGTGAATCTTTCCTTGATGAGTTTCTCTAGCACTTTCCCAGCCGTGTCTAGCATGCATAACGGGTGGTATGCAGACGGCGATTCTGGGTTTTCCTTCCCCTTGCTGATCAGCATGAGCCTCGCCACCTTTCATCGTACCGAGAAAACCCCGTCCCGTCGGCAAGCGTTGAATGTGCTGAGCAGTAAATCAGGACAATGGTGATAGACAAGCCGCAACACCTCAGCTGGAACACCATCTGGACCTGAAGCCTTCTTCGCTATCAACGAAAGGAATGCCTCTTCCAGTTCCGGCTTGCGCTACTGTTTGCACTGCACCAAGCGCACTCACATTCGGCATCACTTCTCGATTCCGATTTCGGTGCCAGCGTGGCTAATAAATTATACAAATCGAATGCATTTTAGTCGGGTCCGTAGATTTGCGGGAGTGCAGCTTATTGAGATTTTGACGAATGCTGTTCGAATTCACAAGCTCGTACGGTGTTTGGCGGCACAGCGACGACAGCGAAACGATAAAGAGGTCACTCTAGCTAGCATTAAGTTTTCTTTATTTCAGCAATATTGATATTACGAGTGCCCTAAAACGTTTTTCTAGCTCGAAAACATGCTCTGAGAAATGCTATGATAAGTCGAACGGAAAATTATTTCACGCAACAACATCCGGATGCGTATACCTCGTAACAACACATTCTGTGGTGATTCCGAGAAGCCCCACAATACTGCTGCTCTGATGTCACACAAAAAGCTTGAAAAACACAATGTATGGTTACACGGGTACACGCAATCAAAATATTCCTTGGGTCAAGACCGCGTCCGATATGATTCCACTTTAGTTGAACGTTTTCCAACCTTCCGACATACCGTACGAAAATGACTCTCAAGAACGTTGGAAAGACAACAAACATAAAATCCGCAGATCGCAGGCAGAATAATACGCCCAGTCCTCACTCACGACTCTCACCTAGCTTAATCTGCCTCGCAAACCGATTCTTCGAGATGTCTACCACATGTGGCAATCAAAAACAGGCCTCCTGTCTGTCGCAACGGTGATTTCTTGGCGATTGAGAGTGGAGTGAAGGGGGGGGGAGGAGATGTTAAAAATTTAGAACATCGTTTTAACACACCCCCCAACTCTCAATCCTCTCCAACATTAAATATAATTATTCGTCAATTGACAACCCAAACATTTATTTAATTGTGATCAGATGTTGTCATACAACACAATTGAAGAAAATGGGATGGGAATTGTATTTCAATAACATTTTGGTGGAATTTAAGGCATTAAATTAAAATATTTGAAATGGCAGATCCCCGATGCTGCTGTAATATATTGTGCAAGGACGGGTTCTAGAAGAGCAGCCTTCTTTTCTCTAGAAGGGCACCCTTCTATTCTTCTTCTATATATATATATATATATATATATATATATATATATATATATATATATATATATATATATATATATATATATATATATATATATATATATATATATACATATATATACCGATAATCGTGATATTACAACAAAGTGGTGGCTTTTATTTCAAAGCAAATATGTATTTGTTTCATTTCTCTTTAAAGTTTTAATCGAGTTTATTTACTATTGGTGCCTGCATATCGTTAGTTGAGTATAAAACCCCTCTGAGAGCGTAGTTCTGTCCACCCAACTTGTTTTTTTTTTAATTTGCAAAACCAAATATAGAAGGGTATTCTTAGTTTATTTCAGAAAACAACTACTAACAAACTGTCATTCAAAAACTCTTTTCATATAATTTATCAATTTTTCAAAATAAATCCGTTTCTAATTGTCTTAAATTCGATTAAAAACTACATCAAAAGATAAAGACCACTTGCCTATTTATCAGCTTTTATTAGCATCATCCTCCAGAGCTATTTATAAAAAACGTACACAGACTAATTCTATTTTTATTAGAAAAGCTAAATCTGGACTATGTAAACATCAAAACAATGAGA
Organism: Odontomyia ornata; assembly: GCA_963969285.1. Lineage (NCBI taxonomy): Eukaryota > Metazoa > Arthropoda > Insecta > Diptera > Stratiomyidae > Odontomyia > Odontomyia ornata. The sequence goes on along the minus strand of OZ017738.1, from coordinate 454,626,470 downwards.
AAGTTCCCTTCTTGTTGGTCATTTACCATTCTTTCCATCTTCTGCTTGAAGTTGGATAAAATAAATTGAATGAACATTATTGCCGGATTTTCAGAATGGAATGAAAGAACGAAAAACAACAAAAAAAACACATTTAATTATTTATGTACATTCTGGTAGGTTGTAAATTGTAACATTTGTAAATATTGTGTTAACTGGATATAATGTACTGTAGAAAATAGGGAAAATTGACGTATTAGCTTTTGTTGATTTTAATTTTTTATTCAATTCAAGCAGACAATTGAGAATCCAGACGATTTTAAACAAATTACATATGTACGTTTTATCAATATGAAAACAAGATGAGATAGAAATTTATAGGATTTAGTCTATTTCATAATTTAGTGCAAATTAAACTTTACCTGCCGTTTAACAAACCTTTAGGCTTTACAATATTATTCTTTATCAAAAGAATACTACACTCTTTTACACAAGGTTTTCTTTTAATTATACCCTATGAAGCAGCATTACGAGTACCTGAAACTCTAACTGCAACTTTTTCAAACTAAATCGTCTTTTCAAACAAGTTAGCGCACTGAATAGCCCGGTTAGTTCTTACACAAAATAGAGACAACAATTACCTTCTGTTATTTGAGGAACTCAAACAATTCTTCTTGTCTACGGTCTACTGCATGTTAACACATAACAACTACCCAGCAAACCTTTGGGCTACCCAGAACATCTCCTTGCTGCCGCAAGAATGTTGCATTCACGATTAAGGTGGTAAGGACTAAATGAAAGAGTAGCTCAATGTATCAGATTTGAGCACAACAAAATTCCTCTTTCAGAGGCTTCACAGGAAACGAGGAGAGAATGCAAAAGATTCTAGAACAGATTTTGCTCTCATGAATTTAATATCCCGTTCAATATTCTCAACGCTTACCACGTAAATAGGACACAGAATTGTTATAGACATTGTGGAATATACTCGTACAACTGTTGGGAAGCTTCTTATCTTTTGACGAACATCTTGTAGTAGTCTGGTTTTGAATGTTTCTTTCATTGAAGTTGCAGTTGTTTGTAGGTTTCTAGAGTAAAACTCGCAAGCAGAGTAACGGCATCAGATATAAACTTTTTAGATAGACGTGGCGCACAAGCACATTTTTATGACTTATTTCATTTTAGTTGGTTATTTTGCTTGTAGTTTTATGTTATGTATTTTGGTGATATATTTTTGAACCTACGTAAAATATTAAATGAAATAATTGAATAAATGAAAAAAATGCCATTTTAGACTATCTTCACAGATATGCTAAAGATCTCTACAAAAAAACAAGCATAAAACATCGAACGAAGAATTGAGTATGGTCTGCATAAACTGTCCATAAGAATTAAACATTCATCACAATTCATCTCAATTTGAATCGCTTCATGTATATGATTAGATGTTACAATGCACCCTATACATTTTTCACTTTTCAGCTTAAATTAAAATTATATAGCTTACCTCCGAATTTCTCGCACGCGCGTTTTCCTAATAATTTTACCTTTTCATTAAATATATATCTAATTGCGGCTAATACATCCTGCCACGCGCAAGTGGTCTGTTATACGTACTCCAATATCTTTGATATTTTGTAGTTCGATCCTTAATCTTTAATTAAAGATACACAACATTTCTAGATATTTTGTATACCTTTTGTATGCTTCTTTCTTCGATAGAAGTCAAGAAAATCTTATTTTCTTGATATTTTTGACCCATCTTACATATTTTGAAGCTTTGTTCCTGTTACAGACACAGCAAATTTTGTCATAGAGGCTCTTGCGTCACAACAAGAAAAAATAGTGCTTTTATCAAAATCGGCTCAAGAGATTGGAAGCTGATTGGGCAATCTTTGCTCGAGGGAACGCAGAAATTCAAACGTTCCGAAGCACAAACAAGGAGCATGAATACTCCCGGGAGGAGTATGTACTGCAAGTAAGGAAGGTGTACAATAAACTTAGAAATGAGTTACGCGAACTGGAAACCACGTTGCCAGTTTCCAAATCAGATAATCTGATCAAAAAACAATTTTTATTAATTTCTTCGTTGAATTAGGCAATTAATCTGCCACTGCCTCGCTTCTATAAACACCCGCACTGTCAATTCCTCAATCAAATTGCCAAAAGCTACCATCTCAACATTTTCACGCAATTACTTGAAAGAGTGTTCATTTGCGGAGCTATTTAAGCAAACGATCGATAGACAAGCCTTGTCTGATACCCAAAAATTATTTTATCTACACTTAAATTTTGCGAGGAACTAAGCCATTTAATTCAGCACTTACCATTCAAACAAAAATTATCAAATAGCCAGGACCATTTTATTTAACAGGTTTAATAATCAACACCTCATTGTCTCAGCATTTCTGAAAAAAAGAGTACATGTAGAGAAATCAAGGATTAAAATGATATCATTAGTTGACTTTAGTTCAGCCAAAGATTCTCTGAATTCCGGGGAGGTTTTACACTTCACGTATACCCCAAAAAGCAAAAAAAACATATACCTTTCTTTTGAAGGGTGTGGGCTACAGAGAGGTCAAGGTCAATTTCCTTCAAGTGCTCAAAGAAGCTGCACCAAAATGCCACAAAATTCGTCAAACTAATGATGAAAATTATATTCCAGAAGCTGTAATATGCGAACACATAACAAACCTAATTGGCCAACATGATCCACACACCATTGAAATTGCACTCAGTTATCCCAAACGGGGAGAATGGAAGGCTGCAACGTTACAAGAATATGGAGTACTCCAAAAAAATAACATGTGGGCCCTAGTAGAACGAATGCCAAATATGGAAGTCATCAAGACAAAAATCGTTCTACGCACAAAACGTAAAGGAAACGGATCAATCGAAAGGCGAACGGCAAGTTACACCAGAGCATCTGCACCTGTATGTTAGCACGTATCAGCTCCATTCAGATGCTCATGATCATATCCGCAGAATTGAAAATGGAGATTCAAAAGCTTGACTTCATCAGTCCCTACCTGAAGATCGAAGATATCTACCTCGAAAAACCCAAAAAATCCCACGAAATTTTAGACGAAAGCGAGTGAAAGCAGTAATCGCCCGTAAAAGTGTGCGAATTTCAAAAAGCACTCTATGACCTGAAACAATCAATTACGCAGTAGTATGGAAAGTTGGACGAGAAGCTCCGTGAATCAGGTTTGCAACCTCTTAGCGCTGATTTGCTTGTAAACAATGCTTAGCAATGAAACACTTGTGGTGGTTTGATATACGTAGATCATCGAACGGTTGCATTTAACAACAAGGGGTCACTCAGCTCGCTCATAATCTAGCTTGCGAATATCTTCGATATGAAAGACATGAGCCGTTTGAAGTACTGTCTTGGAATTTAATTTAAGCAGAATCCTGAAGTGCGCGGAATCAAGATATATCAACATAAGTACACGAATAAAGTCATAAAAACGCTTTAGTATGCAAGATGCCAAAACAGTGTCAATGCCAATGAGACCGAACTAGAAGCTCACATAAAAAATATCGGAAAGAACCCCCAGGAGATGTTGGAAGTGGAAAACATTATATACCAAAGTTTAATTGATTTACTTGTGTACCTTGCAGTGTGCACAAGACCGGATACTATATCACATGCAGTGAGTTTTCTGGGTTAACTAAGCTAAAAAACTAGACTCGAGTGGCACATCAGCAACCACACGCCTGCACAATCATGCTGCGGGAGCGGTCCTTGTCAAGAAACACAAGCCAACGATGAGGCCACACCACCACTCCTGAACCAGATAGTCGAACAGGTTACTGCTGCTATCACACCAAGCACGGGGCCCTAGCGATGCAATGCAGCCATGTTCCTTCCCAGCTTTAGACCACACTACCACTCAAAAAATTAGGGTTGCCGGCGCTGTACTCAGCAGACACCACCGGCGATACCTTGGAGAGACGCCTTTATGTGTCCAACCACACCACAAAAACCAGGTTCTTGGTAGACTCCGACTCTGCCCTCTCCATCATCCCGAGGCATTCCATCGCCAGGCCTCTTCGTAAGCAGAACCTCGTGCTACAGGCAGCCAATGGCATGCCCATCACAACCTTTGGATATCAGCAGCTTACCCTAGATTTTGGGCTACGCCGGCCACTCCACTGGTCGTTCTTGGTAGCAGATGTCCAAACAGCCACTCTACCGGTTTTGACGAGACCACGTCGCCTCGTGGGAAAACGCCTCACTGCAGCCAAAGCCGACTTCACTTTCTTGCTGGAATGAGGCATAATTCAACCCTCACCGAACCCAGGGGGCCAGTCCTCTGCACATGGCTCAAGGGCGGTGGCCATTGGTGAGCTACTGAGGATTAGCGTCAACTCAGCACTTAAACTCGACCATACCGTTACCCATTGCCCCTCATTGAGGATTTGATTCAGGAGGCCAGCAGCACTGTTTTTTTCAGTAATCAACCTCCAGCATGCCTTCTAGCAATTTCCGGTTGCTCCTGAAGATGTGTGTAAGATGGCAGCCACCACGCCCTTCGGACTGTACAAATTCCTGGGGATGCTTTGGGTCTACGCAACGTAGCCCAAATGATGCAGTGGACTCTAAACCATCTGCTGAGGAAGTTGGACTTCATCGGGGTCTATCAGGACGATATCCTAGTTTTCTCAGCCAGCCACGACCATTATCAGTGCCACCTCGAGCAACTTCTCTTTCATGCTGCAGGTTGTAAAGCTCCACGCTAACTGGGATAAATGCCAAGTCGGTCAGCCTGACGTCGTGTTTGCTAGATACCACATGCGAAACTGGATTTCGACCACCAGTCCCAAAACAGAAGCCATCGTATCTTTTCCCAAACCGGTCGACTCATCCCAGCTGAGACGTTTTCTTGGAATGCTGAATTTTTATCGCCGCTGCATGCCACACGCTGCTGAGTCCCAAGCGCCATTCTCGAAACTGCTAGAAGGATATACAAAAGAGAAAGCACTACTCACCTGGACAACCGATGTTGAAGCGGCTTTTGAACGTTGCAGGCAAGGCATCGCCGAGGTAGCCACGTCAGCTTTTCTTTCGCCTTCGCACCTATTGGCACTCCGCACTGATGCGTACAGCACTGCCATTGGTGTGACCTTGGACCAATAATGGGCGATGGCACTTGGGTACCGTTGGGTTTCTTATCGAGGAAGCTCTCGGAAACTGAGCAACGCTATTCAACTTACGACCGCGAGCTTCTTGCGATCTTTGCTGCCATGAAGTTCTTTCAGTGCACCTTGGGAGGAAGACACTTCATCATTTATATCAACCACCGGCCACTTATATTTGCTCTGACGCGTCGCTCGGACGGAGCCTCACCCCGCCAAAGTAGACAACTGGACTTCTTTGTCCAATTCGATTCACGAGTGAAATACACACCACGGGGTGACATTATCGTCACTGATGCACTTTTATGCATAGAAATGGTCACAATACCCACCACAATCACAGCTCAAGCCATCAGCGAAGCACAGAACATAGAATACCAGTTGCTCCACCTCCTCGGGGGCTGGCCTTGGATAGCTACTCAGCGTACTATGTGGAATTTAATGGCACCATTAAGCCTTACCTGCCAGTTGCGCTCTGCCGTCAGGCTTCCGACATCGTCCGTCAGCTGATGCATCTGAGTGGACGTGCCACCTGGAGATCACATCGGACTAAGGATGCCAGTTTGAAGCCGACCTCCTGAATCAGCTCAGCCACCTCTTGGGCGCCAACAGCGTCCACATCACTCCATACTACCCTTAAACCAATGGCATGGTTGAACGGATGCACCGCACTCTCAAAGCAGCGTTAAAATGCGTTCCGGAGACACCATGGCTACAGGCGCTTCTACCGATCTTGCTGGCTCTACGAAGCACATTCAAGGAGAACCTGCAAGCCTCTCCTGCAGAAATGGTTTTCGGCGCACTGCTTTGGATCCCGGGCGAGTTCATCACAAGATTTTGTCACCGACTTACGCCACCTCTTCAAATCGATTCGTCCTGTCCCTTCAGCCAGACACACGGTTCACCAACCATTTGTGTTTCGCCACATCGATGCTGTAAAGAAGCCGCTCGATCAGCCATACTTCAGACCTCATCGAGTCGTCAGAAGGATCAAAGCCAGCACATACGTCATAGACGTAAATGGCGTCATAAAAACCCTCTCCACCGAACAACTCAAACCAGCCTACCCGGAGGAATCAGATGCCCATTCAGCGATACAGCAGCCATACTCAACTCCTCCACAGGTGTCTACAACACCACCTCTGCTGCGCCAGCGCAGATTTTGCCGGAACAACAACTCCAGCCATCTAAAAAGAGAGTCATGGTTTCACACCCTTCGATGCATGCGAAAGTCATTGGGGAGGGAGTGACTGTCACGACTCAGAACGTCCCAACATTGGCGCACGCTTCACGGCGCAAACAAACCCTCGTCTCACGAGAATCTTCAGCTGCCAGCCGATTCCACATATCAGCGGCGCAAACAATTCCCTCGAGAAGAAGGGAAATTTGCTTGAGCAACTTTTCTAGCTTCTCGTGAATTAACATACATGAAAGAACCTAAGCAAATGTCCTACTGGTTTTAAGTCAACAATATCATCAGCATCAGCAGCAACAACATCCTACGCATCATCCTCAACATCATCAGCATCATCATCAACATCATCATTCATCATCAACAACAACGACATCATCATTCATCGTCGTAGCCACCTACGTCATCGTAAACAAAAGGGTGAAATAAATACTGTAATTTCCACAGAGTAAAATATAAATGTAGAGCAAAAGCTAAAGGCAAAGATTTTTACTTCAAAACTTTCAAGAAATCGGTCTCTTTTGAAAAATTAAATCTCGTTTCGAATTTCTATTTTTTTTTGTTTTATTTTTGAGTTACCAATTATTTTGTTTTACTATAAAAACAAGCAGTATTATTTTTATGTCTTAATTTTGCTATTTCAATAAATTATTTTTGTTTCAGTGAAAAGTAAAATTTTTAATCTATATATATAAAAATGAAACCCGTTTTCCGTTGTCACGACATAACATGAAAACGGCTTGACCGATTTGGCTTATTTTTTTTTTGTAGTTTTCTAATACTCTGTACAAGGTTCTTACGGAAACAAATATTAAGAAAATCTCTCAGAAAGATTGAAAAATATACATTTAATTTTGCATATTTTCAAAAATGCGCGTAACGAATGTCAACGTCATTCAATTTAAAACAAAAAATCTGTGGTAATCTGTGACACCACATCGATAACCGCGCTAACAAATGTCAACGTCATTCAATTTAAAACAAAAGAATCTGTGGTAATCTGTGACAACAGATCCATAACCGCGTTAATAATAATTTTATTATGTTTTTGATAAAGTTCGTTTTGTTTTAAAGACTAAGAAGTTTTTTGTTTGCTAATAAGTGTTTGTTAATCACGGTAAGTTCACTTCACTTCATATCGATTTTTGGTAACTTTTGGTGACTACACAATATTACAATTTTACATGGTTATATAGAAAATATATAAGATCTTTTTAATTTCAGTTAGATTTTCGTTTTTAACAATGCCATCAACCCGACGTACAAACTTAGGGCGCAGAACTCGAAATACGGCAAGTCAAAGAAATATAAGAGCAAATCAAACTGATGAGCAACGCGAAGCGCGAAATGAACTTCAACGGAATCATACATATTGAGTGAAATTGAACCCTATGGAATAAACACTATTATGAAAATATATATGTTGTTTTTTTATTTAATAAAAATTAGTCCAGTTCAAATTGAATAGGTACTCATACATAAGATAGGTCAGCTATACAATATAAAGTAGTGCATCAAAGCTAGGTTAAGGCGGTACGAAGTTCGCCGGGTAAACTATCTGAAATAATTTGACATGATAGACGTTTACGTAAACTTTACAGGAAAAATAAAACGATGTCTCTAGGTAGCAGCACTCTTGACAATTATATGTACTTGATTGACGAAATTTTGTTCAGAACTCTCCGACTCTCTCTTGGTCGGTTTTGTGACTATTGACGATGATTTGACATTCGACTTCTAGGCGAAACGAAGTTCGCCGGGTCCGCTAGTAATAAAAAAAAAATGTTCATCAAATTTGAAAACGGATATTTACTCTTTATCTCCATGTGCCTTTAGTGCTGAAATAAATTGCGGGATTACGATATGTTGATCGTAAAGATGACCTTTCAAATCATTAAAAACTCATTCCATTAACTAGCACAAATACCGCATCTAGCATGTCGTGCGTGACGTTATTGTTGAACTAAACCCATACCCAAATGTAATTGGATACATGTACTGGAAGAGTCGCGATCAGATCAGAATGCAAAACATGAAGGTCACACACAAAACACCCAACATCCACGGCTGAGAAGGCTGCTTCGGGAATATCGGCCTGAGTCGACTTAAAGCCAACGTAGGGGGACCCAGCCCATCAAGAAGGTGCCTCTTGATGAGTGCTGTAGGCTTAGTGCTACTGTACGGAGCAGAAGTATCGGGCGACGCTTACAGTAAGGAGGTATACCGAAAACGTTTGGCACAGATTCAGGGAAGAGGTGCACTGAAGATTGCATCTTCGTATCCGACAGTTTCTGATTTGGCGGTGAGAGTTATTGCAGGCGTGATACCTAATGGCCTCCTTGCTAGAGAGCGCCGTGCTATCTACCTACGTCGAAACAAGGATGCGAGGGAGATGGTTGTCTGCGAGGAGAGACAGCACTCGCTCAACGATTGGCAGCAGTCTTGGGTGAATTGCACGAAGGGAAGATGGACTGCGCGCCTCATCCCGGATGTGAGACTGGGGATAAATCGAAGGCATGGTGAGACTGTCTTCTATCTAACCAAGCTTTTGAGCGGGCATGGGTGTTTTCAGTCTTCCCTGCACAAGATTGGTAAGTCACGGTCCTCTGATTGCCGGTTTTGCCCAGGAGAGCTCACCCCAGGTAGTGAAGTCGGAGTGATGCTCGAATCGGTTGACAAATGGAACCAGAAGGCACATTATAAAATGAACTTACAGCAGCCAGGGCTGTTGGGGCTTGGGGATTGCCTGTCTCGTACTTCCTCTTCCCCTCTCCCCCAGCTTGAAGGCGCCTCACGGCGTAACAAAACGAGACCTGGCCAGTAGTAATGTGTCGAACAGTTCCAGGCTGCGCTCTCAGGTTGACAGGAGAGGTATTTAGTGGGTAGTTCAGTCGCCTTCTTGCAAACATGGATGTCCCACAATCTGTGCGTAAATGACAAATTGGAGTTAACCGGATCGGAGAGTGTAAATTAAATGATTGATTGTTATTTTTACCAAACGTTATTCTCGTTTTCTAAAATCATGTAAGCAGTAACCAACTTTCAAGCCTTGCTATGTCCTTTCTAAATGGATACAAGAATATATCGCAGTATCTCTTTTTCCAATATAGTTTCAATTGTTCTGTATAAATACTCTAAGTAATTGTTGAAAGGTTTCTCCGTCCGTCCTCTATCAACACAATTAATCCTAAGTTTTTCCCTACAAGCAGATTTCAAGAGCCTTACCTTTTGCAGGACGTTCACAATGACACCTCATTAGCAAAATCCTTAAAAATAAAAGACCGTTTAGTTCCACGTTTTTCTTTCCCCGGATTGTCACTCGTGACATTTGGTTTTCTTTCCAGTGTGAAGATGATGCCTGTGTTATCTTATTGCAGTGGGTTCGGTTTTGTTCGATTTTTGCTCTCCCCGCGATGTCACGCTAATATGCTATTACAAAGAAGGAAATATTCAAATAAATTTGTTCATTAGGGCCAGATGTATTAAAATACCTAGCATACCAGCTATTGCTTGTACTTCGATGAAACTCCTTACGCAAAATTGATTTCAAACGGAAACTCAACAGGCAATGTGAATGAAAATGAATGACTCAATAAATAAAAATACTTAAGACCACAAAATAGTGATATTTGGGTCAAACAAAGCTTGCTCTCTGTCTATGTACACTTGCCAGAAAAAGTATCCGTACAACATCAAAAGAAAGTGACATATTGGGAAATTTATCCTAAAGAAGGCTGCTACATTTAAATATCCAAGCAACAAAATTTACTCATTAATGAAACTATCTTTTATATAAATTTTTGTTGTGGAATCCTTTAAAAACTAGATTTTACAAAATAAAAACAAAAAACTGCACTTAAACGAACAAGAAAAAGTATCCATACATGACAATATTAATTGGAAATATTCAAATATTTTATTACATATCAGGGTTTAATAGCTTGTCGGGATAAACTTTTCTTTTAAGAACCTCCTCATGTCGATTTGGCGTGGAGTGAACCAATTTGGCTATGTCCTGCCTGGTAATTTTGCCCCATTCATTGACGGTGACATTTTTCAGCATTTCCTTCGAGGATATGCTGTGCTGACGGATCCTGCGCTCGAACAAGTCCCACAAATGCTCAATGGAATTAAGGTGTGGGGATTGGGGCGACGTACACAGTTGATGTTTTGTGTTGTAGAGCAACTAAAGCTTCACATTGTGTGATGTGTGCTTGGGATCATTATCTTGCTGGAACCAGAAATCGTCACCAAGCTGTTCAACTGCTGAACGCTTTGCTTCAAATTCACCTTCAAAATATTAAGGTAACCGTATCGATCCATAGTTGATTCTATAAACATAAGTTAGCCAACTTCTTCTGCCGCCATACACCCCCAGACCATCCCACCACCTCCACCATGTTTCACAGTTGGTACGAGACTTTCTTTTTCGAGGGCAGTAACGCTCTTCCGCCACACTAACTTTCTTCCTTTAATGCGAAATTTGTTTTCCTCTGAGAATAAGACCTGTTCCCAAGACTCTGGTGGCTTGTTTATATATTTTTTTGCGAAATCCACACGTTTCTTCCTGTTCACTTCCGAAATGTATGGCTTCTAACGTGCTATGCGTGAGCGATATCCATCTCTCTTTAGTATTTTTCGTATGGTATCTTCGTGGAGAACCTTGCCAAAATAGTCTTTTATATTTGCAACAATTTTGGGAAGCAGTTACTCGAGAATTCTTTTTAACTGCCTGCAAAACGTTTCTTTATTTGCGTTCAGTCGGTATGAAGGGTCAAACACAACGAGGCTTTGACATAATCGAACCAGTTGTATTGAATGTTTTCCCCACATACAACTTCCCCACATACAACTTCCCCACATACAACTATTTCACCAATTTCGCGCAAAGTTTTCCCTTCGCTCTTAAGTTTAAGCATACTTTTCCTATCCTCAGCACTGATTTCACAAATTTTGGGTGTCATGATGTATTCTAGTGCACAAAAATTAAAAAAAAAACTGCATTCTCTTTTAAACTTATCACAACTTAAAGTAGAACTATTATCAGACCTACAAAAATTAATATGCATCTGGATACATATGTATGTCATCGCATAACACGGGGAGTCCCCCGCTTTGTTCTGTACGGATACTTTTTCTGGTCTATTTTGGTGCCATAAATTGATTTTGTTTGAGTTTCAAGTCTTTCTACATAGTATATATTATGTAGCATACTGTGAATCATGCAGAAGCGTAGATTTTATGATACTATAAAAGAATGCATTTAAATTAAGTGGCCACATCCTTTTTAATACAATGACAACTTTGTTATCTTGCATGTACGGATACTTTTTCTGGCAAGTGTATGTATGTACATATATTCTGTGATGGACAGTACCACACGTGACTGTGACCGTTACAGTTGGGTTGCCTCAAAATGTGCTCCAAGTATAATTCGACGTAAACCTTGACTCAAACTAATGTCTAACAGCTACACCATTGGAACGGCGAATATTTTCATTAATTTACAATAATATAAATTTCTGTCAAACAATAAAATAGAAACGTAAACTTTTTACAACTTATTAAATAATTTCAGGGTCATTGAATTTTTGTATACCATTTGATAATACAAATATGCCCTCGTGTTCCATATTCAAAACAATTTCTTCCCTCAGCAAGAAACTTCAGTTTTCAAGCGTCTTAGAAATGATTGTTGCCAAGCAGGCATTGTCTTCACACATTCCGGTATAGTCATTCGTATGAATGGATTTGAGGATACAACCAAAAGATATGAAGCAACAAACCATGTCAAAGTTGAGTATCCCCCACTAAACATGCTCTACTATACTCATATTTCCTTCTTCTGGCACTATATTTGCCTTTCAATTTTGACACCATAAAGAGTATGTAAAAAAAGACGAATGACATAACATACAATTATGATAAGGATACCAAAAATTTTGCTTCGCTTGATGTTAGCAGATTTGAGCTTTCATTTTAAAAATGGTCGACAAAAGAATTTGGGTGAGGCAATAAAGTATGTAATGGTCGAATATCATTTTCATCTCATCATCTTTAAACAATCTGTGATCCCGCATGGGTATTTATAGTAGAAAAAGCCGCAGGGAACGAAATAAGCATCTCATCACGTCCTGAAAGATTTAAGGTTCGTGTGTCCCATTCAGGATGTCTATTTCGCATTTATTGCTGTGACGTGCTTTGGTGGGCACAGTGCCAAAGAGCTACCTGTTGGGTGTCTTTATTGCGGTTAACTGAACTTGTTCAACTTTTATCGAGGCGAGTTTATTGGGGGCGGCGTTGAATGTAACAGGTTGTGCGCTGAATTTCACCTGCTCTTTTGGCTAGATACTCAACAATGGGTTGCCATTAGGTCTGGTTAATAAAATCGAAATGACGATAAGCAATAAAGTCGACTCTTTCCGCAGTTAATCTGCTCATCAATGCATTGAGATCAAAGGGAATATTATTTTCTTGGGGATTTTTATTCCGGAATAAGTAAATTTGAGACAGCACAAAAAGCACCGTGATTATACTTAAGACCATTGGCCAGGAGATTTCGGAGGGTTGTGATTAGGGTCAATTTTAGTGAAAAGGGTCAAGGGCATAGAGAACCGAGCATAAATTTTCTTTGATATATTAACATTTCAATATAAAATGAAAATTGCAGGCAATTATAGTTTATAAAGTGTTGAAAGGAAATATCGTCGGCCGTGGCGTACGCCCCAGGCCCCGCGTCGGTATATGACCCCCAACTATGAGAAATTGGCCGCCGAACTTGAAACTATATTTTTCCTTAATAAATATCACTTTTAATAATGAAAGTGGGATGCTACGGAATTTTTACTTTATTGGATGTTGTGTGCTTTTAACGACAGTAAGCTGCCCGTAACTGCTCGCTGCGTATTTTCGATTGATGAGCCGACATTTTGAATCGTGAACATTAACGCAATTGCCGTGTCAAATTTTCATTCGTGTGTGGCCGCCATATTTTCTAGTTGAAAATGTCGGTCACCATAGTTCGTATTGATTCGCTCACAATCAACGAACTCAAACATGAGCTGCGTACGCAAAATTTGACGACAAGAGTCAACAAACCCGAATTAATTTTTCGTCCGACGGAAGCTGTCAATGGAGGTGATGTTAAAATTTTAGCCAAGAACTCTCGTGCATCCGACGAAGCGATAAAGTTGCAAGAAAGCGTGCGAAATCTCACAACTTTAGTTCAAGCATTATAGCCCAGTCATATTAGGGCTTTCACCTCGGAATGAAAGATAATAAGCTGCAAATTGGTATGAACCTTTGTTTTGTCATTCTAAATGTTGTCTCAAAAGTCACAATCGTTATCGTGTCCGCGTCTCAAGATATTCAAGGTCAAAGGTCACAAAAATCGGTTTTTCGCGAATATCTGGCTTCCTATCGGTTAAATGAGATTTGCATTTATTATAAAAGTTGTAGGCTATAAAATTCCCTACAACTTTTGTTTAAACTTTTTTTTCATACGACCAACCGTTTTGAAGGTAGAGCGCGAAGAGTGCACATCGTACAGTCATATACGGCCTAATGCAAGGTCAAGCGTGAGTTATGGTTATCAGTACGTTATAAAGTCAATTATTTACTTGGAAATTACAATTATTAAACAATGCCTATTATTTATGTACTAACTATTAATTATTTATATTTAATTAAAGTAAGTAACTTGATTTGCAACGGTACAATTTCAAACTAACGAATAATCTTGACTCATACAAAGTGGAGAGAGTGGCCTTGAATACTATAGAACATCTGTCCCGGCAATGAATAGAAAAGGGCATAGGGTAGGGACAAGTATTTCCAGGTATATAAGTATTGAGAAATTTACGCGTTTTAAAGAAAAGATATATAATGTCGTGTTAACTTAAAATAAAACTAAAATATATAATCCAGAATTAATAATATTTTATACTTAAATAGTTAAATATGAATAATTATATATAAATAATCAAGTTACTTACTTTAATTAAATATAAATAATTAATAGTTAGTACATAAATAATATATATAATTATTCATATTTAACTATTTAAGTATAAAATATTATTAATTCTGGATTATATATTTTAGTTTTATTTTAAGTTAACACGACATTATATATCTTTTCTTTAAAACGCGTAAATTTCTCAATACTTATATACCTGGAAATACTTGTCCCTACCCTGTGCCCTTTTCTATTCATTGCCGGGACAGATGTTCTATAGTATTCAAGGCCACTCTCTCCACTTTGTATGAGTCAAGATTATTCGTTAGTTTGAAATTGTACCGTTGCAAATCAAGTTACTTACTTTAATTAAATATAAATAATTAATAGTTAGTACATAAATAATAGGCATTGTTTAATAATTATAATTTCCAAGTAAATAATTGACTTTATAACGTACTGATAACCATAACTCACGCTTGACCTTGCATTAGGCCGTATATGACTGTACGATGTGCACTCTTCGCGCTCTACCTTCAAAACGGTTGGTCGTATGAAAAAAAAGTTTAAGCAAAAGTTGTAGGGAATTTTATAGCCTACAACTTTTATAATAAATGCAAATCTCATTTAACCGATAGGAAGCCAGATATTCGCGAAAAACCGATTTTTGTGACCTTTGACCTTGAATATCTTGAGACGCGGACACGATAACGATTGTGACTTTTGAGACAACATTTAGAATGACAAAACAAAGGTTCATACCAATTTGCAGCTTATTATCTTTCATTCCGAGGTTGACCCCTTTTTTTTTACCTAATATGACTGGGCTATTAAATATTCAGGTATAGAGTATTGCTGGCGGATTTTCAAACTCTATTTCAGGCATAACCTCTGGCGTGTCGCCAAACTTTAATATGGCATCAACCTCTAGTCTTCGTTTCTCGGCAGACGATAGGCAAAACGTGTCGAATGAGGCTGTTGTGATGGAATCAACACTGAATCTACATCTACCACTGACAGATGAAGATCAGTCGCCGTAGCCGACACAACAAGCAGTCCCAGTACGCCAAAGCATGTTCCATATTTTGCGCGGCGTCATTAAAATAATTCCAGAATTCGATCCAATGTTAAGCACATCACTGACAGCGCAACAGTTTGTTCATCGTGTGAAATCACTAGCATCCATATATTCATGGGATGAAAACATTGTTCTTTTTGTAGTGTAAACAAAAGCTCGAGAGCCAGGAAAATTGTGGCTAGATGCAAGAAGCGGTATTTTCAAAAGCATCGATGCATTTGCAAAGTCTTTAGAAGAGGGATTCGAGTCTACCGAAAATGAGGCCGATGTATATCTTCGTATAATGGCAAATGTTAGACGCTCAAACGAGTCATATATGGATTATTATTATTGAATGTGTGCGAAAGGTAGATGCGCGAGGATTAGTGACGCAGCCATTATAAGATATATGCATGAAGTGTTAAACGTCGTTCAAATGCAAACCGCTGTCATGTGCTTTACATTCAAAACGACTAAGGAGTTTTTGTGTTGCCTCAAAACTTATTTAACAAACCAAAGTAAGATAAACATACCAATCACGAGAAAATCACATAATGAAATAAAAAGTATAAGCCCGATGAACGTGAACTCTGTGTCAAAAAAAAAATGTAATAAGTGTGAGTCGGTAGCGATGGCTGTTGCCGACACAAACGACGTGAAAAAGCGTATTTTTTATAATTGTTATAAACAGGGGTACCGTGAACTGTTTTTTGCCCCAACGACGACCGCGACACAGTGCGGATACATGCAAAATCGAGATAAACCAGAATATGTGAATATCGCGGATATTCGTCAGTTACGTTCAAACTATTCCCCACAAAATCAAATAGTCAAAAACATTCAGATGGATGGAAAAATTTTGGACGCGTTTATAGATTCGGTTAGTAATCGATATCTCGTGCGAGAACCATGCGCGTACAACTTAATAAAGTGTACTAGCAAAATTAAAAATAGACGATACAATCGTACGCGTGGACCTATATGTTGTAGCCGATCACCTTATACCAAATAGTTTGCTTTTAGGATTTGATGCATTGAACGAAGTTTCCCAAAGAAAAATTATTGAAAATGGCCAGCGTCACGTTGTCCTGAAATACCCAACATGGTAAGAAATTTAATTGCAGCTGAATCCACCAAACTGCGGGTACTACTTGATGGTTTCCGTAATTGTTTTTCAGAGACTACGGCCAAAATGGATCGATGCAGGACAAAATCAATAAGTATCGAGTTGACATCCGACACGTCTATCCATGCTCGACCATATCGTATACCGTTGGCTAAAAGAGATAAGATTGAGCAGATTGCGAATAAATTGTTGTTCACAAACGTAATTCGTCCAAGTTATTCATTATACTCTTTGCCTATTGTTTTGGTTCCCAAGTAAGATGGGAAGGATCGTCTTTGTATCGACTTCCGTGCGATAAACGCTATCATCAAGAAGAAGCCGTACCTAATGCCAACAGTTGAGAAATAGCTCTCACAACTCATGGAAAAGCAGTTCTTCACGACACTAGATTTATTTTCTGGATACTACCAAATTAATACGGATGAAAAATAACGTCAGTACACCGTATTTGTGACTCATTTTGGTCATTTTGAGTACAACGCATTACCTTTTGGCCTCTTTAATGCGCCGATGATTTTCCAACAGGTAATGATCGACTTGATTCGTCGTATGAAATCAAGAAATATTGTAAACTATATGGATGAAGTCATCATCCCCAGTGTGACGGCGACTGAGGCCTCAAAGCTCTGAAGCATGTTCTGGAAATGTACGGGAGATGGGTCTTACACTTAGACCGTTAAAGTATGTTTTTTTTGCATCCAAGCTAACCTTCCTGGGTCTTCGCATACATAGAAACGGAATGAAGCCTGGAAACCAGAAAATTTACTATATCCAAAAATTTCCAATGCCTGAAAATGTAACCGATGTCAGAAGATTTCTTGGGTTAGCGGGGCTCTTCCGCAAATTTATTGAAGGATTCTCAAAAATTTCTAAGCCGCTAACGAATTTGTTAAAAACGAAGGAACAGAAATCCTTCGTATGGGACAAGACCGCAGACATGATAGAGCTTCAACGAGCTGATAACTCGTCTCTGTAGTGATCCCGTTCTAGCTCTTTATGATCCACGGGCTGAATACGAGGTACACACTGACGCCAGTTCTATTGGTCTCGCCGGAGTCTTGATGCAATCTACGTAGGAGAAACCATTCCGGCCAGTAATATATTTTAGTAGACATTGCACCGATGCTGAAACGAAGTACAGTAGCCACGAATTAGGGGTACTTCTGATTTTATTTGATTCGAAAACACTTGCGAGTGGTGTCCGATTGTAATGCAATATTGACGATGAAGTTGACCACTCCACTTAACAATCGAGTTGCATGATGGTGGCTAGAACTCCAAAATTCGAGTTTGATGTGGTACATCGAGCAGGAAACAATATGAACCATGTCGATGCATTAAGTCGCCGACCAAACGATAAAGTGTTACTGATACAAAAACCTGATCAGAGCCACTGGTTGATATCGTTACAACGACAGCACCTGAAACTAAAGGAAATTATGGATATTATTTATGGAGTATGTAAATCAGCTCAATTTGCCCAATTAAAATGCGATTACACTCTTAAGA
Organism: Odontomyia ornata; assembly: GCA_963969285.1. Classification (NCBI taxonomy): domain Eukaryota; kingdom Metazoa; phylum Arthropoda; class Insecta; order Diptera; family Stratiomyidae; genus Odontomyia; species Odontomyia ornata. The sequence goes on along the minus strand of OZ017738.1, from coordinate 454,608,508 downwards.
AAGGAAGATTGATGCAAAAAGTAAATGGTGATCTTAAATTTGTAGTGCCATCAGCCGTCTGTCGGAGACTAGTAAAAAGATTTCATGACGATGCCGGTCATTTTGGCGTTGATCAAATGGTCCATAGGATACAAGAACTATTCTGGTTTACTCGAATGCGTAACTACGTGAAGTCGTACATTGCTTCATGTCCGGAATGTTGTCTCAATGAAGTACCAGCAAGAAAAACCGAAGGTCGTTCGTTTTATGAACAGGTTGAACCTATACCTTTGAGGGTATTGCATATTGATCACTGAGGACCATTTTCTAAGAGTAAGAAAGGCAATCTACACATAATCGCAGTAACGGAGCCTTTCAGTAAATTCACAATGGTTCAAGCCACGAGAGCAGCCAACAGTCGACCAGAAGTTACTATGTTGAGGGATATCAGGTCATACTTTGGACTACCAATCCGTATTATAAGCAATCGAGGGTCGGCATTAACATCGAAATAATTCAAGGATTACTGTGCAACGTTTGATATTCATCACGTTAAGGTGCCTGTGCAAACTCCACATGCTAATGACCAAGTTGAGCGCGTTAACCAATCAATATTGTCATATCTACGATGTTCGATGACGGACTGTAAAAAATGGGACGAGTTTGCAATGAGTACTAAATTCTCAAATCAACTCCGGACTCATACCTCATCAGATAGTTTTTGATTTCCGTTTGAGGGATGTAACAGCAAGCCATATCATCCAAGCACTACAAGACGATACAGATGACAATAATCAACTGTCGATAACCAAAACTCGGCAGGAGGCTGCACAGCGTATTATGACCGAAAAGGAATGATGGAAAATAATATTTGACGAGAAACATAAGACTCCTGTTTTATATGAAGAAGACGATTTAGTGGTTATACAGAACATAACCAATAGCAACCGGGGAGTTCCATAAATTGGAGCCAAAGTATTGAGGGCCATATGACCTAACTTGGCAACACCGTAGCGAGGCACTCAGTGAGTGGAATCGAGTCGAACCAAGCAAGTGGCTCGTAGGAACAACGTATCGTATGGTATGATTGTTAAAGATATTTTTAACGTGAATTTGTGAAGGATAGTTAATATTCATCACTGAAACGAACTGAAACAGAGTGGTGCTATCTTTTAATTAAAGCAATTCCCTAACATCCACAGTCCTTTGATTCCTGACATATGTAAGTATAAAAAATGAAAGAAAGTATATACCCTTTAATTCTACTATTTTTTTTTTTTTTTTAATTTAGTATACAATTGTTTTGTTCTCTACTTGAGAACTTCCTCAGTACTACAATTCCCTAAACTATAAGTATCCTAATATTTATAGTAAACTCTTTAATTTATTAAAATGAATTTCTAATTACATCTTATCCCTCGAAGTACTTTTACTTAATCTCTAATTACCTGATCCTTTTACCATTCAAAAATTTGTGTTTCCTTAATTACAACTTAACTTCATTCATTATTTTGTAAGCTTGAATAGCCAGGTGTATCCGTTACCTGGATCGTCGTTCCAAATATCCTGCGTATTCCAATTGAATATCTCCAAACTTTCTGCTACGTCAAGCTTCCACCCGTTTGTAACCGTTTTCAGCATGCTTACGTTGTCCGCAGTGATGTCATGTTTTTCAAGGACTATATGCTCCGCCACTTTTGATTTGAAGTTTTTTGCATCCTGCTTTTTGTTTTTGTTGACTGCTTTACTTAAGTGTTCATTCCATCTGACACCTAGTGACCTCCTCGTTTGTCCAATATAACATCCATTACATTTCGTATACGATACCTTGTCGACTCCACTCCGCTCCATTCTGGGTATGGGGTCCTTGGTTGATCCAAGCATGTTCTGCATTTTTGTGGCCCGGCTCGTATACGCTAGGTCGATGTCTACGTTCTTCATAGCCCTCTTCATTGTTTCCGTCCTTGAGTCAAACGTTACAACCAACCTCTTCCGTTGCTCGACTTCCGCAGTTAGCATTGTGAACTTTTTATTGAAGATCTCCTTCGTTCGTTTGGCTATCAATTTGGTGACTGCGTCCGTAGGGTATCCATTCCACTCGGTTAGCTTATAAATGTGGGAAAACATGACATCACTGTGGACAACGTAAGCATGCTGAAAACGGTTACAAACGGTTGGAAGCTTGGTGTAGCAGAAAGTTTGGAGTTATTCAATCGGAAGACGTAGGACATTTGGAACGACGACCCAGGTAACGGATACACCTGGCTATTCAAGCTTACAAAATAATGAATGAAGTTAAGTAGTAATTAAGGAAAAACAAATTTTTGAATGGTAAAAGGATCAGGTAATTAGAGATTAAGTAAAAGTGCTTTGAGGGATTCGATGAAATTAGAAATTCATTTTAATAGTTTAAAGAATTTAGTATAAATATTAGGACACATAGTTTAGGGAATAGTAGTACTGAGGAAGTTCTCAAGTAGAGAATGAAACAATTGTATACTAAATTTTAAATAAAAATAATAGAATTAAAGGGTATATACTTTCCTTCACTTTTTTTATTATATAAAAAAAAGTGCGTGACAGCAAGCAAAACAAGTTGGGTTGACAGAACTGGGCACGTATAAACGTACAATATGCAGATACACGTGTGTGAAATGATTTAATTCAGGAAAAACTTTAGTGACATATACAATGAATATATTTTTGTTTTAAAAATAAAACCAGTGTTACTCCATTTTAAGTTGCATTATTGATAAAATAATTGACTCAGCCGAATCTTAAATGTCTTTTTTTTATATTATTCATTATATTTCGAAAAAATACAGTTGAAAGTGTAGTATCTGGTTAAATGGAAAGCTCATGTAGTAACTGTATTTGATTGTTGTAATCAGAGAAAATTCAAACGGCAATAACTTCTGTACATTCTATGAAAACTCATCGAATATAAGGACCTTTTGAATTACACTTGAATATATACTTGCATCCAATTTAATCATACTACTACAGTTTTACTGGCGAAAATATTTAATTTACAGTTCCTTCTATTATTAGCAAAGTTGAAGGAATTTCTACCATTAAGTTATTTGTTATCATTAAGTTATTTGTTATCACCGATTATTTTTAGCTGCTCGTCTTCAGCTATTCATTAATAGATTCAATCAAGTGTTAATAGCATGTAACTTAATCGTTGAAATTTGCTTAAAAGTAACACATATTTATGCAATGTTCTCATTTAAAACGGCCATCATTTTGTTTTACGATTACAGATGTCACCTGTTGAATAAATTCTCAAAGACATTAATTCCTGACACGTTCATGCAAATCCTAGCAAACCCGTAGTGTCTGGGTTGATTGGAAGTGCATATTGTTCCATAGCCATGCGTAGTTCTGTTGTCATAAAGAAAAAATTTAAACCCATATAACTCTGTTAAATACGATTCGATCCTTCTGAAATTTTGAGTAACGATTAAACTTCTAAATCGACATTTAATAATTGAATTTCATTGAATTTGAGGGTGCCCTTTTGATTTTATTCAAAAAAATATAAAATTGATAAATCGTACTATTACTAACAAAGTTGAGTGAATTTAAACATCATACGTATTTGTTGTTGTACTCCACATCAAGGTTTAAATTCTTAATTTTTTCAGATTTTTCGGATGAAAGGTTTCCAATCGCGAGGTAGGGTAGCCTAAATCTCCTGCATTTTCCTTTCTCCTGCATCCCTCGGTACTGATAAAGTAATTTTAAGATCTATTTTGAAAAGATCTCATTGAAACCTTTTCAATGACACCCCACTTGATCACCTTTAATGAAAAAATTGTTTTTGAGGGTCACTCCTCTCTAAGGGGGGACCCCCTTGAAACTCATTGAAAATTTTTGTTCACCCAAAAACTTTCTAGAAGTCATAACTTTCAACTTTTCTACAAAGTTCATGCTTCACCATTGAATTACGAAATTTCTTGTCCAATATTTTCCTTTTTTTTATATTTTTCCCAATCGAACGCTTTTTTCACTTTATCGAGTATGTCTCCCATAGTTCCTTGTCTTCCCAAAATTTGGTCAACCAGTTTTAAATGATCATTAACAACTGCCAAAGAACTTTTCCTGAAACTCGACAGCGAAGCAAAACTAGTAGGGCTATAAATCAATGAAAATAAAGCAAAGTTCATGACACAGTCGAGGGAAAAAACCTCAAATACACAAAATATCACACCTAGCGAAAACAATATCAAAAATATTAGCGAATTCGTGTATTTAGACACCAAGATAACAAGAACTAGTAATGAAAGAGACGGAATACGCCGAAGAATACGGCTCGCAAATAAAATATTTTATTTAGCTTTAACGATCTTGAAGACCAGCTGCATACACAGGAAAACAAAGCTCCAAGTATACAAATCTGTGATAAGACCTATGTTATGCTATGGGTGTGAAACATGGACCCTAACCCAAGCATCCGCAAATATATTGAACACCTTTGAGCGACGGGTACTGAAGCGAATAATCGGAGCGAAGCTGGACGGAGACCAATTGTGAATTCGATGCAACCATGAGCTGTATGTAATTTTTGACGAACCGGAGGTCTCAACGATTGTAAGACTGTGGAAGCTGCAATGGGCTGGCAGCATGAGTCGTATGGATGAACAACGGATACCCAAAAAGGTATTCGTTGGGAGAAGTGAAGGCCGGAGACCAGTGGAGAAACCGAGGAAACGCTGGTCTGACTCGGTCGATGAAGACAGTTCATCACTGCTTGCATTTCGAAATCAGAGGACGCGATCAATGGACCAAGACAATTGGCGGCGCTCTTTGCAGGACTCGAAGACCCGAGAGGGGCTGTAGTGTTAAGAAAAACAAGTTGGGTAAACAGACCTACGCTCATGTCAGAATGGTTTTGTATTCAATTACAAAATGCAGTCACCAGATTGAATAAAATCAAGAAGCATGTCAATGACGATTTTATTGGAGAAAATATGAAATTCGAAGATCATACTATTATTAAAAAAGTTAAACGAATTTAGACTTCTGAGGTTTTTGTTATTGTTATACTCATAAATATCTCCCTTGATAATTATTTCAGACGTCCATCCGCAACGGAGGAAACACATTTTTCATGTATTTCCCCCCTGTGCCCCCACTGAAGCAAAAACTGACAGTTTAAGAACTGTTTTGAAAAGCTCCCATGAAAACTTTCATTTCATACTCATATCGGCTACGTTTGATGAAATTTTTTTTTCAGGGGCCACTCTCCTGTACTGTTATCATCGATTCATGGCCAATTTTTTCGAATCCTAGAATGGTTACAAAACCCTTTTGCTAGGAGCTCTCTCCCACCTCCTTGACTTGTTTCACTTATGAGCATTAATTGTAGGTACTCATCTTCAGTCATTCATTAAATTGAATCAAATGTTCAAACTATGCACCTTAAACGTTGAAGTTGGGAAAAAATAACTCAAAATTATTCAATCTTCGCATTTAAAACAGCCACTATTTTGTTTTATGATTACTGATACCACTAGCTGAACCGATTCTAAAAGATATACATGACACCTATCATTCCTGAAATTTTCATGCAAATCCTAGCATAACTGTAGTGTCTGAGTCGGTAAAAAGCACAGGTTGTTCCATAGCCATATGTTGCCATTGTAATAAATGCAGCGCATATTGTTCCATAGTAAAACAGGAAAATTCAAACGGCTATAACTTCGCTAAATATGATTCAATCTTTATGATCAATCTTATAAATAGACATCTACGTACTGAATTTCATTGAATTTAAGCGTACCGTTAAGATTTTATTCAAGAAAACATAAAATCCATATGTTGCCATAGTAATACATGCAGCGCATATTGTTCCGTAGTAATACAGGAAAATTCAAACCGCTATAACTGCGCTAATTATGATTCAATCTTGCAGGGTAGATCAATCTTATAAATAGTCATCTACGTACTGAATTTCATTGAATTTAAGGGCATAGTTAAGATTCTGTTCAAGAAAACATAAAATCGATAAATCATACTGTTACTAACAAAGTTGAGTGAATTTCGACTTCTCATGTATTTGTTGTTGTTATACTCATCAAGGCTTACATTCTTGATTTTTTTCAGATTTGTCGAATCACAGGTGTCCAATCGCGAGGGGGGGACATAAATTTTTCGTGTATTTCCCCTCCCTGTGCGCCCCCCGAAGCAAACTTTGCCAAACTAAGACCTGTTTTGAAAAGTTCTCATCAAGACCTTTCATTTGATACCCATATTCAATGAAATTTTTTTTCGGGGGGTCACTCCCCTATATGGGGAGACCCCCCCCTTAAATACATTATAAAATTTTTTTATAGTTGAACTTTAAAGAGAGCACCACTTTACACCTACAAACAAAATTTGATGTTTCTAGCTTAAGTAGTTTCCGAGAAAAACTGCTGTGACACACGGACGGACGGACGGACTGACAGACGGACAGACAGGACGTGGTTTTTGTAGGGTTTCGTAAAATTATTTCACAAATCCCTAAAAAAGAGGTGTTTGTCCCCCTTGAGCGTTAATCGCAACAGCAACTGTTACTAATTTTCCGCGTTCGCTGAGGCTACTACACCTACTTATTTAATTCCTCTTTGAGCTAAAATTTTCCTAGGCTTTTGAACTGTGGTCACCCCTGTCTCATCTATATTCCACATATCCTTTGGTTCGATTTTATATCTTTTCATAACCTCAGCTGAGTTATCGTAAATAGATTGACATTATGGTCATTAAGGCTTGAAGCTCGAGACAGACTCGTTACTTGCGGACATCTCAAGGATAAGGTCAAGTGCCGTTTTAAAAAACTTCTTAACCATTCTTTGCCCGCCATTTGAGTGTCATGCCATGTCATGTTTCCGGGATTTTTTCAATTGTTAACTCGTGTGCCAGCTTATGTACTTCACATGGAGATAAGTCAAAATAAACTCCAGAGCAATTAATTAAGTAGTCCTGTAGGTTTTTTTCTTTGTTAGCCGTAAAGACCCGATTGACACAACGGTAACCAACTATTGCATTAGCATTTTCTGCCCATAATTTTTATATTTTGTCACGTCAAAAATGATGTTGAGCGCAACGCTGAACAAACGATTCCAGTTGGGGGCCTTGGGGTCCCGACTAGCCCATGTAGAGGGGGTAGATAGCGCCCTAAAGTTGCCCCCAGGAGCCAATTGGCGAGCTTGCGGCTCCCCGGAATGGTCCTCCTAACACCACTAACTTACACCAGGATAATCACCGATTAAAAAAACACAAAAAGAGCCTTGAGGAGATCTAACGCGGGTTGAGGTCCTAACGGAAGGATCCTTGCACACTCTAGACCAAGCTAAGCCTTCGGTCAACACTGCGCGCTTCACGCGCAAAAACACTGCTGTAACACTAGCACGACACAAAATTTTATTTAAAACAAAATCAATTCTACTTCAAGTAATTATTGCAATTATTATTTCACAGTAAATTTAATACAAAATTGATGTAAAAAGGAATTATCAAAACTTAACACTAACTCTACGTTGGGGGCCCCGCCGATGAATGAAATCTTCGCTTTCCACTCAATCTCCTGTTCCAATTTCAATCTTCGGTTGTTTCGAGCAGTTTATCTTTTCTTATTCTCTTAATGGGTTGATATCTTGTTTTATGAATCCCAGATGTGTACGAAATTTGCGTCCTCCTCTTGAGAATCAGTTGAATGCTGCCTGTCGGTTTGATGGACGTCCTTTGTTGGCCAGAAATCCCTGCGAAAAACAGACTGTTTCCATCGTCGCTGGCTCTTTTATCAACTTGGCCCAACGGCTCTTTTACTTGAGTTGAAGAACCCAAGTTCAAGGCCACAACATTCATCACGGCTGTTCAACCTTGCAGCGTTTATCACAGGTGCAAACCCAGTTTTTTACTTGGTGGCCATGTTTTTTTCGTGCACTGTACTGTATTTTCAATAACAACCTTACCGATTGTTTTGATTGAAATGTCAGTCGTGTTAATACTTGGTATTCCGTGTGGCGCATGTTTACATTCGTTGCGAGTGAAATTTAAGTCAATGGTTGTTTCTGCCGCATATACAAATGTCACGTCAGGATCATTAGGAGCTTGTACACGTATCGATACACGTAACAGAGCACAACAGCTACAAAATCTAATAGGATGTCGAGTGATTGAAGGATTCTTGGTGATAGCTTGATGGACAAATCGAATCAAACGGATTTCGAGAATTATAGATTTCCGGAGTTGACGGGAATCACAGATTTCCTAACGCTATATCAGGTTAGTGGTATTCGATCCTTGGCGAAACTTTTTCCAAGTTTACAAATGATTCGTGGCAATACGTTGTTTGAGGGATTTGAATTGACCATATTTGAAAATGCCAATATTGAGGAAATCGGTTTAACATCACTTGTGACAATCAATCGTGGTGGTGAGCTTATTGAGAAAAATCCAATGTTGATTGGAATCGTATTGCTATGAATGCAACGCTGGAGGCGCTAATATTTAATCACAACAAGGCTACCAATGAATGTCCATTGGTCCTCTCATCGGTAACAAACGCTTCTGGTGGAATCAAGATCACTGCCAAAAATATGGCCGTCAGAATGTAGAAGTCGTGCCTATAATAGTCAAGGGAAATGTTGCAACGAAACTTGCCTCGGCAGTTGTTCAGATGATGGAAATACATGTTTAGTTTGCCGAAATTTAGTTGCTTATGGTAAAGATGGTGAGAAAATTTTTAACCCATGAAAAAGAATATATCGTGTTCGGATATTGGTGTTAGTATCCCTTCCAGCTTGATGTCTATATTTTTCCCATTTGATTTTTTTAAGTTTGTTTATAACACAGAATCAATGTTGCAATGATGCAAATATCTTGATTTGGAATCCGGACGTCAAGCACTAACACTTTTTTCATGATTTTAGCCACTGCGATATAATTTCCATGCTATATCCTTTCTTCCAAGGACCATAAAAGAAAAGACAACTGCTGACTTTGTTTTGTTTGACACTCATGTAGGTTGCATTTGCATACGTATTCTTCTTTTTCCGCTTATTACTTAATCCCTAACATTACTTAATGCTAATGATTTACATCTTTTATCCTAACCTTACTTTAATCCTTCCCACCAGTACTTCCGCGCGTTAGAGTGCAATGAAATCCTTCCCTTCTAGGAATGGTTTCGGGGCTTAATTTATATTTCGTAACTATATATCTGCTCAATGTCAATTGCCTGACTTAGTATTTTGGTGCGTGGCCTCTAATTGTACCAGTATCTTTGAAATGTTCTTTGGATGCTTTTCTATATACTTTCATCCCAGTGGTCCCTCGATCCGTTTTTCTAACCCGCTGTCTCAGCACTCTGTTAGGATTGAGAAACGTAACATGAAAGTAATACGCAAATGAATCATCCGTTCCACATTACGGGGACAAAAGTAACATGCTACTCTTGTCCCCGTAGTAATATGTTACTTTTGTCCTCGATCACTTTTTTGCTAATGCATGAATACCTACCTGAAAATTGAGCTTGCCACACAAAAATCAATTTATGCACTGTCAAGAATCTCGTCAAAAATGGTTATGCCAATAGCCACATGGATTTCCTCCTTTTAATGCCCCGTTGACACTGAATGAATAAATGTCACAAAACTTGCTTTTGGTACTCAAAATGACGTGACATCTTCTAACACAAATTGACGGATCGATGCACTTGTGCTGAATGAATGCAAACAGAAACGTCACCAGCAATCTTCTAATGGCAACGGAGTAGAATTTCTACATTGGACAAACCTACAGAGCGTTTGTTACTTTCGACCTGCTGCTACTTTTGTACCCAGTCTCCCTTATTTTTCTATAGTGAAGAAATGAAAAGAAAATATTTAAGGATTCATGGCGTTGATATTGAAAAAAGCAACAATACAAAGAAAATTAAAGTTTTACACAGGAATTTATATTTTTAATCACAAAAAAAAATTATTTTTTTTTCCTTTTGCTACTCAAGCGATTTATGGCTATCATAAAAAATCAAGTATTTTTAGATCGAAGACGGAGATTGTAATGGTATTTAACAATCGAAATAAAACTAATCCCCAGCAGCTGGTTCATGACTTAGGACTATATAACTTTGAATTTTGCACTGCATGTAAATTAGCCTGATCACTGAATAATTTTTTAAAGTTGACGGTTCCTCTTCTATGGTCAGATATTGATTGAAGTTAGATAATTTAAAATAGCTTCCTTAGATTAAATTTATTCTTTTTTTCTGATCACTAATTGAATCATTTTGATTTGGTCAACAACTGGTCTCGCTCTTAATGAACTTTATTCAAAACAATCTTTACAAACGTAATTAATGTAATATAAACGACGTATGCAATTCGAGGATACAACTGATTCTTATGTTGTCTTTACAAGATGAATATTGAATGAATACTAAACTTTTTATTTTTAATTAATTGATCTTAAAAATGGATGCCTCCAATAAATTATTTTTGTATATGTAAGTGCCAAACAAACTAAGTATTTTTATGACTAAGTGTTTTTCATATGTACTCGTACATGTCAGTCGTTACATTTACCATCTCTTCATGCTACTGTTTCAATCACTGCTACCATTCTCCCTTTCTAGTTATTTTATATTGCCTTTCTTGCTTTATTTTATTATTACCACTCCATACTTTCGCCAACGCCATTATCGGTAACTATGTCTCAAATAACTGATACTTATTGGTTATCCTGATGTCCATTAGCTATAAACACCATAAAACACGACTTGCAGAATATGCATCATCAAATGAAGATCACCCTCTAGAGACAACGTTTTCCGGAAAAGTTTGCGTTTACTGGTATCGAGCTAATTCAATAAAATTGCGTGAATTGGAGCAATTTGGGATAATATAAACATAAATTCACAGTTGGAAAATTACTCCATTCTACATAATTTCCATCTAGCCCAGTCATATTAGGGCTTTCACCTCGGAATGAAAGGTAATAAGCTGCAAATTGTTATGAACCTTTGTTTTGTCATTCTAAATGTTGTCTCAAAAGTCACAATCGTTATCGTGTCCGCGTCTCAAGATATTCAAGGTCAAAGGTCACAAAAATCGGTTTTTCGCGAATATCTGGCTTCCTATCGGTTAAATGAGATTTGCATTTATTATAAAAGTTGTAGGCTATAAAATTCCCTACAACTTTTGTTTTAAACTTTTTTTTCATACGACCAACCGTTTTGAAGGTAGAGCGCGAAGAGTGCACATCGTACAGTCATATACGGCCTAATGCAAGGTCAAGCGTGAGTTATGGTTATCAGTACGTTATAAAGTCAATTATTTACTTGGAAATTATAATTATTAAACAATGCCTATTATTTATGTACTAACTATTAATTATTTATATTTAATTAAAGTAAGTAACTTGATTATTTATATATAATTATTCATATTTAACTATTTAAGTATAAAATATTATTAATTCTGGATTATATATTTTAGTTTTATTTTAAGTTAAAATGATAGTAAGAGTATATATTTTACACATATTTTTATTTATTATTAAATACGGCATAATATACATTTATCAAAATGTGAGTTCAAATATCAAAAGTATCTTTGTTGATTTTAATTGTAATGAAATTGGAAATGGAAGCTAATTATCTTCTTCTTGTTCGTCGTCTTCTTCTTCTTGTCGCTCAAAAATGTTCGATTCATTGTCATCATCCTCATTATCTGTCATGTTCATCTCCAAACCTTCCAGAATATCGGGATCATATGTATTTTCTTCATCGGGATTACTTGGATACAGTGAAGCGTTGAGGCAAGCTTGTCCGTTGCACTGGCCGCAAGCTAAAGAACATTGTAGCCCTGATTTTCTGCATCCACAGCGGGAACCACAACCATTTTTGCAATTGCAAAATATTACGTTTAGTAGTTCGGCTGGTGCTGGAGGTAATAACGTTCGTATGGGCTCCAGGATTTCATTTTCAAGCATCCAGCCCCATTCTTTAGGTTCTAAGTCCTTCCCTAACCACGTTTGAATCTGGTAGTAGACACGTTTTATGTGTTGATGAGCTGCTACACTTGTTGGTGGAAGTGTTGACAGTTGTACAGGTTTATTTAGTTTTGTAAATTTGATGAATTGCGTGTAGCGGAAATGATCAATGTTGTCCTCAGATTTTGGAGCATTATATAATGCCAACAAGATGCGCACTCCATTTTCTAATAATGTTTGTTTTGGGCAGTTTTCTTGTTGAAATACTTCCACCAGTTTATCTAAATCAGGAATTTTTTCCAATGCTCTAGTAACAGTTTTTTTTCCTTTTTTAAATAGCGCAGAAGTCGTGTCACAGCCACTGAATGCGTGTAAAAATAAAATGTGCTTTTTAGTACGAGGATATTGGTCAAAGCTTTTAGTAGAATATATTTGTGTTTTGACATTGCCTTTGCCAACTTTTTTCAAAAAAATTTCCTGATGATGTGACTGAGTACGTCCAATTAAAATAACGAGCAAATCGATATCTTCTCCTATGATGACAGCAGTCTTTTGATGTTCTGATAAGGCAATAGCTGTGTCAATGATGACAACATCAGCATCATCTCTGGCTTGTTTTGTTGTGATATTAACAGTTTTAAATTTTTCAACAAGCATGTCGATAAATTTTTTTTTATTAGACCGATTTGATAAAAATTTTTCTTGACTGATTGGCACAACCATTGTTTCGTCAAAACAAACTTCATATGATTTTGAAAGTGCAGCAGTTCTTCTTTGTTGTTCCAGTGCTTTAATAATTATAATTTCCAAGTAAATAATTGACTTTATAACGTACTGATAACCATAACTCACGCTTGACCTTGCATTAGGCCGTATATGACTGTACGATGTGCACTCTTCGCGCTCTACCTTCAAAACGGTTGGTCGTATGAAAAAAAAGTTTAAACAAAAGTTGTAGGGAATTTTATAGCCTACAACTTTTATAATAAATGCAAATCTCATTTAACCGATAGGAAGCCAGATATTCGCGAAAAACCGATTTTTGTGACCTTTGACCTTGAATATCTTGAGACGCGGACACGATAACGATTGTGACTTTTGAGACAACATTTAGAATGACAAAACAAAGGTTCATAACAATTTGCAGCTTATTATCTTTCATTCCGAGGTTGACCCCTTTTTTTACCTAATATGACTGGGCTAATCAAATAACTTCCATGTAGAATTTCTTCTGTTCAAATAACCTGTCTCCTTAATGTGTTTCTCTACTAAGAAAATCTTGCATATAAGAGTACATCAGGAAAGACTCTTCCAACCCTTGTGTTGAATTTCAAAATAAGTTTGACCAAATTGGATAGTTTCCATTCCACCGAAACAAAAGTTTCAATTAAAAACGGCAGCCCTTCGCGTAATTCCTTAAATAACCAACAAACATGCGAAGATAGTTGCACAACTTTCGTCAGCATGTATACAGCTCCTTTTATAACCACTTAACATTTTTCTCATTTCAAAACTTACTTGTTGCCGCTATGCTGGTATCAGGGCAAATTGTCTGGTATAAAGGAGTAGCTGTTGAAATGGCATCAGTTTAGCTATCGTTAAAGCTTATTGCGGACTACGTCTGTGTAGTTAAAATGTAAGAATGAATTTCAGCACTTTTCCTGGAAAGTTTCGTGATAAGAAATGCCAGCAGGAACCGGCAGTGGAAATTGCCAGTCTCACTTGTGTTTACACAATCGAAAGTGTAATCTCATTAACATGCGCTAGCCTAGTACGAGTTTTGTACATATTAGGCAACCAACCACCAAAAAAAGTTCGCCAAACCGGAACAAGGAAGAGGAGAGATTAGATTAAGGATGTGGGAAATTTGATGTAACCAAAGCCCTGACTGTTGAGTTTACAGCGTAAGGATGCAATTTATTCGCGCTTGATTAGCTTTTATGAAGGTTTCGTTAACGAGAATGATGGAAAGGAAACCCAAAGTCTACCACCACTTCTACTTAAGATGTGCTACAAGAGTAGACCAGGTTCGCGGCAGATGAAGTGTAAAGCAATTATGTAAATTTGCGAGAGACAGGTGTGATTTTCGAAGGAATTGAAATATTTTTGAATGCCTAAATTTATCGTGGGTCTAAAATTTTCGTAGAAAAGACATAAATTGCATTGTTGTGAATATCGCAGTTATACTAGATATACTATTTCTACAGGAATCTTTAGTTCAAAATAAGGTTCGATTCCAAACCCATTTTAATGTCAACAAAACATGTAAGAATATCGGGCTAAAATTTAATACTGCAACATTTCAGACTAAGCCATTCACACATTTCCGACCAACCCAGCTGAATTATTGATAAATTGGAATCAAAATATTTAATCAATAATCAAAAAACCAGATGTCAAATTATAAACAAACCGTGTAACATATCCTGAATACCGAATTTCTCCAAACACCCAATTCGAAAACACGTGAATATGTATTTACAATTTTGTATCTTTCATGTTTTCTCACCTAACAAACACTGGAGAAATTAATGCTGCGGTAAGCCATTCTCGTACATATGAAAATCTGTTTGTGTGGAAAAACTTTTGATAAATTCTATGGCATAAGCGGTTCCTTTTTGATGGTCGGCAATAATAGCATAGACAACATCAATTTATGGCTTGCGTTTTCGCTAGCTTTAAAGAACAAATATTATGAAGAGTTTTTTCACCGCAGCCATTTAAACACAGCCGTTAAAATTTATCGCTGTAGAAAGAAAAACAAATTAGCGGGAAAAGGAAAATTTAGCACTGTGTCCAAAATATTATTGCGGACTTAGCGATGTGTAAAATTTTGTCGGTCAAAAGGTGAATGAATTGGAAATTTTCTTTTGGCCATAAAATAAATCAAAGAATGAATTTCACTTCCAGTAGGATATTTGGCAAAAAAATTAAAACAGTCTTTTCTTTGCATAATTATAAATTGCGTGGACTTACGGAGAAACTTAGCTTTAAAAAACTCTAGAACTTTTAATCCACTTAATTAAATATTTTGCAGATAATAAAAGAGCAACTACGAAGTATAAATGAATTAAGTTTTCAGACGAATAAAGAGAACAAGGGAAACTAATATTTTTAAACTCAAACTCCCATATTATTAATAATAATACTATTACACATATAAGTTTTTTTTAATGCTTAAATTGATGTTTGAAACAAAAAGAAAGCACTTTTGTGATGAACACACTAGTCTTTTATTTAATTCACTGATACAACATGTTGATTTTTAGAAGAGTAGAACGGAAGTGATACAAAGAAAATCTTATACCAACATAGACATATAATATTTATATTGCTGCCAACTTAAACATTTTCAAATAAACATTGCCATATTAATAACACCCCTTCTCAATGTTTATGCATTTTAAACAAATAATCTAAATTAACATCAACATATGACTGGAAACATTATTAATTCTCTACTTCCTTTCTATTTGAAATTGCATTTTGTCAGAACCTTAATTAATAACTCCTTACTCAATGACTTTGTTAGCATGTCTGCCAATTGTTCGCATGTATTTATGTACCGAATATTAATTTTATTATTAAAGTTACTAGCCAAAGGTGTCAACATGGGTTTGCAATTTTCCATATTAAATCTTTTTAATACATTTTCTAAGTAATTTCTTTGTGATAATGTAGTTATACCATTTTCAAAGTTTTGCTCTGCATGTATTCCTAAAAATTCTAAAATTTGCGCTGAATCTTTCATTTTGAATTTTTTGTTTAACATTGTTTTAAGGCTAGTGACCTCACTTTTATTACCTCCAAGGATTAGCAAGTCATCTATATATATTAAAACAAATGATTTATCTTTACCACTATACTTTTTATACAAACATGGATCACATTTAGACCTGATAAAGCCTTCTCTAGTTAATACAGAATAAACTTTAACATTCCAGGATTTAGGTGAACTTTTCAACCCGTACAATGACTTGTTGAACTTTACAATATTATTCTTTCCTTTGTAGGCCTCTTCTGGTAAACTTACATATACATTTTCTTGAATATCACCATATAGAAAAGCCCCAGTGACATCCATCTGGTATATAGGTAAATTATATTTTGTTGCAATTATTACAAACAACCTGAAAGTTGCTAGCTTAGCAACTGGGGCATTAATGTCACTTAAGTTGATTATATCTTGTTGTTCAAACCCCCTAGCAACTAGCCTAGCCTTGTACTCCTTGACATTATTTATATTTTTTATTTTTGAAACCCATTTGCTGCTTATGGGCTTTGCACTTACAGGTAATTTACAAAATCCCACTTATTATTGTCACTCAGAGTCTTAAGTTCCCTGGCAATAGCTGCACACCACTTACTGGCATCACTTCGGCTCATGGCATCATCATATGTGATGGAATCGCATTCACTTTGGTCCGACTGCACATTGTTACACTTGTGGAAATCAGTTTCATTACGCTCACGCTTACACCTTTCCCTTTCTATGGGTATATCAATTCCGTCCAATAGATGTTCTTCTTCGCTGCATCTTCCGAGTTATTTCCTAAGATATTACTTCTGTGGGTTGTCTCTATCCCATTGTGGTCAAGGGTTGTTATTTCATCAATATCTGGCACGGGACTATTCTCCTGCACTGTCTCCTCTTCAAGATTTAAGGACACAACAGTTTGCTCTTCACCTTTCTTCACTTGATGTGTTTCCTTTTCTTCTTGCTGTAAGAATACAATATCTCTTTTTGTTTCCACCACTTTCTTTTCAGGATAGTAAATACGATAACCTTTCACATCTTCCTCATATCCGACCATCAATCCCTTCCCTCCTGTCGGATCCCACTTCAGTCTCTTCTCTTTTAGAATGTGTACATATACTTCTGTACCAAAGGCTCTTAACTCATGGATATTATATGTTTTCCCAGTCCATACCTCAAATGGAGATCGCCCATTCTCATGGCTCTTCCCAGTCCTGTTCAACACGAACACTGCAGTATTTATGGCTTCAGTCCATAATTTCTTTGGTAAATTTCTTTCATGTACCATTGTCCTGGCCGCTTCCAGCAATGTCCTGTTTTCTCGCTCAGCCTTGCCATTCTGTTCTGGGGTGTATAGGACTGTGGTTTAGTGTGTTATTCCACGCCTTGTAAACATTTCCTTCACATTCCTGTTCACAAACTCCAGGCCGTTATCACTTCTGAATGTCTTCACCTTGTTTCCTGTACTATTCTCGGCCTTATTTGTAGAGTCCTCAATTATATACTTGATCTTATATTTTGTCTTCACAAAATACACACTTCTGAAATTCGAATAATCATCTTTCTGCACAAAGAAGTATCTTGACCCACCAACTGACAATTCTTCCATGGGACCGCTGTATCAGCATGAATTAATTCACATGTCATGGTATTCTTGTATTCGCTTCTATTGAATGGCAATCTGTGTATTTTCCCAATCAAGCAACTCTTACACACCGGGTTGGATGTTTGTTTAACCTCAATGTTGTTTTTTTCGCAAAGTTGGTAGGTAGTAGTGAAGTTTTGGTGCGCCAATCTTCTGTGCCACTCATTTAAATCGTTCGACGCTAGTTCTGCAGTACTCGCAATTTCACAACTATTACTCGTATTATAGCGTAAATCCAAATATAACGAATTTCCGATTCCTTCCGCAAACGCGCAAATTTTATTTGCCTTGAAGAATTTGCATGAGCTGTCATCTGTCACAACGTTTATCTGTGGCGCAATTGACCGTTTTTAACTCAGGAACATACAACTCTCTGTCTATAACTGTATCAATCCACTCCTTTCCGTTCGATACTTGAACTGCCATCTGTCCATAACCAATCGCATTTATCACTGCTCCATTACCGATGATTACAGGTTTTGACGAAGTATTTGAGAATGATGTAAACAATGCACGGTCTCGACACATATGTTCAGTAGCGCCAGAATCGACTAGCCACTTAGATTTATGCAGTTGATGCGACAGATTTGATACTACAAACGCGTTACTATTCGTTTTATTTTCACTTCTTACCATTTTTAGGGTTTTGTAAAATGATTTTACAAAACGGGTTTTGTAAACCCTACTAGTTTCGCGACCAGTCTGTCCGTCTGTCCGTCCGTCCGTCCGTGTGTCACAGCAGTTTTTCTCGGAAACTACTTAGGCTAGAAACATCAAATTTTGTGTGTAGCTGTAAAGTGATGATCTCTTCAAAGTTTAAATACAAAAAAATTTTAATAAGGTATTTAAGGGGGTCTCCCCATATAGGAGAGTGGCCCCCCGAAAAAAAATTTCATTGAAGGTAGCCGATATGGGTATCAAATGAAAGGTCTTGATGAGAATTTTTCAAAACAGGCCTTAGTTTGGCAAAGTTTGCTTTGAGGGGTGCACAGGGAGGGGAAATACACGAAAAACTTGTGACCCACCCCCCTCGCAATTGGACACCTGAAAGAAATCAGGAATGTAGGTCTTGGTGAATAATACAACAACAAATACGTTAGAAGTCGCAATTCACTTAACTTTGTTAGTAATAGTATGGTATTATTACAATGGCAACATATGGCTATGGAACAACATGCGCTTTTTACCGACTCAGACACTACAGTTTTGCTAGGATTTGCATGAAAATTTCAGGAATGATAGGTGTCATGTATATCTTTGAGAATCGGTTCAGCTAGTGGTATCAGTAATCGTAAAACAAAATAGTGGCTACTTTAAATGCGAAGATTGAATAATTTTGAGTTATTTTTCCCAACTTCAACGTTTAAGGTGCATGCTTTGAACACTTGATTCAATTTAATGAATGACTGAAGATGAGTACCTACAATTAATGCTCATAAGTGAAACAAGTCAAGGAGGTGGGAGAGAGCTCCTAGCAAAAGGGTTTTGTAACCATTCTAGGATTCGAAAAAATTGGCCATGAATCGATGATAACAGTACCTACAGGAGAGTGGCCCCTGAAAAAAAATACATCAAACGCAGCGGATATGAGTATGAAATGAAAGTTTTCATGGGAGCTTTTCAAAACAGTTGTTAAACTGTCAGTTTTTGCTTCAGCGGGGGCACAGGGGGGAAATACATGAAAAATGTGTTTCCTCCGTCGCGGATGGACATCTGAAATAATTATCAAGGGAGATACTTATGAGTATAACAATACCAAAAACCTCAGAAGTCGAAATTCGTTCAACTTTGTTAATAATAGTATGATCTTCGTATTTCATTTTTTCTCCAATAAAATCGTTTTTGACATGTTTCTTGATTTGATTCGATCTGGTGACTGCATTTCGTAAATTGAATACAAAACCCTTCTGACATGAGCGTAGGTCTGTTTACCCAACTTGTTTGTTTTCGAAAACGACACTGAGCTTTAAAATGTCCAAACTTGCTACAATAGAAACAGTTATTATTATTACTCACGTTTCCTTCACTGTAAGTTTTATTGTTACTTTTACTCTCGGTTTGATACTGTCCACTTTTACCACATTTGAAAACTTTTGATGGTCCTTTATTTTTCACAGCGAATGCAGAAGGTGTTGCTTGCTGTGCTCCTTCGTTCTTCTCTTTTGCTCGCTCTTCTTCAATCAGTAGTCTTGCCACTAGATTATCAAACGTTTGTTTGTCATCAGGCGCCGACTCCCAAGCCGAAATAAAATGTTTATAATCGTCTGGTAACGACATTAGCACTTTCGTGATTACAAATTCATCTAAGATTTCTTCACCCATTTGTTTCAATTGGTTTTGTAGTTCTTGTATCTTAGATAAGAAAACAGACATGTCGATACCTCTTTCGAACTTGTATTGGAAAAATCTCTGTTGTATAATGTGCACACTGGTCTCAGTTTTCTGTTCATATACACTGTGGAGTTTTCGCCACATCTTGGCAGAACTCGTACATGTAATAATATGTAACATTGGCTCTTCCGACATTCGTGTTACCAGTTACATCTGCGCTTTGCCATCTTTAGATTCCCATGCAGATATCTCACTGGCCACTTTGGGCTTCACTTGTTTTCCCTCTACAATGTTTAACCATCCATGGCCCTTCAACTGTACTGTTGTTTGCAATTTCCATATATTCCAATTTCTGGCCCCTTCTTACTTGATCACATTGGCGTTATTGTTATTTCCCTCAATCATCGACGATGTTACACAGTGCCCGAGCCTGATCACGATGCCGCAAACTGTAGTGAATTAACCTCACTTTTTCCTTCTCGCCGATTTTGCTGCCGCCGTAAATAATATCAATCTACATCAAGCTGTTATATGTGCCTGGGCCCATAACCTGATGTTTGAAATAAAAAGAAAACACTTTTGTGATGAACACACTAGTCTTTAATTTAATTCACTGATACAACGTGTTGATTTTTAGAAGAGTAGAACGGAAGTGATACAAAGAAAATCTTATACCAACATAGACATTTGAACAACATATAATATTTGTAATGTTGCCGGCTTAAACATTTTCAAATAAACATTGCCATATTAATAACATAAATTTAATAAAATCGGCGGGAGAGACTTCAACGCTAAAGCACTCGAATGTTCGAATGGATCCGAGGGGAAAGCGAATACTAGAAATGGCAACCAGGATGGCACTTGCCGTACTGAACACTGGAAATATGCCGAATTTGCGACGTATTGACTGCCAAGGAACTATACAGGACGTGACATTCACCTTGGAGTCCATAGTATGACGGATACACAATTGGAGAGTATTATAGGATTACTCAGCCAGTGATCTTCAGCGCATTTTGCGTAAGATCAGTGATGTTTTCTCCCGACGCCCGTGGAGAACTCAACTATGAGCATCAACATGATTGCTTGCAACGATTCTACGCCCTGTCAGAAACTTCGGCACTGCAAGCCTCCAGTGTCCTTGACATCGTATCCCCCCCAAAGGGGATGTTTATTTCGCGGCTAAGCTACCATACAACTGCGGACTACCTAAAAAACTACGTTTACAAAAAATTTGGTCCAGCTGTTAAAGTTATTAGTTGCTACAAATTGACTAAGGATAATCTGGAGGACAGAGTGGTAGTTTCTTTCAAGCTTAAGGTGCCCTCAAATTGTGATACTATTTTGAATCCTGAAGCTTGGCCACCTGGTGTACTTGTTAAACCATTCAGCTCAAGAAGAAGGAAGTCCTTTCGTGCACCGGGAAGACCGCAACCTATGAACTAGTATAAGATTTAATGACTATAGCTTAACTTCTAATGTTTCAGTTTATTACCAAAATGTAAGAGGGTTAAGGACCAAGCTTGATAAGCTCTTTTTATCGTTACAGCTCAGTGAAACCTGGTTAAATAGTAACATTTTAAACTCGGAAATTTCCCTTGATTTTGATGTTTACCGTTGTGATCGGGATTCGGCCCCTGCAAATAAAGAAGATGGAGGTGGGGTCCTTGTAGCTGTTAGTAATGCAGTACGCAGCTCTCTTTGTGCTGATTTTTGCTTTTCCCATGTTGTCGATTGTGTAATTGTCAAGATCTTCCTTCCTAACAATGCATCTTTATTAGTTTCCTCTGTCTACATACGTAGTAACTCTCCTTTGTATGTGTGCGAAACATTCTTTGATGAGTTTTCCTCTTTTATCTTATTGCATCATCCGCAATCTTTAATTCTAGTACGCGCTGATTTTAATTTGGGAATAGTGCAATGGACGAAGAACCTCCCTTTCTCTGTTTCATCAACCGATGCATCTTTTTTATCTCCTCTCTCTTCGTTTCCAATAAGTTTAATAGCGAATATAACTCATATCTATTGCATATTACTTTTAAAGGAAGGCAATGAGAGAGATGAGATATACCAGGTCCAATCTACAAAGCCTTGTCAAGTCATTTGTATTAACCCGGATCTAGGGTACCAAGAAGGGTAGACTTTGTTACGAAATGTAAAATAAAACAAAAAAAGTAGCCCAGAGCCACTCCTGGAAGGAAAGAATTCCTGCACTTCAACATTTTAATTGGAATATTGTCAAGGAATCACTCCACGCGCTGAAGTACCAGTAAGAAGGATCAATTGATCGAGTAGATTTAATATTTGTATAAATCACGTAATTATAAGTGATAAGCAAGGTTAGGGATAAAATCAAAAGGAAGTAGCTATATATATTTTTTGCCACCGAAGGTCAACTCCGTCCCATGACGAGGATTGGCAGAAACTTTCGGAGCTAGGGAAGCACAACCTTCCAAAGAACGATTCTGGGGCGCACAAAAATATCCTGCGCAAATTCAACGACCAACTAATTATCAATCGCATCAGCAATCATCGCAACCACCACAATCTCGACGGCTTGTTCGACAAGGTCATTTAAGTGATCCTGAAGGGTGGTGGAGGCGGTCCGATGAATAAGCATTATAATAGTAATAGCGGATCTAATAGGGGCGGTCATTTATAAAATCCCAATGATCATAAATCAGGCAACGAGAAAAATATCGTGGAAGGTTCAACAGGCAATCAACAAGAAATGAGTATATAAGATGAAGGTGGTAATGTTGAATGAAAATCAATGAAATCTGTTCAATGTGACAACAGCAACAACACTGTGAACAACAATAAATACTATAGTAAACAAACGATGATAAAACAGACTTCCAAGAAAGGAAAATTCAACAAAACTGTCCTTAAGTTAAGTAAGCTAGAAACCAATAAAGGTATTTTGTTTTCTTGAATATGGAAATAAAATTAAAAAATTATGACAAGTTCTTAACTTACTAGTTCGTCAGCAAATACAGCGGCCCTTGAACATTTCCCCAGCGATGTATAACAACGCAATATCGCACGTAATTACAATTACAATCCGAATCGCGCACACCAAGTGAACACTTCACAATTTATCAAAATAATAAATAACATTACAACCAAAACAAATCGATATTGCTATCATCGATAATGCAGATAATCTGCGCGAAAGGAATATGGCTACCAAAAAAACTTGGTTCGAGTCCAAGGAAAACGCTGTAAGGTTGAGCAGCCGTGGTGGTTGTTGTCGCCTTGAACTTGGGCTCTTCATCTCAAGTAAAAGAGCCGTTGTGACAAAGTTAATAAAAGAGCCAACGACGGTCGAAGCGGACTGTTTTACGGGCTCTTTCGACGACGAGAAGAAAGTTCTTTTGTAATTTGGCGTAATCAAAAGCCATCAGTTTTAATTTTCGGATCTCTTTTCCCTATTGAAGTGGACGGACAGCATGGGAGTTACAACTAAAGAGTCGAGTTGAATAGCGAACAGCGTTGGAGTTCCGTCGCAAGTGCGAAAATTGTGCAGAAGCGGAAGTGGAGATATCGGAAGACGTTGGAACTTTTTCTAAGCTGCAGCTTGACCAACAACGGAGCTTCCAACGTTTAGAAAAGCAATAGAAATTGTAAGTTGTAAAATGTTATACTATTTTGGAAGAAAATTTTAAAAATAACCAATATTAAATTTGCTATAATAATTTTCGATGATAATTTTGGAACTAAGCATGCAATTGATATTTCAGTTAGTGGTGTAATCGTGCGAGGAGTGTATAGTGTAGATGATAGGTGTAAATTACGCGTGGTTTGGCAAGAATCCTTCCCGGCGTTCCAAGTTGGTTTTGTGGAAGTGATGGTAGGCAGCTCAACAAGTTGAGAAAGAACCAGTTAGTGGTTAGGGAATATTTGCCAGTCGCGATCCATTCTTTAATTCCCGCATTCATCAGTGGATTGGCTGGGGGTAAGACAATGTGTAGGCCTTGTGTGTGACACAAATTCGTGTCTTAACAGTGTATCAACCATTTCGGGGAGCCTGAAGCTCGCAAATCGGCTTCTGGGGGCAGTTCAAAGGTTGGCGAGTGGCACCTTCCTACCCCGTCTCCACGGATTAGCTGGGACCCCAAGGCCCTCAGCCGGAATCGTTTGGAGTAACGTATCAACTTATTTCTATATTTTCGATTTTTCTCCAAACAGAAAAGAACATTAGCAATACCACGCATATACATCTCTAAATTGTCATCGTAAGCGTATACTCAAATTCTTAATTACATACTTTGAAATATTTAAAAATTTAACTCCCACATATTTTGACTACTCTACATTTAGCCATTCTAAATTATTCAAATGATGTCTACGTATCATTTTAGTCTTCCTACGTAAATATAGGAAACGAGGAAAACACGTACTGAATTTTGTGGCATTTTAATTAGTGAACTTCCCAACCGTAATAACTAGACTTCCATCCAATATGTTTTTATCAAACACGTTCCTTTACATGTTAAATAAGAGTACATATGTTGAATATAAACAAAATTCAGAAAAATATTAAATTAATTAAAACAGTTGTGGCATACATATACATATGCTCATCGTCCTATGTCCTTTACCTGTCCCTGCAGTGCCTAACGATTTTAAAAATCCATAAACTGGACAAACACATTTTTGCTCGTTTAAGTATGTTAGTGCATGAGCATCGATGTACATATGGGAATTACAGTTTGTATGGAAAAAATTCTTTTAAAAACTTATTTTAGAAACTAGGGAAATTTTTATTTATTTATTTATTCGCCAAACAAGGCGCAATTTAAATTTAAATACATAGCAAATTAAGTTATAAACAAAAATACAAATACAATACGTGTAGATAGCAAATTGAATTAAAAACAATAATACAAAGCACACAAAAATATTTTATATGTTGTCGAGGAATTGAGGATTTGTAATATTTTGAACTTAACATAAAACAGAACTTGGAACTGGTTGGGGAGTAATGCCCGCTAATCTTATTGAATATTTTACAGCATCTGTTTACCTGCTAATTGTCTAAACTATTGGTGTGATGTGTACTCGTGGTTAACATGGGAATGTGTCTAGTGACTTTAACAGGATCGTGAAAGTAAATCTTGCCTGACAAAAAAGTAAAAATTGTTTTTTTACAGACTCAAGTCTGCGGCTATAGATTTCGTATATAGGGTCCCAGATTATGCAGCCGTATCCAAGAATAGGACGGACTAGCGAGGTGAACAATGATTTTGTCACGCAAATATTCATAAATTTTTTCGCTCCCCATTTAATTAAAACCTTGCAGCTTGTTTACGTTACACAGTACTTCATCATAGTGAAGGTTGAATCTGAGTTTGGATCTAAAACTACGCCAAGATCTACACTTTTTCAACTCTTCTCAGTTGTGAGTTATTAATTTCATAATTATATAGGATGACATTATTTTTCCTTGAAAAGCTTATTACGAGACATTTTTCCAAATTAAGTTCAAGGTGATTCACATCGTACCATTGGTGAAGCGAATCATTTGAACTGGAGAAAAGATACATCAGTTAAAGTTTATATTCTGAGATCGTCGGAATGAAAAAGGTGCAGAATATTAAACAGCGCTTTTGAAAGATCTGAGATGAAAATATTGAATAGAAATGGACCGAGATGACTGCTCTGAGGAACCCCAGAGGCGACATTGATCTCACACGACAACTGACCTTGAAACTTGACATGTTTTATGCGTTTTTTCAAATAAGACTGAATCCAGCTGAGTAGTGAACCAGATATGCTGAAGCTACGGAATTTGTTTAACAAAATTCCATGGTTCACTCTATCCAATCTAAAGTCTGAACCCGAGCATTTTAGATGAAGATAAAATGGAATTGGTTCACTCTAGAAGAATACGGAGCGGAAAATGGTTACTTATTTTAGAGGTGAATGGAACAATGTTCAAGAAGATAGCAAATAGATATGTTAATATCGACTATGGATCATACTACATAAAGGAAGATTTTAACGCCACGAGGTGATTTAAATGCCAAAAGTTCAATCACAAGACATCAAAATGTGAAGGCGAACTGAGGTGTGCAAAATGTGGATCACAGCATGATACAAGAGACTGTAAAAGTTCAGTTGAAAAATGTTGTAATTGTTTGGAAAATGGTAAGAAAATTGGCCATGCACACCGGGCAGATTCGACAGAATGCCCAGAATTGAAATGTAGGATTTTGATTGCTAAAGGAAGCATTAACTACGATGATTAATATGCCATTCAATTATACAAAGATATTTGAAGGCACCCGAATTTCTATCTTCTATGCTAATATGAGAAGTTTAAGACAAAAACTTAACGAGCTTCAAATTTATCTAAAGCAACATTCGAATATAGATTTAATTATACTTAATGAAGTCTGGATATATTCCGAGGAAGTGGAGTACTACAACATTCAGGGATACGATTCTGCATTTTCCTGCAGGCCCGGAGAACAGGAACAGCAATTTATATTTAAACAAGTTGGGTAAACAGACTTACGCTCATGTCAGAAGGGTTTTGTATGCAATTTACAAAATGCAGTCACCAGATCGAATCAAATCAAGAAACATGTCAAGGATGATTTTATTGGAGAAAATATGAAATACGAAGATCATACTATTATTAACAAAGTTGAACGAATTTAGACTTCTGAGGTTTTTGGTATTGTTATACTCATAAATATGTCCCTTGATAATTATTTCAGATGTCCATCGGCGACGGAGGAAACACATTTTTCATGTATTTCCCCCCTGTGCCCCGACTGAAGCAAAAACTGACAGTTTAACAAATGTTTTGAAAAGCTCCCATGAAAACTTTCATTTCATACTCATATCGGCTACGTTTGATGAGTCTTTTTTTCAGGGGCCACTCTCCTGTACTGTTATCATCGATTAATGGCCAATTTTTTCGAATCCTAGAATGGTTACAAAACCCTTCTGCCAGGAGCTCTCTCCCACCTCCTTGACTTGTTTCACTTATGAGCATTAATTGTAGGTACTCATCTTCAGTCATTTATTAAATTGAATCAAGTGTTCAAAGCATGCACCTTAAACGTTGAACTTGGGAAAAAATAACTCCAAATTATTCAATCTTCGCATTTAAAACAGCCACTATTTTGTTTTACGATTACTGATTCCACTAGCTGAACCGATTCTCAAAGATATTCATGACACCTATCATTCCTGAGATTTTCATGCAAATCCTAGCAAAACTGTAGTGTCTAAGTCGGTAAAAAGCGCATGTTGTTCCATAGCCATATGTTGCCATAGTAATAAATGCAGCGCATACGAGGTGTGTTCAAAAAGTATCACGAATTAGGAATTTTCGCGGGTTACGTATTTTTTTGTGGCGTTATGTTGGTACTCATGTCTGTCACTTATGCCGACAAGCTCGGCCATTTTGAATGTTCACTTGATTGGTGATAGCTGCTTTACTTGCACGTGTTTTCAATCGTCTTCGATTCTTACTTATTCAAAAAAATGGATCAAAGAACGTGTATCAAATTTTGTGTGAAAAACGAAATTAAGTTCGCGGATGCATTCCGAATGTTGACTGTGGCATACGGAGAAGCTACCTTGGACCGAAGCAACGTTTATCGGTGGTACAAAATGTTTTTAGAAGGCCGACAAGATGTGAACGACGAAGAGCGTGCCGGACGCCCGAGCACTTCAACAACAGACGAAAAAATTAATGAAGTGGAGAAAATGGTATTGGCCAATCGTCGAATCACCGTTAGAGAAGTTGCTGAGGACCTAAACATATCGATTGGCTCGTGCCATTCGATTTTTATCAACGATTTGGGCATGAGACGGGTCGCCGCGAAATTCGTACCAAAATTGCTCAATTGCGACCAAAAACAGCAACGCATGAACATTGCTA
Source organism: Odontomyia ornata (assembly GCA_963969285.1). NCBI lineage: Eukaryota > Metazoa > Arthropoda > Insecta > Diptera > Stratiomyidae > Odontomyia > Odontomyia ornata. Next base: position 454,580,908 of record OZ017738.1, on the reverse strand, counting down.
ATGAGATGTTAAACTCTGTCCGCGACGAACCAAATTTGCTCCAGAGGGTCATAACTGGTGACGAATCGTGGGTTTATGGTTATGACGTGGAAACCAAAGCTCAATCATCTCAATGGAAGCTGCCGCATGAACCAAGACCGAAAAAAGCGCGCCAAGTTCGGTCGAATGTGAAAGTTTTGCTGACAGTTTTCTTCGATTGCAGGGGCGTGGTGCATCATGAGTTCTTGCCACAGGGAAGAACGGTCAATAAGGAATATTACCTGCAAGTTATGCGCAATTTGCGTGAAGCAATCCGCCAGAAACGCCCGGATTTGTGGGAGAACAAAAATTGGCTTTTGCACCACGATAACGCCCCTGCTCACACATCGTTGCTTGTGCGCGACTTTTTGGCCAAAAACAACACACTAATAATGCCGCAGCCACCGTATTCCCCAGATCTCGCCCCCTGTGACTTTTTCTTGTTTCCTAAACTGAAGAGGCCCATGAAAGGACGACGTTACGCTACGCTTGACGAGATAAAGACGGCATCGAAGGAGGAGCTGAACAAGATTAAAAAAAATGATTTTTTGAAATGCTTCGAAGATTGGAAAAACCGTTGGCACAAGTGTATAATATCTCATGGGGATTACTTTGAAGGGGACAAAATAGATACCTATTCATGAATAAATAAATGATTTTTGAAAAAAAACAAAATTCGCGATATTTTTTGAACACGCCTCGTATTATTCCAAAGTAATACAGGAAAATTCAAATCACTATAACTTCGGTAAATATGACTCAATCTTTATGAAACTCTCAGGATAGATTAATCTTGTTAATATACATCTACATACTGAATTCCATTGAATTTAAGGGTACCGTTAAGATTTTATTCAAGAAAACATAAAATCGATAAATCATACTATTACTAACAAAGTTGAGTGAATTGTGACTTCTAACGTATTTGTTGTTGTTGTACTCACCAAGGCCTACATTCCTGATTTTTTCAAATTTTTTGGATCACAGGTGTCCAATCGCGAGGGGGGGGGGGACACAAATTTTTCGTGTATTTCCCCTCCCTGTGCGCCCCCCGAAGCAAATTTTGCCAAACTAAGGCCTGTTTTGAAAAGTTCTCATCAAGACCTTTCATTTGATGCCCATATCGGCTACCTTCAATTAAATTTTTTTTTCGGGGGGTCACTCTCCTATATAGGGAGACCCCCCTTAAATACCTTACAAAATTTTTTTGTATTCGAACTTTGAAGAGATCATCACTTTACACCTACACTCAAAATTTGATGTTTCTAGCTTAAGTAGTTTCCGAGAAAAACTGCTGTGACACACGGCCGGACGGACGGCCGGACGGACGGACGGACGGGCAGACGGACAGACTGGTCGCGAAACTAGTAGGGTTTTGTTAAATTATTTTACAAAACCCTAAAAACTCTCAATTTCGTAACGAGGCGAGTAATATCGGATAAATACAATATGATAGTCATCGAACTAGTATGCCCTGGAAAGAAAATAAAAATTGGCACATTTTACAACCCCACCCGACTTAACGCGCAAGACCTGTGCTTGACATTAGATGAACTATATTCTATGGAAAATAATTTGATCACAGTTGCCGATACGAATATAGATCTAATGGTTGAATCTAATGAGTCAAGGATGTACAACGACGTACTAGAAACGAATGGTGCCACTATTGTGAACCCACTTCAACCTACCCGGCTAGCATCTAATACCTGCCTGGATCACATAGTCACAAATGATAATCAAATTGCTGGGAAAATCGCTTATACTCTAGAGGACTAGCCTGAACTTGATCATCGTGTTTTGAAAATTGTTATTCAAGGCATTAAAATAAATAAAAAGCAAAAGTCTGCTTACAAAGTTTTCAAATACTTAAATAAGGACCTCATAAGATCAAATCTTAAGGGTTTATTAATTAACCAAAAACCTTCAAACTTAGTGGAGCTCACAAACATCATAATGGAAGCTAAGGACACCTCGACCACGGAGAAAAAAATAAGATGTCGTCAACATTCATGGATAACCAAAAAAGTTATTGAGGCAAGTAAGAACAAGCGGAAGGCTTATATGAACTACAAACGGAACATGAATGATCAGTCGCTCAGGTTTGTATACATCGAAGCCAATAAAACATCTAAACGTGTTGTGAAAGAAGCAAAACTTTTGTATTACTCCAAAAGACTAGATGCAGCGGCCGACAATGCGCATGAAATATGGGACATAATAAATGAAGTTAAAAGAAACTTACCGCGTAACTCTATGACCCAGGATTTCACCATAGAGAACTCATCTTCAGTAAATGCATTTGAAGCTGCAAGTAACCTCAATATCTTTTTTTCAACTATAGGTGAAAAAATTTGCCAATGGAATCCAGCCAGCGCCAACAAGCAAGTTTACTTCTACAATGACGTCGCCCAAATCTTCCATTCACATGCATCTAACTAACAAAATTGAAATAATAAAAATTATTGATGAATTGAAGCAAAATACAGCACCAGGTATAGACAATATCACCATGGATGAATTAAAATTTATAAAGGAAGAGATAGCAGAATGTGTTGCAAATTGTTTAAACAAACATATTAGGAAGGAAACGTTTCCTGAGGAAGGAAAACTAGCAAAAATATTCCCAATCTTTAAGGTAGGAGACCGCCAGATCACGCTCTTAACAGGATTTAGTAAAATATTCGAAAAATTAATAAACATCCGTCAATCATCATTCATTAAGGAAAATTCAATTTTAAATTTACAACAGTTTGGTTTCCAGAAAAATAAAGGAACTTTTGATGCTCTTTTCTCAGTCACGCGTTTCATAAATACAGGACTTGACAAGGGTGACTATGTTGCTGCCATTTTTGTGGACCTGAAAAAGGCGTTTGATACGGTGAATCATGAGCATTGACTTCATAAACTCGAATTATATGGCATTTACGGGAAACCAAATCAACTTTTTAGGAATTACTTAAAAGGAAGATCTCAGAAAACAGTAGTCAATAATGTATTGAGCGACTTGGCACCTATGAAGTCAGGCGTTCCCCAAGGCTCCATACTTGGCCCTACCTTGTTCTTGTTATACACGAACAATTTAAATACATGTGGACTAAAGGGACACTATGCACTATATGCCGATGACACAGTTCTACTTTACTCGGGATGCAAAAAAGATTACTTAGAGAATGCCATTAATGAGGATCTAAGTGCATATCATTCATAGTTAAGTAATAATAAGCTAGCGCTAAATACTCCTAAGACCAAATACATTATTTTCAAACAGAAGAACAAGGAAGACATTAACATTGATATAAGAATTAATAGCGAAAAACTGGAGAGAGTAGCGGAATTCAAATATCTTGGACTCATGATTGACCAACGATTAACATGGCTGTCGCATATAAACAACTTAAGAAGACAATTAGCTCCTGTTATTGGATTACTGAGAAGATATGAAGGATTTCCAAGCAAGATCAAGCAGATGGTGCTAAATGCACTCGTTCTATCGAAGCTACATTACGGAGTAGTAATCTGGAGCCAGTCATCAAAGCAACACCTTAATATCATCTCCTGGGTGCTAACCAAGGCGCCTATAAATATGCTGAATCTACCAATACGTACACCAACCAGATTTGTGTACCAATCAGCGAAAGCATTAACATTTACTCAAATCTTTGAAGAAGTGAAAGCCAAGTTTATTTTTAAATGCTTCAATTCAAATTCGTCGTCACATATTCAGTTTATGCAAGTATCGCAGAAAAATCACTACAATGTTAGAAACGCAAATCAATTCATAATACCTTTTGCAAGAACGGATCGTCTAAAGATTCAGTTGAGGATGCAAACTTACTTATAGTTTTTAAGAAAAGGCTTAAAAAATATTTATTTAACAACGATTGAATTCCAGTGCAATAAATTTCTACATCGCATCTTAGGGCCTTTCTTGACCCTATCGCCGAGATTGTATAGCAGAAAGATATTATTATGGAGAATCTCAGTCCAATAAATTTCAACATCGCATCTAAGGGCACTTTAAACCCTATCGTCGAGATGCTTGAAAAGACAGCTATCTTTATAACTCAGAGTTTTTTCCCACGACGTATTACAAAGTTTTTTTTATCTCTGAGAGCTGATCACGAAATGGACAAGATGAGATTAATAGGATAAATTCACATAATTTGTGTGCCCCCTTATACCGATGGTCTAATCATTGTCTGGGTGGCATACCTGAAGAAACGACGAAATGTGAAGTGCAGGTCGCACGAGCGTTGTGCGACGAAGAAAGTGTGATGGAGAGAGTGGAAGGGAATGGAGGTATTTATAATAAAAAAAAAATGCTTTGCTGAAATCTGTGTATATGGCATTAATCTGTTTTCCTTGCTCCATTCCACTAAGAATATTTGACATCAAAGTGATTCGATTAGTGGTAGTTGATCTGTTTTTACGGAAGCCATGTTGATCTTCATTAAGAACAAGAGAAATTTTGCTGCATATAATTTTCTCAAACAGTTCTGGCATGGCAGATGAGATGGCAATACTCCTGTAGTTGACCATAAGCCGCTTCTCACCTTTTTTATGTATTGGTGTTATAAAGGATGGCTTCCGAAGCTTAGGAAAGATACCACTAGATAGCAACTTATTGAAAATCATGAAGAGGGGTCTAATCGGTTCACTTTTGCAGAGGGCCAAAAAGCAGGGTGGAATCAGGTCTGGGCCATTCCGTTATTCAAATCGAGATCCTCGATAGCTTGAAGAATTTCATCTTCAGAAATCGAACTACTTTCTATAAGGACCCTTGACGCTTTTTCCGGTGGCTCTGGGTCTGATGAAATAGCAATATTGGAGTAAACATGCTGAAAATGGTCTGCAAAAACCCACAGATCTATTTTGTCCTAGATGACATGAAGTCTTTGTGTGTCATTATCGAAGGGTAGCCATAAACTTTACGCTTAAGATGTACAAAGTCAAAAAACTTTTTATAATTAGAAATAATTTCCTCCACTACAACGTTAACATACGATTGATATGTATCTTTGGATTTAAGTTTGAATTCAAAACAAGATCGTTATATTTACTCTTAATCTCATCACAGGCATCATTCCTTCTTTTTAGGAGCTTGTAGAGTATTTCTTTGGTTACGTAAATCCTTGAGATCGCTCCCTAGCCACGGTTCTGAAATTTTGTCTTTTTTCTTTATTTTAGGTATGAATGATTTAACGGTGCCAAATAGTATGGTATAAAAGGTGGATAGAATTGTATCCAAATATAACGTTGACAGAATATCATTCCGATTCACTCGGGACAAAAGACTATTAATTTTATCATAGTTGCTATTTCGGAAGTCATATACAATAGTCAAATTGTACAATATAAAATTAAAAGTATTAGAAGTGGACAATCCAACAGTAAAAGTAGAGTCATGAACTGAATTAGAAAACAGATGCTTCTTCATTTATAATTACAGTGATTCTAGCTTTAATTTGACAAACGTCGTCTTAGACAGTATCGTTGGCTTTTGGGGGGGCGTAGAATATGCCAATATATAGGTTAGATCTTTCCAGCTTTATTTTAACTACTTTATGATTTCCATGGAGGTTACTAGCTCGCTCATAAAGGAATAGTGTACTGCAATTAATACACCACCTCCTCGTGAGTGTCCTGTGTCTTTCTCTGTCTCTGTATATACTCTAGTTACTGGCAAGGATCTTTTCGTCAATATCAGAATCATTCAACCATGTTTCGGAGAGGGTCATGATATTAAAAAAGCACGATTTTGCGTCAAGAAAAAGTTTGTTTAATTTTCTACGGTAGTAAATTAAAGTTATGGTAAAACAATTTCAAATTTATTTGTTTATTCAGGACGAAAAAATTTATGGTGCTGTTCTCTTGCCCTTTGCAATGACGAGATATGGTTAGAACTAACGTGAGATGCGTAAGTTTTAAGACCTTTTTTTGCCTGGTTTTGGGTGATACCAAGTTCTTTATCCTAGAAAAAATACAGAAGGCGTAGAACCTCAAGAACGATTGGAAAACCTTCTCTTTGAATCGCGATTCTTAGACTTGTTTTCGTTTTACCATATATGCAAGTTATTACGAAAAATTTATTAAAACTATTCCCAAGCAGAGATGGCCCATAATTTTTTCCGAGAAGATAATAAGGCAAATAATAAAAGCTTAAAAGAGAAGCTGTTTTAAAGTTAGTTCTTGAAATTGTGCAGCGTTAGTAAATGCTTCCACAATATGGACAGTATGAAAAAATTGTACAAAAAAACATCAAAAAAAACTTTAAGGAAAAGAAAGGAATCCTACTTTAAATGCCCTAAAAAGGATGAGATATAATTTTTGGAATATGTGCCAAATCAGTTTTTGCCTATTTCATTGATTGAAAAGTGGTTGAGAACCACATTTTCAAAACATGGAAGCTGATTTGGCACTGATTCCCAAAACTTTATTTCATCCTTTTTTTAGCATTCTGATTTAAATTCGGTTTTCTTTTTTCCTGAAGGTCTTTTTATTTCGTTATTTTTAGTTATAAATTGAACGTACATAATTATGGGATTCGGAATTATGGAATTCGAAATTATGGAATTTAGAATTATGCTGAATAATTGATATTTTTTTTTTTTTGGTTTTCGACTCAAATACAAAAATTCTATTGCAATCACGACCTGTGCTCACCTGTCCGTTCCTACTGTCATAGCTAATTTCTTCAGAATCTTAGTGGGACCTAATTAATTTTGCGTAACATATCCCTTTTAAAAAAAAATAAATGAAAAAACGTAATCTGAGTCAAGTGTTGATTTGATTTAGGTTGACTGAAGTTAATTGAATTGATTTAATTAAATACTTTAGACTAAAAATATTATTCGTAGTTTCAATTTTTTGGAAATAAGCGAGATTCATTAAAAGGCAACAACATTTTACTTATCCCGAAACTACTTGGCGACCAACGATCCTGTGGCGACAATGATAGAATTTAATAACGATTCAATGGTTATGGAGAGGGACTATACCATTAAAAATCCCCTTGTTGGTGCGTGGCCTAATCCGTCAGTATATTGATCTTCTGTCTGCAGTGGTTCCGTTGAAGATAGAAATCAAATTAAAACTTGTCTGTTGGACAAGACGACAAATTCGAGCCCAAGACAGGGCTGACTAGGGTGTCCTTCTTGCCGTTAAATGTCAAATAAGCTTTCTCTCCCTCAGAAATACTATTGTAAGTAAACAAACCACCTCTGCAACTTCATGGTAAAACCATACAAATACAAAAGCCACGGAAACGATCAAATTTATATGAAACATCAATTCTCCGAATTACCGCCACATTTAGCCGATTAGTCGAAATATGCACCAAAATATGTAGCTTAAAAAGATTGGAATAGGAAGGTTGCGAACGTGACAACAGCTGATCAAAACAACGAGAATTCCACAAACTAGAGCCTGAATATCGAGTGATTCTTCTGACGGATTGGAAGCCCGTTCAGTTATTATATGTACTGGTTTAAAACGAGAACGTATCGTAGCTAGTTGGGCGGATATACGGCCAAGGGGTGGTACTGACTATATCACCTTCCCAAGTGCCGATATATTCAATCAAGACAACGAGATACTCTAAATATCTTCAAGCCAAGGTCCAAGAAGGGCTGTCCTTCTAAAGCAAAAAAGAGCTTGAATTTCTCGGGAAAGATTGTTTAACGGGACCCAGTGTTAAAAAAGTGAGGTGATGAGGATCCTGCACACAATTGATGTCATTTAGTCTTCACAATGAAAATTTAAATTGGTGGAGGAATTGGCAGAAAAGGAATATTGTGGAATCGGCTTGACTTAGTTTTAGTGTTGCATCACACTATTTTTGTTAAATTGAATACGTGCCAGAACATTTTAGGGTAGGTTTTGCTAACAAAATATAATAAAATATAATATATATAGAAGCTACAACCAACCATCAAACCTTGTGAAAAAGCGATGACTCATTAAAAGTTCTACTCCGTATAGAGAGGTAACCTAAAAAAATTGTTTGATCATAGGCAGTCGGGTGGGATGTCATATGAAAGGCCTCAATGTAAACTTTTCAAAACAGGTCTTGTAATCACTGTATTTATTTGGAAGTATATTAGTGGTTCGTTAAGGACAACAGCGATGTTAACTGCCTCAGCGAACTAAGATTACGAGCTACGCTGAAATAACCTTGCCTGATGACCCACACACGTGCTGGTAACTAGCTTTTTTAGAATCATCGGACGGATTCTTTTCGCCAACACAAAGTCTACACTACAAAATTATTTTCACGCGCATAATTTACATAGCCTGACGGAAACCGAAGGAGGTCTTAATCTTTTCAGTCTAACTTACCGATGATACATAGCATCTTTCCGTTGTCAACGGGGAAGCCAGCTCCTAGCAGGAAATGGGGAACCAGGTGGATTTGGTGGCCCACGCATCCTACCAATCGGACAAAGCCCACATAACCAGACCCATCTTCCTACATTTGTTCGCCAAAAATTTTGGCTTGTGGTTTGCGGAAGCCACTATTTCACACCTATTCTCGAACGTATGGCATCACGTTCAATTTCGATTTGTTGTTTGAAATGACCTTAATATAATATTTACTAAATATAGATCCTATGCTTACCTTTTTTCCAGATAATAAATATGAGGATTTGCATGTAGATATCAATGCGTGCATCTGTGGGAAGAAAAAGAAAGTTATTATATTTATTGAATAATTTATTCAAATAAATAAGTATTATAAAACAAAATGTCAGCATCAGTTGAACAAATTCATTTTGAATGAACTAAAATAGGAGCATTCGAATTTGACTGTGTCGAAATAAAAACCAAAAATGTTTATGTCAAATTTTCCCTGATTTACCTACTCTGTAGAGACTATAAAAAGCCAATTTATTTGAAATTGGATCATATTTGTTGATGATTATACTTGATCGAAAATGTTAAACAATTAAAACTGAAAAAAAGGGTCACTGCATTTTATCAACTAAACTTATTTGTATGTTTTTGATCTAAAAATTGATATATTCTACTCCTTTCTTAGAGGTTTGTAAAATATCTGTATAAAACCTTATTACGAGTAGTTTCGCAACTTGTCGGCCCGTCTGTCCATCCATGCGTCACAGCAATTTTTTTTTCGAAAATGCTAAAGTTATGTAACTTTTAATGTAGATCAAAAGTACCAACCTCTCCCAGGTTTCAGTATTAAAAAAATTATAAAATTTTTAAAAGGGCCTCCCCTGTATATGGTAGTGACCCCTTGAAATTTTATTTGAACTAAAGTAGCCGATGTTGATATCAAGTGAAAAGTCTTGAGTGGACTTTCAAGATCGAGTATCTAAAGAGCGGTAAATTCATTGGGGTGATCGGGGGAGTCATAATTTGTGAAAATTGATGTCTCGCTCTCTCCCCGCGTGATTGGAAGTTGAAGAGAGAAGGAAGAATCACCAGGAGAAAAAAAGAGAAAAAGGGATTTCATCACCGCCTCTGTAAAAAAACACCGTACGTGAAGGGGTCTCGTACTCTGGCCTTTTGCAAGGCGTAAAGAAGCAGTCTGCATAACAGGCAATACGGCAATAAAAACAGCAACCACAGCAGTCGCAGGATGACCGAAATACGATTTTGAGCACTGACTGCTACACATTTGGAAAGTGTGCTCTTTCATCCCCCACCTTAAAAAACTCACTAATTCTAGTGCAAAAAAAATTGCGTACCTAGAATTTGCCTTCAAAGTATGTTGTCGTGATGAGTTCCATTAAACTCTCCTTCCTCAACATATGTTCACTTGCTCCACGTTATAAAAGGAGTTTTATTCAAGAATACTTGAACACCCATAGATCAGAATTCTTGTTGATGTCGGGGGCGGGACTCAAAGAAGCACACCGAGTGCATCTGGAAAAAAAAGTTAATCAGGTGATCCAGAAGGAAGGCTGGAGTTGCTATGGCGCACAAAGATCACCTGAAAGTCAAAAGGCATTGAATTCTAAGTCTAAAATGTATTGAATTAAAATATCAGCACCATTCTGGGAGGATGCACCTTTGCGTTCGTGGGGATATATGTTCGACATGGATATACGGTGAGGAAACTCATTGGCGACTTAGAAACAGTGCTTACTCTGTGGAAAAAATTCGGTTTTTATGCCATGGGGGGTGATTTCAATGCGAAGCATCCCTCATGGGGAAATATAGCATCTAATAGCTAGAACACCTTTCTCTAACTATGTTCAATTAAATATGGATCTCATACTGATTGCCCTGAAAGAGACTACCTTCCGCTGAAGCTTGTCTATTATTGACTTCTTCATTGTGTCTGCCAATCTGGTAAATCTCTCCCACAGTAAGAGGAATTTCAAGTGTGGAGTTCGTGAAAGTTCTTCAAGGAGAAAAAGCAAGTGAAGACTTTCCGTTACTTCGTGAGTGAACAGCACCACAACGAATTGCGACAAAGACAAAGAGCAATTGTGTTGACCAGATTATCTGTTTCAAATCCCTCTCTTGCACCTACTGCTATGGTCTGTTTGTCAGTCCTGAGAGACTCACTTTATTGGCATTCGAGAATAAAGATCTTGAGTCTTGAATTTTGAATCTTGCCCATCAGTCACAAAGTAAACGTTGAACAGTCAACATCTCCGCCGAAAAGTTGGAAGTGTAAAGAAAAGTAATACAAGACAGAAAAAAAGGAAAGAGCATAGGAATAAGGAGATAGAAAATAGGAAGAAAAGAAGTAGACGATAGAGGGAGATAGATAATAGGAGATAAAAGAAAGAGTGAGAAAGAAGGTAGAGTAAGAAAGAAGATAGAGTGGGACAGAAGGTATAGAGACGCAGACAATAGAGAGAGAAAGTGAAAGAAGATAGACTGAGACCAGAGATAGAAGATAAAGTGAATCAGAAGATAGAAGATATAAAAGGAGAAGAATAAAGGGGACTCTAAGGGAGTACTTTGATATTATTTTGCTGACCTGGGTCAGTTTCAGTCATATTTTCTTGTTTTTCCATATTTTAAATTTTCAAATATTATATTGAATTGAAAATTAGTTATTTGGCAGATATCAAACAACAGTATATAGATAGTTCCCTTCAGGCGGACAGGATGTCGACAGACGGTGGCGTGGTTGCTGGACGTGACGTATTCAACAAAGGCGAACGAATTGCATCGTTGATTGCCCAGCCCGACAATATAATGCTTAAGTCAGATCAAGTGTTTGTAATGGTATTGCAAACACAAGAAAAACATGTTAAAAATGAATGCCAAGCTAGGTGATCAGTGAAACAAAAACAAATCGCTAACTGCAAAAAATGCTGGACTAGTTCAACTGTTGAAAAATAAGGCTAAGACAAACTGGAAATCCCAAGAAGACAGCTGTCAGACGAAAAATAAAAAGTGAGGAAGTCTTCATTGCCAAAGCCTTGTTCCTCTTCTGAAAATTCAGAAAGCGAGATGGAAGTCGACTGCATGAGTAGCAGTAAAGATAAAAAGGATGAGATTTTCCCTGCCCGTCCACCACCAAAACTAGGTACGACACTTACAGATATGGCCATTACACCAAAACAAAGCCAACACTGCCGAAAACTACAAACGCACAACCTACACCACAAATACACGAGGTTAAAAAAGTACCAATCATTCTTCGAGATCCGTCAAAAAGGTCCCAAACATTTAATATTATTAAAACACAAAACATCTTATACACATCCATAAAAAGGGTCTACCTTGGCATACAAATTATACCAACAACAGTCACAGACAACTGGCAAAAGCACTTATTGACAATGAAATACAGTACCACACTTACATACTTCCGAAGGATAGACAGCTAAATGTTGTGACCAGGGGCCCTTATGGCCTTTTAGTCGAAGAGATCAAGGAAGACTTACAGTCTCAGGGCTTCAACCCAATAGAAGTCTACTATATCAAAATCAGGGGAGGTCTTTCTATGGTAGTCAAGGTTCTCCTCCCAAAATACGAAACTAGCATTTACAATATTAAATCCGTTTGCCATCTTATGTGCATCGTGGAGGCATAGCGCCCTCGTACGGGCCAGGATATATGCCACAATCGCCAACAATTTGCACAGTCTTGATGCATTAAATGCGATTCGCTTTACCATTTCTCGGACTGTCAAAAGAAAATTGATGAGAAGCCAAAATGTGTCAACTGTGGAGGAGAACATCCAAAAAGCAACGGGGGTTGTACCAGGAATCTAAAGAACGTGAGAAAATCGTTCACGCAGGTTGCTGCGGCCCAACCCATACCACCAGCACAAAAGCAAACAACCACGACATAGGCACTTCCACGCATACAAAATCCACCTGACAATATGAACTAAATGTTTGCCCAAATTCAGACACAATTCCAAAGCATGATGCAAGAGATGATGGCAAACATTATTCAAACCATGTTCGCTGCATCTCAAAATGTTGTCAACACGTAACATTAACAAGTTTAATGAACCATGTTTCAATTCTGACGTGGAATACAAATTTCTTGCTTCAGCATACTGATGAACTACAACAATTTATCCAAGAAATCTTCCTGAAGCCTGGCAGATGATTCCGCATCTCTAACTACATTATGTAGAGAAATGACAGAAGGACGAATGGAGGAGGCGGAACGGCCATTCTCGTGAGACAAAATGTGAATCACAATCTCATTAAAACACCCACTCTTCAAAAACTAAACGCCAGTGCAATCAACGTGCATACTGATTTTCTAGAGCTCATTGTGATTTCTGCATGCAATCCTCCAGAAAATATAAATTTCTTAAAAGATCTCAGAGCACTTGTTGCATTTGAGGGCCCTGTCTAAATACCACACACCACCTTTGGGGAGCTGTGAGAAGCAATAAAGCTGGGGCCCAGCTCCATCCATTCATCACAGCCAACCACTTCAGCCTACATATCCCGAATAGCCAACACATTATGGGCAAAGAAATTGCTTTGCACTGGGTATTGGAATATCGTGAGATTTCACACAAAATGTTCGTTTACATGCAACCATGAACCAGTCCTTTTCCTCATAGAAAACATATTCATTGCTTTTCTTATGCAGGAAAAGATAACTACAAACTGGAAAGCGTTTAACGTCGCAATGGCTAATAAAACTAATTTGCAATCACCTGAAACGGCCGACGACATCGACAACATTATGTAACGCAGAAAATTCTACAGGCAAAAGAGAACCATACGATCATAACGCCAAGAAAGGAAACGAGTCCTTATGAACAAACAACTGATTAGGAGAAGGGATCAAGTTCGGCGGAGAGCTAGGTGTACAGGTGACCCTACGCTACGCATAAGCGCTACTCGGATGACAAATGAAATTTGTGATAAAATTAAAGTATTCCGAAACGAGCAATGGGAGAGCTTATTGCAGAGTCTTGCACCTGGGTGTGGTAGTTTTTGGGGAATATCCAAATAATTTCAGATAAACAGCAAAATTATGGTACCACCTATTCATGGTCTGAATGGGGTGCAATTTTACGATGGGGGTGAGGCTGAAGCATTTGCATTCTTTGGAAGTGCAATTTCACGAAAATTCTTCACACTAGGAGGACTTTAAAACTGAACAAAGAATTGAATCTTCTGTAAACAGACTCCTGATGGATCACATTCAACATGAAGACAAGATTGATCCAACGGGCGTTATACAGACGCTCAATAAACATAAAGCACCTGGACATGACACTATTACAAACATAATGATTTCTCGGCTACCGAAAAATATTTTACAAACACTTTCTGACATTAAAAATGCAATATTCCGTTTGCGAAAGTATCCCAAAATATGGAAATCAGTGGTTATTGTTGTTTCCCCGAAATCTCAAAAGGACCACAGTTTCCACGAAATTGGAGACCCATTAGTCTCCTCTAATTGCTGTCAAAAATTGCGAAAAGAGTAATTCTGCATCGACTCAATAAGATTGTATCTGACAAATATATTATACCATAAGAACAATATACCTTCAAAGCTAAACACTCTACTGAACTCCTGTTAGTTAGAGAGGTTCAAAACATCAAAATAGGCTTAAACCGCAGGAATTCAACAGGTCTAGTTATGTTTGACTGAGCTAAGGCCTTTGATAAAGTCTGGCATGCAGGACGAATCTTCAAAATGAATCAATTCAAAATGTCACTGCAACTCATTCAAATTATTGACTCCTTCCAGGAAAGCAGGACATTCCGTATCAGAATTCACAAACAAGTCTCAAGCCTGAGGGCAATTAATGCTGGAGTTCCTCAGGGCTCGCCCATCTCAACGGCCCTATACAATATATTTACTGCAGACCCTCCCTTTCTGCCTCTAAATGTAAAACTATTATTCTAGGCTGATGATACTTGTATATTTAATATAGCACGACAAGCAAGAGTCATCACTTCGAAGTTTCAACGATTAATAAGTATTTTATGGGAATACTTTGGTAAATGGAAAATTAATCGTTGACAATAAGACAGTTAAGTGGACGCCAACGGCTATATACCTTGGACTTACATTCGACAGAAGACTCACTTTGAAAAATTACATGAAAAGTAAACGAGGACTCTGCATTGGACTTCTATTCTCTTTATATCCTCTCATCAAATCCAAAAGACAGCCGTAAAAATCGAATGCTCATGTACAAACAGATTATACGAACGGTGCTACCATACAGTAGTTCTGCTTTCAACCAGATGACAAAGACTAACAGAAAAGCACTCCAGCCTTTCCAAAATAGAATTATCAGAAAGATCTTAAGAATTCAATGGTACATTAGAAATACTAACATCTACAAGAACCTAAGACTTAAGACGGTCGAAAAATACGAACGTGACAAGGCACTGAAACTATTTCATACAATTGACAACCATGTTAATAGTACCCTGGCATTCCTTCGAACTTTACGAAACAGGGATGAATTAAGGTTCTCAATTGTCCGCCAAATAAGTCCGTAAAAATTATTTCTTAAAATCATATAATGACTGAAACTGGCTCAGGAAAGTAGATGGGTACTGAGGTACTCACAGATATGAAGAGGTTAAGGTGCTTAATCGCACTAGCTCCACACCTCACACATTCTACCTTGCCCATCAAATCAACATCACCACAAAAAAAACAACGTATAGTACATACAAAAGTAACTCCAAAATTTCAATGCGCCTGGAAAAGAAAAATAGGAATAGAATACATATTGAATTTTATATGTAAATACATAGAATAATTTCCAAATATTTCAATGAAAATAAAATATAATTATTATGAGGAATATAAAAATATTAAAAAGGCATCAAAAGAATACATATTGTTTTTTAAGTATAGAAAATTTAAATTTAGTTAAATTCAATTTTTTTTCCAAGTGGTTAAGTGTGATACAATGTCAAATGGTCTAATAAGGCATTTTTTAAATAAATCTATGCCAATAAGTGATTCTATGTTTCAAAATAAGTTAGATGTTATGCTATTTAAATTCACAGTTAGTTTAAATAGTATTTAAGCTGCAGAGTTTTGTAAGTAAAGGCTCTTTTCTACCATCGACGTCTAGAGTGTTTACCAGAGATGTTCACAAGCGAGAACAATATCGAAGTTGCAAGTTCATTACACCTATTCTTGAAATGCCAAGTAAGTAATCGTATTCATAAAATTAATGCTACGGAAAATTCCCTACACTCTCTCCCACATCATAAGGCATGGCAAAGTTTTGCAATCAAGCAGATATCTAAGACTTTACACTACTTTCATTGCATCAGTTAACACTGTTCAACTTAAAACAATCTACAAGAATTTCCATCTTGTTTCCAACTACCCGATTCAAATTCAATAAAAGTTAAATTTCTTTTGCCACTACTTTATTGAGCACAAATTGTGCATGCTGCCCGGCCCGTCAGTGAAACCATTGTGTGTACTCGTATAAAATCCTAAAACGTGCAGCTTCAGTTCAATGTTTGTGTTGTATTCAAACGGGAATCGTGAATTTCACCTTACATTGTTGTACGGTAAAGTGCTTCTTTCTATATCCTTTTTTATTCCATAGACGCTAGCACTTGTATGTGCCCAGATACACAGAATACAAAGCTTTCGTACATACTACCCTACAAATATTCACATATCTTCGCTTATATGAATGCAGCTGGAATGTACGAGTATTGTTCCTTCTTTCGGGTGTTGTTGGATACTCCAAATGGAGTTTTGTGTTATTAGGTTTCACCTGCATAATTTAATGTTATTACCTCTCTGGACCGTATTACATGCTCACAAAACTGTAAATGAACATCATTGCATACTCTATCATTCCAAGCATGCATGGTTGCGAATTATCATAATATGAGTAATATATTTCGAATGATTCCATGTGAATATTTTTCATTATCGCGAGCATTTATATGAAAATTGGAATTATCATTGGGATATTTATTGATGAAAAATTTATGGGAAGGTGAGTGGTGAAATTGAAAGTGTGTAATGGATACTGATCACGGAATCGCCTGCAACATTGCAACAGTATCGAGTTTGTCTGACAATGAATATTTTTTTACACACTGTTAAACTTTTGACCAAAACAAGTTCAGTAGGCACGAGTATGCTACAATCAGAAGGGTTTTGCATCCAACATAATAATAATAGTAAATACATCGAAAAGCTGTTTAATACAGGGTTTTCCAACAAGAGGTGTTATTTTGATATTAAAAGAAAAATTCCATTTTTAATATAAATGATCGGATGTTTATTTCATTATCAAGAAAAAGGTATGCCGTTAATAGTGAAAAATAACATCAGGCAAATGACAAACACGACCACGCTTACAGGAACATATCCTTTTCATGAAATTTTCCATAACCAAATCGCAAAGTGGCTGGCCCATGTCCACGATAGCCTCACGAATTCCATCTTTGAGGTCTTGAATCCACGCTGGGCTGTTGGCGTAGACCTTCTCTTGCACGTGGCCCCAAAGGAAGAAGTCGCAAGGTGTTAAATCACAAGATCTCGGTGGCCAATTGTGATCACCTCTTTGAGAGATAACACGTTCCAAAAATTTTTCCCGTGAAAGATCAATGGTTTCGTTGCTTGTGTGGCACGTAACGCCGTCTTGTTGAAAGTAAACGTTGTCCAGATCAATACCATTCGATTCCGGCCATAAAAATCATTCATCATTTCTCGATAGCGCAATCCATTCACCGTAACAGCTGCTCCAGCCTCATTTTCAAAAAAGTAAGGTCCAATGACTCCGCCCGACCATAAACCGCACCAACAGTCACACGTTGATAATAAAGAGGCTTTTTGATAATAAATCTTGGATTTTCCGAGCCCCATATGTGACAATTTCGCTTGTTGACAAAGCCACCGAGGTGGAAATGGGCCTCATCACTCAAGATGATTTTTCGATAAAATTCCAGATCATTTTCATACATTTTAATGATCCAATCAGCAAAGGCACGACGTTGTTGATGATCGACCGGCTTGAATTCTTATGTTAACTGAACCTTATAACCCCTGAGACCCTAATCTTTATGCAAAATACGGTTTAATAACGTCTTGGAATGCCTAGTTCCAAAGAACGACGAGGAATGGACAAACCTGGATTTTCTTCAACACTTTCGGCTACAACAGCAATATTCTCGGCTATTCTTGAGAGACGTGCACGGGTTTTATTTTTCACATAACTAAGTTGTCCCAATAGCTCGAATTTTTCCACCAATTTCTGTATTGCGGTCCCACAAGGTGCTTCACGACGACCCAAAAATGTTCGAGTTTTACGAACCGTCTCTGCCAAAATTTTACCATTTTTATAGTGAACTTCAATGATTTCAATGCGTTGTTGAAGCGTGTATCGTTCCATTTTCATTAATGGCGTAGTTTCTTCTTGTCATAGAAAAATGACAGCTCAAAAGTGACATCTACCGAAATAGCGGGCTCTTCAAAATAACACCTCTTATCGGAAAACCCTATATAATTCAAAAAATTAAATAAACATAGGTATATCTACTTGAAAGCTTTTACGTTGTTTGAAGAAAGGGGGCCACCGACATATTGCCACTGAATGATATTCTTATCTCCTTCAGACTTGATTTCATAATTCACCAATACTTAGCTGGTCAGACTTCATCTCACACTAATCTGCTTTCGTTTCTCAAAGTTCGTCTTCAAAACTTCCCACGTTGAACGAAAAGAACATAGATTTTTGATTATTTACTCATTTACCTAGCTCATCAACCTCCGCAATCCGATTTCCCTGATAACCATCTGTTCGAGGTCCCTTTGCATCTCGAATTCACCGGGAATTCTTTAACGGCTATCGCCATGGTAATTAAACTTTGCATGTCTCCAAACTGGCGCGTGTAACTATCAGCGCTGACTCCAACCTATCGGTAGTACTGCGTTTGTGCATTTTCATGCAGTTCTTGCCCTTATAGTTCTTCGGCTTCTAAGCAACGTATGTCAGATACTGAAGTTATCAAATCGCCAATATTTGTGTCTATCCCCGGCGGCCATCCTTGCGTTGAAAAGTTGAGGTTAAAGTTAAAATGAATAAAAAAAGTGTTGTGATGTTATCTTCGTGCTCGAGGAAAATATCGTAGATGCAAGATTAATTCATTCCTTTTTTTCTTGGTGTTCGTTTTTTTCTTTATAAATTAATACATACTTCTATTGTTTTAATATTCTTTCTACAGCTATTTATTTGCACTATTTATTTGCATTTTGTTGGAATACATATTTTTCTTCTGCTTCTTCTTCTTCGTAGCACTACAGCCCCTCTCGGGCCTTCACTTAGAGATAGTTAGAGTATCTCCGTGTACCTGCTCAGCTATGATATGACCTGATTATATCAGTACATATCACCACTGAGTGAACACTTATAGTCTGTCCGAAAAATCCCCTGAACTAAATCACGTTGCTCCCAACGAGATTTGAACCTAGGGCCTTCGGCTTACGCGTTCATACTCTAACCACTAGACCACACATTTTTTTACTTAGCACAATCCCTAAACTATTTTGATTTTAGTTGCTATTATTGAGGACGCTTGTTGTGGGTCGGGAAAGTATACTTATTGTCAACTCCACGCACATACATATATACTATATACCTAATTGTGGTATGGAAATAAATATGATTAGGCTGCAAATTATACAAAAACCAACCAGAACTGATCATATCCCACACGTTACATCTAACCACCCCGCACAACATAAACTAGCAACATACAGATTAATGTTGCAGAGTCTTCACTCCCTCCTCATGGCTCCTACTAACTATTCCAATGAACTAAGCATCATATATAAAATAGCAAGTAATAACAGATACAAACAAATTGATATTGACAAACATATTACAGATTACAAACTACTCGTATAACAGGAACGGCAACTGACTGAAAGCATAAGAACTGTTACGTAGCAGTCGAATCGTGATATCAAAGACGTAAATAAACAAGAAAAACCTTTTAGCCAGTTAGACTATATTCCAAATAAACCCATAAATAAAAAACATTGGAATATTAATATTATCAATAACATTATTACCGCGATAAGTGTTGTACGTACATATTTTAAAAATCCATACTATTAATACGCACGCACTATCAAAAACCTCATGGAAAAATAGATACAAAACAATTACAATCTAATAATTCATTATACTTATAGTCACAATCAAAAACCGCATAGAAAAATAGATGCAAAACAATTACAATTTACAAACTAATTATATTTAATTTAAATAAATACAAATAACAATAAGCAAATTGTAGTAATCGAGGAGTAGGGCTCTAAAAGCCAGCGCTGCCACAGGCACACAGCACAAACTCAATTTAACAATGAGTAACCATTCAGTCCTTCCCCATCGCAACACTCGTTCTTTTTTTTCGCATGAAAAATAAGTCAAGAACATGTCTTTTGTACTTAACTCCCGGGAAGACAATATTCACCGCGTTATTTGCGAGATACGGCTTCACTCATTGGTTAGAGTAGTCGAAATTTGACCCTTCGTCTGGAGTTCCCCCGCGCTAGTTGTGGCGCTCACATACCCGAAACTATATTCAAATAAAAAGGGTAGGGAATTATCTTTCCAATAAAACCAATTTCATGACAATTAATACAATTTATCTGTATTTTATTTCATTTGAAAATTGTATACATCCTAATAAAAAACACCCTATATTTTGGCTTCATCGAAGGCATAAACCACCGGCGGAGTATTCACCACAAACGAAAGCGAGGTGAACGAGATGTCAATTTGACGGAGATGTCTTCGCGCGGTGTTGAATATCTGGCGGGTTCAAGAGAGAGTACGGTTAGGGGAGCTCTGAAAGAAGAAGTAACGCGTGTACGTCGAAGGGGCGACTTGCGGAAAGTTTCGCGGATTGATTTTAAACTCGGCATCTGATCGATATTTACACATCTGAATCCTCAAATGTTATTTCTATCGACAGATTTGTTTAGCATGGTGAAAATATCTCAATCTACAAATTCCGAAAGTTTGTGCAGTGCAAATAATCATTGATAGTACTAACTGTGATTTGATACAACAGTTGCAAAACAGGGAAAGGCGGAACAAGAAAATCAAGCAACATTGTCGTCAAGGAGATAAAAGGTAGCTTTACACACTCAACTCGTTTCCACTTCACGATCCGAAGATCCGAGAGGATTAAGACGTCACCAAGTTCATCATTCGTCAGGCAAACATAAGGACTTTATTATCAGTGTGCCACCAACTTTGCATGCAAAGAAACGATTTGATCATAGCCCACATGAGGTGTTCGTACAACTTGACGAATTTATTGGAACCGGAAAGAAAGAAACCGCTCGTTGGATCAAGTGTGAAGAACATATTGACGAAGGGTCAGATAGATGGGGCAAACCGCACGTTGCTTCACTTTCCTTCCACTCTCTCCTCAATTTAAGACGTTGCCTTGAAACTGGTGTTGTGCTTTTAGATTTAGAAGAAAAGGATCAACCGGCCGTTGCTTATAGGATTGTTGAACAGATGGTTGTTGAAGAATTGATTAGTCCAGATGATAAGCCTACAGTTATGAGAGCTTTGCTCCTCCGACACAGACATGTTAATGATTCCCATGGTGCATTTTCTGTTGCCAAGAGAAAGTACAGCAGCTATACCAGCTTGCAGAACTTATCAGAAGACAAGAAACCTCGAATCATTCCTGCGGCTGAAATAAATGGTGGTAGTCGCAAAGCCTCAGATTTCAAAATTGAAATGCGTGACGACTTGTACTCGTCATCGCAAGAGGACCTAAAGAAACTTCAAAACGGCTCTATTCTGCGTAGGATTCCAACTGGAGCGGAAGCTACCACGGTGTTGGTCCGAAGTCCCCATTCCAGTTCGGTTTGTTTTCATTTTATTGGGACCGAAAATTGTTGATTTGGACTACCATGAAGTCGGTCGTTCCATCGCTACTTTGATGGCCAACGAGCACTTCCACGAAATTGCATATAAAGCGACGACAGAAAGGAATTGCTGTCAGCCATCAATGAGTTCTTAGATGATTCAATCGTTTTGCCTCCAGGTAATTGGGACCGACACGACTTGTTGCGTTCGAAGAATTGAAAGCTAAAAAGGATTGGATTCGATCACGTAAGACAAAAGCTTTAGAGGAAAAACATAAAACGGAAAAGATCATCGAAGAAAAGCCGCTACTGATACTTATGGAGAAAAAGGAAAGAAACCTCCTGTGAGCCCTCTTGAAAAGACGCATAAATGGTGGGGTGGTTTACGAATTGATTTAAAACGGCGGTTACCAATGTACAAAAGTGATATTATGGATGGGGTAAACTCAGAAACTTTAGCCGCGGCGATTTTCATGTACTTTGCAGCCTTGTCTACAGCCATTACATGTGGAGGTGAGTGACAACGACCACGACGGATACAACAATACGTAATTAACAGTGAAATAATGCTAATTGAGCAATTGGTGAGTGAAAAATGGAAATCTTTAGATTAAACAAGTGGTGAAATAATTTTATCGAAACCTGTCTATGGAATTTATATGACCATTGGTGTAAATTGTTGGTGAATTTTAGTATGTGGGTGTTGTTACGAATTCAAAACTTTTTGGTGTAAAGTTTGAGTTTATTGAAAACTTGGCTGTCAAGAAAAGCTTACCCCGTTGGTGAAGTAATTTAATGGTGTTAAACTGCATATCACCAATACATAGTGAGAAAATTGGCGTTAGTGAAATTTTTCAATGAGGATTGCAAAATTAAAATTGAATTGTTATACTTAAATTTTTACAATGATTCATTGGTGCTTCTCCCTGGATTCCTGAATGTTTTGAACAAATATTTTTATTAATTAAAAATTTGTGAATTTCCCCACGTGATGCAATGCATCGTTCTATAATATGTCAATGTTTTATACGTAATTAGTGTTTCAATTGAATGGATCGATAATCCCTTATTAACTAAAGATACCTTCAATCAAAAGAAAAGAAATTCAACCGCTTACAGCCTGCATCCATCGAGCGCTCGGAGGACCGTGCCGGTAAGTGCTTTTGATTTGACTTTACTTTCTTTACCTAAATTTGTTTCTTTTTTAAATTAAAATTCTTGTCAATTTTTCAATCATATCTATATGTATAAATAAAAAAAAAAAAGGAAGGTTTTTCTTTTTTTTTTTAAGTTAGAATTATATTAAAGAGAAAAAATATATATTATTTCCGATTAAATAAGATTGATACATTGATTCAACGTTCAAAATTTGTTCAATTACAAATTTAATGCCTGTCTTGCACGACACATACAATTTCTTGGTTCAATTATAATATAAAGTTCACTTAATGCGTAGATTATATATCGATATTTTCCCCGTCAGTGAAAATTTGAATAGTTAATAAAATGAATTAATACCCCGTAACTTTCGGTCTTTCCTTTCCTTTAGTTCTAACCGGGTATAGGACCCGGTACGGTGGCAGGCTTCCACCTCAAAGCCATGAGCCAGCCACCGGGTACAAATTAATCCTTTCTGTTTCAGGTGACCGTTTTGGGTTGAGTGGCCCAAGCAGAGTGCCTTTTTATGGCATAGATTTATGCAATCCAATTGTATAATTCTATGACATAAATTGGTCACCGGGGTACTCCCCTTCTGATGGGAAGGTTCATACAATTCAAGTTGTATGAGTTTTCCACTCAGAAGAGGAATACCTGGCCACTTCAACAAGCTATCTATGGATTTATTCCGGTTGGGTGGGTATGAAGGGGCTCCACCACCACCCGGTTGCCCCTCTTTCATTTGTGGGCCATGAACTTCGTTGGGTAACGACGAGGTCACCCCAAGTTCGCCTTTCTTTTCAGGTTTCACTTGTTCTCGTAACAAGTTACATCTCCCTCGGTGAGGTTATCTACAATTCTTGCGACTTCAGTCGCCTTTTGAGCTATCGACTAATTCGTGAATGCGAAATGTGTTTGTAGTGGGTCCTCGTGCTGGGGAAACGAACCCGCCCCACGACACCGCAATGCTAGCCTGCCAGCGCATTCACGCGTCTCCAGACGAGGGCATTCTCGGCAGATACCTCCATCTTCTTCTGCCGGGGCAGCAGACCATCGCTGCAGTCCTTCACGGACCTTTTGAACAATCTAAATTCACTACAAAATACAATTATTGAACCCTGCTCATAAAAGAAAATTGGATTCGAGAAAATGCAAGTTCCACATGACTTGAATTATTGAATTGGATTGAAGCAAATGCAAGTTCAGCATTTTAGCCGGCATAGAGTACTGAGCTCTGTTCGTGAAAAGTAAATTGATTGGAGGAAAACGACGCTCGGCAGAAATGAAATGTGGAATTCGGACCGATTAGGAAAAAGATCGATAGCCCTGATTGGCAGCGTCAGCACTTTCCGCTTTAATGGCAAGGAGCAGAGCAATGGCCCCCTTTGTTTTCCTAACAATCGAAGTCGAAAGTTGGCACCTCGGCTTTAGCTTGGCCACAATCAACATCAACCATATTGGGTCCCTTGGCTTATGCCTGGCCCATCTGCTTGTGTTTCTGCGATAGTATCGTCTCATTAGCTTACGCCTGGCCAGTCTTCATCGATCGCAGTTCACCGCCATCGAATAAGACTCCTTTGCTTACGCCTGGTCCTGGCCATCCTTTCGTTACATCGGCTCCTCGGCAATTCCCAGTAACAGGACGAACAATAAGGGATTTTGCTAAGATACGTCGACAAAAAAATTTAAAAACTATCAAAGTTTCTTAAAAAAATTCAAGCTGCAAACTGTATCCAAAACCAACAATAATATTGGAAACAAACTAAAACCAAAACAAAATGACACATCAATCTACAAGAACAGTGGCGTATATTAATTGACATGCAAGCACTGTGACATAGTATATACAAAGGGCAACACGGTAACTAACGACAAGATACAAAGAGAACTTATGATCTTTCTTACACAACCAGGCAGAATCCAGCTACGCGACGCACCTACCAAACTACGCACATAAGCCTGACAATACCACAAACTCTATTTTTCGTGTATTTCCCCTGCCTTTGCGCTCCTAGAAACAAAAAATGTCAGTTTAAGACCTGTTTTGAAAAGTCCTCATCCAGACCTTCCATTTGATACCCATATCGGCTATCTTTGATGTGCTATTCCCCTATACGGGGAGACCCCCCTTGAATGCCTTTTAATTTTTTTTTGTAGTTGAACTTTGAAGAGGACGCCCCTTTACACCTACGTACAAATTTGTATCATTTGCGACAAAAATAGTTATGACACACGGACGGACAGACGGGTCGCGTTTTTAGTAGGGTTTTGTAAAATTATTTCAACAAAATCCCATGATTCTATTCTATACTTTCCTTTATATTCCAATTCATATTTTGTTATGCAATAATGTTTGGAAAATCCCTGTTTGATATGGTGTAGATGTTCTAGAATTGGAGATGGATTGTAGCAGTCTTTGCATATAGACGTCTTTTAAATCTTTCCTGTCAAAAGGTTTCAAAAATTAAATTAATTTTTTAAAAAACGTCAGCCCAAAGTTATTTTTTATCTGGAAAAACTTATATTGTCAAAGTATTCGACTCAGAAAATTTCTATCGCATATTATTTTACTTCGATTGGTAAAGAAAAGCAAAGAACCAAAGAAAACTTCCGCGGGCATAGAGGAGCCTGACGGCTTCTCGCCGTTGGGCCACCTGTGTTAATGACGGATACGAAACTGGCGATAATCACCAAGAGAAAACTCCGCAGATAGATGTTGCAAGCTGCAAGTAATAGCGAACAATCAACAAATGGCCAAATTGAAAAAAGAAAATGATGAACTAAGGCTAGAGATGCAGTCCTTCAAGGATCTATTCAAGCAAGGGATGAAGCCTCAAAAGACCCAGCCGCAAAATCAATGATAACAGGTAACAAAGGCGAAGAAAAGTGCAAAACAAGCAAATCTAGAAGAACTTCTAAGTGCTGGTGGCACCAACGAGAGTCAAAACTATTTTGCAGCGCTGGAGGGATTAACCGAAGAAATGGAAATTGAAGAAAACATCGAAGGTAATTCTAATCACGATAATGACTTGAATTTTATTCAGTATTTAAAAAATAAACAAGTTGGGTAAACAGACCTACGCTCATGTCAGAAGGGTTTTGCATTCAATTTACAAAATGCAGTCACCAGATCGAATCAAATCAAGAAACATGTCAAAAATGATTTTATTGGAGAAAATATGAAATTCGAAGATCATACTATTTATTAACAAAGTTGAACGAATTTTGACTTCTGACGTTTTTGGTATTGTTATACTCATAAATATCTCCCTTGATAATTATTTCAGATGTCCATCCGCGACGGAGGAAACACATTTATCATGTATTTCCCCCCAGTGCCCCCACTGAAGCAAAAACTGACAGTTTAACAACTGTTTTGAAAAGCTCCCATAAAAGCTTTTATTGCATACTCATATCGGCTACGTTTGATGAATTTTTTTTCAGGGGCCACTCTCCTGTACTGTTATCATCGATTAATGGCCAATTTTTTCGAATCCTAGAATGGTTACCTTTTGCTAGGAGCTCTCTCCCACCTCCTCGACTTGTTTCACTTATGAGTATTAATTATAGGTACTCTGCTTCAGTCATTCATTAAATTGAATCAAGTGTTCAAAGCATGCACCGTAAACGTTGAAGTTGGCAAAAAATAACTCAAAATTATTCAACCTTCGTATTTAAAACAGCCACTATTTTGTTTTACGATTACTGATACCACTAGCTGAACCGATTCTCAGAGATATACATGGCACCTATCATCCCTGAAATATTCATGCAAATCCTAGCAAAACTGTAGTGTCTGAGTCGGTAAAAAGCGCACACAAAATTGATGTTTCTAGCTTAAGTAGTTTGCGAGAAAAACTGCTGTGACACACGCACGGACGGACGGACGGACAGACGGACAGACGGACAGACGGACAGACGGACAGACGGACAGACGGACAAACGGACAGACTGGTCGCGAAACTAGTAGGGTTTTGTAAAATTATTTTACAAAACCCTAAAAAAGCTTCCAACAAGACAGAAAAAATTCCACCAATCAACGTGTTCTGACAAAGCCGAAAAGATATGGTTCGGCTATTGGCAGCCGAAAATAAATTAACTAATTTCGAGATTAAAAGAATCAATGCCGAAAAATTAACTATAAGGACGAAATCACTGGTTGATTTAAAGTCAGCCAAAGATGCGCTAAATTCTGGGAAGTTTCCAGACTTCACCTGTACCCCAAAAAGTGAGAAGAATCAGACCTTCTTGTTGAAGGATTTGTACTGCGGAGAGGATACGGTCGATCTTCTTCAGGTGCTCAAAGAACCTGCTCCAGATATTGATTTTTTTTCAGTCAAAGCCTTTGCAACAAGAAGGCCGACCGTGGAAAGGAAGAATTTACCACTTTACCTGGTATAAATTGCAAATAAGAGCAGTCAAAGTGCCCTTCAACAAACAAGGTACTTGGATTTCAGGGTTGTGAGGTGGGAACGCCTCCAGAAAAGAGAAGTCAACCAGTGTTACCAGTGTCAAAGAGTTGGACATTCAGCTGCCAGTTGTCCTATGCACTATCGGTGGGTGAAATGCAAAAACGTTCATGCTCCCGGCGAGTGCAAATTAGCTCAGACGGAGCCTAAAGAAAAATGAGACTGCGTTAACTGCGGTTTTTTGTCACCCAGCATCATATCGAGGATGCTCCCAATATCAAGACAAGATCCGAAAGTTAAATTTGCTCCAAAGTAAACACAAGTACACCGGAATATCATACCTTCCAGCTTCGTCAAGCCCGGAGTATCATTTGCACTCGCCGCTAGAGAACCAGCAGAAAATGCTGGCAATAATGCAAATAATGTAATGGGCAATAATGAGCCCCTTCTCAACATTTTACAGCAACTGAATTCTTTATCGGAGAGAATCGACAAACTAGATTCAAGAATTAATTTTGTTTTTCAACGTTTGGGTCTTTCAAATGCCTAATAATCACTTGTCTTCGCGTCATATTCCCATGGATAGGCTTCGCTTCATGTCGATCAACGTCAACTCTATCGCTGCTATACATCGACGTGATTGTCTCCTTGAATTTATTATTAAGCAACAGCCTGACATAATAGTTCTCACTAAAACCCACCTCAATTCATGGCATTCCATGGAATTCAAAGATTTTGCATTCGTAAGAAACGATAGGTGATGGGGGAGGTGGCACCGGGATATTGGCTGGAAGACCCTATTGTTTCCAAAATATTGAAAAAGTCGAATTCAAAAACTTTGAATTTCTTGAAGAGTCCGTTATCAAAATCTCACTGCCAGGTGGGGATAACCTCTTCGTTATCTCTGCCTATGCAACTGGTCAAAATGTTCCCAAGTTCAAGGAGGAGCTCAATTCCTTGTTTGAAATACTCGAATTGAACGGGCTGCATCATGATTATATTTTTACCGGTGACCTGAATGCTAAGCATACATCATGGCTGAACGCCAACAATAATCCAAAAGGTGTATTCCTGAAATTGTGGATAACAGAGAGCCAAATCGAATACATGTGCAACCTATACGGGTCGGAGTTCCCAACATACCCTAGGACAAATTCATATTTGGACCTCTGCATTGCTGACACAAGACTTGAATTCAGCTTTAATAGTCCTCAACGGAAACTGCAGGTGCTTCCTTACGATAGCGGCCATAACACAATCGTAATCGAAATCAGTCATCAAAGGGACGATGTCTTCCTCATTCCAGTTCAACATCAAAATCATCGGTTGAATTTAAAAAAAACTGACGGGAGAAAGTTTCAAAAGAAGTTTAATCGGGATTATCGGAAACAATATCCTCCTTCTCACGATGGCAACGCTTGCTCAATGGTTTCTAAGAACAGAAATCTAACTGGCGATGTAATAGATCTCTTTTTGTCGAAGTTAGAGAAGCTGACGTTGGAAACGATTGAGAAAGTAGTTCCTAAGAATAAACATCGCAACAATATGGAAGGATATGAAACAACAACCATCGCAAGGTTGAAAAGATTGAAAAGCCTTCTTCTCACATGCGTCAACGAAATTTATCGGCGATTTTTGGACTACATCCATCCCTCGTTGGCTTTGTTGAAATTACACCTGAAGAATGTCCGAATCTTAATCCGTTCATACTTCAGAAGTGAGGTCAGCAATCAATGGGTGGGCAAGCTGAGGGGTATTAGCCCACAGGACCCAGATGGCGTTTTTACGAAAGTGAATAGCTTATTCCGTAAGAAGTCTCGAGTGAAGGTATCGAGTCTTGGAGTCACTAGTGATGAGATAAATCTTCTCGATAGGGCTGTTATCGAAATTTATAGTACGACTCCGGATAGGAATGGAAACAGGATTCTATGTGATGGATTACAGAAACTTGCCCTGATTGGAACTCACTTTGAGTTGGTTCATTACCAAACCCTGAGAGATGGAATCAAATATTTTCACTGGTCGTTGAGGCAAAAGCGCCGAACTTCAAATCAAGCCTGAACGGCCAATCAACTCTTCATTTTAATGAAACTTTAACATCTGACTTCATACCGAGCTTGATTCTTATAGATTATTTTGTCAGCTATGAAGACTTGTGTTTCATATTTTGCAGGATAAACAATGAGAAATCGTGTGGTACTGACGATATTCCAAATATAGTTCTCCAACTTTTGCCTGAGGTTGCTATTCGGAATTATTGCATATTATTGAACAACATGTTGAACAATTCATATTTCCCAAATCAGTGGAAAAAGGCTATGGTATTTCCGATCTTGTAGAAAGGAAAAAAATTGTCGAGCCTTAAATGCTATCGCCCAATTAGCTTGCTGCCTAACATCAGCAAGGTGTTTGAAGTGATACTAAACAATGCACTAAACGCCAACATTGAGAAATATGAGTTGATGCCAAATTGCCAATTTCGTTTTCGTGCCAGGCATTCGACGACACATGCAATAACGAGAGTAACCTCATACATGTGTTGGAAACTAAACAACAGAGAATGTGCTGCATCGTGTCTCATTGATATGGGGAAGGCCTTCGATACGGTGTGGTTAGATGGACTAGTTTTTAAACTCTTTCAGGACAGGCTCCCCAGACACCTTGTCGCCATGATGTGCAATATGTTATACGGGAAATCATTTGTTGTAACTGATGGAAATCTGACAACAATGCGCGACTTCAAGGTCTTGAATGGTCTACAGCAGGAAACAGTTACTGCGCCTCTGCTTTTCGCAATAATCATTCGCAAGCTATTGAAGGGCTTTGATTTTAACGTCTCGCCAACGCAATTATTGGTAGCGTTTGCTGATGATCTGATCATCTATACGGCAGACCGAAAAGCTACAACAGTTCAGAGCAACCTTCGCAAATGTTTAATGATGTACAGCTCTACACCGACAATTGGCGAGTGAAAATCAATGCGCAGAAGTGTGAAGCGATTTTGTTTCGGACAACGCTGCAGGGGGTCAGTCAACACCTGAAACGTAATTGGAAAGATTTCCACATTATGGCTGGTGAGGGTAGTTCAGAATGGGTGTCACATAAATTCTGTGTTCGATACGTCAATGTTCATCTCGATTAGTATCTGTACTATACTGAACATGTCAAAATCATGCTCAGTAAGGCACAAAAAGTAGTCATGGCCCTTCGAAGACTCTTTCATTCCAGATACATTGATCAAAAGATGAAAGTTATTTGTTACAAGACCCTAGTTAGACCAGTTTTGACATATGGATGTCAGATCTTGTACAGCCAGGGATGGAAAGATTAAGAGTTTTCGAAAGGAAATATCTTCGTGCATGTCCTGGTTTGTATAGAAAGTCTGAGATGGATTGAAAGCACTATATATTGAATAGAAAAAATTATCAAGCCGCTAAAGTGACAAGGGCCAATATCTTCATATTGAAACTTCTCCGGAATCATATCGCAAGATCTGTAACTGTGAGTGAAAACCCTTGGATTTCACAGCCGTTCCACCCTACAGACGGGTATATTGTGACTTGCCTCACTGCTGGCTTCGCTCCTCCAGAAGCATTCGTGTATTTGGACATGAATCGATATGTTTTTGATTCTGACGGCGTTCCAATCATATATCATTTATATGTAAAGATGGGCCAGCGATAAGAAGATAAAATATCCTCTGAATTTGAGTTCGCGAGACCAACAATTCCAATGGAGATACTCATTTGCGAGATTCATTCAGGCTGGTCGAGCTGAGACGGAGCTATCTGGGTACGGGTGGCTGAATGACAATGTCTAAATTATTCGTGTTTATTTTCTGTTTTGTGTTTTTAGTTTCATCTCATCATTGCTACATCTAGTGTTGTTGTTTATTTGGTTTATAAATTAGGGTAGATTTCAGTATAAGATAACGTTATTTTTGATTGAATTTATTTACGATTAGAGTGTAACATATTAGGTATAGAATAAAAGTTCACTGTTGTATTAGTAGTATAAGCAATTTTTGAATAATGCTGGTTGGTTTTTTCTCCTTTTTCCAATTGTATCGTACAATATGTAATAAATTTAATTATTTTAAATTTGCTAGTGTTTTTAATTTCATTAAATGTGTTGCATTGATAACATATAAATTTGGAGAGCCATTTCGGCCATTAAATTTTCATAGTTTTATTGTTTAGAATTTGCTTTATGTTCTTTTTAAAATTTATAACGATTGGTATTGAATAAAGCGCTTTTGACTTTGACTTGGACGTTCTAGAATTCCTGATGCAAATTCAACCACAAAATTAAAATCGAAAAACAAAAATCAAAATTTTCGAAACTTGATGAATTCTCCTCAGCGCAAGAAGAAGAATGCTAACAAATCTACAAATACTTGCATCGCTTTTTTCAAGACATCCGTTGTGTGCTGAAAAACTTCTAAGCAGAAAGCATTCCAGCATTGCCGCAATAATGATCCAAACGTTATAAATGCAATTTATCTTAAATAATCCTCAAAGCATTCAATACTGTTAACAAGTCTTTGCCGATGCAATGACATGCCTTTCATTAAGCAGCACAATCCAAATAAAATATTAATAATAAAAACAAAATGGACTTCAAACGTGCACTTTAAATAAAACTACTTTGGCCCATAAAATCCTAAACTTTTAATTCGTTTCATATTATCCTCATATAAGCTTGCAACAACATTGAAAATATCATCGACAAAATTTAATTGAAAATTGTTCCGAAATGCATCTCTGGCAAAATTCAATATTTATTTTTCCATATCCAATCAATTGACGAAATGATTGATCTTTTATAAACGATTTCGACGGACTGGTCGCTCTTTTGATTTATTTACACGGTCTCCAAACATTGACCAGCTAGCGCCTGTTTGAAATTTATCTTTCATTGTTTGTAATTCCACTGCAATACGGCGAACATTGTAGCAAGTGAAATTTGGTTTCCGATAGCCATTGAAGTGAGTGGTCTCCAATCAATGAATCGAATGTTAACAGGAAACCGAAAAGATGAGGTCGTTATATTAATGGCCTTGCTTGATTTCCGAGAGATTTTTCTTCATCAAGAGTTCTTACGGTTACTGATGGCTATATATTCCGAAATAATGAACCAAAATCAATAAGTCCCCCATGAATATTACGAATTGGCGGAGAAATAAACTTTTGGAATAATATTATGTACTTAGCATATAAACATTTTCATTGAATACGAATAAATTGATATGAAAAATTTCATTTCTAATATTTATGAGATGTGTAGTCAGTGATCCTAAATATTTTAGTTTCTCACCAATCAAATTTATTCCCTACAAAATCCTGTTTGAAATACTGCGACATTCTGTATCAAACTGAGTACACACTTTACATATTGAATAATAAATCAAACAATTTACGGGTGCGTTACTGAACTTGTTAACACATAAAGTATTTTGTATATCGATATCATGCTCATATTTATTTATAATGATCCATTCAACTCTTTAATGTCGTTATATCTGTCTGCCGACAAGTAACAATCGAGAATTAAATCAATATTTGGATGCATCAATATTCTAGTACCATGGCATTAAATCAACATTTAATGTCCCCACCGTAGCCAAGAACAACATCATTAACTTAGGGTTGGAAGCTTTGATAATATGTTTATTATTTTAGGGAATATTTTGTTTATGTGTTGACTATTTTATGTATTTCAAGGACACAAAGATACTTTATCTGCTCGTGGACTTGTTGGGCCGAATGTGTCATAAGAATAATTAGCTTACAAACAGTTCAATTAATCCAATTTCGCGACGATTTACTGCTAGGGAAGCTGAAGCAACTTTATTATTACCATTAAAAATATATTTAAAGATTTTAGTATTTTCGATTAAATTCAGATTTTGCTTAGTTTGATGCAAGACGAATGAGGTCATCATCCAAGGATTACTTGATTAAATCATTTTTTGTTTATAATCAATGCATATTGAGGACTTCTTTATATAAGGCAGTAATAAAAATAAGCAGTCGAGCAGCCCCGTGGTGATCAGGAGTGGCTGCTCCTGAAGAGATAAGGTGGTCACCCCGTCGAAACTGCTTAGTTTGTTGTTTTACTAGTGTAAAGTAAACTATATCCGTCAAGTTTCCATCCTTTAGGCAGAGATGAGTGGTTCACTTCAGCCACTTTAACATCTTTAGGTCTGACATTCCCCTTGTAATGCAACAACCTTCTTTGGAGAAAGTAGCGGTTGCTTTTTGTGTAATGTTTGTGCGTTTGTCTCAAGCCTCCGTGTCCGCTAACTTTAACGAGGCAAAAAAATATTGAATTACTGTAGAGTCGCTTAATTGACACCTAATAAAACATTTCTAAAGATAATAAAAAGTGATTGGTACGTCTTGTAGAGTAGAGTACGCGTGATAACTATTTTGTAGTGTAGCTTCGTGGCTCGACAAGAACCTGCCTCATATGATCCCGCAAATGCTAGTCGTCAAAGACGCGTACGCGGTCGTTAAGCGAAGCTAGTTAGCTGAGCTCGGTGTTGTTTATAGCTCGCTGACACTTGTGCCAGACCATCGGCACCCGTGTCCTACACGGGCATTTCGAAATTCATTACAAATGGCGCCCAACGTGGAGCCCGAAAGGGAAACAACACCACTCTCCTTCGAGTTTTCATATTTTTAATTTTGCTGTCGGCAGATGAACCGATTCAATTTTTATTGTCGCCCTCACCATTTGATATTAACGTAGCATACTTTGGAGGGTTCCGTAAAGTAAAGCTAGAGTCACCGATAAACTTTCTTTTGGTGTTGTTTGTCTTGTCTTCGGTATAATAAGGTCTATAGCATCTTCTGGAGTTCTTCGTTCGTGGTGGCTCTGCCGCCTGAACATGCCGATGATGTTATAGAGTAGTGCGTCCCTTAATGTTACCAAAAGAAAGGTTTGCACATTTTTATACAGTTTGAAGTCGGACAATTCTAATTTTGAACAAACTGATGGTGCCAGGGGTTTTCAAATACACTGCTTGGAATTGCGTCAGTTTTTGCTGGGAGCTAATCTGATGACCGGCAGTGATAAAATCCGCATCATCAATTAGTCCTGACCGACACCCGGTTTGTTTTAATGATTGGTTAGTGGTTTTTATTAGCATACTTTCGTAGAAGACAGAGTCATATATTCAAGGAGAGGGGCCTAAAATTATAGCAACCATCTCTCCACTGCGGAAACAATTGTTTCTTCACTAGTGAAGAGCGAAATCCTTCAGTCTCTCCATGTCTGGGTCGGCATCGAAGAGACTGTCCTGTAATAAAAATAAGCAGTCGAGCAGCCCCGTGGTGATCAGGAGTGGCTGCTCCTGAAGAGATAAGGTCGTCACCCCGTCGAAACTGCTTAGTTTGTTGTTTTACTAGTGTAAGGTAAACTATATCCGTCAAGTTTCCATCCTTTACTTAAGTCTGACATTCCCCTTGTAATGCAACAACCTTCTTCGGAGAAAGTAGCGGTTGCTTTTTGTGTAATGTTTGTGCGTTTGTCTCAAGCCTCCGTGTCCGCTAACTTTAACGAGGCAAAAAAATATTGAATTACTGTAGAGTCGCTTAATTGACACCTAATAGAACATTTCTAAAGATAATAAAAAGTGATCGGTACGTCTTGTAAAGTAGAGTACGCGTGATAAGTATTTTGTAGTGTAGCTTCGTGGCTCGACAAGAACCTGCCTCATATGATCCCGCAAATGCTAGTCGTCAAACACGCGTACGCGGTCGTTAAGCGAAGCTAGTTAGCTGAGCTCGGTGTTGTTTATAGCTCGCTGACACTTGTGCCAGACCATCGGCACCCGTGTCCTACACGGGCATTTCGAAATTCATTACAAGGCGCTGCAATGGAAGCGCAAAATAGTATGTAACTTGATGGATAGGCAGAAGTACGCTCCTACTAGAAGGTTTTTGTATTCAACCTATAAAATGTAGACATTCATCTTAAGCTATCTGTTGAGTTCCTGACACCCCTGAGCGCCCATCACGGTCTGTTCCGGCATCATCAACGCTTCAAGATACATGGTATTTACTTTGCCGTACACATCTAAATAATTGTTTCTTCCCCGGTGAACAAGTCCTGAAGTGCTGTGTGGTGTTTTGTGTAGCGTCATGGTGTATCCACGCTTCCTGTTTCAGGCCGGTTTCCGCCATTCTACGCGATGACGAATGTGGATCGCCTGATCAAGGACCTAAAAGGATTGGCTCGAATCGTCGAAGGTGTCATTTCAAACTACGAGTGTAAGAAGGATTCGCCCTCAAGGATGCAGGAAGCCGGGTATTATGTGGAGCGACTGCGGCGACTGTACGCCGCGTGGGAGTGTTTTGAACTAGGCGATAGTCACATCCGATCCCTACCGGAGGTCGCTCCGTAGCACGAGTATTTTACCCAATATATATACGACATTACCAAAGGCAACTGCCTCCATTACCAGCAGCATTTCCCCGGTCAAATGCATGCCAAAACACACATGAACACGCCAACTGGGGAACAGCCAAAAGGGCCCGAAATTCAGGATAACGAGGACAAGGACTACACTGCAGAAGCCTCAGCATTAAGAGATGCCAGTGTGGTCAGGATGCTTCGTTGCTACAAAGACATGGCAGGCTCGTTGAGGAGGATTATCTACCGTTTGGACCAGAAGGAGGTCACTTGGACCTGGTGCAGGAGTAAACTCATGACCCTTCAAACAAGGTCGGCAACAGCTGGATCAATACCTCCAGCAGATCCTCGAGCTCCATGATGATCCTGAAGCGCATAATTTTAACGTGCAACAGCAAATTCATTTGGAAGAGCTTATCCAAGATTGGGTCATAAGTCTGAAGTCAAAAATGGATGAGCTCAGCGCCACTCCTGACTCAACGACTCTTTTGATTCAAAATTTTACATTGTCGGATGACAACTACGAGGCGGTTTGTACAACCTTGAAGGAAAGGTATGACAACCGACAACTATTGGCAGCGACGCTCATCAACAAATTGATGAGTCAGCCATTTCATGCTAATGAAAGGCCCTCAGTGGCAGCAATAAAGGCTCTGCATGACACTACATAAAAGTATCTCAGAGACCTGGAGATCCTGCAAGTGTTTACGAGGGACTGAGACCCGTTGCTGCTTCATGTGCTAATCCAAAAATGGGATCTAGCGACTCACGCATCAAACGAATAATCGTTATCCAACCCATAAAACAAAGGAACCGGAGATCAACCATAGGAAAGTCACCAAGTCTACCGTGGCCGCCACGAAAGCTTCTTGGTGCTTAATGTGTGAGCAGAATCACCCGCTTTACTACTGCCCGGATTTCCTCAGGATCACCACTGCAAAGAGACTAAGTTTCGTGCGCGCTAAGAAGCTGTGCGAGAATTGCCTTCGAGAAGGACATCAGGCTTCCAGCTGCGCGGCCAGAAGTTGCAAGTAGTGTTCTAAGAATCATAACACCCTGCTACACCTACCTGGAGATAACAAGCGCAAACAGACTAAAACGTTAACCTCGAGCACGAACACGCCGAAACAAAAGTGGAAACCGCAAACAAACGCAGAATCGCCAGCGCTCGTTTTAACGACTCTGATGGAGCCCCAACCCCAAGGACATGTACTTCTGCGCACAGCAGTCGTCAGGCTGATCACCAGCAATGAGAAGACGACGGATCGTCGAGCTGTGCTGGATCCGGGCTCACAGATAAACCTAGTCACGAAAAGGATCATCAAAAAAATGAGTTTATCATCGACACCACACCTTGCCCTCATTGAAAAGGTAGGCGGTACCACTGAGAAGGCATACCATAAGGTGAACCTCGGCCTAAGATCCAGATTATCAGGAAATGCAGCGCTGTTGGAAGCCTACGTCATGGACAAAATTATATCACCGCAACCGTCTCAGAACTTGAACACATCGGGATGGCACATTCCCAAAAACATAAGGCTGGCAGACCCAGACTTCCACCGAACGGAGTGCATTGACATGTTGCTGAGTACCGAATACTTTTACGACGTCCTAGCCATTGGACCAACAAAGTTGGGCCCACAGCTCCCAGTGCTCCAGAATACGCTCCTAGGATGGATTGTAGCCAGAAGAGTGATCACACCTTAAGTGTCTTTCGTGACATGCGGCATCCTGGCAGAAGATAACCAGCTTACTCAGCTCATCAAGCGATTTTGGGAGGTCTAGGAAGTACAGGATCCACAACACAAGCTTACGTAAACTGAAAGGGCTTGCGAAACACATTTCTATCTCAAACAATGACAAGACGTCCTGACGGCCGCTTTGTGGTTAAACTCCAATTCAGCAATGATCCCGAGACGTTAGATGATTCCCAAGCGATGGCCACTCGCAGATTTATTGCCTTGGAGCATCAACTGGAGTCCTCTCCCTACGAGGACTTCAAGGAGGAGTATATTCGGCTTGGGCATATGGAGAAGTAACGTTGCAACAGTGGAAGGAATAACGATACTTCCTTCCACATCATTGGGTCCTGAAGCCTGACAGCAGTACAACCAAGCTGCGGGTGGTTTTCGATGCATTCAGTAAGACGACCACAAACGTTTCGCTGAATGACGTCCTTCATACAGGGCCTACTGTCCCGGATGACCTTTTTTTTCGTATTGACCGCCGACATCAAGAAGATGTATCAGCAGATAAGGCTCCATCCTGAAGACCATCGGTACCATGGCCTAATATGGAGAAATATCTCAACGCAACCAGTGTGATACTATCAGTTGAAAACTATATCCTACGGTACAACGTATGCCCCGCATCTAGCTACAAAATGTCAACAGGTTCTAGCACAAGAGAACCAAAAGAAAGGTCATGACCGACACAGACAGCTTAGGGGACGCACTTCGCAAACAGGTGGAGCTATGCACCATAGTCTCGAGCGCAGGTAAGCATTTGCGTAAATGGTGTGCCAACCATCCTCTATTGTTGTAACAGATTAAGCCTGAGGACCAACAGGTCCAGCTGGACTTCAGTAGTTTACATAAGGACTATATTAAAACGTTAGGATTCAGCTGGCGTCCAAAGACTGACTGGACTTGGAACTGTCCAAATCAACCTGGATCCAACCGATGCAAAATTCTCCAAGAAGACAATGGCATCTGATATAGCCAGAATGTTCGATCTATCGGGCATTTTGGCTCCTGTGATAGTGGCAGCCAAGCTATTCCTATAGGAATTATGGCAATCGGAATTGGACTAGTTGCAGCACAGTGGGGATCCATATCCAGTGGTCCGATATCCACAGTGGCCTGCCATAATTGCAGCAGGCCCATGTTTTCTCGTCACATCAGTACAGGCGAGAAACCCGTGCAAGTACAGTTGCAAACATTTTGTGATGCCTCCGAGAAGGCATACGGCGCAGCGATATACATGCTGTCAACTCTGAGGAGCGGTCAAGTCGTCGTCAGGATGCTGTGCGTCAAGTCAAGAGTGGCCCCCAAGACGAAAACTCTTTCAAGAGGCTCGAGCGCATAGTAGCCTTTATGATGCAGTTTATCTGTGGTCTCAAGCCGGCAGTCTCAACAAAAAAGTCCCGGCGCAAACACAATTAATGTACAGAAAAGCAAGTTTGTCATGACTGAAGTCCGATATCTAGGGCTTGACATCGTGAATAGTACCATCAAAACAGATCCAGACGAAACTCGGGCAATTAATGAGTTTCCTTTACCGAAGACTATTAAGCAGCTACGATGTTTCCTTGGAGTGTGTGGTTAGTACCAAAGGTTCGTTTGGAACTACGCAATGAATTCAACACTTCTGTTGGACATGCTCCAGAAAGGTAAGTTTATCTGGTCCGAGCTCAGCCGAAAAGCATTTGGAGAGCTTAAAAAAGCTTTCACATCTGCCCCAGTCTTGCACAGGCCTGATTTCCAGAAACCATTCTCCATTCACTGCGACATAAGTCAACATGCAGTTGGAGTCGTGCTAGTGCAATCGACCAAAGAGGGAGAAGAAGAATTGCTTTTATGTCCAGTAAACTGAACTCGGCTCAGAGGAACTACACCGTACCCGGACAAGAATGTCCAGCTGCGGTGATGGCTGTCAAGAAATTCCAAGAAGGCCACCCGTTTGAAATCATCACCGACCATGCTTCGGTACAATGGCTTATGAACCAAGCGGACCTACACGGACGTCTGGCCCGATGGGCTCTTAAACTACAAGGGTTTAAGTTTTCCATCAAACACTGGAAAGTAACACAAAACATCGTGCCCGACAGTCTCTCGCGAACGTTTTCACCCGAGGAAGCGGGGTTGGCACTAAATGACGAAAGTCCCATCGGGTAAGATTTGGACAGCCCGCATTTCCATTCAGACAATTACAACGAGTTGAGGCAATTCATCGTAATTCAACAAATACAGCTCCCTGTTTTGAAAGTGGTCGACGGCTATATTTACCAACATAATGAGTACACAACCGGTGATTCGTTGCAGGGAGAAAACTCTTGGAAGTTTTGGGTGCCGGAGGAAATGACTCACAATCTGATTTTTCATGCATACGACCATCCCCTAAGTGTCCATGTTGGCTACGGTCGGACGCCTCGACGCCTTGAGAAATTACTTCTTTTGGCCCAAAATGTCATCTCAGGTCAAGGAGTATGTAGGCACCTGTGAGACTTGTAAAGGTACTAACGCTCTCAACTAGACTCTTTGATGTCCCATGACCTAGCTCAATATTCCGGAGCCCGTATTCCAACGAATGTATATAGATCTACTCTGTTCATAACCTCGTTCTTCTATGGGATACATCGGAGCTATTGTTCTAGATCAGCTACCTAAGTTCCCGCTGGTGGAACCCATTTGCAAATTCACGACTCCACCCATTGTGAAATTTTTAGAGAGCCGAGTATTCCATGTGTTTGGTGTTCCTGAAAGCTTGTACTCGCACAACGAAGTACAGTTCCGATTGCGGCAGTTTAAGAGTCTACTCGAACAGTACGGTATCGAACATCAACTGACGCCAATATACTCTCCTCAATCTAATGCATCAAAACGTTTGAATCGCACCATGTTAGCTGCCACCCGTTCCTATGTTCATCCAACTCAGAAGGATTGGGACCGAAGATTTTCCGCCATTACTTACGTTCTGCGGTCATCTTATCACCTGACTTTGCCGCCGGCAAATCATACAAACTATTGCGGCAATTAAAATGTTTGAGGGATCCCGTCGTTCCGTTGGAGCCCCATGAAAGATTAGGTGATCTCCGCAAACAAATCAGACGGAAAATAAGGAAAGCGTGTAAATGAAGCGCATTATAATCTAAGATCCCAACCGTCCGAGTTCAGAGAAGGAGATGAAGTTTTTCGTCGCAATTTCCGCCAACACGGCGCAACTGGTCATTATAATGCGAAGTTGGATCGTCGTTTCTTGAAAAGCCTTGTACATAAGGTTGTATGACCTGGTCGTTATCCCCTCACGGATCTTTCTGGAAAGGAAGTGGGTGTATACTACGCAAAAGACCTGCGTCGATAGTTAAAGCATATACGTCTGTTTTTCCCGGGGTCCTTAACGTTTGAAGAGTAATAAAGCAGATATTTTTATGTAATTTAAATCTTTGTTAATTTTAAATTACTCCTACATAATTCACCTTTGGAAATAAGGAACTTTTCACTCGTAGAAAAATTAGAAAGAGGCCAATTATGTCAAACATGTCCAACATATCATCTTACTCTTTACGATGGATAAGACGAGGTACCCTATGGGGCAACATGGGGTATGGGGGACACATTCTATTGTTATGGGCAAAACTCGCAAACAAATACTGCCTCGTCATCTATGCCAGCACAGCTACAGTATGCCCAATTCCCGCAGAGAGAACAAGCAGCCTATCCCTCATTTGAATCTAAGTATTTTCCATGACAGTAAAAACAAGGGTTATTATTTTCATCATTGTCACTTTCTGATGGAGAATTGAACTTTTTGTTAGTTTCCTTTCTGTTGTTTTTCTTAGGCAATTTAATTTGCTTATTCTTTTTTTGCTCTTTTGCGTACCTTTTTTTCTTCTTTTTATCTTCTGGCAGTTTCTTTTTTTTCATTGTTTCTTCCAATTCACTTTAAATGGGGAAGACGTTCCTCGTTCCCGTCGCACGTGCGAAATTTTGTGAGTTGCAGGATAAGGCTTCACTTACTGAAGGCTAACAACAGAAAACACTGATTGCTCTGGTGGAGTAGTTGGCCTGTGGTCGATTTCTATATTTCTCGTCCAAGTCGAGCATCTGGGCTCAGGATTCATCAAATTTACAAGCACTGAGCTAGCTGTTGTGATAGAGGGTGTCAAAGGGACAACAGGCACGTGAGATGGCTCTGCTTCAATATCAGGTGGTGCTATGGCAACAGGCATGGTATCTTTCAACGGTTTATCAATAGTTTCTTTAACAAAATCTCCAACTGCCGTAATTGAATTTATTGTTGCAGCCGTTACCATCTCAGGAACAACGATTGGTCTATTTAGCGCAGTAGCACGGTTGTTCGTTGTCGTTGTTTCAGACAATCCTTCATCGATG
Organism: Odontomyia ornata; assembly: GCA_963969285.1. Taxonomy (NCBI): domain Eukaryota; kingdom Metazoa; phylum Arthropoda; class Insecta; order Diptera; family Stratiomyidae; genus Odontomyia; species Odontomyia ornata. Next base: position 454,539,483 of record OZ017738.1, on the reverse strand, counting down.
AATAACCTGTCCGTTTGTGGGATATCAGTCGTCAATGATGGAGCAAAGTCACTGTCGAAACAAATTGTTGTATCGTATGGCCAAATGCCACATTTCTTGAAGCCATTCACTGCCGTTGCCATTGTAGAAGCCTGAATAAAGGCTTTACTAAAAATTTCTGCTACTTGCCGGATAGTTACAATCACCCCTGGGTTGCTGCGAAGCCAAGCTGTGGTTTGTTAGTGTATGTGATCAAAGGCATCATGTATGCTATATACAGAACTTGAAGTCGATGAGTTGTATGAGGGTGGAAACATAAAATAATAACCCCATTCGTACGAGCTTCATAAATGAGGTCCAAGTTTTGTGTGTGGGTGCTGTGGCCATCTAACAGCAACAGTACAGGTCGATCAAGCGTTATCTCACTGAATTCAACAAACTTCTTAAACCAGCCAAAGAATAATTCAACTGTCATCCAGCCAGAATTGCTGCAAACACCCCAAGTTCCAGGAGCAGCATTGAGCATTAACTGTGGTTCCATTCTCTTTCGTGGGAACACCGGCATTGGAGGCATATATTGACCACTCGCACTAAAACATAGTCCACTGTTATTGTCGTGCCTCTCTCCGCAGAAGCTATAGACCCCAGTTGTTTTCTACCTTTTCTTGCAATTATTGTTGACTTGGTTTTTGGTACCACTGAAACTCCTGTTTCATCACAATCACAAATTCTTTCTGGCGAAAGCTTATGCTCATCATAAACGTTGCCGAGGAAGTTGAAAAACTATTTAACAGCTTGTTTATTAAACCCAATGGCACGTGCAGCTGAAGTGCTTTCTGGTTTTCGTATCGACAATTCTGGCTGCCTGCTTAAAAACCGCTGCATCCAATCTTTGCCAGCTTCTTTTCATTCAGAGTTGAAGAAATTTTGCCTTTCATTTTTTACTGCCAGAGTGTACGCCAAAGCCCTTAAATCTTTTGTTGTGAGCCCGTAAAGGCGACTCTTGCAAAGCTCTTGCTCTTCATCATCAGTAAATGTTCGCTTTTTTGGGCCTAAAGGAACTTGAATCGAAGTTGCAGTAGTAGTAGGATCTTCTAGGGCTGCACGAACTACTTTAATTTTTCGTTCAAGGGTTGTTTGTGGCCCAAAATATGTTTTCGCCGCTAATTTGCACCCAATTTTCCCTTCGATTACAACATCTACCGCATTTTGCATACTCTGTTCACTCCAATTTCCCCTCTCCGACGTTCTTTTAAAATTTTTCACCATCCTGAAACAAGATTAAAAACAAAGAAGTTATGAAGAAGCATAAACTGTCATAAGGAAATAATTGAATTTCTTCGACGGGCAAGATGGGATGCTCTATACCTCATCTTGCCCTCCTATGCTTATTTGAATATAATAACATGCCTTTAATGACCAATCCAGAATATGGACACAAACGTGTTCTTATCTGCTGGTGTAATCATTGATAAACAAGAATAACCTTCAGTTAGTTCTAGAAAACTAGTATTGAGGTACAGAACACAATTGATGTGTAACGCGGAAATCACAACTAACTTGATAAAAACCGAGTTTTTTGGCGCCAAAGCGAAAACGCGTGCACTTATAAGTTGGTCGCTGTGCTGATTGATGAGCAACATGACGGTGCATCATTGCAAGCCAGAGCGGCTGGAATTAATCGTTTGTGTGGCCGTTAAATCGCGTTGCTCCGTCTTACCCGCTACCCCGTCTTGCCCACCCCCCTTCCCCTACTCGAAGAACATTTAGTCATGTATCGCAAAAATAAAATTCCTGAAAAGTTATAATTATAATTGTTTGGTGGTGTTGGTCAACACAATTTTACTGTTTTGGCACCGCAACCGTCTAAGAAAATTACCGAAAATATATTTCTTAGTTATTGCTATGAATTCTAATTGATTTCTGCAATTTCATAAAGATCAAGGCCATTGCCATTCTCTTTGTTTTCTTTTCCCTACTCAAACTTATGGCCTACATTCCAGTTCAAAATCCCAAATACAAGCATATGAATGAAACCATTTCAACATCATATCAAATATGTTTCTTAAAGTCGTGTCCTTAACTTTCACGACCATAACAGTTAATTTTTAAAATCGTCCTCTATGCAAGCTTCATTCAACGATAAAAATGTTCATCATCCTTTCACCGGGAAAATAGAAAACATTCAGTTTCCTAGTCTTTTCACTTGGCTTCGTGTTAAATACTCCCGTTCTTGTTCAAACAACATTTCAAATTGAAAAACTTTTTCTTTCGCCGTTGCATTGCCAGTAGAGTAGCAATGGCAACAATGGCAGCAGAAGTAGCTTCATATCATCTACATATGGCAAGGATAGCACTTGAGATCCTGATATGTGTGTATACATTAACAAAATATTCACTTTGCGTGAAATTTACACACAACACGGAAAATGTTTTGTATGCCGCAAACCATGAGCAATGCATGGAACAGAGAAACAGGCACTGGCACTTTGGCGCATGATCCTGAAACGTCCTGTGGTATTGTTGTATGATAATAGCAGACGTTCTTCTACTTCAGTTAACAAATGTGTGAATTTAACGTTAGTGGAGTGGGGCTGGGATGTGATACACAGATGCAAGGGCTGGATAATGTGAATTGAATCCCGTCTGCCCACTCGCTTGAACTAAAACGAATCATTGCCCTGCAGATGAATGCAGCATTTCATCTGTCGCCCCGTGATTTCCCAGCGAAAAATTCCCTCAGCGCCTCCCTCCTCCCAAGATATTATAGTCTCTCGAGCGAAGAACTTTCAGATGTGAGTTGAAGCAACAAATGGGTGTGCTGAAATATAGCGTCTCGGATCTGCAAGACGTTATCTATGGAAAAGTTTTTTCATATACGAAATGCACTAATGAGTGCCGGATGTGAAGCTGCATGTTATTTGGATCTGTATTGCAAATATTAAATGACCCACGAACAGAACGAAGCTGAATTAAAATTTAAATGGGCAGAACAAACGAAGACACAATAAAACTCAGCCTTTAATCAGCTTCCATTATTGGAACTCCTACAAGCCTCGTTGCTAACCATTACAGCGCTCTTTCAACCATCATCATCTTATCAGCCCAAAACCCGCATATAAGCTTTTCAATTGAAAATCTCTTACATCCCCGTCTACATTGCGATTTGCATTATTCAAACAGCTTCAGATGTGGAACGGCAGAGTAGCCTTCTCCAACGGGCGCTCTGTTCCACCCACGAGCCAAGTAGCGAGGACTTCTACTATTCGAGTCCTGGGACAGTTCCTCCTTCCTTTCACCTGAACAGCTTGATTTTTATGATTCACTCGTCCAACGTGGAGCAGATTTCAAAGCAGAATATTCGTTTCTTCTGAGAAGTGTTCCTGCAGTTCACATGACGGCTGACATGGACTCCTTTTTCTTTTTTTAGGTAGTCGTTACAGAAGACGCTATCATCTATTCCTTGCTCTCATTTCATTCCTTATTTGACTATTCCACGCTGCTTGCGATGGGATTCAGATGTCAAGATGTTTCTGGGAAGCAAATTGAATAAGGGATTATGGTAATCAGACCTCGTCAAATATATTTGACTTTGTTAGTCGAGCTAGTTCGAATCAGGTGGTAACATGACTTTAACAGCTTCCTTTGCATTTGAGGTTAGGGTGTGAGGAAGCTCGATATTTAAAATTGCTACCTTTTTGGTAAAGGGGCAATCTATACGTAAACGAAACAAGTATGAAAAAATTCATCTGTTATTTTGTGTGTATTATATTTCGAACACGAGTTTGATGAAACATCTAAATGAAAATAAAAAACTTTTCGTTTCACTTCAACACAATTGCATGTTCACTAGATAAACAAGTTGGGTAGACAAAAGTATGCTCCTGTCAGAAGCGTTTTGTACTCAACATACAACAACAATGAATAAACTCAAGAAAAACTTCAATGAATTTTACATGTCTAAGAAAAACCAATGTTAGTTAATTTTCGCCTCACGCCATTTGTTGTAAAATAAAAAAAATTATTCACAACATGAATAAAGCCGTCGGGCCTTGCTTTGTTATACGAGCAGACGCGTTTCGACTCATCTTCAGTGAAAAAACATAAATGGCTTGAGGAGCTTTCCACCACGCAATCAAGCTTAGCCAAGCAAAATTTACAGGATTTCTGTGAAAGGTTTAGGGGGAGCACATAAAAAAAGGGTTCATTTTGGACTTATCTTGCTAGTTCCAAGAGGTAGCTGCAGGTTCCTGAGGTTTCCAGTGATATGGAGATGGACGATGTGGAGAGTTCTACAGGCAGTGGTGATGAGGAGGAAGCTATTGTTAGGCCAGAAAAGGAAGCGAGAAAGAAGCCAATGGGGTCTCTAACTCAGAAACTGCACCTTAAAACGGGTGAGGATCATACCAGCCTTTTTTATTTGCTGAAGTGTGCGAAAGTGGCTTGTTACACTTACACTGTTCCAGGAGAAAGAAAATACACTTGGAGTAATCGAGCACCCCACTTATGCAAACTGCTCGACGGAACTTCACAAAAAAAGCCATTTCATAATAATAACATGGGAAGTAGTGCGGAACAATTGATAAGCAACTTATTAATATTATTATTACTAGCCCGAAATAAACCCCACCACTATCACCGCTACAATTATCGATAAAAAGATTTTCCAAAGAAAAAAATAAAAACAAAAAATAAAAGTCGGTGGCTAATGGACTTGTTATCAATTCAAATTAACAACACAACCACTCGATTCAAAATGACAACACAACGAATGAATATTATCTAAATTTTATTGAGTCGTCTCACTTTCTGTGTGCATGGAACATTCGACAGCGAGCAAGCGGGTCAAAGTTTTGGTCTATAAAACCGTAACCTGTCCGATCATCACATATGCGGTGATGATATGGAACAGAGCTGAAGATATGATTAGTGGAGCAAAAATCCTTCGAGCTTGCTTAGGCCTATACAGACGGGAAGATGAACGGTCTTACCCCAACGAGGAGCACAAGGCGGGAGTAGTCAGGAGAGCGACGGACAACCACTCAATGGATGCAGCGAATGAGTAGTTTCAAGGTAGTCTTAAGGAAGTAATGTACTTAATTTGAAACAAATCAATTTTCAAAACTCTAGTTGTCAGAGCAAATGGTTCTTATAAACTTCTTTTTATAATCTATTAATGTTTGATAATGTTGCATCCGTGCGGACATAATAAAATTTATTAGAGAAAGTGAATGTGTCACGAAACCGTGAGAAGCAAGAAGAGGGGACCTCTTCTTCTCGAAGCGTTCCAACTATATATTTCTGGGTAAGTGTTTTTCTGCTCAACTGGCATGTTTTAATTTAAAAAAAAACAACTAGAGATGAATGACATTGACTTATTATTTCTTGTTATTTCAATATTTGTTGGAAATACTTAAAAACTCAAACTTCCCATACCATATCGATTTTTCCGTCATCTTGGCGCCCAACTTTTGGTGTTTCCACTAAGGGATGTATGAAAAGAATCGACAGATTGCGCTTTTGATTGAGCAAGTCAATCAGGCAAATGCAATCCAAAGGTAATTAGAGGAAATTCTCACTAAGCTTAGACAAACACACCCACAGCTCAATGAGACTCAAAATGAATTGAAAGAGCAACGTCAGAAGAATGACGAACTGATGGCTAAGCTCCCGGTGCATAGTTTAGATTCACCAAGATCTAAATCCTCCAGAAAGAGGAAAGCTAAAGGCTCACCATCCCTCAGAAGTGAATCGTCTTCGGAAGAAGCTACAGAGTCTGATCAGGACATGGTGAACGCAAACTAAAATTCGCAAGATTTTCTGGCTCTGCCACCTCCAAACCCTACTATTTTATTCCCAGAAATGGCAAACAAAAAACCTTTACACCATTGATATCCCCAAACAGAGTGAACTCCAAAAACACTTAGATGTTTGCGATGAGACATGCCCTAAAACTGCTGCGCCTATGAAGCAGTCAAATATATCTGAGCATCCAGATCCTCCATGGATTACAGAAAAATAATCAAGTTATTAACTGAGCAAAAATGGCAGTATTACACGTACTTCACCCTGAAGATAAAAAACCAAACGTTATAATTTGCGGTCTTCGCGGACGGTGGAGGAAATTAAAGAAGATCTTCAGCAGCAAGGCTTCCACCCTATTGAAGTTTTCTATGTAAAACTTCAATCCGACCCCTCTAAACTAAGCAAAGTTCTTCTGCCGAAAGCAAAAACTGAGATATACAATGTTAGATCTATATGCCATCTCATCTGTCAAAGTGAATCACATAGCGGGCAAGCTATGTGGCATAACTGCCAACAATTTGGCCACTCATCGAGCAACTGCCACGCTCAAGCTCGCTGTGTAAAGTGCGACTGCTTTCATTACTTTATACACTGCACAAAGCAAATTACTGAAAACCCCAAATGCATCAATTGTGGAGGAGTATACCCCGCCAACTACGGAGGATGTCCTGAAAACCCGAAAAATGTCAGGAAAATTTTGCGCAAATTGCCGCCCGAAATAAGCAGTAACCCAGTGTGAACTCCCCAAAACCAACCACTAATAGAACCCCTGCAACTCCTTCCCAGCCACAAACCACATTCACTCCGCCAAATATGGGGATATTTTTCATCAAAATGCAGTCACAAATGCAACTGATGATGCAAAAAATGATGGCCATAATGATGCAGGGCTTCTTTGCGCCACAAAACCTAAGTAAAAACACCCAGAGACTTCCCACATGAATCACATTTCCATACTCACGTGGAATGCAAAGAACTGGTGAGTTAGGTTGATTATAGTTGAACATAAATTTGATATTAAGCTCATCCAGGAAACCTTTTTGAAGCCGGGGACCTGTCTCCGCTTTCCTAACTTTTCTCCATACAGAAATGATAGACTGACGGGAAAGGCAGGCGGAACGGCCATTCTTGTGAAAAAAAATGTGAATCGCTACCTGATTTAAAACCCCACAACTACAACGCATAGAGGCGACAGTAATTAAGATAAAAACCTACTCGTTTGAATTTGTAGTCATGTCACTGTACAACTTCTCTCGAAGTGAGACTTTCTATCAAGATCCCTCCCTCCCAGCTCCCTCTTCGAGCTGGAAGGCCCACTCCTGGGGATAGGTGATTTCAACACCTACCATAATTCCTGGGGTGCTGTGAGAAGCAATTGAAATGGAGCTGAGCTCAACAGGTTCATCACAGCCAACGACGGGAGACTACATATGCAAAGTGAACCAACGCACTATGGCCAAGCTTCTGGTAGTATCCTAGACTTCGAAATTTCACGAGATTGCACCACAATATCCGTACAATGGTACTCGACGATCTCTCTTCCGACCACAAAGTGGGGCACTTTTTAATGGAGGGAGTCTTCATAGATGAACCTCTAAAAGTAAAGAGTAGTACAAATTGGCAAAATTTTGGCAACACTCTGGCTTTAGAAAGCCTCACCCAGCTGTTAAATTCAACCAGTGATGTCGATGAAAGCATAGAACAACTTACCAGAAAAATTCTACTTACCAAGGAAAATAATACAGCCAAACTCCGGTAAGGGAACACAAAACCTTTGTACTTCCACAAGATATTAGGCTCGTGACAAGAAAAAGGAATCAACTACGGAGACGAGGTAGGAACTAGGGTGATCCTAGGTTAGAAACCAAAGCCAACCGGTTAGCTAACAAAATACGTGATCAGATTAATTAATTTTGCAACACCATTTGGGAAGGGTTTTTGCAAAGCCACGAACCTGCTGATAATAACTTTTGGCATCTCTCAAAATATTTTTGGTCGAAAAACAAACTAAATATCCCCCCAATTCACGGAACAAATGGCCTTAAATACGACAACATAAGCCGAAGCCTTTGCAGACACACTTGAACTACAACTCTGAACTCTGAAGATAAAATTGAGTCCTCTGTGCAAAGACTGCTGGCCTCCCAGACGGCAAGCAATGATGAAATTTATCCACTAGACTTGCCGGAATTAAAAGACATGACAAGCACAACAAACGGAATGTCGTGAAAAACCTTAATTATAATCGTCATACCGAAACCGGATAAGGATCTTACTTTCCCGCATTAAGGGCGGCCAATAAGTCTACTGTATTTTTTCTCTAAACTCACAGCTAAGGCGCTTTTAACTCGGTTACCCGAATATATTGGGAACAATGAAATCATACCAGATGAACAATATAGCTTTCTAGCTAGACACTCCACCGAAATTCAGCTAACAACGACGGTCCAACATATTAGAAATGGGTTAAATCGCAGGAAGTCAACAGACCTAGTTATATATAGCAAAAGCCTTTGACAAAGTCTGGCATGCAGGGCTAACCTATAAAAAACAGTAATATTCCATTCCACTACCTTCGGTAGAAATTATCAAATCTTTTCTATAGGGCAGATCTTTTCAAGTAAAAATTGATAACATACTATCCAACATGCCACCGATTCAAGCTGGAGTTCCACAAGGATCACCACTCTCCCCATATCTATACACCCTATACACAGCGTTAAAATTTCCCATAATGCACGATGTTAATTGTGAGTCATACCTTAACGTCAAGTTTTTCAACAGCTTAATTTGATATTTCTTTGTTTCAGTGTTTGACAAATTTCCCACGGAGTGGTACACAATTGAACAGTGCGTTAAGGTTGTTGAAGCCTTTTACGAAAATGGGCGTTCAAATCAAAATGCATTTTTTGGTCAGCATAATCGGCCAACTGTGTCCACAATCGGGAGAATTGTACGCAAGTTTCAGCAAACCAGGTCGGTAGGAAATGTGAAATCACCTGTGCATGCTCGCCCAGTTCGTTCTGCAGGAAACATTGCTGTTGTTCGCGATAGTGTGGCAGAAGAGCCGTCAAGTTCGACTCGTCGTCGTTCCCAACAGTTGAACAGACAAAAGGGAATGGTGACTTTAAAAAGAAACTCCTCTTCACCGACGAGGCACACTTTCACCTCAGTAGATTCATTAACACGCGGAATTGCCGCACTTGGGCAAATGAGAATCTACAGGTGATTGTTGAAAAGCCGATGTATCCACAAAGAGTAACTGTTGAATGCGGTTTATGAGCTAGTGGAGTCATCGGGCCGTACTTCTTCGAAAATGAGGACGGCCAAGCAGTTACCGTGAATGGTGTTCGCTATTGCGAGATGATAACGGACTTGTTGTGGCCATAAATTGAGGTTATGGACCTGGGCAATATGTGGTTCCAACAGGATGGTGCCACTTGCCACACAGCCAACGAACAGGCTCTTTTAAGCGGTAAATTCAATGGCCGTGTTATCTCACGTTGTGGCGATGTGATGTGATTTGATACCGTTAGACTTTTTTCTCTGGGGATATTGAAAAGAAAAAGTGCACATCAAAAAGCCAAGAATAATTCAAGAGCTAAAAGATGAGATAATTCAGCACATTAACGACATTGAACCTCAATTATGTCTCAGAGTCATTGAAAATATGGGCCATCGGATAGAAGCATGTCGCCGTAGACGTAGCGAACATTTGGGTGATATTTAATTTTACACACAATTAATTTTCATAGATATTTCTATTATAATAAAAAATATTAGCATAGTTCTCTGAAAAGTTTTTGTTTTATTTACAATTAACATCGTGCGTTTTAGTTGGACCACTCTTTATTAAACCTCACGACAAGCAGAAACCATATCTTCAAGTCTACCACGATCCGGCGAAATCCTGCTAGGATACTTGCAAAGGTGGAAGATAAAAATTAACGCCGATAAGACACAAGCCATTTTCATCACAAGAAGACGACGACAACAACCTCCTGCACTACAAATCGACTCAAACTCGGTACCTTGGAATAGACCAGCAAAATACCTAGGACTAAAATTTGACAATAGACTTACATGGACTGATTACATACGTGACAAGAGACAACACTTTTTAGCTATCTTATCCTCCTTCCGCCACATCTTAAGATCAGGATAACTGAACCCGAAAAACAAACTCCTCATGTACAAACAAGTTATAAGACCCTCTTTTCTCTATGGCTGCATGGCCTTCTGTCAGACCTCAAAATTCAACAAAAAACGTCTTTAATCCCTGCAAATTAAGACCCTTACGAGAATCTTTAGAACCTCCTGGTATATTAGGAACATTGACATTCACAAAGACCTTAAACTAAAGGGTTCTCCAATAAGAGGTGTCATTTTGAATAGTCCGCTATTTCGGTAGATGTCACTTTCAAAACTGTCATTTTGTGACGTTTGACAAGTAAAAACTACGCCATTGATAAAACTGGCACGACACACGGTTCAACAATGCATTGAAATTATTAGAATTCAGTATAAAAATGGTGAGAATTTGGCAGAGACGGTTCGTAAAACTCGAACATTTTTGGGTCGTCGTGAAGCACCTTGTCTGACCGCAATACAGAAATCGGTGGAAAAATTCAAGCTGCTGGGACAACTTAGTGAGCCGTGCAAGTCACTCAAGAACAGCCGAGAATATTGCTGCTGTAGCCGAAAGTGTTGAAGAAAACCCAGGTTTGTCCATTCTTCGTCGTTCTTTGGAATTAGGCATTCCACAAACGTCATTACATCATATTTTGCATAAAGCTTGGGGTCTCAAGACTTATAAAGAATTCAAGCCGGTCTATCATCAACAATGTCATGTCTTTGCTGATTGGGTCTTTGAAATGCATGAAAATGATCCGGAATCCCATCGAAAGATCATCTTGTGTGATGAGACCCATTTCCACCTCGGTGGCTTTGTCAACAAGCAAAATTGTCGCATCTGACGCTCGGAAAATCCAAGAATTATTGTTGAAAAGCCTCTCTATCCTCAACGTGTGACTGTTTGGTGCGGTTTATGGTCCAGCGGAGTCATTGGACCTTACTTGTTCGAAAATGAGGCTGGACGAACAGTTACGGTGAATGGATTTCGCTATCGAGAGATGATTAATGATATTTTATGGCCGGAATTGGATGGTATTGATCTGTACAACGTTTATTTTCAACAAAACTGCGCTACGTGCCACACAAGCAAAGAAACCATTGATCTTTTACGGGAAACGTTTCCGAAGAGGTGATCACAATCGGCCGCCGAGATCTTGTGATTTAACGCCTTCCGACTTCTTCCTTCGCAGCCAGGTGAAAGAGAAGGCCTACATCAATAGCCTAGCGTCAATTCAAGATCTCAAAGATGGAATTCTTGAGGCTATCGAGGACATAGGGCAGTCACTTTTCGATTTGGTTATGGAAAATTTCATGAAAAGGATATGGTTCTGTAAGCGTGGTCGTGGTGGTCATTTGCCTAATGTTATTTTTTACTATTAACGGCATACCTTTCTCTTTATGATGAGATAAACACCTGATCATTTATATTAAAAAATGGCATTTTCCTTTTAATATCAAAATAATGCCTCTTATTGGAAAAACCCTAGTCTCAGATCAATAACATTGTGATATGGGACTGACAGAAACTAGTTGAACTGTTTGCTATAGGCCACGTGGGTACAAAGATACCCACAGATAGAAATGAAGCAAAAGTGTTAAATCGCACCAGCTCCACGTAACCCCACACTCAATGCTAAGATTCTTTCGATGTATGACAAGTTATCAATCAAAAAGCATAGAAAAAATCATATGTCTGCGTATATATCAACGACAGCAGTCATTTGTTGTCATTTCAACTGAGTAGACGTGTGTGCATTCATGCATGATTTCTAAATAGTGCAACCGAGTGCGGAATACAATCAAAGAGCAACGGTTATTGAAAGTCTTTGCGCTGGATGGTCGCAAACAGAAATTATGGTTTTTTGGGTATCCGAAATCTACATTTTACGATATTGCTCAGAAGTATGTGGCCATAAAAAGGATCCCGGAAGCTGTTCAAAGGACCCAAGACCCCATTTCGGAGAATCCTGGGAGCTCGCTCAGAAAATGGCGGCCATCTTGAGTATAATTGAGGCCTCCATGCGTCCAATCACCGAAGAGGACCTAAGGTGCACGTCCTACGTAATAAAGGTGCGACAGATGCTGTCTGAGGCTGCTAAAACAAAAATAATTGCCTGCTGTCACTTGCTTCTGATTTCACTGAATAAAGAAGCTGCGGGTCTTATCTGGTTTCTCTCTTCCAAAAGGCCAGATATAAACCAGTTGAGCTATTACGTGTGGAGCGTTCTTGAGCGGGTTACCAACAAATCCAGACATCCTAATGTGGTATCCCTACAGGCCGCTGTTGAAGCAGCCTTCATCAATTTACAACGAAAGCAATTTAAGAATGCGTACTCGCGATTCAGTCGGAGAATTGTAGCGGTGATTGAAGCAAACGGGGGTTACATTGAGTTGTAAATAACATAGAATTGTAAAATACATCGAATTAAGATATAATAACTTTTGTTGTAAATACTAGTTGATAAGTAATAAATAATTATTATTATAAACTGCGTTTTCTTGCCGGATTGCGCTGACGCACCCTTTATATAAGGTAGGATCGCCCAAGAGTACGCACTTAACTTACATTGCTCAATAAAACAGTAAAGATAGTTTGAATTAGTTTTATTTTGGAATGCTTTAGTATATTATGCATAAGTCTAATAAAAAAATTAAATAAAAGCTACTTCCTGGTCCATATAACAAATATATTGTAATTTCAACAAAAAAGAAAAATTGCGTACTCTTAAGAAAACGAATCCTATGAGTACGCAAAATACAACTCTAAGAGTATCCAACATATTTAATCATCGCAAATGTCGCAGGAAAATATTGTGGTTCTTAAATAATTGGAACAATCTTCGTGCCACCAAAGTTCACAATTTAAGCATTGAATCCAATCTGAATGAGCTGAAAGTTTCAATGCGTCTTGGGCAAATTGTATCCTTATTATCATTCCCAAACGAATGTTTTTTGTTCTTTGTTTTGGGCCTTTTTTATTTTCCTTACCTTCTAAGATTTTGTTTTTATAAGGCGTGGAAGAAAGTATCTCAGATCTTTTCGATTGCCTTTTTCTAACTTGTTGATGTGTTGCCTTTGGAAAAGGCAAAAGCATTTCTGGAGTGACTGAAGAACTTGATGACTTTAGTTGTAGAGATGAGCATGAAGTTCCAGGTAAGCTTGAATGCTGTAGCCTAATATCTAAAGCTGTGATTTCCTCATGTGTCGGATTCCGAATGGGTGATCTATTCAATACTTCCAAGTTGAGGACCTGCGGAGTTTGATAAACTGAAAAAGGTATATCGTCTTCCTTACCGAAAAGTAATTGCTCTTCTTCTCTGTTGTCCGGATGTTCGACATTATTGGCTACTTCACAATAAGGTTTATCTGAGACTTCAGCAGGCGCAAAATCAGCGTCAGTAAAAATGTCGGGATTATATGGTTAAATAGTTAAAAATATATATAAATATATAAATAATTTGTTAACAGATCAGTAGCAAATTCGGCAGAATTTACTTCAAAGGTTTTGTCCTGGGGACCTTTGGAAGATGGGGATACGATGGTGTCATTTGACGTTAAAGCACTTTTTCCCAGTATTCCGGTCAAAGAAGCACTTACGTTACTTGAGGAGTGGATTCTGATACAAGCATCAGGAGAACAATGGAAAGCACGAGCCAAAATGTATTTGAAACTGGCTAGACTCTGCATGGGTGAAAGCTATTTCACCTTCAGGGGAGAATTTTTTAAGCAAACACGTGGTGCTCCAATGGGAAATCTTCTTTCCCCGTTTCTAAGCGAAGTTTTTATGGCATTTTTGGAGGAGAAGTTAGCACAAGAAGGTAAACTGCCACATCGATGGGTGCGTTATGTAGACGATATCTTCACGATCATCAAAGAGGATCAGGTCCAGCAAACTCTCACGGCGATCAACTCAATACACAACAACATCAGTTTCACCCACGAGCTGGAGTCGGAGGGGCGGCTACCATTCCTTGACGTAATGGTATGTAGAGGAGCTAATGGATTGGAATTCGAAATATACCGCAAACCAACGGACACCATGCGGATAATTCCTTTCACTTCGAACCATTGCCAACAGCAAAAATGGGCGACATTTAGCTGGCTTGTGAATCGAATGCTCACGCTTCCATTGAATAAGGAAGGCCTGAAAAAAGAAACGTCCCACATTTATAAGCTAGCCGAGTGGAATGGATACCCTACGGATGAAATCACCAAATTGATAGCCAAACGAACGAAGGAGTTCTTCAATAAAAAGTTCACAACGCTAACGGCGGAAGTCGAGCAACGGAAGAGGTTGGTTGTACCGTTTGACTCAAGGACGGAAACAATGAGGAGGGCTATGAAGAACGTAGACATTGACCTAGCGTATACGAGCCGGGCCACAAAAATACAGAACTTGCTTGGATCAACCAAGGACCCCATTCCCAAAATGGAGCGCAGTGGAGTCTACAAGGTATCGTGTACGAAATGTAATGGATGTTACATTGGACAAACGAGGAGATCACTAGGTGTCAGATGGAATGAACACTTAAGGGAAGCAGTCAACAAAAACAAAAAGCAGGATGCAAAAAACTTCAAATCAAAAGTAGCAGAGCATATAGTCCTTGAAAAACATGACATCACTGCGGACAACGTAAGCATGCTGAAAACGGTTACAAACGGATGGAAGCTTGATGTAGCAGAAAGCTTGGAGATATTCAATCGGAAGACGCAGGACATTTGGAACGGCGACCCAGGTAACGGATACACCTGGCTATTCAAGCTTACAAAATAATGAAGGTAGTTAAGTAGTAATTAAGGAAAAACAAATTTTTGAATGGTAAAGGATCAGGTAATTAGAGATTAAGTAAAAGTATTTTGAGGGATTAGATGTAATTAGAGATTCATATTAATACGTTAATGAGTTTAGTATAAATATTAGGACACTTATAGTTTAGGGAATAGTAGTACTGAGGAAGTTCTCAAGTAGAGAACGAAACAATTGTATACTAAATTTAAAATAAATAGTAGAATTAAAGGGTATATACTTTCTTTCATTTTTTTATTTTAGGGATTATATGGATAAATTCCATTACATGCGAATGATTTTTCACATATTTCGATGGTGTCTACTTTCGAATATGCGGCATGAAACAGTCCAGCCATTTCTCTCATTGTTATTGCCCTTCCAGGGTTGTTTACCATCCATTTATTGCACTCTGAAGAAAAAGCTGTTTTTAGCGGGAAGAAAAAACCTCTATCTAACGGTTGAATTTTGTGACTTGCATGGGTGGTTAAGTCTAAAGAATAATGAATTGTTTTCTTGCATATAAAATAACTTCAAGAGAACAATGGGATACATGGTTGTCTAGAAGTAGTATTACTGGATCTTCTTCCGATGGTTTAACATAATTAAAAAAATGTTGAAGCCCATTTAAAAACAGTTCATGTATCCTGTATCAGATATCATTTTCAATGTGCTTGGTGGTGCATTATAGAAGAGTTCGAATTTCATACGCTTTCTAGGAAAAATAAGACCTGGCGGAACCCAAGTACCGGAAGCGCTCATGCAGTATACCGCAGTCACTAATTGTCCTCTTTCAGTAGACACAATTTTGGAAACAGTTCTTTTTCCTGTGGGAGCATAAATCTTTGGCAGCTTATTGGGGACGGTAGTAAGTCCCGTTTCGTCCATGTTAAATACCCTGTGGGGTCGAGGAGCTGTTTCTCCATAAATTGTTTTCAAATTTTGAAAAATTTTTCACACTGCGGCTTATTGAAACCAATTGCACGAGCTAAACTACGCCGCAAAACTTTGCACCCAATGAACACCAGCCATTTTTGTTTCAACATTAAGCCTTTGTTGAAGTTTATTCAATTCAGCGTATTGGTATGCTAAGGCACGTACTTTTTTGACGGTGAGTCCATACAGCCTCAATTCCAAATCCCTGATATGCTTCGTTAATTCCTTTTCTTCTTCGGCAGAAAATATCAGTATAAACCTACCCAAGTTTGTTGGAACTGTGCCCTGAAAAAGATGGACTAATACCATTTTTTAGGCAAATTGACTAAAAAGCCTACTTGGCGCAACCGTTTCCTTAATGTGCACTCGTTTACATTGAAACATCGTGCAACAGACCGCTTGCTTTCGCCTCGATTGATGCGTCCAGCTGCCTCTTTTAACATTGCTGCTGTGAATTTCAACTTCCGGTCGCTTTTTCTTATGTATTTACTCATACCCTACATAAAAAATAGAAAACGAAAGGATAACTGCATATAGGTCTAAGAGTACGCATGCGTACTCTTTGAGTGCGTACTCTTAGAAAAAGTGCACCACTGCCACAAAAATCACCTCATGGATGTAGCCGACGTAAAAAGTTGGATGATGTCTACTCTAATCTATTCACTACCAAGCATCTTTAAGCACAAATTAAAAAACAAAAATGAAATGCCATTTTGTACACCATATTTCTTACGTCTGGCCAGCTTCGTGAAAATTCCTGCAAGCGCTTCGAAACAACATCCACGCACTACTGACTGTTGCACTTGAAACGTTTGTTAACATATATCCATCGCCAGGCTTGCCACTTTTGAGATACAGCTGTTGCGTACTCTTATGGAATGCGTACTCTTAGGCGAGCCCACCCTACATATGTATATACGAGTACACAAAAACTGCTGCTAGACGCTAAGATTTGAATTGAGCAGTTGCAGTGTTACTGTCGTGGAATTAATTTGTGAACAACAACAAACTCAAAATATTAACTAAAAATAAATTATTCAATCTAAACTGTCTTGTTTTTAACACAACCTCTTTTTAAAAACCTCCTCATAAACTTGGACAACGTAATTTGCTTTTAAATATGTAAGTCGTCAATGGTCTCTTACCAATTGTTTTCACAATATTCATTACTGTTACTTCGAATACTTCTATCCTGCTTCAATTTTGTATCCTGGGGTATGTACAACTGCCGATTTCAGGCAACAATCCTATCAGTAAATGAAATATAACGATAATATTCTGTTCACATCGGTTAAGGCAATATTTTTTTTTTAATTATTTTCAAGGTGAAAGGATTAGTTGTACGCTACGAAGATTTGACTCTATAAACACGAAGGTCGTACAAAACATTCATAACTTATTTTTCGAGCACCACCGCACCGTAAGACTTAGAATTTCATAGAAAATATCTGATTAACTGTTTACTTCATTATTCATCTGCATCCATATTCATACAGCCTTTAGCTATTTTTCTCCGTCGATTTGAATAAAATGACCTTCAATATCCTTCCATTACATAAGAAAGCTCTCACAAAATTCATCAAAACGGGTTAACATTCAAACGTCCTTTCAAATTATTTGAATTAATCGCTCGCTCACTATTACATATTTTTCCCATCGATAGAATGTTGCGTGACGGAAAAGATTTAAATCTCTGAGAATATTTCCAAAAATACATCATCATTCATCCCGCCCAATAATATTAACACAAAGTAGCTTCCTTCCAAACCAATGTAGCGAACCACCTTTCTATACTTAATCTGCCTTGTAGCCTTTTCCACTCCCGGCATAAACCGTTAAATGTTTCATTTGTCAAGGACATTACTTACCGGTACTCCTGGCCTATATTGATTTCACGTTTCTATCCCTGATTAATAATTAAGTGAGAGCAAGTAAGTAAACTAGACTACAGCAAGCAAAGTCCTTGTACTACCTTAAGGCAACGCGTCGTCGATTCGCATAGTTAAAGGTGACATGGCAAACGGTATTTTGACCTATGAAAAATGAATCATTGCAATAGTAGTTCGGCACAGGAAACTGTTTTTGAATATTTTAGCCGAAATGAATAATATGCTGAATAGCAGATGAGGACATTGGAACGAAGGCACTTGACGTGTGATTTATTATGTAATGTATCGATCAATACTTTGATGAGAAGGCGACAAATAGCGAATCATGCCTAGTGATTGATTTAATGCAAATCGTGTGCTAATGAAATGTTTAAATAGAATCGATTTATCCGCAATTGATTTCACGTGAAATAGATGAATCCGATCTTCTTGTCATTAGTCATCAAGCTTGATACGCAAGACATCATCATTGCTTATTTCCAAAAATGCTTACCAGGCCACATTTAGTATTTGTGTCTATTTTAAGAAGCTATCATATAACATATTGACCAAAATTTCGAAAGTCGTTTGTCGCATTGTTTAAACCTTTTTGGCAGGACTGACTAAGGATAGAAGTTACATTGGGCGTTGCTCAAGGATCTATGATTGGTCTAAATCTGTGAAAAATGTCGTACGATGAGCTACTGAGACTAGAGCTGCCGGATGAGTCACGCCTTATCGGCCAGGCGGATGATGTTGCGGCACTAGTCGCTGGACGCTCAGTCGAACAGGCGCAACTTAGACTAGGTACAAGTATCCTAAAGGGCCGAGTAAGGGACTGGATGACTGCTCGCGGGTTCAGCCTAGCACTGGAGGAAACTGAAGTGGATATCCTGAGAGATTCCTCAGAGTTAGGGCAATTAGTTAGTATTAGGGAAGTACTTATCAAATCGAAACCAGCAGTAAAGCATCTAGAGTTACTGATTGACTCAAATATGAGTTTTTCTGAGGAAACTCCACGGAGCTTGCATGGATGCCCCGAGAGATTGGCACCATTCGTGTATAGACATACACTTTACCAGTTGTCAACGCTTTGCAAATACTTTTACAAGCATGTATGATAAGCTGATAAGTAGCATCGAGAGCATAAATGAAGAGATCAATCAGCTTATCTCCAGGCAGCATTCTTAGACGAGAACTAACGATGAGATTTTTGTGGAGATGGCGAGCAGCTTCAACGAATTAGCTACCAAACTATCTGATAGCAATAAAAAAAAGTATTGTAAAGTACTGAAATCATTGGGAAATCAGATTATGCCAATAAAAGAGACAGTTACTAGTATTCAACCATGGCAAGATAATGACACTTGTCAGAATCATTCAACATCATTATTTGAAAGTTATATCTCGAACACCCTGGAAAATCGTTGTGAACAATTTTGACAAATAAGTCGATATTCTTACAAATCAAGCGAACAAGAAGAATTGGCACATATTATCATCAGATTGACCAAACTCGAGGAGATGTGCACCATTATTCTAAACCAGCAACAACAGCTTGCACCCCAGACATCGCACTCGATGGACACACAGCATGCCAGTTCACTACCATCAAGAACACCAACTCCTAACTTCATCTACAAGCTTGGCACCTTCTGGATAGAAGAAGAATGGGAGAATCGAATCAAAAGATTACACAAATCAAACATTCATTCTATGCTATCTTTCGCAAATATTGACCCAACTCACAATGCGCTGTACAACGTCTTCTTTACGAAGGGGAAAAATTTTTCATTTAACTATTGTCAGAAAAAATATTGAAAATATACCCCACATCGTTAGCTGCAAAGTCGAAGAACTACCTTCTCGGTATGCTCGGGAACGCTTTAAAGTGTACACTCCATCACGGTATTCTTGGTTCTTCATAAACAACAGGAAAAAGAACGGCAACTACTCGTACATGTGGAACGGCATGAGTTTTAAATTATACAAATTTTAGACAAAATCTAAGGACAACCGTAAGAAATCTAAACTACGAATGCATGGGTTCCAAATTCTATTACTAATATCATCCAACCCTCTTTATAACGCACCTTCATTTTTACCACCTATAAAATTATTGAATGGCAATAAGTTAAATGAACCTGATGTCAATACCATTTAAGATATTTGTGGCCAACTACACAAAATTTCTGGACAAAAAGTATCGAGTCTTCAAGAGTAGACTACAGCTCCCGAAACATACGTTTCACCAACTGCCTACATTAGTTTCGTGCGTGGTGAAGACCAAACACTACCAGCTATGGGCTTCTTCTTCTACTTAAACAATAGCAAATCATTTTTAAATCCACTCTTCTCACCTACAGTTAAGGCCATTATCGTCTCGAGTAATGATCCAGAGAATAGATACCTCATTTCAAGGCTCAAAGTTTATGATTGTGTTCGTCTTTACCTCTCCTATTTGCATAAGGCCCCGGAAACTACCTATTTTGAAGGAAAAACGAGGCCTAGCCTTAAAATCTGAATCCAAAGATAAGGCCTCCCGGTCCATCTTGACACCCTTCGGAGCCATTACTTTCACTTTCACGAAGAGCTTGATGTGACCATAGATCAAGCAAAAAAAGATCTTGAGATGTGCATATGTTTGCTTTGTTAGTTCCAGCTATACTTGTATTTCATCACGGCAAAGGACAAGAGAAAATCAAAACAAATTTTTTCGTCCCCAACATTGTCTTAAATTGTTTTACCACAACTGTACCCTGACCGAAACCTGGTTAAATGACTCCCACAAAAATGAGGAGATTCTGGACAATGATTGGTCCATTTACAGAGACGATTGAGATTACCTCAGTACTGGGCAAACACTGGAGACAGTGTAGGGTAAGGGTGCCATATATGATATACCATTTTGTTTTTTGCTGATTTCTCGAAAAATACCAGAGTTAAGATAACAAGACAATGTGATAATAAATTATATTTAATGCATAATTCAGCACTCCAAGTAATCAAGCGGTAGTGTCAGTCGAATCTGTAAAATAAATCGCATAAAAAATAACTCCTTTTTTCTTGTACCCTAGTATGGGATACTTGGGGTTCCTAAATTGAGATATGTCTTGTTTTAGGGAACCCAACTTTTGAATTGATTTAAATGAGAATATAATTTCTTATACGCTTCAGTAGTAATCAGTCTTTATTATTTCATAAAAATAACCGATTTTTTTCTATCACCAAACAGTTATTAGAAAACAGTCTTACTTATTCAATTTTCATTACGAGTAACCGTTTTTTAAATTAAACATAATTCATTGAATGATCTTTGGTCAAAGTTATGTATAAGAAATCAAAAATTTCTATAAAATTATTAAAAAAAACATTAATATTAGTTCTTATCTTCACATAAAATACACAAAAAGCCACCTCCAATGGATACTCCAGTCTTCATGAGTCCAATTAAAGCAATCTTGGCATCGCGCCCCTTTTTCTCCTTTAAAATCCTCCGAGAATTTCCCCTTGCAGTATAAACACTCAGCATCGTTCGATTCTTCATCACTGCTGCTATCGCGCAACTCTGTCTCAACTTCAGATGAGATGCCTTCAGAGTCTGTCAAATGCCGTTTCTTAGAAATCTTTTTTGCATTAATCCTTTTAATATGATTCTTTTTTGCTACTTTCGATATTTTCTTTCGGGCTGCCTTAGCTTCTTTTTCTC
The DNA here is from genome assembly GCA_963969285.1 of Odontomyia ornata. Classification (NCBI taxonomy): domain Eukaryota; kingdom Metazoa; phylum Arthropoda; class Insecta; order Diptera; family Stratiomyidae; genus Odontomyia; species Odontomyia ornata. The sequence continues at coordinate 454,518,266 of OZ017738.1, read as the reverse complement.
TTTTTTAGGGTTTTGTACTAAAATACAAAACCCTATTGCAATCACGACCTGTGTCCGTCTGTCCGTCCGTCCGTCCGTCCGTCCGTCCGTCCGTCTGTATGTCACAGCACTTTTTCTCCGAAACTATAGAAGCTACCGCCATGAAACTTTGTGAAAAGGTCAGAAGTGGTGACCTCTTGAAAGTTCAAGGGTGGAAAAATTTTTCGAAGGGTTTAAGGGGGGTCTCCCCATATAGGGAGATGACCCCTCAAAAAAAAATTTTCACCATTGGTAGTCGAGTAGGGTGTCATTGGAAAGGTCTCAATGAGATCTTTTCAAAACAAGTCTTAAAATTGCCTTGTGAGTACCGTGGAGGGCAGGGGAAGGGGAAATGTACGAACTTTTCGCGTACCCCCCCCCCCCCCCCCCTCGCGATTGGAAACCTTCCATCCGAAAAATCTGAAAAAAATCATGAATGTAGGCCTTAATGAGTACAACAACAACAAATACATGAGAAGTCAAAATTCACTCAACTTTGTTAGTAATAGTATGATTTATCGATTTTATGTTTTCTTGAATAAAATCCAAACGGTACCCTTAAATTCAATAAAATTTAGCAAACAGATGACTTTCTATAAGATTGATCTTTTCTGAAAGTTTCATAAAGATCGAATAGTATTTAATGAAGTTATAGCGATTTAAATTTTCCTGTATTACTATGGAACAATATGCCCTGTACTACTATGGAAACATATGGCTATGGAGCCATATGCGCTTTTTATCGATTTAGACACTACAGCTTTGCTAGGATTTGCATGAAAATTTCAGGAATGATAGGTATCATGAAAATGAGTACATACAATTGAAACAAGTCGAAGAGGCAGGAGAGAGCTCCTAGCAAAAGGGCTTTGTAACCATTCTAGGATTCGTAAAAATAAGCCATGAATCGATGATTACAGTACAGAGGAGTGAGCCCTGAAAAAAAATTCATGAAAGGTAGCCGATATGAATATCAACTGAAAGTTCTCTATGAGAGCTTTTCAAAACAGTTCTTAAACTGACAGTTTTTGCTTCAGTAGGGGCACAGAGGGGGGGGGGGGGGGGGGGGGAAATACATGAAAAATGTGTTTTCTCCCTCGCGAATGGACACCCGTGATCTAAAAAAATCTGAAAAAATTTACAAGCGAGATATTTATGGGTATAACTTTAACAAATACCTCAGAATTCAAAATTCTTTCAACTTAGTTAATAATAGTATGATCCTCGAACCTGACGTGTTTCTTAATTTTATTCGTTGCTGGTTACGGCATGAGTACAAAACCCTTCTGACATGAGCATAGGTCTGTCTACCCAACTTGTTTATTGATTGGAACCAAAAGGTTTTGTTTGTTTGGTGACGATGTAATTACACTTGCCTTTCCGCAGCGGCTTGATTCACTGGTTTTATGTTGCGGTAATCTTGGAACTGGGTTAAGAGTAAATGGAGATACGATGTGTGATGTATTGGGAGTGGGGTTTTCATATGGATTAGGAGATACTAACTTTTTGCTCTTTTCGGGTGTTGTTTCAGTTAAAGGAAGGGGGATTTCATTTGGTTGTCTTTCATTCAAGACATAAGTTGTATTAGGTATTGGTGTTTGAGATGTTATCAGATTGCTCGGCTTCACTTTCATTGGTGTTGTTATAGATAGCGTTATCATCATCTGAGAAAATATTGGGATTAACAGGAAAGAGGCCTGTTTTTCGGAAACCATTAACAGAATTTGCCGTGATTGCTGATTTTTGGTAAGCTTTTCCGAACAACATGCAAACATTATTGTTGGTCAACACACGTCCAGGATTATTGCGTAGCCAGTTTTCTATTTCTTTGGCGTAGTATGTTTTTAACGGTCGCATAAAAGCCACATCCATTTGGCTGCATTTTATGAGTACAATGCGGTGGCAATCAAATTATCATCACATTTTTGTCTCTAGCAATATTGGTGACGTCAATATTTCGTGTGTGAGTATAATGTCCATCTAGTATCAACACGACTGGATCTTCAGCAGCTGGTTTCTTGAATTTTATAAAATGGTCAAACCATTTAGTGAACAAATGGGTTTGTATCCATCCAGATGGGTGACAGTCACCAATATAGATCCCGCTGGAGCACGATCCAGCAAATCTCCTGCCATATTTTTTCGCGGAAAAATAATCAAAGCAGGAACATACATTCCACATGCATTCACACAGGTGACTACTGTGATCCATTTTCCCCTTTCTAGTAACGATAAGGCTCCAACCTGTCTTTTACCTCTAGCACTTACCACTTTGGAATGCTTGTGTTCGACTACCATTATTCCAGTCAAATCAACGTTGAATAATCTGTGTGGGGAAAAGTTTATTTCTGCCATTGCTGTTTCATACAGCTTGGAAAATAATTTAACAGTGTCTGGGTTGAATCCTTTTATCATTGCAGCAGAAACAGCTTGTGGCGCCCTCAGTGACAATTCAGGGTGCCTTCTTATGAAACTACGAAGCCATTTTTTACCAGCAGAAGCCTTTGATACACTGAATGCCATGTATTTTATGTCCTTTAATCGTAGGCCATAAAACCATCTGTGCATTTCTAGACAGTATTCTTTTAGTCGAGTTTCTAAAGCCTCGGACAATGCAGGACGTCTGCCTAGCTGTGTATCAACTAACTTCGAAGGATCACCTTCTTTCTTGACTTAACGTTCCAGAGTCCCTTTTGGAACGACATACGCTTTTGATGCTTCTAAATAACCCATTTGTTTGCTCCTGACAGCATTAACCGCAAGTATCATCGCAGCATGACTCCAAGTTTTCCTTTTGTTTGGTGGCATCTGCAATGAACACCACGGTAGCTCATAAAATTTTATAAATATTTTGTGTTCCTAATATGAGATATCTCATTTTAAGAATCTTCTACTGTCGCATATTAGGAACCAACTAAGAACTCAACGTAATCACCGAGCACATTTTATACACGAAATCAACAAAACAAAATATGAAAGATTATTAAATTTCGCCACTGAACATACATTATAAATCTACATTTTAATATGATTGCACTCAAATGTAACTATTTGACATACCTTTTAAATGATGATGAAATAATTTCATAAGCAAGCGCGACAATAGATGCGTCTGTATAGTTTGTTCTTGATGACTTGCTGGAAGCTACTAGCACATGTGTGAACATGATTAAATGAGTAATCAAACGAGACTATTGCGACTTTCAGTACGTTGACGAACTTTGAAATAGCCCGCTATCTCATATTTGGAACCTATCTCTAATTAGGCAACTTCACCCTATTGATTGCTGTACACGATTCCCTCCCTAGTGAGCCCGTCAACATCGTGCCAATTCATTATTTCAGCATAGAATAGTGTAAATAAAGCTATAGAAATTTTCTGTGCATATTGACGTTTTCTATGTCCCTCCAAAATCATGTTTACCTCCAGAATCTGTTGAAATTGTCTACAACGATGTTGGTTTATTATATCTGAAATTACTGCCGGAATTAATGAAGAAGACAGAGTTATTATAACTGGAGACTTTCACCGGCAAAATATTAGATTTTCTACCGATATACTCGATAATCTTCTTCGCATTAATCTTCTGGACAGTAATAATTTTAACTTATGAGCACTTTTTATGGTAATGATTCGCAGCAAACCACTCCTATCTCCAACCAAAGTGGAAATTGGTTAGACCTCATTTGCACAAATGCACATGATGAAGTAGTGATCAATCCAACTGATAACAACGAGAACCTTTTTTCCAGCGCTATTCATCACTGCGCTTTTTCTATTGAATTTTCCACTCCTGACACAGTAAATCCAATTTTTTTTCAAAATTGAGACTATATACCACTTTCGTGATGGTAACTATAATAGTATTAACAGCTTTCTATCAACTTTCAACTGGACTGGTAATTTGTCAACATTAGGCTTGGATTGAACGCTATCCACCTTTTATCAGATAATTCTTGACGCTGTTGATTCATTTGTACCTAAATTTGAGAAAAAAGATAAGGTTTTGGAACTATGGCTGGTGAGTGACCTCACACATAGCCAAAACCAAAGCAACAAATTAAATAAAATATTTTAAAAAAAGTAATTACGTTTGTGACGAAATTAAGAGAAATTATGACGAGCTTGCTAATGATTTTAAAATTAAATCAGGAGAAGCATTTTAATCCTATGTAAATATTTTAGGTGAAGAAATCACTTGGGATTCCAGAAAGTTTTTTAAACTCGTAAACGTTAAACGTAAGATTCATGGCTTCCCTTCAGCAATGTCATACAAGGATTCCATCTCTTCTTCTCCACATCAGATCTGTGAGTTTTTTGCTGAATATTTTCAGGGAGTCTACTGTGATTCTGGAAACTTCCAAAACCTCCTGTCCTCTGGATTAGCACCAAGAACTCGAATCGATAGTATTTCAATATGTGAAGAGGAAATTCGTCAAGCCATGGAAGCTCTCGACTTGAATAAGAGACCTGGCCCTGATTTTATTCTCCCGTGTTTTTTTGGCGCTGTGTAAAGATAATTTAACCCACCCTCTTTTCATCATTTGCAATAAATTACTTTCATGAGGCATCTTCCCTTCACACTGGAAACCATCTTACATAATACCGATCCATAAACAAGACGAAAAGCGGTCTGTTGAAAATTATAAGGGAACCGTGACATTATCTATCCTACCGAAGCTTTTTCAAAAGATTGTTTGCAATTTAATTTCACCATTTATTGAACCGTATCTCAACTATAAGCAACATGGTTTCCGAAAACGGAGATCTACTACCACAAATCTTGTTGTGTTGACGTCAGACATTTTTTTGAGATGGAAAAAGGTGACCAGACCGACCCTGTATACACTGTTTTCAGTAAAGCGTTTGATAGTGTGGATCATAAAATATCGATGAGGGAACTACATAGCTTTGAAATCACTGGCCCATCCCTTAACTGGATTTATTCCTATTTTAAGAACCGCACACAATATGTCAAGTTTCAATGTAGTTCCTGAAAGTAGTCATCTTGGTCCATTGCTTTTCCATATTTTCACAACAGATCTTTCAGTGGCATTGTTAAATATACCCCACCTTTTTTATGCTGGTCATCTGAAGGTGTATCACATTAGAAAATCCCATACTAACGCTTCCTTTCTTAAATCCAAATTAAATATTTTGCTGCAATGGAGCTACGTTAATAAACGTTCACTCAATTTGGATAATGTCAAAGCCAAAAGCACTTTATTCTATACTAATAGTCATAAATTTTAATAGAATATAAAGCAAATATAAAGCAACTTAATGGCCCAAATGACTCTCTAAATTCATACGTTATCTGTTAAACACATTATATCAAAAAAACTATAGCAACTTCAAATTAATTATGATTATTACATATTTTATGATTTGATTGGAAAAAGAGAAAAAACCAACATACACTATTCCAAAAATATTTTTAATTTTAACACAGCAGTGAACTTTGATCCTACACCTAATATGTTATAACTTAATTCTAATAAAACTAAATCAAAAACTTTATCTTATACTGAAAATTCTATCACAATGTTCCAAACCTAAGCGTTTAACCTTATCTCTAAACTAATATAATAAACATCACTTATATCTTATCTATCCCTAATTTTTAACACAAATAAACAACAACACTAAATGTAGCAATAATGAGCTGAAACTCAAAAAGTAAGTAAAGAAAAACACAAAAACTGAAAATAAACACGAATAATTTAGACATTGTCATTCAGCCACCAATACCTAGATTGCCCCATCTCAGCTCGATCAGCTTCAACGAATCTAGCAAATGAGTATCTCCATTGGAATTATTGGTCTCGTGAACTCAAATTCGGAGGATATTTTATCTTCCTATCGGTGGCCCGTCGATATATGTGATATATGACTGGAAGGCCGTCAGAATCAAAAACATATCGATTCATGTTCAAATACACGAATGCTTCTGGAGGAATAAAACCAGTAGCGAGGCAAGTCGCAATATACCCGTCTGTAGGTTGGAACGGCTGTAAAAACCTTGCGATATGATTCTGAAGAAGTTTCAATATAAAGATATAGACTCTTGTCACTTTAGCAGTTTGATAAATTTTTCTATTTGATATATAATGCTTCCAATCCGTCTCAGGCTTTCTGTCCAAACCAGTACATGCATGAAGACATTTCCTTTCGAAAACTCTTAGTCTTTCTATTGTACTAGCACTCTGGTCGTACCAGATCCGACATCCATACGTCAAAACTGGTCTAACCAGGGTCTTTTAACAGATAATTTTGACCTTTTGATCAAAGTATTTGGAATGAAAGAGTCTTCATAGGGCCATGACTACTTTTTGTACGTTACTTAGCATGATTTTGACATGTTCAGTATAATACAGATACTAGTTGTGATGAACACCGATATATCGAACACAGAAGTTATGTGGAACCCGTACGGAACTACCCTCGCCAGCCATGATGTGGAAATCCTTCCAATTACGTTTCAGGTCTTGACTGACCCCCTACAGCGTCGACCAAAACAGGATTGTTTCACATTTCTGCGCATTGATTCCCATTCCCCAATTGTCAGTGTACAGCTGCACATCATTGAACATTTTTGAAGATTGCTCTGAACTTTGTTGGTTTTCGCTCTGCCGTATAAATGATAAGATCATCAGCAAACTCATCCAATGATCGCGTTGGCGAGACGTTAAAATCAAAGCCGTTCAATAGCTTGCGAATGAATATTGAGAAGTGCAGAGGTGCAGTAACTGTTTCCTGCTGTAGACCATTCAAGACCTTGTCATAAGTTTTTTTAGAAGAAAGAATGCCACCCTGAACGACTATTAAATCAATAACACGAATTTGAGTCGAGAGCGTAGTAGCTCTAGGCGTAATCCGAGACACGCAGCTTCGGTTCAGTCTTCAATAAGATGAAGCCCTTTCTAAAGCTAATAGGATGCTAGATTTCATCAAAAGGAGAGCCAAAGAATTTGAGAACATTTGGATCACAAAATCGTTGTACGCCTCTCTAGTTCCAATAGTGTGATCTGAGACCCTATTTTTGACATTCACATTGGAGTTGGTGCAAAAACAAATTTTCACTCTTTGCTCTTAGATCTTTCTATGACCCCAGAGGTTTCTTAAGCCTTCCATCCTACAATAACCGACTCCAAACATTAAATATGGCATCACTAGCTTCTAGGCAAACTGCATTGTCGTCATGTCTCATTTTCGATGTGCTTAGGGGTAATATTAATTTAAAATTTGCTTCCGAGAAAGTACGGCTAAATAACACTTCTGGAACTATCATAAATACTGACATGCTTACCACAAGTACCCACAGTACCATATAAGCGGATAATGAGCCAATTAACAGTTATAGCAAGGCATTTATGTAATAAATTTAGCAATCATTATTCCTCTACCACTTCCAAGTCCATTTTCAAATCCAAAATTATACAATCCTTCTCTTCCCGGACCCTTAATTTACAAAATTCATAATTGTCATATAACTTAATTTTAAATTTTTTTATACTGATGCCTTGTTTGGTAATAAAATAATGAGTCCGGGCAACGGCTAATAAGGCGACCATGTGTACTTACCCTGGTATAATTTATGGCCACTTTAGGGGAACCCAAACCATCAAGAAGGCGACTTTTGGTGAGTGAATATATGGGGCGATGCTCTCGGCAACGAGCTATATCGGAAACGCTTGGCATATATACAGAGGAGAGAAACACTGAGGATTACACCCGCAGATGTGACAGTCTCTGATTCGTCGGTGCTAGTTAACGCAAATGTGCTATACATTAACAACTGCCAAAGAACTGTTCCTGTAACTCGACAGCGAAGCAAAACTAGTAGGGCTACAAATCAATGAGAATAAAAGAAAGCTCATGACGTCGTCGAGGAAAAAATATCCAAAACGTCACATTTGCCGAAAACAATATTGAAAATGTGGGTGAATTTGTGTATTAAGGGGCTGAAATGACGAGAGCTGGTAATGAAAGAGATGAAATATGCCGAAGAATACAGCTCGCAAATAAAATATTTTATTCAGTTTTGACTATCTTGAAGACGAGCTGCATACACAGGAAAACAACGCTCCAAACATACAAATCTGTGATAAGACCTGTGTTATGCTATGGGTGTGAAACATGGACGCTAATACAAGCATCCGCAAATATATTGAACGCCTTTGAGCAACGGATCATGAGGCGAATAATAGGAACGAAGCTAGACGGGGACCAATGGTGAATCCGATACAACTATGAGCTTTATAAAATTTTTGACGAACCGATTTTAAGATTGTGCAAGCTGCAATGGGCCGGCCACATGAATCGTATAACGAGAAACGGGTACCCAAAAAGGTATTTGTTGGGAGAACTGAAGCGCAGAGACCAGTGCGGGAACCGAAGAAATGCTGGTCTGACTCGGTGGGCGATGACAATTCATCGCTGCTCGGATTTTAAAATAAGAAGACGTGGTCAATAGGCCGAGACAATTGGAGGCGCTATGAGCAGGAAGTGAAGGCCCGAGAGGGTCTGTAGTGCTACGAAGAAGAAGAAGAAGAAGAAGATAAACATGAAGAGAATATCAATCTTTATAGTAATATAGCTACCAGAGATTCGAAGAAAGGATAACAAGGTACAAGAGCTTTTAACACGCTCACCAGTTTGGGATTAAAAGTTCTTTCGTGTATTGACGAAGGTTTCTTCTATAAATAATAAAAAGTAATTTTTTTTATTTGAGTTATTTTTAGATATAATAATTCACAAATATTTTTGAATTGTTTCTTTGGATAATAAACTCATACTAAAATATTTAAAATTCGAAATATTTTTATGAAATTGTACTCGTCATGGCAAACAAAAAGTATGCATTGCAAAGTGTCAAATTGTTGAAATGCAAAGTGCAAAATATAGAAATGTCACCACATTACTCGCCCTTCAGTGAAACGAATGACAAACGATTTATTGTTTGTGAAATGGATTAGAGTGCTACTCAGACGGTCGGTTCACCAGCATGTGGCAATGCTGGGTTGTAGCCCGTTAAGTAAATAGTTGAGATAGCAGGGAAGAAATATGTAGCGCAGTTCACATCGCAAAGCTGGGTTGTGGCCTGTCGAACCCTGTGCTATAAAGTGCTGTTGCCATGAGGGATAAAAATAACTGACAGAAAATAATGTTTTTAATTTTATTTACTAAAAACAAAACTACTGTTATTTAATTTCTTTTAACGAATGTTGGCTGTTGGATTCCAAACAACCATTCCTGTTGAACACTCAAGCGGAAGTGGTGTGAGCCAGGGTAAACAAGAGTTAACTCACATGAAAAGGTTGAGCAGCAGATTGATTGTTGTGAGCAGGCTATGGACTTTTGAGTAGGGTATTTGTCGACGGTGATACAGTCGTGGATCGTGGCGTAAATCTTGTAATTCTCCCGGTTGAGACTCTCGTCTTAGAAGTAACCCTTTCTGAACTGTTTTCTAATAGATTTAGTGGTGTCTTCCTTACAAAAATATTATGATTTAACTTTTCAAGTGTCATTTTATTGATGTGCTTATCATATATCAGCACAAATTCTTTTGAAGGCGGTTCAATAAGTACCCGTTTTTGACGACAGAGGGTGTTCCTGAGGGTAGTTGGTACTATCAACATGTGGTGCCATCTATCAAATGACGGTAAAACGAATTTCAGACTGTTTAATAGGTTAGTTTGGGTTTGGCAGCCATTAAATATTGGTTCAACGAATTTAAACGTGGGTGAACATCCGTTTTTAATGAGGAGCAACTAGGACGCCCGGCAGATGTGGTCATCGAGGAAATCATTCAAAAAGACTTCAGCATGATTCGATCGACGAACGAAAGTACACAGAGTAGCAGAGGCCGTAGGTGTGTCGACTGGAATGGCAATTAATATTTTACATGATAAGTTGGCAATGAAAAAATTGCCTGCCCGATGGGTGCAGCGATTGCTCATGGTGAACAACAAGCGGCTATTAACTTTGAAGCAGTGTTTGAGAAATTCAAGTGAGATCCGAAAGAGTATTTGTGTTGAGTTGTCACCATTGATGAAACTTGGATTCATCATTACACACCAGTAACTAAGCAACAATCAAAATAATGAATTTCGCCCAGTGAATCTGCCCTGAAGAAGGAAAAGACGATCCCATCGGCCGGAAAGGTTATGGTAACGATTTTTTGGGATCCGAACGGTGTTATCCTCTTGGATTTTTTAGAAAATGGAAGAACTATCCCTGGAAAATGCTACAATGAGTTATTGTATCGCTTCGACAAAAATTGGAGGAGATACGGCCGCATTTGGAGAAAAAGATGAGAACACACCAGCACATTCATCCGGAGTCATCGCCTACAAACTGCATGAATTGTGTTACAAATTGCTGCCACACCCCTCGTATTCACCCAATCTGGCTCCCTGTGACTTGTTTTTTTTTGTTCCCTAACATGAAAAAATGGTTCGCGGGAAAAAAATTCAGCTCAAACGAGGAAGTCATCGCCGAGACCGAGGCATATTTTGAAGAGTTCAAGAAATCTTGTCTTTTGGAGGGGTTAAAAAATGGCAGGAACGTTGGGAGAAGTGTGTCTTTTCAAAAGGGGACTGTCTTTTTATAAAAAAAAATTGAAGAATGGTTTCTTCCTTTCTGACACCGGTGCTAATTGAACCGCTCTCGTATATTTTTACCGGTGACCTGAATGTCCGGCTTACATCATGGCTGAACGCCACTAATAATATAATCTAAAAAGTATATTCCTGAAATCGTGGAAAACAGGGGACCAATCTATATGGGCCGGTGCTTCCAACATACCCCAGGACAAATTCATTTTGGACCTCTGCATTGCTGACGCAAGACTTGAATTCAGCTTTAATAGTCCTCAATGGTAATTGCAGGTGATTCCTTACGATAGCGACCATTACACAATCGTAATGGAAATCAATCATCAAAGGGATGATGTCTTCCTTATTCCAGTTCAACATACAAATCATCGATAGAATTTCAAAAAAATGGATTGGGGAAAGTTTCGTCTTTCTGATGATGGTAACGCTTGCTCATTAGTTCCTAATGACAGGAATCTAACTAACGATGAAATTGATCAGTATTTGTCGAGGTTGAAGAAGCTGACGTTGGAAACGATTGAAAAATTCAAATTCAACATCAAAACGTATGGAAGGATATGAAACACCAACCATTGCAAGGTTAAAAAGATTGAAAAGCAATCTTCTCACATGCGTCAACAATATTTATCCCCGATTTTTGGACTACAACTATCCCTCATTGGCTTTGTTGAAATTACACTTGAAAAATGTTAGGGACTTAATCCAATCAATCAGGAGTGAGGTTAGCAATCAATGGATGAAAAAACTGAGGGGAGTTGGCCCATAGGATATTCCGTAAGATGTCTCGAGTTAAGGTATCGAATCTTGAAGTCGGTATCGCTGGTATCTACATTGATGATACGATACCGGATAGAAATGGAAACAAGATTAAAGGTGATGACTTGAAGAAACTTGCTTTGATTGGAACACATTTTGAATTGGTTCATCTACCAAACCTAGAGAGACAGAATCAAATATTTTCACTAGTCATGAAAGCAAAAGTTTCTGACTTCAAATCAAGCCTGAACGGCAAATCTCTTCTTCATTTCATTAAAACATTAACATCTCATAGCGAGCTTGAACTTATTGATTATTTTGTCAGCCATGAAGGCTTGTGTTTCATATTTAGCAGGATAAACAACAAACATAGTTCTCCGACATTTGCCTGAGGTTGCTATTAGAAATTATTGCATATTGTTCAACAACATTTTGAGCAATTCATATTTCCTAAATGAGTGGAAAAGTGCTAAGGTATTTCCGATCTTGAAGAAAGGAAAAGAATGTTCGAGCCCTAGAAGCTGCCGCCCAATCAACTTGCTGCCCAACATCAGCAAGGCGTTTGAAGTAATGCTAAGCAAAGCATTAAACGCCCACATTGAGAAATATGAGTTGATGCCAAATCACCAATTTGGTTTTCATCGCAGGCATTCCACCACACATGCGATAACGAGAGTAACCTCAGACATCTGTTAAAATCTAAACAATAGAAAATGTATTGAAGAGTGTCTCATAGATATGGAGAAATCCTTTAATACGGTGTGGTTAGATGGACTAGTTTTTAAACTCCTTCAGGGCAGGTTCCCCAGACACCTTGTCGCCATGTTGTGTAATATGTTATACGGGAAATCATTTGTTGTTACTGATGGAAATCTGACAACAATGCTCGACTCCAAGGTCTTCAATGATCTACAGCAGGGATCAATGATTGCATCTCTGCTTTTTTAATACCCATTCGCAAGCTAATGAACGGCTTTGATTTTAACGTTACGCCAGCGAGATCATTGGTAGTGTTTGTTGATAATCTTATCATCTATACAGCAGACCGAAAAGCTACAATAATTCTGAGCAATCTTCAAAAAATGTTTAATGATGTGTAGCTCTACACCGACAATTGGCGAAAGCAAATCAATTTGCAGAAGTGCGAAACAATTTTGTTTCGGATAATACTGCAGGGAGCCAGTCAAGATAGCCAGCCACGGTGGATTTCACATGAGTCCTGTGTATGATACCTCGGCGATAATCTCGATCAGTATCTATGCCATACTGAACATGTCAAAATCATGCTCAGAAAGCACAACAAGTAGTCATAGCCCTACGAAGGCTCTTTTATTCTAGATACATTGATTCAAAGGTCAAAATTATCTGTAACAAGACCCTGGTTGGACCAATTTTGACATATGGATGTCAGATCTGTTACAACTAGCGTTGTAGTATACTTGTGAGATTAAGAGTTTTCAAAAGGAAATGTCTTTGTGCATGTACTGGTTTACACAGAAAGCCTGAGACGGATTGGAAGCTAAAGTGACGAGAGTCGATATGTTCATGTTGAAAATTCTTTAGAATCATATCGCAAGACCTGTAACTGTGAGTGAAAACCCCTGGATCTCACAGCCGTTCCACCCTACAGACGGGTATATTGAGACTTCGTGTATTTGGAAATGAATCGATATGTTCTTGATTCTATCGGTGTCACAATTGTACATCACACAGATAGATGCCCCACCGATAAGAAGATAAAATATCCTCCGGATTTGAGTCCACGAGGCTAACAATTCCAATGGAGATACTCATTTGCTAGATTCGTTGAGGCTGGTCGAGCGGAGACGGCGTAATCTAGGTATTGTTGGCTGAATGACAATGTCTAAATTATTCGTGTTTGTTTTCTGTTTTTTTTTTTTGTTTTTGTTTTTCATTACTTAGCTTTTGGGTTTCAGCTCATTATTGCAACATTTAGTGTTACTTTTTATTTGTGTTAAAAATTAGGGATAGATTTCAGTATAAAATAAAGTTTTTTTATTGAATTTGATCAGAATTAGATTATGACATATTAGATGTAGGATAACAGTACATTATTGTGTTGCAAATATAAATAATTTTTGAATAGTGTTGGTTAGTTTTTTCGCCTTTTATGTTTTAATTACTTTGGATTTGCTTTGTTTTTCAGGGCTTTGTAAAATAATTTTACAAAACCCTACTAGTTTCGCGACCAGTCTGTCCGTCCGCCCGTCTGTCCGTCCGTGGGTCACAGCAGTTTTTCTCGGAAACTACTTAAGAGATCACATGGTGATCTCTTCAAATTTCAATTACAAAAAAATTTTATAAGGTATTTAAGGGGGGTCTCCCCATATAGGAGAGTGACCCCCCGAAAAAAATTTCATTGAAGGTAGCCGATATCGGTATCAAATGAAAGGTCTTGATGAGAACTTTTCAAAACAGGTCTTAGTTTGGCAAAATTTGCTTCGGGGGGCGCACAGGGAGGGGAAATACATGAAAAATTTGTATGAATTAAGAGAGCCATTCGGGCCATTAAGTTTTCGTAGTCTTTTTTTTTAATTTGCTTTATAACCTTTTAAAATTTATAACAATTAGTATTGAATCAAGCGCATTTGACTTTGACTTTGATGCATTAGAATAAATACATAGCAATGACCCTAAATAATTCCCTGAAGAACAGAACTTGTCATCTTCCAGCGAAAACTGTTGGATCTCTGAAAAAAAGGGCTTCACAGAATTAATGTCTGTGACTATTTTGCATACTATTCACCATTTTTTGCAATATTTCCAAAATTCTTTTAAGTGAATTTTCCTGGGAAGTTCCGTTAATTTTACATCATGTAAAACGTCACCTTAAACTGTTTTTTTTTGGTTCTTTTCATATATCCTATGAGCATTAATTTCTTTTATAAGAGCAAACCAAAATATACCTTTCCCCCTTAATTAACAAATTTCCTCCCCTAACAGTCAATTACGCTAGACTTAATCACCATCAAGCTTCGCCTTAAATGATTTTTATCAGATTTTTATATGAGTATATACTCCTACATAGATTCATCATATCGTTACAAATGCTCTGCTTCTATTTTGCCGTCGTCATAAGAGCTATTACAAACTACTCGTATTTGAATCATAGAAACATATCTACTCGTTTCCTCAACTAGCTACCGAAGCAAATAAACATCTCCAAATTGTCGTTAATATCAAGTTTGTTTGTTCCACGCAAACATTGCATTCTCTACCAGTCATTAATAATGTAATTAGTTTAGAAAGTTGACACAGAACGCCTATAATAATTAAATAATTAGCCACCTGATACAACTGAATTGGATTACAAAATGTCCTTAGCTCGTTAAATCGGAAAGCTTTGAAATCAAAGTCAAAGCTCTTTCAACTGTTTGATTGTACAGTTGGACGCAAGAAGTTTAGTGTTGGAGAGAAATTAGGGTGTAAATGAAATAATTGAATCAGACTTGAATCGGAGATGGAAATTATAGCAAAGATTAAGATGATTTCATTAGGTTGTGAAAATTTTCTGCCAATTTGCATTTCTTTGATTTGATTTTTATGGTTCGTCTCATCCTGAATAAAACTGAGTCACTGTTTATCATCCTGAATGAAAATAAAAATGCTGGGTCACTAATTGCGCGCAAAACCCTAAACAAGAGCAATAAATTGTGTGTAAACGAAAATTTTATTGTTTTGTTTTTCCGGTGATGGTGGTTTCCCATGAAAGGGAAAAGCTATTCGAAATGATTGATCAACGGGTTCGATAGAGAATAAATTTATTTGAATATTCTTGTTTATGGGCTGTTTGTGACGGCAATACGCTGTACTAAAAATTTAACGACTTTCTGCTAATTGCTGGGTAGATAACCTTGCTTTGAGTTCAGCCTAGTATTTTTGACCGTGGAATATTACACTTTTTCCCTGACCGAATATTAGAGGCCTTGTTTACAAGCCATTTACATTATGTATTAACTACTCCAAGCACTGTCAAAGAAATATGTATCGTTCAAAATAAGGCTTCAGAAATGTTTTTTACGATAACAAGTTCTACTCTCTCCAGCAACGAAAAGGACAAACATTATTATGCAATTTTCAGCTAATATTTTCTGGGAAAAGCATCTTCAATCGCAGTGGCTTCGCGGGAATATTCACAAAGGTTTTCTACTGTTGACTCCTAAAATATACATCTCCACTCCCATGTCCTGCTTTACCCAATAGACCTGAACTTCGTACTAAAAACCGCTTGTTGGAGTCACGGTACCCTGGGCGTAGATCACAGAAAAGACATGTACCAAACAAAAGGACCAAACAAACTCATTCAACTAAGCCAGTGACCTTCAAATCACTCTTTGATTGCACTTTGAAAAAACACCACTTAAAACCCCATTTTAAACTTAAAATAAGCAAATATGATGAGTGAATTTATCAGTAAATCATTATATGGTTACATTTTAGCTCACCTGTAAACATATATTCTGAGGTGTGTTGGCATAGGCTAAATGAGTGAGTGTTTATTTAGTGTGTACAAGGAATTTTTAGACCTAATTTCTGGAGGTAAAATGAAAGAGAATCTTTATTCGTTGGTATATGTCACTCACTATTTTATACCATTTCAATAAATGGGACTCCTAACTATGGGAACTAAGCCACGCTTTTAAGGCTGTTGCCACCTCAGGTTACATTTTACCAGAATGGTGTCTTTTCTGGTTTGGGTTATGAACTTAGTTTTGGTTCATTGACTCTTATCCCAAATTTGTTAGGCAATTCTCTTGAAAATTTGTCCGTTGCCTTTGGAATACATTGTACAATGAAATCTCTATGCAACGAAGAGCTTTGGAGAGGATGCGATTGTCTGCTGGAGAGGGATGCCCGTTGGCGAGGATTTGCATGTAAACATACATGTGAAACTCTGGAGAAATTGTAGTAACCGAGCAGTCGCCTAAGCAAACTGCTCGAAAACCACCATAATGCTGATCCGAATTTCAATTGTAAATTTAAAATAATATTCATCATTTAAATTTGCAATTGAAATCTGGACACGGCAACCCCCTTTCCAACGGAGCTAGTCCACGATTGCACTTTTGCAATGAATTGGAAAGTGGATGGAAGGCTCGCCGATTGGTTGTGAGCGGTCCCGCAAGGCGATGACCAGCCACAACGGAGAGTCGAAAAGAAACCTCCGTGGGGAGACGGCGAGTCGTGCGTGCGATACGTGCGCAGATTTTTTTATTGGGGATCGAAAAACACTTATTACGGGATTCACCATGAGTCGTCGCGGAAAATTGAGCGTTCTTGTCGGCAATAAATAACAATTGAGCTACAGTGAAATGCTGCATGGACGAATGTTTGCTGGGATGAACGTTTAGGATGTAGTTTTGAATGAAATCGAGTGATCGTGGTGGAAAGAAGTGACCGACCGCGAAGAAAGAATTTGTGTTTGAAACGAAAATAGAAATTTTGTTTTGTTAGAATTGAAGCAGAAACCTGATTATTGTAGAGTCTATTCCTTTCATAAAATTGATTCGTACAATAAATATTACTAGAAAGCATTGTGGAGTGTGAAAAAGACCGTGTCGATTGTTTCAATCTTCGATTATCGCACGTTATATTAACTTATTCCTGCTACTTACATGTCATGTTCCTTGCATTTAGTCGGACCCACGCTCAAGCATTGCCCACTCTCGTCGTCGTCAGCACGGCACGCATTCAGAATGCGCATTTTTTCAGCGGTTTTCTTCAACGTGAAAAGTGCAATGCTGTTCATGTGACAGCGACAACGTGAGCGGTGTCGGTTCGATAATAATTGATGGCAGACTCACGAGTTACGCAAGCCAGACAGGCAATTTGTTACAATTGCTCCTGAATGATCAACGTATAGCAAACAAATTCATAAAAACAAGAATATGGTGTTAGTGTAATTGCAGTTTGAAAGTGTCGTTTCCCCATTTGATATTTTTAATTATGAGTACAAAAAACTACGGGCAATCAATGCGCGGACATCATGAAATAGCATCGGGTTTGTTACGATAGAATAATCGGTCACTGTTTCAGTTTTCTGTGATCTGAGTTAATGTACATATTTTTTATTTGGAATGGATTGGGTTTATGCTTTTCCTAGAGGAAATCGTTGAACTTTATCATGCGCAAAAGTCTGAACCATCCCTTGACGGTAGGAGTGTTTTCGGTTTGATGTGAACACGTCGTGGAATTCACAGTGAATCAAATGCAATGAGCAGTTGCCAAGTGTGAAACTTGTTTGAAGAGTGCACTTGCCGAGTACGAGACCCGGACAGTTTGCAAAAACGCCACTTAAAAAGTTATTTCATTGAGTTGAACGAGGAGGAAGAGAACTTTGTCGGGGCCCTCGTTGGAGTTCGAAGTTGAAGGGCGTGGATGCTGCGTAGAAAGTTGAACAATTTGAAGTTATTTTCACTGAATTAGAAAGCACACATGTTCGTGGCTATGCGCGTGCTCCTGCTGAGATATTTTTCGAATCCGGCGCCGATATCACGCACGCAACGATATAAATTATCACTTAAAAAAACTTAAAATTGAAAGGTATTTTTATTTTTTTTTCAAATCAAAAATAGGTGAGTTCCGTGGGCCCACGACAACAACACCAAATGTAGCAACAACCAGCTGAAACTCAAAACAACGAAAAATTCAAAATAAAAGACAAATAACCACGTATTACTTAGATAAACTCACTCAGCCATCAATGCCTAAATTGCTCCGTCCCAGTGCAACCAGCCTCAACAAATCAAGCAAATGAAATTCGGAGCATATTTTATCTTCTTATCGGTGGCCCATCTATATATATGATATATGATTGGAACACCGTCAGAATAAAAAAATTATTGATTCATGTCCAAATACATGAATGCTTCAGTAGGAACGAAGCCAGTAGCGAGACAAGTCTCAATATACCCGTCTGTAGGGTGGAACGGCAGTTTGATAAATTCTCCTGTTCGATATATAGTGCTTGCAATCCATCTCAGGCTCTCTTATCATAGTACTAGAACCCTAGTTGTAACTGATCTGACCCCAATATGTCAAAACTGTTCTAACCAGGGTCTTGTAACAGATAATGTTGACCTTTTGATAAATGTATCTGGAGTGAAAGAGGCTTCGTAGGGCCATGACTACTTTTTCTGCCTTACTGAGCATGATCTTGACATGTTCAGTATAGTACAGATACTGATCGAGATGAACATCGAGGTATCAAACACAGGGTTTGTGTGGAACCCGTTCTTAACTACCCTCGTCAGCCATGATGTGGAAATCCTTCCAATTACGTTTCATGTTTTGACTGACCCCCTGCAGCGTTGTTCGAAACAAGATTGTTTGGCATTTCTGCGCATTGATTTTCATTCGCCAATTGTCAGTGTATAGCTGCACATCATTGAACATTTTTTGAAGATTGCTCTGAACTATTGTAGCCTTGCGGTCTGCCATATAGGTGATCAGATCATCAGCAAACGCTACCAATGATCGTGTTGACGAGACCCGTTCAAAAGCTTGCGAATGAATATTGAGAAGAACAAAGGTGCAGTAACTGTTCCCTGCTGTAGACCATACAAGACCTTGAATTCGCACATTGTTGCCAGATTTCCATCAGTAACAACAAATGATTTCGCTTATAACATATTGCACATCATGGCGGCAAAGTGTCTGGGGAACCTGTCCTGACGAATTTTAAAAACTAGTCCATCTAACCACACCGTATCGAAGGCTTTCTCCATATCAATGAGACATGCTCCAACACATTCTCTATCATTATGTTCCAACAGATTTTTGAGGTTGCTTTCGTTATCGCATGTATGGTCGAATGCCTGGTACGAAAACCAAATTGGCAATGCGGCATCAACTCATATTTCTGAATGTGGGGTGTTTAAGATTCTGTTATTATTCGATGTGGGCCTGTGTATGGTTGCCATAATGCTCATCTGACTAGGTCAACTCTATGGAACACGTATGTACACGTCCTGAGGCCGTCCTGGGCAATATGTTTCGGTCTGATTTTTCGCATTTGTAGTTTGAAAATTTCACTAAACAAATGTGGATCGCTTGGGCTGTTTTCTTCGACCAGGAATTCCCCCTAAAATCTTAATGTTGTGCTCAATACTAACTCCACATAGCTAGCTCCCAAGTCATCCTTATAGCAATTTCTTAGGCTCAAGAGTATGTTCGGAAGTAGACTAGCCCAGTTCCCTTCATCTTCGTGACATATGACGGCGGCTTTTAGTGTCCGATGCCACTTTCCACTTTTTCGAAGCAGCGTAATAAGGTGACGTTCTTGCTTTACTGGTTACTATAACGTTAGTCAGTGACCTGAACAAAGCTGACTCAAATTGTATCCCCTGGTCAGTGACCACAATTTCTGGCGCTCAGAAGTGAGACACACAGGTGGTGTAGAAGGCTTTAGCTACTGCATCTGCCTTCTGTTTTTTCAAGGGTACTGCCTCTGGCCATCTTAAAAAACTACCAACTATCGTTAAAACGTACCTAAATTCATCCGGTTGCGTTAATGGTCTGACTTTATTGAAAGCGTTTACTGCCGACTTTGGATATTTGTCAAGGAAGGCAACCACGGCACCAAGGATGCACGTTTTTTCTCATTCTGGGCCAAACAAATTTTTGGGCAATCACACGTAACGTTGCTCTTGCAGTTGGGTAGGCATAGCGGTGGAAGGAGTTGAAGATCCGTTTATGAAGCACAATTGGGACGAAAGGTCTTGTGAGATCTATTGACAGGTTGCAGTACATTTTTCCACTTTGGGTGTTAATTGGTCGCAGTTGCAAGGACGTCGTGTTGTTTTGAATAAGAGTGTTAAGTTGGGGATCGTTCAACTGTTCTTTGATGATCTCGTGATTTTCAATTAATACCGGTAGTGATATGGCTTCTATGCGGGACAGCGAATCTGCCGTAATGTTAGTATCGCCATAAATGTATACAAATTTGGTGCAAAATTGTGAGTAGTAATTCAATCGTCTTGACTGCCGAGGCGATGCATCATCGGATTTCTGGTTAAAAGTAAAAACAAGTGGCTTGTGATCAGTGCGTATGAAGAACTCCAAACCCTCCAGATAATGTTGAAAATGGTGAATGCTGCTGTATATGGCAAGTAACTCCCTATCATAGACTCAGCTGCAGTGAGCTTGCGTTGGAAGAATGCAATTGGTTTTCATAGGTTGTCTTGAAGTTGCTCGAGCTCCAATAGCGGTATCCGATGCGGCGGTAGACAAAGGCAGAGGTCTATTGCTCTGGAAATACACTATGAGTGTGGCATCTGTGAGTCAGTTTTTGCATTTTTTGAGTGCTACGTTTGTTTTTTCGGTCCAATTTATTGGAGTTTTGTCATTCTTCTTTGTTTGTGCAAGATTTTGTTTAAGGAAGCTTGCATTTCGGCAGCTTTTGTGACAAACCTTCGATAGAAGTTAATAACTCCAAGGAAACGACAGAACTGTTTGATTGTATTTCGTTTCAGAAAAGTCCTAATTGCTTTGACCCGCTTTTCTGGGGAACAGATTCCCTCTGCTAAAATTATTTGTCCTAGATATTCGACTTGCTTAGCTGCTAGTGTACATTTCGCGATATAGATTACCACTCCGTAGTCGTTCAGCCTCTTGAAAACGGTGTGGAGGTGTTTCTCATTTTGTTCGAGTGCATCCGAATCGATCAATATGTCATCAAGATAGCAAGAACAAAATTCGAGACCCTTGAGAACCTCGCCCATAAACATCTGGAATGGATGGGCCACATTTCTGAGGCCGAAAGTCATTACAGTGAATTCATAGAGGCCGAACGGGGTTACTACCACCGTCTTTGGAATGTCCTTCTTGTAGTAATCGAGTAGTCGCCTAAGCAAACTGCTCGAAAACCACCATAATGCTGATCCAAATTTCAATTGTAAATTTAAAAAACAAAAATATTCATTTAAATTTGCAATTGAAATCTGGACACGGCAACCTCCTTTACAACGAAGCTTATCTACGAATTGCACTTTTGCAATGCAATTCAAAGTGGATGGAAGGCAAGTCAACTGCCATTGTGGGGAGTTCCGCAAGGTGACGACGAATAACAGGGGAGTCTTTGTGTTATCGCAAGACGTTTCAGACGTCGCGAATTGTCTGTGCGGGCACTACATTTGATTTGCACACGGAAAAGTAATACATATGTGCTGCAAACCAGAGGAAAGGAGTTGCTGATCCCGTGCGGTCACGCGAGCAAAAAGTACATGCCGTCATCTGTAATCAATACGGAAAATTTTGCGTTAATTTTGTGAAAAACTAACGTTTCTTGGTGTTTCAATAGATAATAACCATAATCCGCAGCAAGTATGCGTGTCAATAGTCCCAAACATTGTAATCCTTAACAAACATCGTGAACCCAAAAGAATTTTCTGAGTGAAATATTATTGAAGAGAAAATAAAAATCAATTCGATTTGAGGAGAAATCAAGTTCCCGTGAACATCTTTTTCCAACCTAAATTTTCCCGGAAATTACTTGTTCGCGGGCTGGGAGAATGTCTAAAAGAATTCGGAACAAGTGACAGCGGATTTAACGAGGCATTTACATACGAATGAGTCAGATGAAAAGTAAATTCCGTACTGCGATAGAGGGCAATTATAAAACGATTACATTAATGAAAAAATGATCACATAAAAATATATAAAAGAAAAGGGAAGAGTTGCTTTGCAAAAGCGGCGGGGCGATCCAATCCAGTTTTGGTCGTGGTAGAGAAGGAGATGGCATCGGAAGCGCATGCGGTACAAGATACAAGCGAAATGTTCGAAACAACAATAAATTGCTGAATAGAGCCAAAAGAAAGAATTTTCCAGTAGTAGTTGGAGTTGTAGCCAAGTGAAAAAGAAAAATCCGAAATTGAAGATTTTGCTGCGAAAATTCAGAGTTCTCTTTGCGCATTCATCGTGCTGCTTCTGGGAATTGTTGGCGATTGCAACGAAATTAGTGGTGCCGTTGCTGCTGAAGTGTGTCCACCGAAAGAGCAGGAAGAAGTGGGAATTTGTACGAAATTGTTGGAAAGCTGTGAAAAGATTTCTGGCGTGTCGCCAAGCATGAGAGTACAGCCGAGTGACTCAGTGGAGTACAGGGAAAACTCAACCGTGTACTGTCGCCAGCGCTAGTGCAAGTAGAAGGTTTTGTACGGGTTACTTGAATCACTTTGGTACCCAAGAAACAATCAGATGGATGGATGCAAATGTTTTTCAATCGAATTGGAGAATATTTGGGATCACTTTTATTTGTTGTGGTGCCACTCAAATGAGAAATAAATCTAAAGATATGAAATAAATTAATGTTTTATAACTAAAATTTGAAAACTCGGTCTTTCCATTCGGCTTTTGTAACACCTAACCGGGTATGGGATCCGCATTGATGGCAGGCCCCTCCACTATAATGAGCTAGCTATCGGGCGAGCTTGCCTTCTTGTGATGCATTTCAGATGCTCTTGGCCGGGCAGAGTGGCATGCCACTTGCATGCCCTTTTTAGTATAGTGTTATGTGATTCTACCACATAATACTATAACATTAATTGGCCCCGTTTATATTTTTCATTTAATGGAAAAATTCATGCAAGTTATGTTTGTATGAGTTTTTCACTCAAATGGGAAATATATGGCTAGGTCTGCATTTGGATCTTGATCCGGTTGGGAGGGTGCGAGGGGGCGCCGCTTCCGCCTGGATACCCCACTCTTATTTGTGGGCCATAAGTATCGTCGGTAAAGATGAAGTCCCTTTAAGTCCATCCGTTTTCTCCAGGCCCAATTTGTCCTATGAATCAGCAATTTAATAGCCCGAATTTGGTTACCACCTTTCTCGACTCCGGTCGATAATTATTGAACCCTCTTCCGAAATTCGTGGATGCGATAAATATTTTTGTAGTGGGTCTTGTGCTGGGGAAAAGAACCTGCCCCACGACACCACAACGCTAGCCTGCCAGCGCATTCACGCGTCCCCATACAAGGCCAATCGCGGCGGATCCAACCATCCTCTTTTGCCGAGGCTGCAGACCATTGCTGCAGTCCTTTACGGACACGTATCTACACTATTTCACTACATCCTCTGCGATAGAAATGCGGTGGAATACTCTAAGCAGATATATTTTTGAAAAGCTTTTTTTGCCAGAAAAGTTTGACACTCTGCCTTCAATGTGTCGTATTGGGTAGCGATCCGGAATCGTAACTACGTTTAGATGCCAGTAGTCTCCACATGGGCGCCATTTACCTTCCTTTTTCGGAACGAGGTGTAGAGGTGCTGCCCAAGGGCTGTTGTATAGTCTGGAATAGCCAAGTTGTGCCATATTCTCAAACTCCACACTTGCTATCAAGAATTTGAGTCTTCAAGGGCGCCCTGTGACGAGTGAGCCATTGGCTACGATGTGATGTAGCACTGAATGCTTTTGAGTTTTGCTAGTACGTGACGGGTTTGTGATGTTCAGGAATTTGCTCAGGATTTCAAAGCACTTCACGTTGCTAGTTAACGTGGACACAAACGAGTGCTTCTGTACATCAGTCCAGCTGCTGGTTGACAATTGCGTCTTAGGGCCAAACAAACAACGATTTTTAATGTCCACCAGCAATCCGAAGTGTTGCAGGAACTCTGCACCAAGTATGGGTCGGATAACCCTTGCTACCACAATCCTCCATCAAAAACTTTTTCTAAGGCCGAGTGAAACATTGAGTACACATGTGCCGAATGTTTGAATCTCACTGCCATTGGCAGCAAAAAGTTTATATCGGTTTCCGAACTGCTTGGCTCCCGTATCGATGAGAAATTTAAGCTTGAATGTTTCATCCTGAACATGCAAGCGTGAACGTTTTGTTGTATCGCTTGTGCTTGCGACAAGTGACGCGCTATCTAGTTTTTTGGACCACTTTTAGTATAAAAAGCACATCGTTTTTTAGTTAGTTGGATGTGATACGATTTTTGACCGTCTCCTTTTTGTTAGTGTGAGGTGGCTCCTCTATAATGCTCGCAATGTGCGTGAGGACATCATGTTTCAATTCGCTAATCACGCGATCGAACATCTGTTCGTGCGTTCTTATTTTTTTGCACATCTGAATTGTGCCTCAACTCGTGCAAACCAAAGCGTTGTGCCAAGAATGCTGCTGTTTGGGCTTTCTGTCATTGCAGTTTGTAGGCGCTACGTCATCCCACAAATAATAACAACAACGTTTTTACCTTCTCATTAATGATAACCTTTATTCGCCTGGAATATCCACAAGTAACAATGATTCGTTGTTGTAGTGACGCTGTCTTCTTTCAGAAAAAGACTCCTGCTTCTTCCCCGCTTCGCCCTTCTACTTCGATTCTCGCGCGACTCATTCGGTCTCGATACTCGATCTTCCAGTCTAGTGGCAAGATATATTTTATATTGCGGCCGGTTGTTTCATCTGATAGGCAGATAGGTTCGAGGCTGCGCCTGGTCGTTACAAACTCTTCATATCTGTAAGAATTACACAAACTTTAACCCCCGAATAAAGTTCTTCCAGAAAAGAGAAATTGCAGTTTACGAGTATGCAAAATAAAACATAATACAAACGTTCATGTCCGAAAGGAAGTATTCAAATCAAATCGTGTAAAATCAATTGAGATCTGTGCATTGCAAATATAATACAAGCTTTCACATCCGGGTAGAAAGTATTTGAATCTGGGACGCCATATACCGGGGCATATATGACGAACATAAAAGAAATAGGGATATTTTCAAATTAGTGCTTGACCTAACATGAAATTCTACTAGCAATAAATTGTTTATATGTTTCAAAAGAATGTAGTTTTATAAAAATATACCTGCCTAAAAAATATTATCAGTATGGCATTTAAATCATCAACTTTTTGGCCAAATCAGAACTAACCACTCACATAAAACTTCTTCAGAAGGATCTCATTTTCAATTTACTACCACAAAATGTTATCTAAAAACACTTAAAGATTGCTCAACAACCCACAAAAGGACATAAATTTAGTTCGTAAATCAAGTTTTACTATCGTCTTTCTTCGTGCACATATGAATGTTCATCGTCCTTTGGACTTAATAAAATTCATTGGGTGGGTGGTCCTGATTTGCGCACGATGTAAATGGAGCTACTTTAATAATCTTCCTCTGTATCCTGGACAAATTCCTTACGGACATTATGATAATCTGAAAGTTAGTTAATATTCGTGACATAGAAGAATTACACCGATATAGAATCAAGCAATTTTCACTTCATCTCACATGGAACGGGGGCTGCACTGTTTTCCTAGTGTTTACTGCCACAAGGATACACATATGGACTCGTATGTTGGCAGTTGGCACGTAGAACGGTTTCCCGCATATGTGGCAGGAAAAAGCATGAGCATTTGCATTTCGGTAGCAGTTTCATGGCATGGTGCCAAGAAACTTTATAATAGTACTAAATTTCAGATGCCGACGATAGAATACGAGTATGTTGCTTTTATAAACGTGCACGTTAGAGTTTTTCTGCATGGCAGATTTTTAAGCGGTTTTTTGTAGAGCTGACCGTTGAAGAGCTGAACACAGGCAGGCTTTTGTTCACACGTTAACAATACATAAGCATATTCTGCACAATGTGGATAACCACACGTGTGCTCATGAAAATGTAGCAGAGTTGAAATATTATTTTCGTCGCAGTCCGCAAAGGGGATTATATGTTCGTTCATAAGCAAGGATTATATGGGAAGGAGTTAGTCTTTTGCTATGCATATGACCTATGTATGGGCTTACTCGTAGGCATGTCGAAAATCGCCCACGTAAGTCACTTTAATGGGTATTACCCCGGAAATAATTATTGACTGTTGGCGTTTTGCTACGGAAGTGGCTTTTAGTCTAATGCATGTAATTGTTAAACGATTAACGGGAGGAGGGATAAGGGATCATTAGATTAAATTTATTGATGGCTTGATTAATCGTATGGTCGGAGATATATTCGAAAGGATTTTTATGCTGATAACGAAATTTAGCGAGCCATTTTCTTTCATCAAATAATTACAAGCAATTATCCTAGCCCATTTATGAATAAATTTGAAATATATATGTAAGCATATACATTGCATTGAGAAAAATATTGCTTAGTGACCCAATAGAGATAGATAGATCAACACATTTCGATTCTCCTGTTATGCATGCTTGTATACCTTTGAAGTATATCTTTAACTCTAGAGCGGCGTACGAAAATTCTCTTTTAAACCTAGAGCGTTATATCCCTTAAAAAGTTGGATGGTCCATTAAAGTTTTTAGTTCTCATAAGCTGACTTCGGAAAACAACGGACAAAGCAGTTACCTCATATAAATTGGTGATATCTGCAGATACGGATGTTGTCCTGGATTCGGATTACTGGCCTGCTGGTGCACTTGCTAAGCCGCTTGCAATGAGATGAAGAAATTTTCAATGGACAATAAACGAAATCCCAAAGTTCTAGTTACATGTAACCTGAGTGAATATCCTTATAATCATAATGTTTATCGAACTGTATCCTCTTTAAACCTCACTGAGTCTCTTTCAAACCTTAATACTGTTCAACATAAATTCTTTTCCTCTAATAAAAAGAGAATCTATATTTCTTACTAACATGTACGAGGGTTAAAGGCCAAGCTTTAGGAACTCTTTTTCTCCTACCAGGCAAACTGCTCCAGGGACCTTCACGAAAAAAGACCATATTACCAACTCCCTAGCTGCCCCAACGTTATATTGGAGCTACCCCAGTGGAAGTTCCACCAACCCAAACAAACTCATCCGAAGATGGGCGTGGGCGCCACTCTCAAGAGGTCGCCCGAACGAGAAGACGACCGTCCGGGGCGAAATTAGCACTTATACGAGTTTTAGGGCTCGCCGCCACTTAGCCGCGAAGATCATCTTCAAAAAGAAACTCTGCCACGCAGAACGAGTTGAAGTGTTTCATCGCCACACAAAACTCGTAGTATCCCACAACAGGGCAACCGAAATTACCTAGAACGACACTAACTTTCACTGCACCCGCCGAACACTACCACCTCACTTAACTTTTGCAGGTCTTCCTGCCTGGTCAACGTCCCGGGAAAAGAATTCCCGAGCCACACAGCTGAAAAGGAATGTTTTTATGTCGAATGGTAGGGAGGAAAGAAAAATCTACAATTGCCTTTACCCGGCTTGAGTAATACTCTATACTTTGTTACAAGCTCGACCAATACAAAATAAAATTAAAGTCACTTACATTGATTCCCTACTCTAGTAAGGGGCCCCTTTCTTTCGTCTTCGTGATTATTGCCACCGCACAGTTGTCTCGTCCCAATTTAATGTTCCGGTATCCAAGGTTCGTCTTCAATTTAATGTTCTGGTATCCAGGGTTCGTCTCCAATTCCTCGTCAAAAATGTTGTCGCTGATAAACACTCTGCTATACCTCCGTCGGTTACACGAAAAAGCTCCCAAAGGAAAAGAAGGCGCGCCAATCTTCCCGGGCGTAAATAACCTTCGGGTTAACGTTTTTTTCCTCCCGTCCGCCGGGAAAATCATGTTTTGGAGTGCTTTTTTCCGTTTGTTCGAGTAATTCCCACTCACACTCATAACAAGTTCCACTCGGTGGCGATCTTGGGAATTAAGTGTATTACGCGCTGAATGCATTTGACTGAAAGTTCGAGCTGTCAGTAATGTTTATTTACATCACGTCGCGAGACGAGGATTTCGCAATAATCCTCGCTTTTCCCTTTTTTTCTTGAGCCACCGCTAATATTTCTTATTCTCTCTCTTCCCAGCTGGTAGTTTAATCGCCGTGCCAACGCGTGGAGTGTCGTGTGTATATATTTATCCACCAGTTTTAACTAATTTCGGTCGCTGAACCTCTCCTCGGGAATGTCGCGATTTTCTTCATTTAGATTTCCGTGGTGGAATAAAGTGAATTTGGTGCGAATAAGTGAATAGAGCGCTTCGGCACGATGTCGAAAGCCAGTTAGGAGAGGAGGTAGAAAATTCAACAATTGTATCTGTGTTTCTTTCGTGTTCCTTTCGTTTGAACTTATCGTAATCAGCGGTCATTTGTTTGTGTCCCAAAGTGAGTTTTTAGTTGATATTTTTTTAAGCTCATTCATAGCCTCTTTTTTGACCAATATATAGTCGAGCTACAGTGAGTTCCTCTTCAAACTTACCGCCTAGATCAGCTGTTTTCATTTCCATCTCACTGATACTATCCGTGCATATGGCTTGTCCAACTTTCGACATATCACTTTAAAGGTTTGAGAGCATTCCATAAATTTGTTTCTTATGATGCGCTGACATATATTTCAATTGTTGCAACTCTGATGTAACGACATTCAATTTGGCCTGTTCCTGTTGCAATTCCTCATTCATAGTATCAATATCTTTGTTTTTGGTCTCGATTTCTGGTGATTTTTGATTGTAGCTAACAATCAATTCTTCTAGAGCTTGAAGTACTTCTTTCACCTCCTATTTAGCACTTTCGTGTTCTTGTTGCTGCTACTTCTAATTTACGTTACGCCTCGAGTTCGTGCTTTACTCGTCCTTTGCTTGCCATCAATGAAATGTTAAATTCACGAGTGTTTTCCTTCGATATGCGTGCCATAGCTGCCTTAGCAGA
The DNA here is from genome assembly GCA_963969285.1 of Odontomyia ornata. Lineage (NCBI taxonomy): Eukaryota > Metazoa > Arthropoda > Insecta > Diptera > Stratiomyidae > Odontomyia > Odontomyia ornata. Next base: position 454,489,269 of record OZ017738.1, on the reverse strand, counting down.
ATCTCTGGCTTCGTTACTTGGTTCGTTCCTCTTTGGCGGCATGTATGCATCTCTGCTGGATCTGCGTGAGTGTGAAATGTTTGTGGTGGGGTTGTTAAGTTTATGTCCTTGGCCGGAAGCTCGGTGGCCGCACATCTGATAGGAATGTCGGGATTGACAACAGCCTTACGTTTAGATCGGCACTCAAAATCGTTTACCTGTAAATTTCGACAGCACCCAGGTTCGAATTTGAATTAGCTGAATTATATACTGCGTCAAAATTCATTGGGAGTCTATGTCGGAAGGTAGAATCAATGAAAACACAGGCAGTATGAAACCATGATTTGACGATATGATGTAAATACCCGCAGATTATCGCGCATATCACGAACACCTCTTGTCGCATGACGGGAGCAACGATTCAAATTTGGATTTCCTCCCAGCGTTGCATGTTCTTTTGTTTGCGACGCAACCCCGATTGCTTCGAGGGTTTACATGTTTTATACTGCCTCATATGTTGATGGGATGACGAATGTTTCCACTACCGTGTGACCTAGTCGTAGTACCGGAAATTTGTGTTTCGTTTCGAGCTCGCTTTGGTTCTTGATGCTTTCGGCGCTTGTTACTGATTGCGTTGTCCATGACGTGCCGTGTAAATCGAAAGTGACCTAGCTGCTTAAGTTTGATTACATGAAGTAACAAGGCAAAAAATCATTTTATGAACGAAAATTTAAATTACTTGCTGTTGGTTACATCATTAGGTTATCAAAAAAAGTTAATAAAATGTGGCTCGGTATTGCATAGGCTTAAATCTTATGAAACCGCGTATGGTAGTATTCGGGGTGAGCAACACTATGGAATCTCAATGTTCACTCGTAACAACCATTTCATAATAGTAACAACGCAATAAGTGCGGACCAATTTGAAACGCAACTTATTGATATTGTCGCATGTTACGGTTCGCGGCAGATAATTTTAATGCTCCAGAAAAGTGAAAACACACTGTCTTTTAAATTAAAGCAAAAGAGTTTATTTACTAAGAATTCACAATCATTAATTTCACTATTTTACAAATCGCATTTTATTTTAATTTTCACTGTCCACCAATTAATATTCCAACTGTCTTTATCACGAAAATCACTTCACTATCAACCAATATCACCTTCAATTTGCGCTCCAATCTTATCACAGTTTTCACTATTACCCCTCTCCCATTCCTTTAGCTCGGCTGTATATAGGGGCTCTAGCCATTCAATCCATTTCTCGTATATTAGCGAATAATCTGACGAGAACTACCTGAAATATTCGAGCAATTCTAAACACCCGCAGTGACGAAACTTTCAGCTATCGATCATGGATCTACTTGGTCCATTCTTGTACTTTCGAGTATCTACATTCTTGGTTGATCATGACGTTATTAATAGTTGCGACAACAATTGTATCTCGCAGAATTGTTTGGACATGTAACAATATTATTATTACTAGCCCGGTATAAATCCCGCCATTGCCACCGCTACCATTATTGATAAAAAGTTTTTTCGAAAAAAGTATAAAAAATAACAAATAAAATCAATAATCGGTACGCAATTGCGACACAATGTAGTGAAGCAATTGCTAAATTGTTGCAACCGGGATCTGCCGTATCGCCATGAAAAAGCTCGTTGAAAGAGGCGGCAAAGTGATAGATAACAAATGAGAAGATTGGTTGATGACGGCAATGGGTTGGTTGCGCGACATTTTGAGATGTGTGTCGAGCGGGAGAAAATCGTTAGCGATTGACCAACGCGATTATATGTGTTCGATTGCAACAAGGTGTGGAGTGGTGGTTGTTATTGTTGGTGGTGATTTTGTGGATCTTACTCTGGTTATTGTTAGATGAAATCCGAACAAAAAGAAATTGCAGGCTCGGGTCTTGCGAATTGTGTGCGCAATCCATTTGAAATGAGGAAGATAAAGATTGTGTTTTTGACTAAAGGCATACGGTCACGTCATTTTGAGATTGTTTACAACTCAACATTTAATGGCTTTTCAACACGAAATAAATGATAATAAATTTGGAAAAAAAATTTCGAGCATGAGTGCTTCGATGCAAATGCACTTTTCAATAATTGAATTAACTTCAACTTACATCACTTGAACGAATGGTATAAGATCAATTTAATGTAAAAATTATTCCGTTACTGTTATCGAATTTCTCGTTCAAATTCAAAAAATTTCAGTTATACCTGAAGACTTAATGTGTTCGCTTTTTGTTGTATTGATGGTATCGAATGTGTAAACATTAATCAGCGTAAAAAGATACATAAAGAAATTGAAAGTTTCTTATGACCCTTGCTGAGCCTGCCATTATTTAGATCTCGATTGGGTGAAAGTACATGAACTTTCCACCTTGTAATCGTGCTACCCTCGCTATTTTGCAGTGCTCCCTCAAAGACCTCCGGCTGGGGCCCTTGGACCCGGTAAGCCCACTGAAGAGGGGTTGTGCGCCACCAAGCGAGAACGCGACCGAGTCGGGAGGTTCGCACTGACCTCACCTTCAATTTAATTTGCGTGGAAAACCAAATTTTACCTATCCCTGGATAAAATTCCTAACTTCGCCCCGTACTTTAGCGCCCCTCGCACTCTTACCCCATATGTGCTACTCGGGGACGCTTCCACACGGCTGTCAATTTTCTAAATGGCTGGTTTTGATTGCTCGTTCAATGGCGTGTTGAAAGTTGTAGCACAAACTGCTCGTCATCCTCCTGTCCAGCTCGTACCATGCTTCTTTCAATGATTCGCCTTCCCGCCAATTCCTGTTCACCGCTTGTTAAATTTTGTCGCCGTTTGTTTCCTCGTCCAATTCCTCAAAATCAGTGCGAGAGAAGAGAGCTTTTCCTCGTACTCCGGGTCTTTTATAGCCTTGGGGAGACACGGCCCCCTATCGCGCAACACGCTTTCCAATGTTTTTTAAGCTTCGCAACCGGCAATGTGACAATGCCTCACTGCATTACCTACCATCGGGCATCTCGTTTGACTACTGTCATCATTTTCTTGCTTTGCTGCTGCACAACACACCCGATATTGAAATTCGTTAAAATGTGATCATTTAAATAACATGCGCCGACTCAAACACATACATTGGGAGTGGAACTATACACACATTGAGAAAAAATCGGATTGGTAAAAGAAATATTGTTCAAATCCACAAGGCATTCCACTCAATGCACTTACTCTATGCGATTCTAACTACTAAATCTCGATCGTAGTTTTGCTTAACATCGTTGTGCACTGTATTTAGATTTAATGCATTAATTGCCGATACTGCACTGAGCTCACAGACAACTTTGATGGGAGCTGCTTCCCATACACCACTGGGTATATCTGTTTGAGTTTCAGCTGCATTCATATTAGCCGCTGGTAGAACATATCTTACATCACTAATCCTATTGTTATTAATTGTATCATTACTACGTAGTTTTTCCACTGTCACTGTTGATTTTGTATCTTTCGGTTGTAATGTACTTATATTTATAGTCTTCACGACTTTTTCCGCATAATGCGAATTTGAAGAATTCGTAGGATGACCAACAAATTGCTGTCGCAGGTATTTAATATAAGACTCGAGCACCTAAGCCTTTGAAGAAGCCGAGTGGTCCGGCCACTGTATAAATCTGTCTAATCGCGAGTATGAGCGATAAAAAGCACCGAACCCTTCGTTTCTATAGATTTCTCTCGTGCGTTCTAAACTGAATTATACGGCAAATTGTACATTTGCAGCCTCTGCTTTATCACGTCTGCTGGATTCGATATGGCATCATGTATAAGTGTCGAGGCAACTGCTGATACCATGTAATTCGTTTGATTGTGTTTTTATTTTATTTTGCCAACCTTTCTTTTGTACTGCAGATAGAGTATTGGCACTATCTTTTTCATTGCCGAATTTAGCACTGTGCACGCCTACAACCACCAAGCTATCTTCAACGCTGTAGTTTTTCTCGAGTTTCTACAAATCAGGTAGTATATGCATGACATGACAATGAGATACTCTAACTATCTCTTAGCGAAGGCCCGAAATTGATGCAGCAATATGTTAAGAAGTCCAGAACAACAACTTTGCCTTTAAGCGATTCCATAAATGTTAACGGCTTAGTTACATTAAACCAGTCGAATTCTTCTTTAAATTCTGGAATGCGTTTCGCCTCTAAATCTGCTTCACATAACTATTTTCTCAATATTTCTTCACTTTCCTCAGCCGTTTTCGCCAATCCCAAATATTTCAAATTCAAATCGGAGTCCTCCATTAGTATTCGAAGCCTTTGTACACACCATTGTATAGAGGCACTACGAGGTGTGACAAGTAAGTAATGAGACTGATTTTATTGTCACGCTTGTGGTAAGCCTGTGAACTTGAGATTCCTTTCCCCTTCTTCGACATCTTTCTCCTCTTCATTGATATATTTATGATCGCTCAGGCTTGTTTAATTCGAGAAACGAAATCAAGAGCAACGCGTCGAGATAAAATTATGCGCTAGATTGGGCGAAACAGCTTCGCAAACGTAAGCTAAAATTGCATGATGATAATGCTCTTAGTCATGCCCAGGTGTTTCAATGGCATAAAGAGTTTAAGGAGGGGCATGAAAGCGTGGAAGACCAGGCGCAGGGAGGGAGACCAGTTGAGGTGCAAACTGACGCAAATACGCAGCGTTTGCGCGCCCTGATTCGTGAAGATTGGTGTTTAACAGTTCGAATGTTAGCCTCGGAACTGGGTATAAACCGTGAAACAGTCAGACAAATTTAACCGACGATTTTGGGATGAAAAAGTTGTGCGCGAAGATGGTTCGAAAGAACGTTTTGTGAGGGGCAAAAGCAGCATCAAATGGCCGTCGCACAAGACTGTTTGGAACGAGTGAAAAACGATCCCACGCTGCTTGATCGAGTTATTACAGGCGATGAGAGCTGGTTTTTCCAATACGTCCCAGATTGGTGGTCAAAGGAACCCATTTTGATTTCTCGGCATTTAATATTCCATTAATTGGGAACCAGTAAACCCAATTTGCGACCCTGAGAGCATTTACTACCATTTAATTGGGGGGTTCGGGATTAGGAATCATGAAGACTGTAGGTTGAGGAAACAAGGTGGTTCCCTCCTCCTTTCTCAAACGGGCTTGAGACCATCTACGTTGGAGTTAATGGCTAAGTTAGAGTTGGCTTTACAAGTTCTGAAAATTCAAATTGTTTTTAACAGCTTTGTTTTGAAGCATTTATAGCGGCATTAAGATCAAATTCTTTTAAATAAAGAATTTTGTTAGTCGAATAAATTTTAAATAAAATTTTGTACTGTACAAAATAAGAAGCAAAAAACTTGAAATCCGAAATTTATTTTGCTATAAACTGAGCCTCAATTTGCGTATGATTTCCAGATGAACCAATCAGAGTATGGTTTGGAAAAATGTCCATAAACGCATCATTCACATCAACTAGTTGAAAACGGTGTGACGGCAAGACATCAATTCAACTTTCTCATTTTGTATTGCTCAGTTGTTTCAGGTTCAAAATAGGTATATGATGCAAAAGGACTTCCCAATGTTGGGTTAAAATCGAAAAATATGCGTACATATTTTAGAACAAGAATCCAGCTACCAGGAAACATTTAGTAGCCTAATTCATGATAAGGTTTCGTGTGCGAGTACAAGAACTGTACAAAGAAAGTGCGTGAACTTATATCCAAAACCGTTAGTTGAACATCTTCGTGCTTACCATTAATATTATTTCTATTGTCATACCCTTGCCCACGTAAGTTTTTTTAATGAAAGAGACGTCTCATTTAATTGATCAACATTTTTTGAGTTTTTCTCTCAGCCAGAAACAGCATGAATCTGGGTATTCTTGATGGGGTATCTATTTCTAGAGGATAACAAGAAGTGAAAAGGTACGTGTGTAAACCTTCCCTAGCAAGGCACAGAGAATATTTTCCGGTGAATTGTAATATCACTTGTTGATTTTAGGGGCCGGGTGCATGAATGGCGTCCACGCCCGTCCTCCAATGAACAAACTGAGCCTAATGTGCCCAAATCTGAGCAACGTCGATTTATACGGATGTTTCTATTTAAATCAATACGATCCTGCTTTACGCTACTACAAATTCAACAATTTAGGTAAACAGAAGGGTTTTGTACTCAACTTCTCAGAAGCGCAGTCACCATCAACGAATAAAGTCAAGAAATACTATATGTCAAAGAGATGTGCACGTTTCAAAGAAAATCCATTGTTTTTCTATTTTCAACGAGCACCATTTTGTTGCAAGCCAACAAAAATCACTCAAATCATGAGCTTCTAAAAATATTAATGTTATTGCCCTCATTTGAAAATTTCAAGAAGATCAAATCAAAAATGCAGTGTCTGATTCAATGGAAAGTCCGTAAAATACCAAATTCATGTGTAATTGTTGTTGTAATTGCAGGAATTTCAAATGGCTATAACTTCCGTGTATATCATTCGATTCATCAAACTTACATAGTTTAAGGACCTTTTGTAGGACCACTTAAATATCGAATTTCGTTCAGTTTAAGGGTACCTATATGATTTTATTGGGGAAAATGTGAAATTCGAATATCATACTATAATTAACAAAGTTGAGCGAATTTTGACTTCTAAGGTATTTGTTGTTGTTGTACTCATAAACACCTCCACTCCTAATTTTTTCCCAGGTTTTTCGGATCACAGGTGTCCAATCGCGAGGGGGGGGTACACAAATTTGTCGTGTATTTCCCCTCCCTGTGTGCCCCTCGAAGCAAACTTTGCCAAACTAAGACCTGTTTTGAAAATTTCTCATGAAGACCTTTCATTTGATACCCATATCGGCTACCTTTGATGAAATTTTTTTTCGGGGGGTCACTCCCCTATATTGGGAGACCCCCTTAAATACCTTATAAAAATTTTTTGTAGTTGGATTTTCAAGAGAGCACCACTTTACACCTACATACAAAATTTGATGTTTCTAGCTTAAGTAGTTTGCGAGAAAAACTGCTGTGACACATGGACGGACGGACGGACGGACGGACGGACGGATAGACAGACGGACAGACAGGACGCAATTTTAACAGGGTTTTGTAAAATTATTTTACAAAGCCCTAACAACACAAGCTATAACTATTCCTAAATTTGGCACCAAAAGGCAAAGGACAAACAGTACAGAGAAAAACCCAGCGTGTAGATTGATGAAATGTTGCCGAATAAGGGTCCTAAGTTGAGCAGCTCAACTCACATAGTGCACTGTTTTCTGTGTGTAACACGAATCATAGTATAGGGTATTTTTTAGAGGTATTAAGCTTTAAGCTGACAACACTTTTTAATGCTACGTATGGTGTGACAGCGGTCATGCGTTTTATGGTTAATTTGATTTGCCATTTTATCACGAATACGTTTTATAGGCCGGTGATATATATTTCTGGTATATTTCGTTAGTGTCATTTGCCACCATTTTCGAATGGTGGAGTTCATCGAGTGTTTTTCAAAAGCATAGAACTTTAAGTTGGTAACACTTTTTAATGGTACCTACAGTTAAAAATCTGTCATACATTTTATGGTTAATTTTGTCTGCCATTTTACCATGAACAGGAAGGAATGGAAGAGAACATTTGCCTCATTATTGGGGAGATACGTCCCCAATTATAGGTTAGTGTATTCGAAAATTTGAGCTCTCATTTGGAATTTTTCCACATCAGTCGTGGTGCTCACATGCCCGAAATCATATTCAAATAAAAATGGCAGAAAATTATCTTTCCAATAAAACCAATTTCATGGCAATCAAAACGATTTATCCGTATTTTATTTCATTTCAAAGTTCTATGTCTCAAAAAAACCCAGCCGAAAGAACCCTTCCAAATTTTCAGGCGATGTACAAATAGATAGCAGTACAAGTACATAGCAGTACAGTATGTACAAGTACATAGCAGTACAGTATGTACAAGTACATAGCAGTTGTTATCGCCCGTTTATGAATGCTGATATGCTATCCTAAATCGTGTAAATTTTAAAGCATTTCAGACATATTTTTTTGAAAAAAATTTCATGTCATACAAAATTTCATCGGCTAGAAAAAAAATGAAATATCCTTCCTGCAAAAATCAGAGCAACGAAAATTTCACAAGCTGATTCTTATCGATTTTATACCGTTCTGCATGAATGTCAACGTAAAAGATACAATTTCAGATACATAGGCATACATACAAACAAGTCGTTAACACATCATTTGTATGGATCGGCTTGGATGGAGGCTGACTGGTTTTGACTTTATAGGGATATTATAAATGGGATGGCAAAAAAAACTGGTGTACAAATAACATGCTCTTATCATTTTAACTCTAAAAAATCAGTTCATTCTCAAAATGTGTGAATCGATAGCATTGAAGCTGAAATAATGACGTGTTTATTGGGTTTTAAATATGAAAACGAATCATATAGTCTTCATTACAAAAAATAATTTATAGCCACTTCCTAACATATGTTCTGCTCAATTTGCCAACGGTTGTTACTTAAGACAACATTATACTCAAATTTAATTCCGTCTCCGGACTCTTCGTCTGGCATTTGTTGCGTTTGGATGTGTGTATAATTATTTTGATAATTTATTTGAATAAATTTACTGTTTGTGTTATTTAGTGCGATAAACTGTTTATTAGCTAACAAAACTTTTAGTTTTCGAACCGTTTTCACCTCGGGGCGCTATTAAAACAAAAAACAATTTCACTTAAACTAATAGAAGGTAATCCTATTTCTGCATCTATATCGACGATCTTATTTTGAAAAGCTAATTTTGAAATAGCTAATTATGTTAACTACTTATTCTCGGTAATCCTAGGACAATATTTATTTTTGTTTCCACAGATCATTAAAAGGAACAGAGAAGTGGTCCAATCAATCACGAAGTCATTGTTCCCCAGTATACCTATAAAGTTATAAGAGTTCGAGCAATGGCAGTTACGAGAAGATGAAACAATTAAATGGAGGAAACTGAAATAATACACAAAGTTAGTTACATTATGCATGGCCGAAAACCATTTTACGTTTCCGGGTAAGCTCATCAAAACGTTGCGAGGAACAGCAATGGTGAACCCACTTCCACCAGTATTGGCATAAATTTACATGACAGTGATGTAAAAGAAAATATAAGAACTTGGTTTAGAGTGTGGATTAAATAAATGAACAGTGTACTGGCGATAGTTAAAACAATGGAGCATGACGAAATTTTGACAAAATTAAGCTCGATGAATAACAACATACAATTCAACACGGAGCGGGAAACCAACGGAACAATTCCATTCTTGGATGTGGTCATCATCAGAGAAGATGAACAACTGCAATTCGATGTTTGCCGGAAACTTACAGCAGCACAATGGACAGCAAAAACTGGCGGCATTTCATCATATGGTCACCAGCTAACGACATTGCCCCTCAGGGAAGACCCATACTAAGTTGAATTGAAAAACATCAAAAAGATAGCAGATATTAGCGGTTAAGATAAAAGTATGATCGATCAAATCATTAAGAAACAAGTTGAAGTAGCAGGAGGATGCTCCTGCCAGAAGGGTATTGTAAAACATTTAGTAAATCAAACAATATATTCTGCATATCAAAACTTGACTAATATATAGATTCCATACATTGAGTTCGAAAAATTATTATGGTTATTATAATTTTAAACTCGATACCATTTTCTTTCAAGTGGTTTGACCACGTCGCTTGATCAGTCATGATAACACATGGATATTACTAAAAATTTCTAAAATTTTTATCAAAATTCCTACATATTTGTAGTGTCTCAGTCCGTTGCAAGCGTGTATCTTCCTAGTATCGCGTGTTAATGCTGTTGTAATTGTTAAATATTCAATCGGCTGTAACTTAGCTGTTTATTGTTCAATTATTGTGAAATTTTCGAACCATATACAATCACTTCCAGAAAATTTAAATTAAAGATTTTGGAAATCTAATGGTCACATCTTGATTTTATAGACAAAAAAGCAAAATTTATAAAATGTACTATTATTAACAAAGTTGATCGAATTTCGACTTCTAAGGTACTTGTTGCCCTTGTGAATGAAAAATTGACAGTTCAAGTACTGTTTTGAAAAGCTCTTATAAAGAACTTTCATTTGATATTCATATTGGCTACCTTTGATGAAATTTTTTTTTTCAGCGGCCACTCCCCTGTACTGTAATCATCGATTCATGGCCTATTTTTTCGAACCCTAGAATGGTAACAAAGCCCTTTCGCTGGGAGCTCTCTCCTACCTCCTCGACTTGTTTCACGTATGAGTATTAATTGTAGGTACTCATTTTCATTCATTTATTAAATTGAATCAAGTGTTAAAAGCATGCGCCTTAAACGTTGAAATTGGGGCAAAATAACTCAAAATTATTCAATCTTCGCATTTAAAACAGCCACTATTTTGCTTTACGATTACTAATACCGCTAGCTGAGCCAATTCTCAAAGGAATTCATGATACCTATCATTCCTGAAACTTTCATGCAAATCCTAGCAAAGCTGTAGTATCTGAGTCAGTAAAAAGCGCATATTGTTCCATAGCGATATGTTTCCATAGTAATACAGCGCATATTGTTCCATAGTAATACAGGAAAACTCAAATCACTATAACTTCATTAAATACCATTCGATCTTTATGAAACTTTCAGGACAGATTAATCTTATTGATAGTCATCTGTGTACTGAATTTTATTGAATTTAAGGGCACCGTTAAGATTTTATTCAAGAAAACATAAAATCGATAAATCATACTATTACTAACAAAGTTGAGTGAATTACGACTTCTCACGTATTTGTTGTTGTTGTACTCATAAAGGCCTACATTCATGATTTTTTTCAGATTTTTCGGGTCAAAGGTGTCCAATCGCGAGGGGGGGGGACACCAAATTTCCGTACATTTCCCCTTCCCCTGCACCCCTCGAAGCAAAATTTGTCATTTTAAGACATGTTTTGAAAAGTGCTCATCAAGACCTTTCATTTGATACCCATATTGCCTACATGCGATGAAAACTTTTTTTTCAGGGGCAACTCCCCTATATGGGGAGACCCCCCTTAAAGACCTTATAAATTTTTTTTCGTGTTGAAACTTTGAAGAGGGCGTCACTTTGCACCTACCTACAAAATCTTATGTTTCTAGCTTATGTAGTTTGCGAGAAAAAGTGGTGTGACACACGGACGGACGGACGGACGGACGGACGGACGGACGGACGGACAGACGGACAGACAGGACGCGAAACTAATAGGGTATTGTAAAATAATTTTACAATACCCTAAAAAAGAGATCAAAAAACGAAATTGTAAGCTAAACATTCTGAGTATCATTTTCATGCGTATTGCAATAAAAAGGTAGCATCATTTATTCGCGGGATGTAAGCATTTGCCAGCACCCTTGAAAAGGATTTAGTTAGTCTTTTACTTGTGCGTACGGTGTATGTATTTTTCTCATGTAAGAAGTAAGTTTAGCTTACTAAGTACTGCATGTGTTACTGTTTGCATGTTTTTTGAGTTAGTTTCTGCATGGTTGCATGCAATGATTTATTGTGAATGACCGATGACAAAGTGAATGAGAATGGCGATTCTTCTTTGGTGGCATTAGTTGCAGATTGATTTCCATATTCTTCCGTACCTCATATGCATGGGCATCTACATGTATTATTTCGGGTTACATTGATAATCATCATCCCCACACACAACGTACATGAGTACTTAGGAGTTTTTATTTTAATGTCATTGCAGGCCCTTCAGGCAGCCGCAGCCCACGAATAACCAACAGCCCTCCGTAATTAAATACTGATTATGCATGCGTATGTACACGAAGCAACTCAATAAAAACAAAGAAAAAATATTTTTCGTTTGAACAACTTCTTACACAATAAACCACCATACGACATTAATCGAGCAGAATAGCGAACCCCTAAAATATCAAGGCGGTGCTAACATACTCACTAGCGTTTCAAAGGATAAAAACAATATTGAAGAAAAGTAACATCGACATAGTAGGTTCGAACAGAATTATGCAAGTGAAAACCATTCTCGGAAGCCCAAAAAATTAAAAAAAAACTTATGGGAGAATTATGGTATCTTTAAAATATTATTCCCAGAATCCGAAGCTGTATATATCGTACAAAACAATCGGTTGATCGAAGTAAGACTCCAGGAGCACTTCGGAGAAGCTAAAAACTGCAAAACTAACAAAAAGAAACAAAACGATGTCAAATCCATAGTTGCGAGGCATGTGATCGAAATGAACCACACAATAAGCAGCGATAACGTTAGAATAATCAAAAAGGGCAAAAACGAGCGAAAATTGGATCCTTGAAAGCTTGCACATCAGCCGGGTAGAAAAACAAAAAAGGGCGAACACCGATCTGGGTAATAATTACTCTCCTCTATTTGTATTAAATCCCCTTTAATAATCTATGTAAACAAAGCTAAATATTGGCTTAGGATTACCTGGATCCTTGTCTACCCTTTAATTTTTGGAACCCGTATTATACGCTGCCCTACGTTTATCTGGTCTACCTCCACCCAGCAGAATGCTGAGGAATGTAGTAGATTACGCTTCGTCGAAAGAGGTCGACCTGATATTGGGTTGCAATACCAATGCACACTACCATATCGAGCAGCAGCAACTGCAGTCGTCGAGCCAAATAGCTGTTAGACTTTATAACGTCTGACAATTTTGAACGCAAGCTCCATACGTTCTTTTATCACGTTCAATAGACAGGAAGCGATAATCACTCTAGGACAGGAAGCGATAGCACAAGCAATTCAAAGGTGAAAGGTTTCGAATGAAACTACACTTTCTGACCACAGATATCTTGAATTTCGTGTCAGTATACATATTAAGGTGGAGTGGCCATTCTAGAACTTTCAAAAAGTAGACTGGAAGATGTATCAGTTGAAAGTGGAAGCGTATTCATATATACCACGTAAGCTCAAAACTAGACATATGGTTGAAAGGAGTGCTGAAAAAATCAACGTAACCCTAAACTGCGGTTTAAACGCCACCTGTCCGCTGAATCACGACCTGCAAAAGCTTTAGAAATCCACTAGAAAGTTACTGAGGACAGCACTGCAAATGAACTCAGAGGCGAACTGGTTGAAGTACAGGGTCTTGCAAGACGAATATATAAGGAAAGTGAGAGACTCCAAATAGGCATCTAATATGAAGTTTTGTGGGGAGACTGTGAAGATACAAGAGACTGCAAAAATTTAAAAGCCCTCAAAAAGGAACGTACTGTTGAGCAAGACTCAATTAAAGCATCTGTTGGCACCTTCAAGGAGTCGAATCTGGACTCATTGGAAATTCTGATAAGACCCACTTTGGGTGTAATCAGGTAATCCAACCTTCAATCTACTTGCTCATGCCTACGCAAGGAGGAAGCGCAGGAAGAACAAATTGAAATTTAGTAAGCCAGGTGATTACATTGAGTGGAATCTAACATTCACTGAATTCCTTCGATAAATTCAGATCACTGGGCTTTGATGGTATTTTTCCTGCTATGAACAAGGTGAAATCCATCAAAAAGTCAGAGTTACGTTTATTTCGAAACCCTTAAAAATTGACAGCTCTGCACCAAAAAGCTTCCGTCCTATCATTCTTACTTCGTTTTCGCTGGAAAAGCTAATACATCAGCACAGAAGATGTACAAAGAGAGATATATTGCGAAATAATTCTTCATTCCCAAGTGGAGGAAATCGAGGAGGTGATGGGTGGGAAAGGATATGTGCTAGGGGTGTATATTGATATTAAGGGAGCCTTCGATCGAGTACCGTACAGCGCTTTGTTTAAGCAGCAAAAACTCACGAAATTGAGCCAAAGATTGTGAACTGGATCAGCAACATACTTGAGCACACACTGCTCTCCGCAACGACAAAGGGTGAACAATATACTGTTGCCAAAGCGGAGAAGGGATGATTTCAAGGTGAGGCCCTATGGAGCATATTGGTCAACACGCTAAGACAGCATTAACCTACGACTTCATATAATGAAAATACAAGTCCCCCAACGAATCACAAGTCATCATGACTCAAGTAAACGTACGGCTTTCCTATAACTTAAGTACACACACAAGTCATGATTACTCTAGTACAAGTCAACAAATATAAGCATAACATCAGCATCAATGACTCAGGTTACATCAGTCGCCACCATCGTACAATTAAACAAGTAAAAGAAGCAAGCTCCTGCCAGAAGGGTATTGTAAAATTACTACTACTAATTTGACTAATATATAAATTCCATAAATCGAGCTCGAAAAATTGTCAAAGGGTGATTATGTACTTTGATTTGCCACCATTTTATTTTCAAAGTGTGACCACTATGTTTTTGATGTCATGACGACATATCAATGTTAGAAATTATTGCAAAAGTTTTCATCCAAATCCTTACACATCTGTAGAGTTTGGGTCTTTTCCGAACGTGTATTTAAGCAGTATTACGTGTTATTGTTGTAATTGATAAATTTTAAATTGTCTACAACTTAACTGTTTATGACTTGATTTTTAAGAAACTTTCAGAAAACATGCGCTCCACATTAAAAAATTTTGATGCAAATTTTTGACAAATTTAATTTCGATTTCATGCATGAAAACGTAAAATTGGTAAAATGTACTATTATTAATAAACTTGACGAAGTTTTGACTTCTAAGGTATTTGTTGCCCGTATACTCTTAAAGACCTACTTCTGTGATTTTTTTCGGATTTTCATGTCCAAAGATGTCCAATTGCGAGGGGGACACACATTTTTCGTACATTTCCCATCCCCCTCTGAAGTAAAAAGTGTCAGTTTAAGACCTGTTTCGAAAAAATTTGATTAAGACCTTTGATTTAAGACCTGTTTCGAAAAAATTTCATTAAGACCTTTGATTTGATTCAACTACTTTTGGTAAGAAAAATTTTTTAAGGGTTAGTTTAAGGGGAGATCCCCCTTAAAATCTTATACAGATTATTTTATATTGATACTTTGTATTGATACTGTGACGCATGAACGGACGGGTGGACAGACGGACAGACGGACAGACAGGTCACGATTTGAATAGGGGATTTAAAAAAAAATATTTTACAATACCCTAAAAAACAAAATAAATGAATGGTGGATTCAGCGATTAAAGGAAGCAACAAATGCCAAAATGAAATTTTTAGATTCAGCGGTTTTAGGCAGTGACTGTTCAAAAAGTGGAATTTATTTGGATGAAATCAATGAATGGTAGATACAGCAATTCTAGGAAGTGACTGATCCCAATATGGAATTTGGTTGGACGAAAAATGCAGAAACTCTGGAAAGAGTGTTTAAAAAACCTATAGATGGATGGTTTCACCCCAGTCCCTTCTAACTTCTCATCCAAGTGTCAAACGCCGTTCAGCAACTTGCTGGAGGTCTTCCACCACATCGTTTCAGTTTAACGCGGGCTTAGTATTTTCAAACTTAGCTAAGTGTTAGCTGTTAAAGCATACACTGTAAGTCAACCACGCTAAGTCATGTTTAATTTCCTTCCTAAATTTTGGCTAAGTGTTGGCTAGTGGTGCAAACTCAAGTCGATCAAGCTAACTTTTATAGTATTTTCAACTTAATTAAGTGTTGACTGTTAGAATACTCTGTAAGTCAACCCCCTTTTGTCAAACTTCCTTCTTAAATTCAAACTAAGTTTTGGCTAGTGGTGCGAATCTAATTCGACCAAGCTAATCCTTTCAACTATCCGCAGTATTGACTGATAGCACTTCAATGAGAATCAACCCAACTGAATTCTTTTGTTTTCCTTCAACCCCATTCCAAGACCTTAGAGTGTTGGCTAACGGGATTTTTATCTACGGATCGACCCTACTCTGTCTATCCTCGTCCCATTTGTGTGCCACCAAGCCCGCCATCTAGCGCACATGTTAAGGTTTCCTTGTTATTAACTGGTTCAGTTTCGTCTGGTCAAACCACAGAAATTCACCTTCTGTTTATTTTACAGGCCCCGTTCCAGCGAGCTATGCGGTAGAACGCCTCCCTCCACCCAAACGCAGGACACTGACGCCCCGCCGTATCCACCCGGTTACTGTACCTCGCCAGGTAGACGCACTTTTCTTTCCTCTGGTGCCCCAGAGGATAATCAGCAACATTTAGCACAAGACCACAGGATCTCACAGACCACGACGACCATTAGAGGAGGTACTGGTATAGGAACCATGCGCAGGGCCATGCCCAATCTCCCTGAAAGCCTACTGGCATAGGCAGTGGACAGTCGTTTGCTCGCCGAGATACAACCAGCGTCCCACCCTAGCCAGTGACGCCGAAACCAAATCAGATCCCTCGTCCCGTCCAGCCCGCAACCATCGAATTCCAACGATGATGAGGACCTCCTGTGGAGTGAAGACGCCAGCATGCCCTGGGCGAACTTACCCACCTACAGTAGCAGCCTGAAGACCCCGACGGTAGAGCGGCGAGAACTTGCTCAAATACGTCAACAGGGGTCTGTAGCTGAGACTCCGTGGGACCGTTTCCTTATTACGGAACAGATCGAATTCGTCCGCATCAAAGAGAGGAAGGAGAAGTGACCGCACCTATCCCGTAAGTACTCGTACTGCCACATCTGGAGCCGACGCAAGCAACACGCTAAGAACAAACCCACTGGAAATCACCCGGTTGGCACAGGCTGCGAGCAAAGCTGCTTTTAATAGACCCAATACTTTTCCATACAAGCACTTGGTCGTTATCAATAAATATTTAACTACGCCTAGTCACTAAAGAATGTATCTCTACCAATTCTCTATGGTAGCACACACCGGTGCCAACTAGCATAAGCTAGGTACCCCCAAGCCACAAAATATAACACCACAGTCAAACATCTTAAGGCTCTTTGCAGAAACACGCAAAGTACTCTGGTCGTGCTGCAGCAGTGGTGTCAGGACAATGAATTATTGTGGTTCTCTTAACAAGCAAAAGGAAAACTGATGGTCCAACTCTATCCCAACTGGATGATATCACTATCTAGCTGCGATCAGAAGTCAAATATCTTGTGGTTAGCTTCGGTATAAAACTTCTTTGGAAGGAGCATATTCATGCAAAGACCAAGCAGAAAAAGAGGCTATTTGGACAATATAAACATGCGTTTAGCAAGTCGTGAGGCTTGATGCCAAAGCAGATTTTATTGATGTATATTTCGATTACTAGGCCACTGATTTTTTATGCATCTGTTATCTAGTGGTATAAACTAGACTGTTCTTGGCCAGGCTGCAAAGAATTTTGTGCCTGGGAGTTACTAGGCTCTTTAGCACAACACTAGGTAAGGCCTTGAACGCCATGTTAAACTTGCCTCCTCTCAAATTGTTCATAAGAGGAGAGGCTCTAAAATCTGCTCTGAGACTTGCAATAGTAAGATATACAGGAAGACCTTCAGGAAGTCATAAAAGCATCTTCAAACTGCTGGCGGAATATGTCCCTAAGACAGCTATGCCAACCACCAGAATTAGTGCTGTTCCAAATTTTTATAGAGGGTTTCATGCCAGAATCTCAGATAGAAAGAAAAGGTCACATTTGGAGTCACTAGTCAGTGAAGCAGGTATGACGGATAGCTCTAGGACCAATGAGGAAACTGGAGCAAAATGGTTCTTAAATCAAGACATCCAGTAATCACCACCAATAGGAATGCTGACTTCTGTGTTTCAGGCAGAAGTGTTTGCTATACTAGACGTGGTGTCATGGATCAACAAGAATAGGTGAAAAAGAAGGAAAATTTACATTTGCAGTGACAGCCGGGTGGCACTGCTTGCCCTCTCAGAACGCGAAGTAACATCGGAAATTGTTCATAAATGCATGAATGAATCAAATTCTGTTGGGAGAACCACTTTCCTCAGGCTCCCGGGGCATAGAGGATACGAAAGCAATGAGAACCCTGTATAGGAGTCCCTAGCTCTCATATTATTCACAAGATAAACTGCTGGTTGAAGACTTACAAGATAAACTGCTGGCTAAAGACTAGTCGATGGAGTGTTGGTGGGAATGTGATGGCTGTAGACTTGGTTAATCCTTACTAAAAGAACCAAATCAGAGGTTGAGAGATTTTCTTCTTGAATTAAGTAAAAAAGAGTGTACAACTCTGGTTGAACTGATTACAGGGCACAATTTTCTTAGCGCTCATCTAATAAAAATAGGTATTACTAATTGTAAACGGTACTTAGAAGAGCACACTGCCTGTGCTAGGCTGCAGATATTTGGTTTCACAGCAATGAGCTGGAATATGCTCACAGATGAAAATCCATCGGATCTACTTCATTACTATAATATAACGAGTAGGATCTGAAAGATGGGGTTGTCGAGTGCAATGGACCAAGGTCAGAACACTAAAGAGCGGCTGATACAGCTATCTTCCCCCATCATAGAACAAATAAAAAAACGTTTATCTATCTGTGAGTAAGCGTGTTTTGAAATCAAGTTTTCCTATTAAATTAATTCGGGTCGGATATTTCAGGGTCTAACTTCGATACCGAAAGATGTTGATTTGTTCGTATTATCCTATGAAAGTGGGCAGCTTCTTTTTTTAGCAGAATGGTGAAACACGACACATAGCTGGTAACAAATAGCTCTAGCATATATTGTAAAAATTAACCTGACGTGTGATGTATGGAAATGGAGACTTCGTCATGGACATACAATTTTTTGCTATTAAAAATTTTTCTTTAAATGTATGTTGTAAATATTCCACACAAGATCTCCTAAATGATATAAGAGCTGCAATTCACAAAATACACACACCATTTAAAATTGAAATTATGGAAAAAATTGTGGAATAAAAATATGATTAAGAATGAATTTGCTTGGAGTTTAAAGCTAGCTGAAAATGTTGCCTTTCTAAATATCCCAACAATAATATTGACTTTCCTGTTAATTATATTTCCTTTCATGTATCCTAACCGCTACATCCTGTATTCAAGGTCTTATTTCATTTCACCCTCAAAAGGGTATTCGCGTTTGAATAATCAACGAACGATAAAGTGACAAAAATTCAGGGTGAAAAAGGAAGTCAATTATAATTGCTACCCTTAAGAGCAAACGTCAAAGGTAAATCTAAAGCTTATTCAAGCTCGAAAGTCATCTTCATCCATCCATCTTGCATACATGTACAAACATACATACATTTGTATATAGAGTGTTTAAAGAGAGTACTAAATTCAATAAATAATTACCGGTCACATGTACCTGCATTTGATACAAACAAGAAGGCGCTCCATCAGGTCGCGAACCAAGCACCCATTTGGAATTTATGCTTTTCATGGAGAACAAGATCCTGCGCATTCTCGGCTACTAGACACGAATGAGATGTCGTGATGTGTGTGTATGTAGGTACACATCATTCAAAGCATCGAAATTTAGAGCAAGGTACATTGAGTTAGAGCAAGGAGAATTGGAATTCGGGCCACGAATCCTCTATGCACTCGACACATCCGGCAACCTAAATTACACCATGCGATATGTTACATGTCGGCCATTCCTCTTCTCTCATGTTTATACGGCCAGACGCAATTTTACCAGAAGTATTAGAACTTTTTTCTGTACTTTCTTTTTTCCGCTATTAACAAGGATGTACCAGAGAGAAAAGGTTGTTAGTAGCTTGTTGGGCGTAAATATTAGGAATGAAATTGGTGATATTTTGAAGCATCGTGGTTTTTTAGGAGCTTAGTTGTTTTGTCAAATTTTAAACTTAGTTTCTACAAGAGGATTTTGACGCTTTTTTATGACTTACTTGAACGTCATAAGTTTCGTGGATCCGCCTGCGTGTGTTCATCTGGCTATATTTCATATCTGGTTGGCTTGAAGCTATTCGAAAATATGTATAGGGTTTTCGAATAAGAGGTGTTATTTTGATAGTAAAAGAAAAATGCCATTTTTTAATATAAATGATCGGATGTTTATTTCATTATAAAGAGAAGGGTATGCCGTTAAAAGTAAAAAATAACATCAGACAAATGAAAACCACGACCACGCTTACAGGACCATATCCTTTTCATGAATTTTTCCATAACTAAATCGCAAAGTGACTGCGCTGGGCTGTTGTTTCTTTCACGTGGCCCCAAAGGAAGAAGTTGCAAGGTGCTAAATCACAAGATCTCGGTGGCCAATCGTGATCACCTCTTCAAGAGATAACACGGTCCGGAAACTTTTCCCGTAAAAGATCGATGATTTCGTTGCTTTTGTGGCACGTAGCGCCGTCTTATTGAAAGTAAACGTTGTTCAGATCAAAACCATCCAATTCCGATCAAAAAAATCATTAATCATCCCTCAA
Organism: Odontomyia ornata; assembly: GCA_963969285.1. Taxonomy (NCBI): domain Eukaryota; kingdom Metazoa; phylum Arthropoda; class Insecta; order Diptera; family Stratiomyidae; genus Odontomyia; species Odontomyia ornata. The sequence continues at coordinate 454,468,996 of OZ017738.1, read as the reverse complement.
TAGCGCAATCCATTTACCAGAACGGTTGCCCCAGCCTCATTTTCGAAAAAGTAAGGTCCAATGGCTCCGCCGGACCATAAACCGCAACCAAACAGTCACACGTTGAGGATAGAGAGGCTTTTCAACAATAAATTTTGATTAAAAAAATGAAAGAAAGTATATACCCTTTAATTCTACTATTTATTTTAAATTTCGTATACAATTGTTTCGTTCTCTACTTGAGAACTTCCTCAGTACTACTATTCCCTAAACTATAAGTATCCTAATATTTATACTAAACTCATTAACGTATTAATATGAATCTCTAATTACACCTAATCCCTCAAAGTACTTTTACTTAATCTCTAATTACCTGATCCTTTACCATTCAAAAATTGGTTTTTCCTTAATTACTACTTAACTACCTTCATTATTTTGTAAGCTTGAATAGCCAGGTGTATCCGTTACCTGGGTCGCCGTTCCAAATGTCCTGCGTCTTCCGATTGAATATCTCCAAGCTTTCTGCTACATCAAGCTTCCATCCGTTTGTAACCGTTTTCAGCATGCTTACGTTGTCCGCAGTGATGTCATGTTTTTCAAGGACTATATGCTCTGCTACTTTTGATTTGAAGTTTTTTGCATCCTGCTTTTTGTTTTTGTTGACTGCTTCCCCTAAGTGTTCATTCCATCTGACACCTAGTGATCTCCTCGTTTGTCCAATGTAACATCCATTACATTTCGTACACGATACCTTGTAGACTCCACTGCGCTCCATTTTGGGAGTGGGGTCCTTGGTTGATCCAAGCAAGTTCTGTATTTTTGTGGCCCGGCTCGTATAAACTAGGTCGATGTCTACGTTCTTCATAGCCCTCTTCATTGTTTCCGTCCTTGAGTCAAACGTTACAACCAACCTCTTCCGTTGCTCGACTTCCGCAGTTAGCGTTGTGAACTTTTTATTGAAGATCTCCTTCGTTCGTTTGGCTATCAATTTGGTAACTTCATCCGTAGGGTATCCATTCCACTCGGCTAGCTTATAAATGTGGGACGTTTCTTTTTTCAGGCCTTCCTTATTCAATGGAAGCGTGAGCATTCGATTCACAAGCCAGCTAAATGTCGCCCATTTTTGCTGTTGGCAATGGTTCGAAGTGAAAGGAATTATCCGCATGGTGTCCGTTGGTTTGCGGTATATTTCGAATTCCAATCCATTAGCTCCTCTACATACCATTACGTCAAGGAATGGTAGCCGCCCCTCCGACTCCAGCTCGTGGGTGAAACTGATGTTGTTGTGTATTGAGTTGATCGCCGTGAGAATTTGCTGGGCCTGATCCTCTTTGATGATCGTGAAGATATCGTCTACATAGCGCACCCATCGATGTGGCAGTTTACCTTCTTGTGCTAACTTCTACTCCAAAAATGCCATAAAAACTTCGCTTAGAAACGGGGAAAGAGGATTTCCCATTGGAGCACCACGTGTTTGCTTAAAAAATTCTCCCCTGAAGGTGAAATAGCTTTCACCCATGCAGAGTCTAGCCAGTTTCAAATACATTTTGGCTCGTGCTTTCCATTGTTCTCCTGATCCTTGTATCAGAGTCCACTCCTCAAGTAACGTAAGTGCTTCTTTGACCGGAATACTGGGAAAAAGTGCCTTAACGTCAAATGACACCATCGTATCCCCATCTTCCAAAGGTCCCCAGGACAAAACCTTTGAAGTAAATTCTGCCGAATTTGCTACTGATCTGGTAACAAATTTTTTGTCCATGTTATTGAATTCCTTGACTAACCACTTCGCAATTTTCTGAGTGGGAGCGTTTTCTGCTGACACAATTTCCCGCATTTCATGGCCTGGCTTGTGAATCTTCGGAAGTCCTATGACCTTTGGAAGATGGGGATACGATGGTGTCATTTGACGTTAAGGCACTTTTTCCCAGTATTCCGGTCAAAGAAGCACTTACGTTACTTGAGGAGTGGATTCTGATACAAGGATCAGGAGAACAATGGAAAGCACGAGCCAAAATGTATTTGAAACTGGCTAGACTCTGCATGGGTGAAAGCTATTTCACCTTCAGGGGAGAATTTTTTAAGCAAACACGTGGTGCTCCAATGGGAAATCCTCTTTCCCCGTTTCTAAGCGAAGTTTTTATGGCATTTTTGGAGTAGAAGTTAGCACAAGAAGGTAAACTGCCACATCGATGGGTGCGTTATGTAGACGATATCTTCACGATCATCAAAGAGGATCAGGCCCAGCAAATTCTCACGGCGATCAACTCAATACACAACAACATCAGTTTCACCCACCAGCTGGAGTCGGAGGGGCGGCTACCATTCCTTGACGTAATGGTATGTAGAGGAGCTAATGGATTGGAATTCGAAATATACCGCAAACCAACGGACACCATGCGGATAATTCCTTTCACTTCGAACCATTGCCAACAGCAAAAATGGGCGACATTTAGCTGGCTTGTGAATCGAATGCTCACGCTTCCATTGAATAAGGAAGGCCTGAAAAAAGAAACGTCCCACATTTATAAGCTAGCCGAGTGGAATGGATACCCTACGGATGAAGTTACCAAATTGATAGCCAAACGAACGAAGGAGATCTTCAATAAAAAGTTCACAACGCTAACTGCGGAAGTCGAGCAACGGAAGAGGTTGGTTGTAACGTTTGACTCAAGGACGGAAACAATGAAGAGGGCTATGAAGAACGTAGACATCGACCTAGTTTATACGAGCCGGGCCACAAAAATACAGAACTTGCTTGGATCAACCAAGGACCCCACTCCCAAAATGGAGCGCAGTGGAGTCTACAAGGTATCGTGTACGAAATGTAATGGATGTTACATTGGACAAACGAGGAGATCACTAGGTGTCAGATGGAATGAACACTTAAGGGAAGCAGTCAACAAAAACAAAAAGCAGGATGCAAAAAACTTCAAATCAAAAGTAGCAGAGCATATAGTCCTTGAAAAACATGACATCACTGCGGACAACGTAAGCATGCTGAAAACGGTTACAAACGGATGGAAGCTTGATGTAGCAGAAAGCTTGGAAATATTCAATCGGAAGACGCAGGACATTTGGAACGGCGACCCAGGTAACGGATACACCTGGCTATTCAAGCTTACAAAATAATGAAGGTAGTTAAGTAGTAATTAAGGAAAAACCAATTTTTGAATGGTAAAGGATCAGGTAATTAGAGATTAAGTAAAAGTACTTTGAGGGATTAGGTGTAATTAGAGATTCATATTAATACGTTAATGAGTTTAGTATAAATATTAGGATACTTATAGTTTAGGGAATAGTAGTACTGAGGAAGTTCTCAAGTAGAGAACGAAACAATTGTATACGAAATTTAAAATAAATAGTAGAATTAAAGGGTATATACTTTCTTTCATTTTTTTATTTGAAAGTTCTACTAAAGGCGGAATATTTTTAACTATCAAATAGATTTTGGTTTTTCCGAGATGCGATAATTTTGATTGTTGACGAAGCCGCCGAGGTGGAAATGGGCCTCATCACTCAAGATGATTTTTCGATGGAATTCCGGATCATTTTCATGCATTTCAAGAACCCAATCAGCAAAGACACGACGTTGTTGATGATCGACCGGCTTGAGTTATGGTGTTAACTGAACTTAATAAGCCTTAAGACCCAAATCTTTATGCAAAATACGGTGTAATGACGTTTTTGGAATGCCTAATTCCAAAGAACGACGAGGAATGGACAAACCTGGGTTTTCTTCAACACTTTCGGTTATAGCAGTAATATTCTCGGCTGTTCTTGAGTGACGAGCACGGGTTTTATTCTTCACATCACTAAATTGTCCCAACAGCTCGAATTTTTCCACAAATTTCTGTATTGCGGTCCGACAAGGTGCTTAACGACGACCCAAAAATGTTCGAGTTTTACGAACCGTCTCTGCCAAATTTTCACCATTTTTATAGCGAATTTTAATAGTTTCAATGCGTTGTTGAAGCGTGTATCGTTCTATTTTATTAATGGCATAGTTTCTGCTTGTCAGATGTCAAAAAAAGACAGCTTCAAATATGACATCTTCCGAAATAGCGGGCTATTCGAAATAACACCTCTTATTGGAAAACTCTTTATAATCAAAAATAATATAGGGTTAGGGTCAAATGCCAAAAAAAGACAGTTTCAAAGGTGACAGCTTCTGAATTAGCGGGCTATTCAAAATAACACCTCTTATTGGAAAGCCCTTTATAATCAAAAATAATATAGGGTTATCCATTTTATGCTTGGGAAAGTAAAGCTAAAGAAAACATATAAAATATTCAGATGGGAACAAAATTTTGTATTCAATATAAAGATTGAAACTTGCCATCATACATGAAAAACAACATCATTCAAATGTTTTCCATGGGATCTCTTACAGGCCTCAATAATTTGAGGTAATTTTCAATGACTTTTCGGCACATTTCCGGCAATATCTTGGCCATAACTTCACGAATATTGGTTTTCAATTGCTCAAGATTTTGAGGATTGTTCGCGTAAACACGATCTTTTGCAAAGCCCCATAAAAAGAAATCCAAAGGTGTTAAGTCGCAGGATCCTGCGGGCCAATTGACATCACTCAATCTCGAAATTACGCGTCCTGAAAATGTCCCTTGCAAAAGTGCTCGATTAACCTGTGTTGTGTGGCTTGTGGTTCCGTCCTGTTAGAACCACATGTTCTCCAGATTATAATCTTCAATTGATCTCCAAAAATAATCGGTCAACATCCGTCCATAGCGGTCAGAATTGACTGTAATGGCTCTTCCTTGATCGTTTTCAAAAAAAATACGGGCCAATAACACCACCAGGCCATAATGCTCACCGAACGGTCACTTTTTCCAAATGCAAAGGCCTTTCTGCGATCACCTGAGGATTTTGAGAGCCGCATATAAGCAATTCTGTTTATGTACGTAACCTCTGAACGGAAAATGAGCCTCATCACTAAAGAAAATTTTGTTCGAAAATCGTTATCAATGGCTTGTTGTTCAATCACCCAATTCGCATACATTCTGCGTTGTGTATGGCCTTGAGGCTTAAGTTCTTGAGTGAGACGGATTTTGTATGGATGGAAATGCAAATCCAAATGCAAAATACGCCACAATGAGCCGTAAGACAAGCTCAAATGTTGAGCACGTCGAGGAATCGACAAATTCGGGTCTTCCTCCACACTTTGAGCAACGACAGCGATATTTTCAGCAGAACGAATGTTGCGATGATGCACAGGTCTTGCAATATCAATAACCGATCCAGCCTCTTCAAACTTTCTCACTGTGTTGGAAATTGTTTGCTGTGTAGGTCGACTATGTCGACCGTAATCGGCTCGTAAGGCCCTAAATGTTGATACAGCAGAATCACCATTTTTATTATAAAATTTAATAATTTTAACGTGTTCTTCGACTGTTAAACGATCCATATTTCTAAATGGCAAACCTTCAACTAGAAAAAACACGCTTTGGATGGCATTTAATTCTGACAGATGTTAAATGGCAGGGTTATACTTTCCTACCACGAAATGGATAACCCTGTATGACGTGCTTATAAACTCAGGTTGATCTTTCTAAAGCCTAAATGGCCCTACTGCACTTAATTTTTGACAATTAATATCAGTATAGTCCTTTGAATTTTTATGCATACCTGTTCTCCAGATCACTGCTACCAAATTATCTAAATTCATTTTTGAAAACAGTCATCGATACAAGCGAACAAATCGCAAAATTTATTTCTCCAAGTAAATTTATTTTCAGGTTAATAAGCAAGCAAATAAGCCACACTGGCATATACAGAATAAGCCCGATCCACGAAAGATCCATTAGACTCCATTGCATCTAGAATAAGTTGAGTAAGCAGGAGAGTGCTCCTACCAGAAGGTCTTTGTAAATATCACAGGGTTAGAAACAAGTTTTCTAATAGCGTGAATCGATAATCATCCAATTCATCCAATACTTTGATATGAAATTGTTCAAATTTCTGCAAAAGGTGCACAGTTTCTTACATAAGCACAATACAGCCGCCATTTTGATCCAGCTTAAATGATTTTGCTGATGGCTCGGCCGATTAAATATTTTCAAGTTAAATTTTCATGAAAATTGAAAGAAAATAAAACTGCCTAGGTCAATTTGAAATCTGTATCAACCATAAATACGTGTACTGTTTTGATTTTATGGGCGAAAATGTAAAATCTACAAATCATACTATTTTTAACAAAGTTTAGTGAATTTCGATTTCTGAGGTATAGGTTCCCCTTGTACGACATAAAGTCCCACATTCGTGATCATTTTCAGATTTTTCGGCTCAAAGGTGTCCAAACGCGAGGGGGGGACACAAATTTTCGTTTCGTTTTTCGTTATTATATTAAAAAAAATTTTAATTTTTGGTAAGACCTAAACTTTTGAGAAACCATCACTTCTGATCTTTTCACAAAGTTTGAGCATTCCAGCTTCTATAGTTTCTGAGGAAACTTGCTGTGACGCACGGACAGACGGACAGACATGTCGCGAAACTAGTAGGTCTTTGTAAAAAAGATTTTTACAAAGAATTAAAAATGTACCAGTTGATGCAAAATATACGCTTGTGGCATGACCAGTCGTTTTTGTCAGTATACAAACGATGTCAAAATCTCACGCAAACCAAGATATCTAGAATCTTTTTCACTTACAGTGACTCCCAAAAAGATCCGCACAAGTAAGAAATGTTCCTTCTTTTTCAATTTATGCTTCAATCCATGACACAAAAAGGAAGGAAGAAAATATTAATTGAACAAAACATCAGCTCGATAATTTTACTCAAAAAAAATAGAAAATGTACCGCAAAATGAGAAGTAAAACGAAGGATTAAAAAAGAAGCACAAAAATATGACGCCCCAAAAAGATCCGCACAACAATATGTAAAAAGAACACATTTGAGTGACCTCTTTATAGCAGTGAAAAAGGCGTAATAAATCCGGGCAGATCATATCTAATATTGATCACAAACCGCGTGTTGCTCGTAGCTTAAAAAAACGTTGTGCTTTTTAAATTAAAATGGGCAAACACACGTCTCCAGAGAAGATCCAGTCGGTGGTTGCTAACCATATGAAAGGTAAAAATGTGGCAGAAATATATTCGAGCCTCAACATGAAACGTAGAACTGTTTACGACATTCTCCGGAGGTATAAAGAGGAAGGCAGAATAGACTTGAAGCATAGTCCTGGTCGCCCAAAGGTTCTAACGACGCTTGAAGAACGCTCTATCGTCCGGAAAATAAAAAAAATCCAAAACTGAGTGCTCCGAAAATTGTGAGTGAAGTGTTCGCAGAATTTAAGAAAAAAGTAGGATGTGAAACAGTTCGACGAGTTTTGAGAAATGCTCAATACAATGGACGCGTTGCACGGAACAAACCGTTCATCAGCGAAGTCAATAGAAAAAAGCGTTTAAATTTCACTAAAGAATTTATATTAAAGAAAATCAATTATTGGGAGGATGTGATTTTTGCCGGTGAAAGCAAATTCAATGTTTTTGGCTCGGATGGACGTGTTATGGTGTTGCGCAAGCCCAATGAAGAATTGAGTCCAATTAACCTCAGGCCTACAGTGAAACACGGAGGTGGCAGTTTGATGGTTTGGGGATGCGTATCTACTCGTGGTGTTAGCGAATTAGTATTTATAGATGGTATCATGGATTCTCGTCGATATTTAGACATTTTGAAGAAAAATTTGCGAAAAAGCGCTACTAAAATGGGCATTTTGGATTCGTTCAAATATTACGAAGATAATGATCCCAAACATAAGGCACGCATTATTCAAGAATGGCCGCTGTATAATTGTCCAAAAGTGGTTCATCCTCCTCCGCTGTCACCAGATTGTAATCCCATTGAAAATCTCTGCGATGAATTGGACCGTAGAGTTCACAGCACGCCAATTTGTTCAAAAACGGAGCTCGAGAAAAGGCTTCGCAAAGAATGGGTGAAAATGGATGTAGAATACCTGCGGAAAATCATCTCCAGTATGCCAAATCGATTAAAATGTGTAATTGAACAAAACGGACATGCAACAAAATACTAGGTTACTAAAATTTTTGTTTATTTTTACAATTTAGCTCTTGTGCGGATCTTTTTGAGGGATGATATTTTCAGTTTTTTCATGGAATTTCCTTTTTTTTGGTATATTTAAAGTGAGAAACTATTTTATTTATGTGATCTGTAAGACTGTTATGTTCTGCTCATAATTAAATGTTTAAAAAAATTTTCCCGTTTTTAATTGCCTTATAAAATGAGAAAGGAGGAAAATTTCTTACTTGTGCGGATCTTTTTGGGAGTCACCGTATGTGTATTTCTAATCAGCTTCCTCTGAATATTTCCAGTTGCACTCAGATTTGATTTTCATCTCAACCAAACTCTTTATGTTTTAAATTTAGGATTTCAAAGGTATGCCTAAGCACCATGGTTCAATTCAAAGAGTAAATACTTTTAATTTTGACACCAAGTTAAACAAGTTGAGTAAGCAGGAGAGTGCTCCTACCAGAAGGTCTTTGTAAACATCCTAGGGTTAGAAACAAGTTTTCTAATGGCGTGAATCGATAACTTGAATTATTCATCCAATACTTGGATATGAAATTGTTCAAATTTATACAAAAGATGCACAGTTTCTTTCATAAGCACAATGCAGCCGCCATTTTAATCAAGCTTAAATGATTTTTCTGAATGCTCGGCCGATTAAACATGTTCAAGTTAAACACTATTCCTTAAATTTACATGAAATTTGAAAGAAAATAAAAGTGCCTAAGTCAATTTTAAATATATATAGGGTTTTCCAATAAGAGGTGTTATTTTGAATAGATCTTCTGATTTAACACCTTGCGACTTCTTCCTTTGGAGCCACGTGATAGTGAAGGCCTATGCCAAAAGCCCAGCGTCGATTCAAGATCTCAAAGATGAAATTCGTGAGGCTATTGAGGACAGAGGGCAACCACTTTGCGATTTGGTTATGGAAAATTTCATGAAGAGGATATGGTCCTGTAAGCGTGTCGTAGTGGTTATTTGCTCAATGTTAATTATTGCTATTAACGACATATCTTCTTCTTTATAATGAAATAAACATTCGATCATTTGTATTAAAAATGGCATTTTTCTTTTAATATCAAAATAACACCTCTTATTGGAAACCCCTTTATCAACCATAAACACGTGTTATTGTTGGTATAATTCCATATAATTGAAATGGCTATAACTCACTTGATTATGATTCGATCTCAATTAAATTTTGTGAACATATATATATGTTAGTCTATATAATTCCAAAATTTCAAGAAGTTTAAAGGTACCGTTTTGATTTTATGGGCAAAAATGTAAAATCTACAAATCATACTATTATTAACAAAGTTGAGCGAATTTCGATTTCTAAGGTATTTGTTGCCCTTGTACTCATAAAGGTCCACATTCGTGATAATTTTCAGATTTTTCAGCTGAAAGGTGTCCAATCGCGAGGGGGGGGGACACAAATTTTGGGTACATTTTGCCTTCCCGTGGACTCCCTAATTCATCAAATGATTTTTTTATTTCAGATTCTAAAAGTTATAATCAAGACCTTTCATTTGATACCCCATTCAACTACCTTTGATGAAAAAAAATTTTTAAGGGCCAATTCGTCATTAGGGGGGACCCCCCTTAAACATTTTTTAAATTTTTGTTAAGGCCTTAACTTTTGAGAGACCATCACTTTTGACCTTTTCACAAAGTTTGAGCATTCTAGCTTCTATAGTTTCTGAGGAAATCAGCTGTGACGCACGGACAGACGGACAGACGGACGGACGGACAGACGGACGGACAGACGGACAGACAGGTCGCGAAACTAGTAGGTCTTTGTAAAAAATTTTTTTACAAAGACCTAAAAAGTATTTCTTTTAGATATTGATTCTAAAGCTCCACGAATTTTTGGTTTTGTTTTATGGCACTCATGTGCGAGATATTGCTTCTCTCATCTGTGCTTCCTCAGATGCCCTAACCAGCTAGCCGACAGGGAAAGCATACCACTCACGGACAAAAACCGACTAAGTCCAAGCACCAAAAACACTCCACTTAGCAATTAGTAAAGGGTTTTCCAATAAGAGGTGTTAATTTGAATAGCCCGCTATTTCGGTAGAGGTCACTTTTGAGCTGTCATCTTCTAACATTTGACAAGTAAAAACTATGCCAGTAATAAAAATGAAACGATATGTGCTTCAATAATGCATTGAAATTATTAAAATTCACTATAAAAATTGTGAAAATTTGGCAGAGGCTGTTCGTAAAACTCGAACATTTTTGGGTCGTCGTGAAGCACCTTGACGGACCGCAATACAGAAATTGGTGGAAAAATTTGAGCTGTTGGGGCAACTTAGTGATGTGAAGAATAAAACCCGTGCACGTCACTCAAGAACAGCCCAGAATATTGCTGCTGTAGCCGAAAGTGTTGAAGAAAACCCCGGTTTGTCCATTCTTCGTCGTTCTTTGGAATAAGGCATTCCACAAACGTCATTACACAAGCTTATAAAGTTCAGTTAACACAAGAACTCAAGCTGGTCGATTATCAAAAACGTCGTGTCTTTGCTGATTGGGTCCTTGAAATGCATGAAAATGATCCGGAATTCCATCGAAATATCATCTTGAGTGATCAGGCCCATTTCCATCTCAGTGGCTTCGTCAATAAGCAAAATTGTCGCATCTGGGGCTAGAAATACCCAAGAGTTGTTGAAAAGCCTCTCTATCCTCAACGTGTGACTGTTTGGTGCAGTTTATGGTCCAGCGGAGTCATTGGATCTTACTTTTTCGAAAATGAGGCTGGAGCAACAGTTACGGTGAATGGATTGCGCTATCAAGAGACGATTAATGATTTTTGATGGCCGGAATCGGATGGTATTGATCTGGACAACGTTTGCTTTCAGCAAGACGATGGTACGTGCCACAGAAGCAACGAAACCATTGACCTTTTACGCCCGGACCGTGTTATCTCTCGAAGAGGTGATCACAATTGGCCATCGAGATCTTGTGATTTAACACCTTGCGACTTCTTCCTTTGGGGCCACGTCTACGCCAATAGCCCAGTGTCGATTCAAGACCTCAAAGATGGAATTCGTGACGCTATCGAGGACATAGGGCAGCCACTTTGCGATTTGGTTATGGAAAATTTCGTGGTCGTGGAGGTCATTTGCCTGATGTTATTTTTCACTATTGACGGCATATCTCTTTCTTTATAATGAAATAAACATCCGATCATTTATATTAAAAAATGGCATTTTTCTTTTAATATCAAAATAACACCTCTTATTGCAAAACCCTGTATATTTGGACAACAGCCTCAGATCGAATTGGACAAATTGCAACAACTATTGCAACGAATAAAGAACTAATCTTTTGGAACTTGGACTGTTAGATCATTCATTAGGTCAAGTATACTGCGGCAAAGAAATACAGAATCAATATTTCCGCAGCACAAGAAATTAGATGGCATGGTGAAGATACATTTGACATGCGAATGTATACCATATTTGAAAGCAGAAAATTAGAAGAAAGCTGGAAGTATGAAGTGGCTTTTATTGTGGACAGCACATTCAAACAAATTGTCACCAACTTCAAGCTTCCTAATGAAAGGATCTGTGAAATTTTTATAAAAACACAAGTCTCTTATGTCTGGCTGGTCAATTGTCACGTGCCCGCAGAAGACAAGGAGGAGGCAACCAAGGACGAGTTTTACAACACTCGGGAATGCCTTTCGATGTACAGCTTTCATGCGGAGACCAGCGATAACAGACAGCGCTTGCTTGACTTCGCTACTAGCAGAGGCCTCACAGTAAATAACACCGGCACATACATAAGAGAACGTCAACATCCCCAGACGGTCGCAGATTCATCCAAATCAACGACGTTCTTATACAAAAATGAGCAGCTGTCAGCATTTTCAACACACGCTCGTTCCGCAGCGTTACCTGTGATTTTGACCACAACGGTATAAAGGCCAAGTTTTGATGAAGCATCTAAAAGAGCTGTAAACAAGAATAAGTTGAATAGATAGGAGTGTGCTCCTGTCCTCCTGTACAGACCCTGTGAATGCAGACATTTACGTTACGTAAATAATGTACAAACTTAAGAAACACTTCTATTATCCGACGAGGAAGGAAATAATCTTTTACTCTTACGTTGCTGTTACCGTTGTTCGTTGCTCATGTTACCGTCTGTCTTTCTATTTTCACATATTTCAAGTCTTTCTAGGATGTAAAGTCTCGATTCTTTGCTTTATTTGTGTAACAATTCCATAGAGTCTGTCATAGCGTTAGGCTTGTGTCCGTAGTTTTGTAGGTGCGTCGCGTAGTTAGAGTCTGCCTTGTTGTGTAAGAAAGATCGTGAATGCTCCTTGTATCTTGTCGTTAAATTTTGTATTGTCCTTCTTATGTATACCATGTCACAGTCCTTGCATGTCAATTTATATATGCCACTGTTCTCATATATTGATGTGTAATTCAATTTTGGTTTCAGTTTGTTTCCAACGTTGTTGTTAGTTTTGAATGCAGTTTGCAGTTTGTTTTTCTTGAGGATATATATATCTCTTTGTCTACGTACCGTGACGGACAAAAGTCTACGACAATTCCTTATATTGAGATACCGGTTAATTGGAAGCTTTAATCAAAAATCCATTCAAGTGCATTTTTCAGTAACGTAAATATAGTTATAAAAACATAAAGATAAAAACTTTTCATACCAGAACTAAGGAGAAAGTCCTAAAAACATAAAAAATTGAATGGACAAAAGTCTCCGACAGTCAGTGTCGACTCAGTTATATACAAAAAATTTCCAACTAAACGTAACGGAATGTTATCAATATTTGTTTACTTGTTATTGTTATCATTCCGTATATGTGCTGCTGCAATTCTGTTTTAGTTTTATCGCTAGTATCTAACTGTAAGGACCGCAAACTGACATTGCGAAAAGAAATTTCTAGTGATATCCAAAATTTGGTCGTACTGTATAAAAAAGACAATAAATCGTGCTCGGAAATCGCTGAAATTTAAACGAACTTCTGTGTATACAGTCATCAAAAACTTTGAAAACAGTGGTTCCATTGAAAATAAGCCACGAACTGGCTAACCGAAAAAGTTGTCGCGCAGAGGCATTAGTTTTATTCTAAAAGAAGTGGACATTAATCCAAAAAAAAGTGCTCCAGATTTGGTGAAACAAGTGGCTACAGAGAAGAAAAAGGATGCCCATGCAAGAACCATCACGAGAGTATCAAATATAAATGGGTTTCAAAGTAGAACTCCACGATAAAAGCTATTAATATCCGCCAAAAACCGACTTCTGCGTCTACAGTTCACCAAGGCCCATATTGACAAGGACAATGATTTTTGGAATCACGTCCTTTTCACAGATGAGTCCAAATTCAAGATTTTTGGAAGTCATGGTCGCAGTAATGTATGAAGGAAAAAGAACACGGCTTTAGAGACTAACAATTCGATTCCTACTGCCAAGCACGGTGGAGGTAATGTGATGGTTTGGGGAGCCATCGCTGCATCTGGGGATGGCAGATTGGCTTTTGTTGAAACCACGATGGACCTTTATGTTTACAAGAACCTGTTAGAATAACATTTGAAGCCATCAGTGAAGATGGATTTTCCAACAAGACAATGATCCAAAACATATAGCACTTTTCGTCAAGAACTGGTTGTTGTACTACGCTCCCAGGCAACTTAATACGCCTCCACAAAGTCCAGATTTAAACCTAATAGAGCATTGGAATGAAAAATTCGAAAATGTCACATTAAAAATAAAAATTTGTTGAAGGAAGCGCTTGTTACAGAATGGGGAAAAATCAGATCAGTAGAAACTGCTGATTTAGTTGCCTCTATGCCCCGAAAACTGCAAGCAGTAATTGATGCGAAAGGCGGAACAACCAAATATTAAGCCAGCAAAAATTTTTAAAATTTCCAATACGTTTAGTTGAAAATATTTTGTGTACTAGTCAGCCAGCACTTACTGTCGTAGACTTTTTTCGATTCATTTTTTTATGTTTTTACAAATTTCTCCTTAAGTTTGTTGTGAAATGTTTTTGTCTTGGTTTTTTGATAAACATATTTACGTTATTGAAAAATGCACATCAATGGATTTTTGGTTAAAGCTTCCAATTAACCAGAATCTCAATATAAGGAGTTGTCGTAGACTTTTGTCCGTCACTATTGGTCAGTTGACGTTCCTGTTTTTGTCTGTACTGTGTAATAAATTTGTCAATGTCATGTTGTTTGCTTCCATTATTACTTGCTATTCTGTAAATGTTGGTTAGTTCGTTAAAACAGTTGGTAAGAGTCATGGAAATAAAGGGAAGTCTCTGCTGCATTGATCTATACGCTGCTAGTTTATGTTGTGCGGGGTGCGTAAATGTTACGTGTATAGTATGATCAGTTGTGGTTGGTTTTCTGTATATTTTGTAGTCAAATTATGTTTGCTCCCGTATTACAATTAGGTCCATATAGTTGAGTATTTGTTTGTTTCTTTTTGTATAGCGAAATATATATTTGGGTGTATTTTATTCATAAAGGCTCGCCTTTTTTATTTTTTTGTGAGCCAATAATAATAAAACAATCATCTACATATCGTTTGTAAAATATCACATTGAATCTTTCGACAATTTTGGCTATAAAAATTCCTTTCAGAGATTGTAAGAATATTTCTGACATTATTGAGGACATTGAACGTCCGATACCCAAACCTTCCTTGGCAATATACCGTGACTCACAGCCAAAATCGAGAAAGCCACACAAATAGTAAAATACATTGAATTTTTCAACCTCTTTTACTCATCCATTCGTTAAACATATCTAGCATGAAGCTTATGATATTTTCAATGATTACACCTTAGTCAAAGCATTGAACATAATGGTGCAAACTCAATAGTTACCTCGAAAACAAAATAAAGAAATGTCTGCCTCACAGCTAAAATCGTAAAAAAATAATTTGCAGTCATCCCGTCTAGAAGAATATTTAGAATTTGAAATGTTTGCATTGTAGTGGCGTCAAGAAAGCTGCTTATAGTTATTTATAACTGCATTATACATATTTGGAAGTAAAATTTCTGGTCTTGAGCTTTTATTCTATATTTATATTTTACTCTTTGGAAATGACAGAATTTATTACTCCCTTCTGTTTACGACGAGGTAGGCAGCCACAACGATGAAGATGATGAGATACCGGTTAATTGGAAGCTTTAATCAAAAATCCATTCAAGTGCATTTTTCAGTAACGTAAATATAGTTATAAAAACATAAAGATAAAAACTTTTCATACCAGAACTAAGGAGAAAGTCCTAAAAACATAAAAAATTGAATGGACAAAAGTCTCCGACAGTCAGTGTCGACTCAGTTATATACAAAAAATTTCCAACTAAACGTAACGGAATGTTATCAATATTTGTTTACTTGTTATTGTTATCATTCCGTATATGTGCTGCTGCAATTCTGTTTTAGTTTTATCGCTAGTATCTAACTGTAAGGACCGCAAACTGACATTGCGAAAAGAAATTTCTAGTGATATCCAAAATTTGGTCGTACTGTATAAAAAAGACAATAAATCGTGCTCGGAAATCGCTGAAATTTAAACGAACTTCTGTGTATACAGTCATCAAAAACTTTGAAAACAGTGGTTCCATTGAAAATAAGCCACGAACTGGCTAACCGAAAAAGTTGTCGCGCAGAGGCATTAGTTTTATTCTAAAAGAAGTGGACATTAATCCAAAAAAAAGTGCTCCAGATTTGGTGAAACAAGTGGCTACAGAGAAGAAAAAGGATGCCCATGCAAGAACCATCACGAGAGTATCAAATATAAATGGGTTTCAAAGTAGAACTCCACGATAAAAGCTATTAATATCCGCCAAAAACCGACTTCTGCGTCTACAGTTCACCAAGGCCCATATTGACAAGGACAATGATTTTTGGAATCACGTCCTTTTCACAGATGAGTCCAAATTCAAGATTTTTGGAAGTCATGGTCGCAGTAATGTATGAAGGAAAAAGAACACGGCTTTAGAGACTAACAATTCGATTCCTACTGCCAAGCACGGTGGAGGTAATGTGATGGTTTGGGGAGCCATCGCTGCATCTGGGGATGGCAGATTGGCTTTTGTTGAAACCACGATGGACCTTTATGTTTACAAGAACCTGTTAGAATAACATTTGAAGCCATCAGTGAAGATGGATTTTCCAACAAGACAATGATCCAAAACATATAGCACTTTTCGTCAAGAACTGGTTGTTGTACTACGCTCCCAGGCAACTTAATACGCCTCCACAAAGTCCAGATTTAAACCTAATAGAGCATTGGAATG
The DNA here is from genome assembly GCA_963969285.1 of Odontomyia ornata. Taxonomy (NCBI): domain Eukaryota; kingdom Metazoa; phylum Arthropoda; class Insecta; order Diptera; family Stratiomyidae; genus Odontomyia; species Odontomyia ornata. The sequence goes on along the minus strand of OZ017738.1, from coordinate 454,452,690 downwards.
AAAAATTCGAAAATGTCACATTAAAAATAAAAATTTGTTGAAGGAAGCGCTTGTTACAGAATGGGGAAAAATCAGATCAGTAGAAACTGCTGATTTAGTTGCCTCTATGCCCCGAAAACTGCAAGCAGTAATTGATGCGAAAGGCGGAACAACCAAATATTAAGCCAGCAAAAATTTTTAAAATTTCCAATACGTTTAGTTGAAAATATTTTGTGTACTAGTCAGCCAGCACTTACTGTCGTAGACTTTTTTCGATTCATTTTTTTATGTTTTTACAAATTTCTCCTTAAGTTTGTTGTGAAATGTTTTTGTCTTGGTTTTTTGATAAACATATTTACGTTATTGAAAAATGCACATCAATGGATTTTTGGTTAAAGCTTCCAATTAACCAGAATCTCAATATAAGGAGTTGTCGTAGACTTTTGTCCGTCACTATTGGTCAGTTGACGTTCCTGTTTTTGTCTGTACTGTGTAATAAATTTGTCAATGTCATGTTGTTTGCTTCCATTATTACTTGCTATTCTGTAAATGTTGGTTAGTTCGTTAAAACAGTTGGTAAGAGTCATGGAAATAAAGGGAAGTCTCTGCTGCATTGATCTATACGCTGCTAGTTTATGTTGTGCGGGGTGCGTAGATGTTACGTGTATAGTATGATCAGTTGTGGTTGGTTTTCTGTATATTTTGTAGTCAAATTATGTTTGCTCCCGTATTACAATTAGGTCCATATAGTTGAGTATTTGTTTGTTTCTTTTTGTATAGCGAAATATATATTTGGGTGTATTTTATTCATAAAGGCTCGCCTTTTTTATTTTTTTGTGAGCCAATAATAATAAAACAATCATCTACATATCGTTTGTAAAATATCACATTGAATCTTTCGACAATTTTGGCTATAAAAATTCCTTTCAGAGATTGTAAGAATATTTCTGACATTATTGAGGACATTGAACGTCCGATACCCAAACCTTCCTTGGCAATATACCGTGACTCACAGCCAAAATCGAGAAAGCCACACAAATAGTAAAATACATTGAATTTTTCAACCTCTTTTACTCATCCATTCGTTAAACATATCTAGCATGAAGCTTATGATATTTTCAATGATTACACCTTAGTCAAAGCATTGAACATAATGGTGCAAACTCAATAGTTACCTCGAAAACAAAATAAAGAAATGTCTGCCTCACAGCTAAAATCGTAAAAAAATAATTTGCAGTCATCCCGTCTAGAAGAATATTTAGAATTTGAAATGTTTGCATTGTAGTGGCGTCAAGAAAGCTGCTTATAGTTATTTATAACTGCATTATACATATTTGGAAGTAAAATTTCTGGTCTTGAGCTTTTATTCTATATTTATATTTTACTCTTTGGAAATGACAGAATTTATTACTCCCTTCTGTTTACGACGAGGTAGGCAGCCACAACGATGAAGATGATGAATGATAGTGTCGTTGTTGTTGATGATGATGATGTTGTTGGTGATGTTGATGATGGTGCTGATGATCTCGATGATGATGTTGTTGCTGCTGATGTTGACGATAATGTTGACTAAAAACCACTTTCACTTTTTTTCGAGGGAATTGCTTGTGTCGCTGATATGTGGAATCGGCTGGCAGGCGAAGATTTCTCGTGGGACGAGGGTCTGTTTGCGCCGTGATGCGGGCGCTGATGTTGAGATGTTCTAAATTGCCACAGTCACCCCCTCCCCAATGACGTTCGCATGCGTCGAAGGGAGTGAAAACGTGACTCTCTTCTTGGATGGCTGGAGTGGTTGTTCCGGCAAAATCTGCGCTGGTTCAGCCGTTTCCGAGGGCAGCAGAGGTGGTGTTGTAGGCGCCTGTGAGGGTGTTGATTATAGCTGCTGTGTCGCTGGATGGGCATCCGATTGCTCCAGGTAAGCAAGTTTAAGTTGTTTGGTGAAGAGGGTTTTTGTAATGCCGTTTACGTCTATGACGTAGGTGTTGGCGTTGATCCTTCTGATGACTCGATGAGGTCCGGATTATGACTGATCGAGTGGCTTCTTTACAGCGTCGATGTGGCGAAACACGTACTCGCAGCTAGCTAGGTCTTTAAAAATGAATGGTTGGTGAACTGAGTGTATGGCTGACGGGACAGGACGAACTGATTTGAAGAGGTGGCATAAGTCGGTGACAAAATCTTTTGGGCCGCCTGTTTGTGTGTTTCGAGGCGTGATGAACTCGCATGGGATCCAAACCAATGTGCCGAAAACCATTTCTGCAAGAGAAAGCGTCGAAGCGCCCATCCGACATTTTAAAATTTCCTAACTCAGCGCGGTTGTGGCGGTGGACTTTCGACGGTTGACAAGGTATGCATTACTTGGCCCTCCGAAATATGTCTTTGCGCAGACTCGGCCAGAAATATTCATCGACTCGGATGCGACAGTTGATGGACGATGTCAAAAGTCTGACGGCGGAGCGCAATCGGCAGGTAAGGCTTAATGGTGCCGCTAAACTCCGCAGAATGCGTTGAGTAGCCATCCAAGACCACCTGATGCAGTTTGAGACAGGGGCTCGCCAGGAGGTAGGTCAACTGGTCCTCTGTGTTCTGTGCTTCGCTGATGACTTGAGTGGTAATTGTTGTGGGTATCGTGACCGTTTCTACACATGAAAGTGTATCAGCGACGATATTGTCATCCCTTGTATTTGACTCGCGATTCGAATTGGGCAATGAAGCCCAGTTGTCTACTTTGGCGGGGTGAAGCTTTGTCCGAGCGTTGCGTCAGAGCAAATATAAGGGATCAGTGGTCAGTATAGATGATAAAGTGTCTCCCTGCCAAGATGCTCTGAAAGAACTTGATGGCAGCAAAGATCGCAAGGAGCTCGCGGTTGTAGGTTGAGTAGCGTTGCTCGCTGTCAGAGAGCTTCCTCGAGAAGAAACCCAACGATACACAAGTGCCATCGCCCCGTTGTTGGTCCAAGGCCGCACAAATGGCAGTGCTGAATACGTCAGTGTGGAGTGCCAATGGGTGCGAAGGGGAAAGAAAAGCCGACGTGGCTGTCTCCGCGATGCCTTGCTTGCAGCGTTCAAAAGCCGCTTCAATATCGGATGTCCAGGTGAGTAGTGCTTTCTTTTTTGTACAACCTTTTAGCAGTTCTTATAGTGGTGCTTAGAACTAGCAGCGTGTGACATGCAGCAGAGATAAAAATTCAACAAGAAAAATATGATGGCTTCTGTTTTGGGGGCTGGTGGTCGAAATTCAGTTTTGCAGACGTGGTATCCAGCAAAAACGACCTCAGGCTGACTGACTTGGCGTTTATCCCAGTTAGCGTGGGGGGGATTCACCGCCTGCAGTATGGAAAGAAGTTGCTCGAGGTGGCACTGGTGTTGATCGTGGATGGCCGAGAAAACTAGGATATCATCCTGATAGACCCGGACGAAGTCCAACTTCCTCAGCAGATGGTTTAGAGTCCACTGCATCGTTTGGGCTGCATTGCGTAGACCCAAAGACATCCCCAGGAATTCATACGGTCCAAAGGGCGTGGTGACTGCCGTCTTACATACGTATTCAGGAGCAACCGAAACTTGGTAAAAAGTATGCTGGAGGTCGATTACTGAGAAAACAGTGCCGCTGGCCTCCTGAATCAAATCCTCGATGATGGGCAGGGGGTAACCCTCCAGTCGAGTTTGAGTATTGAGTTGGTAGTAATACCCAGTAGCTCACCAATGGCCACCATCTTTGGGCACCATGTGCAGAGGACTGGCCCACTGGCTCGATGAGGGTCGAATTATGCTTCGTTCTAGCAAGAAAGCGAACTCGGCTTTCGCTGCAGTGAGGCGTTCTGCGGCGAGATGATGTGGTCTCATGAAAACCGGTGGGCCATTGGTGACTATCTGGTGCTGGATGGATAGGTCAGCGACCGAGGCTAATTTCCCGGGTTTTACGGGTGCATCTTCATATTTGGTGATTATCCCTTTGTACCGGTCTTATCCCTTCACTTTAGTAACGGCGCTAGTACTGTGTATAGTTGGAGCTGGGCCAAGGACGCAGATTATGGAGAGGTTAATAAGATCGTACAAGAGGAGCTGGTTGCTGAGACCGATGAGTAGACGATGATGCTTTAGTGCATCGGCTCCTAGAATGGCTGTCTGGACATCTGCTATCACGAACGACTAGTGGAGTGGGCGGCGTAGCCCGAAATCTAGGGTGAGCTGCTGAGATCCAAAGGTTGTGATGGGCGTAACATTGACTGTGTGTAGCACGAGGCTCTGCTTACGAAGAAGTCTGGTGATGGAATGCTTCGGGATGATGGAGAGGACGGAGTCGGAGCCTGTCAAGAACCTAGTTTTTGTCGTGCGGTCGGAGACATAAAGCCGTCTCTCCAAGATGTTGCCGGCGGTTTCCACTGAGTACAACGCCGGCAAACCTAGTTTTCCGAGCGCCAAATAGTCTGATCTAAAGCTGGAAAAGAACAGGCCTGCTTGCATCACATGGCTAGGGCCCCGTGCTTGGTGTGATACCAGCAGTGACCTGTGCGGTCCAGGAGTGGTGGAGCTGCCGCTCCTGCAGTGCAGGCATGCGATTGCTGAAGCGCCTCTTGAGTCAAGTTTGTTAGCTGTGTAATCGCCAGATGCAAGGCAGCTTACTCGACAGTGACTTGGTCCGAAGAAGAACGCGGTGAGAAGATACCAGATGGGGAAGTTACTGGGCGCTGGATGGTTGCACTGACGTAGCCATCACTCACGGACCCATGTCTTGTGCCTCGTTTGCAACAGTGGCAAGCTCCTCTAGCGTTTGATTTTTTATGAGCAACAGCATCGGGCACGTTTAATGAGGCAGAAGGTCAAGCCATCTGACACGGTGGGCATCGTCGCTAACCCGTGTGCTAGTGAGGGAACGTATATGCCATAAGAGCCGTGAAGGTCTTCTTTTTTCGAGCTCGACGCCTGTGAGCAGCTTATGTAGCTGCGCATCAGGTGAGCCTGTGAAGCGGATGCCGATAGCTGCTTTGAGCGCTCCGTATCAGTCGTGTTCCAGTAGCACACAGATGATGTCCGATATATCCGTGATGGTTTCATGGTCCAGCGATGATACCGTGAGATGGTACTTGGCTTCGTTCCTTACCACCTTGTGGAGCTCGAATTGTGATTTGACCTGGAGCAAACACTGCCAGAAAGATGCCACCCTGCACTGGCTGACTATGTTTACCTCCTGAGCCATTGGCAAACACCCGGCTGATGGTGCTTCCTGAGGGAGACAATACTCACCATCCTCGTCGTCAACAGCAATCCTTTCAAATGGTACACCCAAGTTATAGGTTTGCATTTGTCTTCTCAGTCGTCGCTTTGGAACTTTGACAGAAGCGCAAATTGTGCACCTGCGACACCAGTTCTCTACGTCTGCTCGAGTGTGGAGCCAGTAAAACCTTTCCCGTAATTTTGCTAATGTCTTGTCAACACCAACGTGTCTCCCGAGGACCCTTCGCGCATTTTCTTAACCACATCGTAGATTTGGCTTTTGGGAAGTATAGTTTGCATCCTATAGCAGCTGTCATCCACCGTTTTCCATTTCCACTTGAGTACGCTACCCTCCACCTGACGGGAGTTGCACTCTGCCCAATAACTTTTCAGGGTGGCACCATGCATCGAAACGTCCTTCCAATCAGGTCGCCCAGTTGTCTCCTTCCATACGAGTGATGGTCCGATGTCTTCATCGGCGAACTGGGCATTTTGAATCTCCTTCGATGACCAACCTTCATCGAATTCGGCCGTTATCACTCGCAGATCAACAGTTGGCTCCTTTTCCTCAATCCGTCGGTAATGCTTGCAATCAGCTACACATGGATAACGAGATAGGGTGTCAGCATTTCCATGAACTCCGCCCTTCCGATGAACAATTTTGTAGTCGTATGACTGCAATTATTCGATCCATCTCGCAACTTGTCTCTCGGGGTTTTTAAGGTTAAGCAGACATCTCAGCAATGCATGGTTTGTTCGAAGAACAAATTTCTGGCCATATAGGTACTTATGGAACTGCTTAGTGGCCTCTTTTATAGCCAATAGCTCCTTCCTGGTCACGCAGTAGTTCCTCTCACTTTTTGAGAGAACTCGACCCTAGTACGAGAGGACTCTTTCTTTGCCATCGATCTGCTGGGAGAGTACAGCTCTAATCCCGCCTTTGCTCACATTGATGTCAACTCTAAACATTTTTCCGGGTTTTGGATTTACCAGCACCGGTGATTCACACAAACTCTCCTTCTCATAGAGTGAATGGCATTGCTCATTCCAGACATACAGACGATTTTTCTTGGTTAGCTGATGGATACACTTAGCTATTTCGGCAAAGTCTTTGACGAATCTTCGATAGTAGGTCACCAGACCCAGAAAACTTCGTAGTTGGCGCTTGTTGTTTGGTGTTGGTCAGCTTTTCACGGCTTCAATTTTCTCAGGGTCTGTTTTGACCCCTTTTGCTGATACAATGTCTCGCAGGTATTTTACTTCAGCTGCGAAAAGGGTACACTTGTCGGGACTAAGTTTCAGATTTACAAGTCGCAATCGGGAGAACGCCTCTTCTAAGTTCTGCACATGCTCTTGGAACATTCTCCCGATAACAATGATGTCATCTAGGTACACCAAATAGGTCTTCAAGGTTAGGCCTCCTAGCACGTATTCCATCAGTCATTCGAAGGTGGCTGGAGCATTCCAAAGCCCAAATGGCATCACCAAAAATTGCCACAATCCTGTCCCAACTTAAAATGCCGTCTTCTCTCGGTCCTTCTTGTCGATTGCTACCTACCAGTAGCCACTCTTGAGATCGAGTGTAGAAAACCATTTTTCGTCGGCCAAAGTGTCCATAATGTCATCGATGCGTGGAAGCGGGTAACTATCTTTCTCAGTGACATCGTTAAACTGCCTATAGTTGACATAAAAATGAGTGGTTCCATCCTTTTTCTTTACTATAACTACTGGCGCGGCCCATGAACTGACAGAAGGCTGTATAATACCTTGTTTTTCCATGTCCGCGATCATTGCGCTCACTTTTCGTTGTTTAGCTACAGGAAGACGTTTTGGTGCTTGTCAAATCGGCATGGCTCCCTGTGTATCTAAGACGTGAGTTGCTCTACTCGTTCGGCCTTGGTCATTCGGGTTTATTGAGAACTGTAAGGTGGTGACTACTGCCTTCGCTGCTTCCAATCCCTTTTTCATTTTTCCCATCTTATAGTTGATTCTCTCCTCGACCTGGCTGACCTTTTCCTTGACCTTGTAAATCTTTTCCTCGACGCATTTAATCAGTATGGCCTTTGTACCTTGCCTAGCCGGATTTCACTGTTCCAACTTTTCCTTAAGCTCCGACATGGTCAATTCATTAAGATTTAAATGTATCTAAGCTTAGTGGCATTTTTATAATTTCCGCTTTTTTCCACCAGTTTCGACGTGAAATTTCACTATTGTGCACTTTAAAAATGTTTAAAAGTTTTCGCTTTCGTAATTTTCTTTCTCACTTTTGACACCACTGTCGCGTGTTACGGTTCACGGCCGATAAGTTTAAGGTCCCGGGAAAGTGAAAATGCACTGTCTTTAAGATTAAGTTGCAAGAGTTTATTTACTAAGAATGCACAATACTTAATTTCACTATTTTATAAGCTGCATTTTAATTCGCGCTCTCGTCTTATAACAGTTTTACTATATCCCCCATTCATTCAGCTCGGCTTTATATACAGGTATGTAGGGTCTCTAGTCATTCAATCCATTTCTCGTACATTGACGACTATTCTGACGAAAATTACCTGGGATATTCGAAAAATTCTGAGTATACGCAGTGACGTCACTTGTTTACTTATCTTCGTTGCTTCTATTCAATCAATGCTGATCATGTTGTGATTAACAGTTGCGACAACAATTGCGACAGTAGTTCGCATTATTGTGTGGACATGTAACAACATATGAAATTAGCAAGGCTTTACTAGTTTAACGTATCATTACTCTTAATAACGTCAAAGATATGATAAGCGCCAAAGAATTTGCAATAAAGATATTCAGTTCCGTTTTGGTAATTCCAGCAACCAAAAGTAAATACTTAAAAATGCCCAAATCTACAGAGAATTCTAATAATAATTAATTATATGTGAGGCAAATAGATCAGGCACAAAAAGAATTAATAACCAATTAAGTGAAATCAACAGCTTACGAATTAGACGAGCCATTGGGTTGCACAATGTTCAGACTTAAAATTATAAGACAATAGCGAATTAGTTCCAAGTTCGTTTAAAAATGTTTCGGCAAAATGGCAGCATGTGAAACTGGTCCGGATCTACCAAGGAGGTTTGCCCTCATTTTTTGGCTTCCAGAATCCAAGGATGCTATCTATGGGGCAAGAAAATTGAAAGCTTTGCTTGCAAAAGTCGTTATAGGGCTAAGATGATAGCAATTATCATCGGAACGATTTGTATGTAAATATTTTATTTTATATTCTTAAGGATAGTAAAAAAGATACTTTTGCTCCCAATCTACTTATCTTGATTTTATCAACACATACATTCGAAAATTCACGTAACATTCACTTTTCTGCAACGTGGACCTACGTGTATATACGAAGCTTTTGATTGTCGACAAGCCTCCGTTCAATATTGTATCCCGAGCAGCAGAAATGTTGCTCAATGGTGTGGGTGGCCGGTTGTATGCGCACACCTGAACCTGAGCCATATCTTTAGCTCGTCATCACCAAGACCAGGCATGTTTCCATCTAAATGCCACGTCCTCACCATCCCGTACGTATTTCCCGAAAACAATCAACACTCCAGCGAGAAAACTTATTAAAAATTCATCCGAGATTAGCTCAAAAACTTTCGCTATTTCTTCATCTTGTTTTTTTATCGCGGATGAGAATGATGAGTACTCGTAGATGCTTTCTCTTATTCGTTTCAATTCCACTTCCATCCAAAACGAATGGAGCAAAATTAATATTCGGAAGGCGCGCAATGTAAACAAATTCAAAGTTTAGGAAATCCTATTTTCATTTCATTCTTTTGTTAAATTTTTCGCCATTCATTTAGAGAAAAATACTATGGGTGAATTACCTACTAACAGCTGATATTTTTGATTGTAATGATGGTATATTCAAGGGAGATGTATTAATCATAATTATTTTAAGGATCTCAGAGAGTACTTGTATAACGAGATTTTCTCGTAAAGAGATTATTCTTTTAAAGGTTCGTCTTGGGATATACAAGAATCAAGCACGGGTGAAATATCTGTTCTTGAAAATCCTTTAAGCAGAATGAGATGTTCAACTACAGCTACATGTTTTGTTAATTAAAAGGCATGACTTGTTAAAATTAAAGCCATGTCAAATTCATAATCGTTTTTGAATAAATGAGAAGAATCTACATGAATGCTCAAAGTCATATTTTGTTAGGCTAATTGCATTCATGACTGTATTGGATATCGCTCAATTTTCCCGTTTACGATTAACATCTTTAGCACAGATTTAATAGAAATCATTTTGCCTGTACTTCTTATACTGTTCAATTGGGAATGAGTCGGTGTTTTTTGTTCCATAAAATGAATTCTTAGGTAACTAGCAATAAAATATATATTCAGAATTTCCTTTATTCAATTACACGGATCCAATTACCTGATTTATAACCTTCCTTAATTACCTAAATCCCTATTACAAAGCTACTTAAAACTAATTTTTTTTAAATAAATATATATTTTAATCGCCCTCTTTTTAAAAAACTCATCTAGTTAGTTCAGCGGTTGTATTTCGAATGCTCATCTGTCAGTTTCTTCTTCGTCTCTTCATCTTTCTATTACCTAATCCTGTACAATTCAATTCGGATTACAGTAGTAGAATGGTTCATGCACTGGCTAATAGTTTGTGGAATCAATTACTATACACTTGATTCTATTCGATTTTATTTATTTCTTACTACTACTTATACTAATTTCAAAAGCGCTTAACTAAACGTGACTGCTTCGATGCACGGTGGAGAAGCGAGAGAGCTTGGCGTCATGTGTCGAGATGCAGCGAGCTTCATGTGTATCTGCGGAGCGACCTGACAGCTGTTTCTAGTTTTGACTGCCAGGGGCGGTTTCGCCAACAGCTGAGTCGATACTTCAGTTCTGTGCGGTGACCAACCCCACAGTACTCCGTCCTGAGTTATGTCGTCCGCGAAATAACGTTTGACTGATGGGTATATTTTTGTGATGCTTGGTGGCGGTGGATTAATTGGTGTCCAGTGGTTCAGCGGCTTTTGTAGATTATCAGGGTGAACAATGAGATGACGATGTTGCTCCGTTTATATTGATGCCGACGGAGTATCACATGCAAGGCTGATCTGATTGCCGGGCGTATCTGGAGTTACTTCAAGGACTGCGGGTTTGAGTCGCTCGATCAATATATTTACTGTGCGCTCATTTATGTCAATTTTGAACAACACTTCGGACAGCCGCTCAATTACTTTATGAGGTCCGGTAAAGGGCTGACCGAGAGCTTTTCGGACAGCATCGACACGAAGAAAAACTTGCGTGCAGTTGTTTAGATTCTTGTGCTGGAATGTCTACGCTTTGCTGTGATCCGAAGTAGGCACAGGTCTAAGTTCTCGAATCACTTGGCGTAGATTGTACAAGAAAAGGTGATGATCGCTCGTCTTGTTGTTAGGGACTATAAATTCTCCTGGATGTGAAAGTGTCGTTCTATAAAGCATCTCTGCACACGATGTACCTAGATTCAGCTTTACGGTGTTTCGCAAGCCTAATAACACTGTCGGGATTACGTCTACCCAAGAGGAACTTCGCTGGTGGCACATAATTGCTGCCTTCAAGGATCGAGTGCCTTACACAATGATGACTCAAACGGCGTGCCCTGATCGTTTGTTATTGTACGTGGTGCGCCGAATCGTGCAGCTCAACTGCTGAAGAATGCTTTGGCAACTGATTCGGCGGTTTGATCGCTGAGAGGAATTGCTTCTGGCCACCTGGTATTTTGGAGAATTTGTGTGCAAAACCCTTTTGACATGAGCGTAGGTCTGTCTACCCAACTTGTTTATGGCATACTCCAGAGCCAAATTGAATAGCAATGGGGCCAGCCCATCTCCCTGCTTTAGTCCAATATTTGTGTCAAAGATGTTGGTGAGTTGGCTATTGATGCGGACTTGGGAGGTAGTCGATGTCATCGTCATTTTGGTAAGACGGACTAATTTAGCTGGGATACCAAAGCAAATCATTATTTGGTACACTACGCTACGATCAATACTGTCGTATGCTTGCTTAAAGTCAACGGAGATTTGGTATACTAGTATATCTATGTTGAACTCCCAGCATTTTTCAAGTACGTACTTGACTATAAACAATTGGTCTATCGTTGATCTGCCTACTCTAAAGCCATCTTGATACTCCCCGATAATACTGTTGGCATATGATTCGATTTTATCTTCTAAGATTTTTGAAAATATTTCGTATGACGTACAAAGAAGTGATATGCCCCTATAGTTTTAGCACTGTGGCTTGTCACCTTTTCGGGATGGGGAATATAATTGATTGGAATATGTCCTTACTACCAAATGTGTTGGATTACATTATAAATGGCATTCTGAATACCGCTGCCACCATATTTAATGAGCTCCACTGGATTCTCATCGATGCCTGGCACTTTATTATTTTTTGGGCTTTGATGGTGGAACAAGCTTCACTCAGACTTGTTGGGGCTAATGGAATTTCCCCGAGAATATTTATGGGCTCCGATGCTCTGGAGCTGTGTCAAGAATTAAGGAGTTGCGTGAAATATGATGCCCACCTTTGCTGAATAATGTTTTCACCAGCGATGATTTTGTTGATCTGATTATCTTGCGCTGAATGCTTGGCTTGTATTGTCGCTCACTAGACTTACATCGATACTTCTCAATTGGTCGCCATGATATTTTTTTTTAACTCTAATTACCTTATTCGCTTCTCTTCTGAGATTTTCATAGTGTTCTCTCTTCGTCCTTGTTTTCCTACTTAAATAATCTTTTTATGGCGGATTCTTTTTATCTAACGTACTCTGGCACTTATCATCAAACCAATCATTTCCCTTGCAACGGGCTTGATATTTGACCGTCTGTTCTGTGTAGTAAGCAGTTTGCTTGTGTGACTGGATTTCCTTCCCATCCCCTATTCAAAATTTTAATGGCAGATTTAGAAAAAATTTAATTATGTCCATTCATAATCGTAATTTGTAATTTCTTTCTTGTTATTATTATTATTAAAGATAAGTTTATATCAACTTTCCTTTATATTAAGTTTAAATGTTTGGTTTTTCTTTAGTTCAGTTAATTTTAGTTTTAAAAATTTTAAATCTGCCAAATAAAATTTCGAGCATGGGAACGCTGATTTAGTGCACCCCAACGGTATATTAACTTACGGAAGGCAATCGAAATCAGCTGAGGCGATTTACCGTGTACACGGTAATAGGAAGAAAAGAACAAGAGGAGATTTGTATGGATCAAGAGTCTGGTTGAGATCGACACACTGCGCGGACACCGCGAAAAAAGAAAAGAGAAGCGCGGGCGATTTACCGTGTACACGGTAATAGGAAGAAAAGAACAAGAGGAGATTTGTATGGATCAAGAGTCTGGTTGAGATCGACACACTGCGCGGACACCGCGAAAAAAGAAAAGAGAAGCGCGGGCAGTTCGTCATTAGTTGTGTTTGTTTCATTGATTTGTTCGTGAAATATGTGGTTAATCCCGGGAAATAGCAAGAAAAGATTGTGGAAAGTAAAAAATAGAATTTTTCGGGAAAAGTCGCACGAAAAGTGCCGGAAATACAAACATCGTAAGATAGGAAGAATGGAAATTGTGTAGTATAGTGAACAAAGAGAAAAAAGTGGAAATTTGGACAGTGAAATCAACTAGTATTCACGGGGAAAGAGCCATAGCCTAAAAGTGAAAAAGTTTCCTTTCCTACAATTTCGGAAAATTTTCCACCCTCCCAGAATTAATCAAGTCCCCAAAGGAGATAATTTAATGTCGACTTGCGTTCTAACCGTATGATGGTAGTGGATTCGTTTTGTCAAAGTGATTTCGTGCGAGGAAATGAGCTTGCAACAAACGGATAGGATTCGCTGTCAATGGCACAATTTACCGCGTAAGACTAACTTGAACTTTTAACAGCTGCAGAGCTGATTTATTCGTATGTGGATGCAATAGATTCTAAGCGCGGCTGCAATCAATGCAGGCTATGTTTGAGCAGTTTTAAAACGTGCTGAAACCCTCTAGATGTAATTCCAATGACGTTGGTTACAAATCATCAGTGGATTTGTGTCGAACCGTAGAGAACTGTGACGCCTCCTTTATACCTGTATCAGTGCAAGATCGAGCTCCGTGGGAGAAAACTTGCGAGCATATCGAAATAGAAGCTTTCAACATAGTAATTAATCTATGCAAACGGCGGTGATTGCTAATGGTGATGTGTGCATGGTAGATGATGCAGAAAATATTTTCCTCACAAACAGAATGTCTATGAATAATAGCTGCACGAGCTCGCGCAAATAGCGGTGATCAAATAACGTTTGAATGCTTTCATCATCACGTAACGTTTATGACCGAGGATTAAATTAAAACCCGGATGCAAAATCAGAGAGCGGGCTCGTTTGTAGGTGAATTTAGGATTACCCGAAAGAGCTGAGCTCCCATTACCTTGCTTATCTGAAGACACGTGGATGGTGATTAGGTGAGATTAATATTAACTTTGTGCGAAAATAATGGCAAGTGTATATGTAATTGCAAACAGAATATTCAGTTAGTGTTTGAAGATAGCCTTAACTACCCACAAGTTAGTGCTGAAAGAAAATCAGATTGTTGGCTTTCGTCTATCTTAAACCCGCTATTAAAATCAAGTAGCTTCCCCATAATTGCTGTTGGAGATTTGGAATATCAAAATAGAATATCGTACGGGAAATGTGCTAGTGGTTCATTGTGTTGAAAGTAATCAGTAATAGGAATCTTAAACATCAGATTTTCAAGTAGAAGAAAGCAACCTTAAATAACTAATAGACACTGGCTCGAATCGATTTTTAGCTGGTCCAAATCTTACTGCCAAACAAGAAAAATAGTTGCAGCACCTGGTTTGTTTTCACAAGCTTGTGGTATTTAATAGCCTCTAATCATGGTGATCTCAACATAAACAACAGTAGCGGTGAACCTTTAGTGAAAGGGAATGGCATTGTGTACTAGGAGCCCAGAGTCTTTCATCTTCACTGTGGAAACTCAAGTGTTCATTGGAGAGGGTGAAAAATTATTCAAGCGATGACAACTAACTATTTAAACTATGTGTATTGGCGTTGAAAAGTGCATGGTCGTGATAGTATCTGCAGAAGTGGCAAGAACATTGAACCAGCCAGCTGGATCGCAATTCAGTTTAAAAAATCTATCAACGAGACAACGAACTTTGCCTGGTAACAAGAATTTGTGACAACAAGATATTTGAACTAAAATTAAACTTTATTTGTTGGAAAACGAGGAAACAAGTAAGAAAGCTCAGTCAAATGATTGTAACAGAATGAAACATCTTGACCTTATTTAATTAGTAATATGAAAAGACATTACTCATTGTAATAAATATTACCCCTTGAATTAATTTCCTCAGTCAAAATTTTTTTCATGAACCACAGGGGCACGGAGAAACTCCATAATTAGACACAGACCCAGTTACAAAATTGAGAGTGACAATTTTCCCCTCATGGCTCCAGACATTAAATTAAAACTAAAATTGGTTATGGTTTATTTACTTTACCGATAATTCAAATTCATGCATGAATTTCTCTCTGTATAAGGAACAATTTCGACTGGAGTACCACCTTCATCTGGATACCCCACTCTTATTTGGGGGCCATAAGAATCGTCGGGTAAAGACGAAGTCCTCTTAAGTCCGTCTGTCTTCTCTAGGTCCAGTTTGTCCTTTTTCGTCAGCAATTTCCAACCCTTAGTTGGTTACCTCCTTTTTTCGACTTCGGACGACTTTTATTTGGCCCCGGAATTCGTGGATGCGAAATTTTTTTTATAGTGAATCCTTGTGCTGGGGGGAAAGAACCCGCCCCACTACACTGGATCGCATTCGAATATCACACTTGGCGATTACAATATCGAAAATTTGGGTGAATTTGTGTATTTAGGCACCAAAATAACGAAAACGGGTAATGAAAGAGTCGAAATACGCCGAACAATACAGCTCGCAAATACAATTTTTTATTCAGTTTTGACAATCTTGAAAACCAGCTGCATACACAGAAAAACAAAGCTCCAAGTATACAAATCTATGATAAGACCTGTGTTATGCTATGGATGTGAAACATGGACCCTAACCCAAACATCCGAGAGTTTAGGGTTAGTGAAAACGGAGCGTTATACAATACAATGCCGTATAACCAGTGAAACAATTCAAGTACTGCATGAGACATTTCCTGGTCATGAACTCTTTCGCCGTGGTGATCAGAATTGGCCCCCTAGATCGTGTGATTTAACACTATTAGATTTCTTCTTGTGGGATTATTTGAAGTCAAAGATCTATATCAACGAGCCCACAACCACTTGTGCATCATAAGAAGAAATTAAACGCCACGTCAACAAAATTCAGCCACAATTATGCAGAAAAGTCATAAAAATTTCGACAAAAGAGAGTGAAGCGGTGAAGGCTATTCAACTGATGTATTATTCAATAAATAGCCCTATTTTATATAAAGGATTTTCCAATAAGAGGTGTTGTTTTGAACAGCCCGCTATTTCGGTAGATGTCACTTTTGAAGTTGTCATTTTTTGAAATTTGACAAGTAGATACCAATTAATAAAATTGGAATGATACACGCTACAACAACGCATTAAACTTATTAAAATGCACTATAAAAATGGTGAAAATTTGGCAGAGACGGTTCGTAAAACTCGAACATTTTTGTGTCGTCGTGAAGCACCTTGTCGGACCGCAATACAGAAATTGGTGGAAAAATTCGAGCTGTTGGGACAATTTAGTGATGTGAAGAATAAAACCCGGGCACGTCACTCAAGAACAGCCCAGAATATTCCTGCTGTAGCCGAAAATGTTGAAGAAAACCCCGGTTTGTCCATTTCTCGTCATTCTTTGGAATAAGGCATTCCACAAACGTCATTACACCGTATTTTTCATAAAGATTTGGGTCTTAAGGCTTACTATATAAAGTTCAGTTAACACAAGAACTCCAGCCGGTCGATCATCAACAAGGTCGTGTCTTTGCTGATTGGGTCCTTGAAATGCATCAAAATGATCCGGAATTCCATTGAAAAATCATCTTGAGTGATCAGGCCCATTTCCACCTCGGTGGCTTCGTCAACAAGTAAAATTGTCGCATCTGGGGCTCGGAAAACCCAAGAGTTATTACTGAAAAGCCTCTTTATCCTCAACGTGTGACTATTTGGTGCGGTTTATAGTCTGGCGGAGTCATTGGACCTTACTTTATCGAAAATGAGGCTAGAGCAACAGTTACGGTGAATGGATTGCGCTATCCAGAGATGATTAATGATTTCTTATGGCCGGAATCGGATGGTATTGATATGGACAACGTTTACTTTCAACAAGACGGCGCTACGTGCCACACAACCAACGAAACCATTGATCTTTTACGGGAAAAGTTTCCGGACCGTGTTATCTCTCGGAGAAGTGATCAAAATTGGCCACCGAGATCTTGTGATTTAACACCTTGCGACTTCTTCCTTTGGGGCCACGTGAATGAGAAGGTCTACGCCAACAGCCCAGCGTCGATTCAAGACCTCAAAGATGGAATTCGTGAGGCTATCGGGGACATAGGGCAGCCACTTTGCGATTTAGTTATGGAAAATTTCATGGAAAGGATATGGTCCTGTGTGTGACGTCGTGGTAGTAATTTGCCTGATTTTATTTTTCACTATTAACGGAATACCTTTTTCTTTATAATGAAATAAACATTTGATCATTTATATTAAAAAATGGCATTTTTCTTTTAATATCAAAATAACACCCCTTATTGGAAAACCCTGTACTTTATGATTCAATGAAAAAAAGAACAATCTAAAGACAAAAAACTGTACTTTCTATTTAATTCAAAATTTGCGTTAATTTTTTTGATACCCTATGCATCAGAAATTTTTTATTGGGCCAGTTCTCAAATTTCAAATCAGCAATCTATCCAATTTCGAAATTCTGAAGGCCTGTAAAAGATTGATGCTCATATAATTTAATTATATTTTTTTATGAAATTGGCTCAAAATGGCGGCTATTCCAATAATTAAACCTTCAGATAATCGTTGTTTTCTAGTTTCATAATTATTGCATTAAATTTATGATTCTGACGCTAACTCTACTAAAGTTAGAAGATTTTATTTGTTTTCATTATTACTTAATAGTAGGCAAATTGTTGTCAGAATTTTAGTAGCATGCAGACCTTGCTTATTGAAATCTAACAATGCTTTCGTGGAATTTACATTTGCCACTGATGGTGTAAAATGAAATTTTTCTTAATATCCACTTTTTCTCTTATCTAATTTCATACTCATAATAATTAACAATTATAGAAATTTAGGAGCCATATGTCTTTATATTCCTGGCAGTAGCACAAGATACTATTTCGAAGGCAAACTTAAAGCATTTGTTCATTTTGTAAATATTCCATGATATAAACTTCACTTTTAAGCATACCATACCATATGCTGCCAGGTATTACATTACGTTAAGTCAATGTACAGGATATCATCCTTTCATTTGCATAAATTACGCATAATATTACGCTCAAAAAGCAACAGCGCAAGAATTTATTTGTGTATATATTATATGCTGCTCTACATCATGTCTTTATGAAATCTACAAAATTTGCATACCTTAAACATAAAACGCTGAATTTTCCAATTAAGCGTCATTGAAATGACATGCTTGTTGCTATGGGAGGATAGATATGTAGGAAAATCATAGTTTTATGCAACACAGGGAAATAAAACGCATCCTTTGATTATGGCCAAAGCAAATTAGTACTGGTTGTAAGCTGCGTCAACTCTTTGAAATATGAGTTATTTATTTACTTTGTATGGAAAGTTTGTGTTGATAATTAGTTGACAGAGCAGAATGTTCAGCAGGTTCAATCTACATATGTATACAGGATGGACGATATAGTAGTTTCTTTTTAAACCACATGTTATTTTGACACTGACAGCTGTTTCCCCCTCAAAATAATGCTAGTGAGTCAGTATTAACCTTCCGCGGAACGAAATGAGTCGATTTACGCTTGAACAACGTTGGGAAATATTGAAATCGAACTGGATGCCGATTTTTTTTTTTAATATCATCTTTTCTGATAAGGCACATTTTCATCTCGGCGGCTATGTGAACCAACAAAACTGCCGCATCTGGGGCAGACGAGTTGAAATTTTGCTACTGATATGGTGATAAAATTAATAAAACAAACGTAAAATCTAGGTCAAAATGTTGTTCGAAGCCAATATAATAGTGGAGAAGATAGTCCATTGTGATTCAATCGCGTATGGTTGCGCGAGATACGAGCCCGAAAGTAATAATAAACGCAGGGCCGGTTCTAGACATTTTTTTAGTGTAAGCGAACAGCATTCCAGATAGAACAGTTAATGTCACATTCTTCTCCATCACTCAGAACATTGTGAAGTTGTATACAGGCGTCTGTCAAGGTCTTCTTGTCCCATGTCTGAAGAATCTCAATTTCATACAGATAACTAAAACTCTTGCTGTGGTTCTCCATGCGTTCAAACCTCTCATTAAGTGAGTTTATTGCTGTATCAAGTACCACAAAGAAAATTTTCACTTTGAATGATGCCAGTCCAGCCTGAATCGGTTCATCCTCACTCTCATATGAGAATTGCTTCTTGATTTTCCTTGGACGAACTTCGGTTTCTTTTTCAAATTCAGCAGAAACACCAATTTTTTTGGCCAGTTCTGAAGGGTCTATGATAATGCTATTAAGACCTTCATCAGATCTCATTTTTTCCAAAAATGTCTGAACACTTTTCATGAGATCCATTGAAGTTTGCAAAGTAGATGAGGCTTTTTGCAAGGTCTTACTCACCATGTTTAGTTTAAGAAGGATATTATGCCACGTTACCAGACAACACAAAAATTTGAAAGTTTGAAGGTTTCTTATTACCTCTACTGCAGTGTTCCTCCTAAAAGCATCCAGCTTGTGGTCTTGAGAGGCTTCATACAAAGCATCGTAAATTTCCTCGATGTGATATCTAAGAGGTACCAAAGCTTCAATCCTATTCTCCCACCGAATATTGCTAAGGGGTTTCACTGTTAGAGTAGATATGTGTTTCATCAAAATACTCCACCTGTGAGTTGAACTGGTGAAAAAGTTGAATATTTCTTGGATCGTACTAAAACAATCAACTGCAATAGGGCAAGAGAGAGCAGCATCGTTAACCACTAGATTCATGGAATGGTTACCACATGGCACGAAAAATGCCTTGGAATTCAAATTAAGTACTCTTTTCTGGACTTCAGCATGCTTTTTTCTCGTGTTTTTTAGTTGAGTAACACTTCTGTGAGACCTTCACCTGTCGTATCTTTGATAGGCAGAAAGCCTAAAAAATGTTCTTTTATTGACACTTCTTCATTTTTAACACATGTGACGAATCTCACCACCAATGTCATTTGTTCTGTATGGCTAATATCAGGTGTACAGTCCAGTATTATAGCATAATATGTTGCCTATTTTAGGTCACTTATGATCCGGTCTTGGATCTTTGTGGACAAGAGATAAATAAAGTCATTTTGTATTAGTTTGCTCAAATAGTGAACATGTGTCTCTTCGACGGTATATCTGTGCAAAAATAAACTATAAAGTGCTAAAGAATATCAGCAAAAGATTGTTAGTTCAGTGTCCGAAGGAGATTATTAGTTCAGTGTCCGAAGGAGAAATTGAAAGTTCCGAAGGGGTCTCAGCGATGAATACATTAATTGTCTTGGCGTTATACTTCACGTAAGTCGCAAATTTGTTGAGCATAAATCTTTTCTAATATTTCCTTTTAAAAAGCAAAATATTTTCTTCCTTTTCATTCCCTTATTCCCCAAAAATTGAAAAATTAGGGAAAATAAAATTTTTTTAACAAAATAATAATAAAAATTTGCATTTACGGTTCTTGAGTGAAACAAAAATAATTTACAATTGTGATTAGTGAGTGGTGTGAGTCAATTGTGTCCTTAGTTCCCGTTATTTTCTTTTTACAACCAAAATGGCAAACGTGGAAGAAAATGTAGTCGTAAATGTTACCGATATCGCGAATACTCTAAGAGTACCGGATTCTATTAAAGACTTGCCTCAATTTGATGGTAACCCCAGACTCTTATTCGAATTTATAAATAACGTCGAAGAAGTTCTCTCTCTTATTTCCTGCACGAACGGTACGTCCTACGGCAAATTACTTCTTAGAGCAATTAGAAATAAGATCGTTGGTCCTGCCAACGAAGTATTGAATATGTACGGCACTCAACTTGAGTGGGCCGACATTAAAGAAAATTTGATTCTCCACTACTCGGATAAAAGGAACGATACCTCCTTTATTCGAGACCTTTACGAACTAAAGCAGAAAGACCAAACGATCGAAAAAATTTACAGCGAAATTATCGAAACATTAGCTAACATGACGAATCATATTAAAATTCATGAAAATAACCAAAACGTTATTAAAGCAAAACGTGAACTCTATACCGAAATGTGCTTTAATAAATTTTTATCGGGACTTAAAGAACCACTTGGCTCCACCATAAAGGCCATGAAACCGAACACAAATTCAACCGCGTTCTCGTTTTGTATTAAGGAACAAAATATAGCATACTTTGAAGCCGATCCCCATATTTCTAAGGCACAATCAACTACAAAACTAAATCAGTCTAGGGTATTTACTCCACATAAATTTCGGCCTAACCCACAGAGTTTCTCAAGTTAAACCCCTGTTTCTCAAGTTAAACCCTCCATAGGAGTTAAAGAAGAGCAAAGATATAAACAACCTTTCAATAATTTCAACCAATCGAACACACCCGGACAGTTTTCTAACCGCAAATATACCCCATTTCCTTCAAGACAAAACACTCATAATTCCAGACATTCTATGCCAAATTTATCAAGACGTCACGGTTTTCAAGCCAGCATATAAGCTGCCCACGACCTCAAAATAACAACTTCCGACCTACTGAACAACAAAAATCCCATAGTAGAGAAGTATTTAACGTCTCTTGTTCTAACCAATATCCAAACGCTTTCTATCAAAATGCTAATAATCGACATGAAAATGAACAATCTGTACCCCTACAAGGCTATTTTCAGGACTTGGACAACTATTAAAGGGACCAATATCAAAATGACTGCTATTTTCACGAAATTATCTAAGCCTTGATGAACCCATCGGATACTTAGAAATAAACAAACATGGTTGCGATCTTCCATTCATAAATATATCCTCTCCTTTTGGCCACCCTTTAAAGATTCCTGATCGACACAGGAGCCGCCGCATCATTTATTAGCCCTAAATTCATAGAATCATGCGGTATGATTCAAATCAACCCTGTTCCTATAAAAATCATTCTCAACGAACATAAAATCAATCAGCAAGTAACCCTTAACAACTTTATCGAGTTCAACCAACCCGGAGAAATTACCTTTTTAATTTTTAAATTTCACAAATTTTTTGGCGAACTCTTAGGGCTCGATGCCCTGACGTTACTAGGCACTACCGTTGACCTCAGAATACTATACATACCTAAAATACCAAGAACTCTACTATTTGTCTTCAATACAAACCAAGTGGGCGCAAATAGTAAACAGATAGTTAAAATACCTGTAAATGCGGCTAAAGGAGACATATACCTAAGAAAAATTCAAATTTGACCAAGGTTATACATACCAGAAGGAATTTACTTTTGGAAAAATGGATACAGTTACGTAGAATTGATAAAAACCTCAGAGTCTGAACAAACAGTGTTCTTGGAGCAACCGTTAGACGCCCAATTACTCTCGAACTCAAACTACGTCGATGTTAATAACTACACCATATACACCCCAAATAACAACATTCAATTCAAAGAAATCTCTGAATTATTGCGTACCTCACATATGAATAAAGAAGAAAAGAAAGTGGTATTACATGTATGTAGAGATTACGAAGCATTGTTCTTTCTTGAAAGACAAGATCTAACCTTCACCAATAAAGTCAAATATCGCATCAGAACAATGGACGAAATACCTATTTACACCAAATCATAGATACCCATTCGTTCATAAAGAGGAAGTGCGAAAACAAATTAGCAACATGCTCGACCAGGGAATGATTCGCCCTAGTTATTTCCCTTCTAGCTCCCCTGTTTGGATTGTTCCAAAGAAACGGAATGCTTCCGGAAAACAAAAGTGGAAACTCGTAATTGACTACCGCAAGCTAAATGAGAAGAATATTGGAGATCGATATTCCTTGCCGAATATAGCTGAACTCTTTGACGAGCTGGGAAAATGTTTGTATTATACCACCCTTGATCCTGCGAGCGGATTCCATCAAATAGAGATGGATCCTCAAGACATAAAGAAAACAGCTTTCACCATAGAGGGAGGTCATTACGAGTATGTTCAAATGCCATTCCGGCTTAAGAACGCTTCATCTACAATATCTTCCAACGTGTATACTAGAAGATGTTCAAGGCAAAATTTGTCTAGTTTATCTTGATAATATTATCATTTTCTCAACTTCACTGCGGGAGCATGAAACTAATTTACGAAAAGTTTTTGAAAAATTGCGTGAAGCAAATTTAAAAATTCAATTGGATAAATCAGAATTTCTCCATAAGGAGATAGCATTCTTAGGACATGTAATAACACCAGAAGGAGTCAAACCCAACCCAGACAAGATTAAGGCAATCAAAGATTTCCCCATTCCTTGGACTGCTAAAGAAATCAAAACCTTTCTTGGTCTGTTGGGGTTTTACAGCAAATTTATTCAGAATTTTGCACAGCTGACTAAGCCACTAAAAGAATGCTTAGAAAAGGGTAGAAAGATAGAACTCAATGACCGATATAAGTATAACTGCATTCAACACTTGCAAGAACATTTTAATGAACGACCCTATTCTCCAGTACCCTGACTTTACAAAGCCGTTCATACTGACTACAGATGTTAGTAATTTTGCTATTGGTGCCAATTTGTCACAAGGAACAATAGGAAGCGACCTTCCAATATGCTATGCTAGCCGAACATTAACAGATTCCGAAATAAACTACTCTACAGTAGAAAAAGAGTTAATGGCGATCATATGGGGTACAAAGCACCTTAGACCTTTCTTGTTCGGTCGTAAATGTCTGATTGTAAAATTCCACAAACCCGTGACCTGGTTAATGAGCCTAAAACATCCAAACTCAAAATTAGTTCGGTGACGATTAAAATTGGAGGAATTTGATAACCAAGTCGTTTATAAAAAGAGGACTCAAAATTCAAATGCAGATGCTTTGAGTCGAATCAAGCTTCCAGAAGAACCAAGTCCTCAAAACATCGAGATGAACTATAATAACACTAATGATGCCACTCTAGATTCAAGTTCCACAATTCATTCGGCAATTGAAAACCTTGGGGACGGAATCCCAATCTCTGAACGACCATCAAACGAATTTAACCTCCAAATTGTTCTTCAAAAAAACAGACAGTAGACCCCCAATTTCTCTAAACACAATATTTCGTAATAAACAGTGCCGCACATTCCGATTACCGACATTCACTGAGAAATCTATCACCAAAATCTTCAAAGAATATTCAGCTTCAAGTAAATCCACAGCAATCATGTCAGACGATGACACATTCAGACTAGTTCAAAGGGTATATTGTAAATAATTCTCTAACTCAAAAGCATTTAAACTACTCAAGTGCACACATATACTTACAGACGTGAGAAAAGAAGACGAACAGGATAGACTCATTAGAGAGTATCACTTAAATAACAATCACCAAGGCATAAACAAGACTGTTTTACATCTGAAACGAACATACTATTTCCCATTCCTCAAAAATAAAGTATTGAGAATAGTGAACAATTGGGATACCTCCCAAACTCAAAATTACGACAGGATCCCACCTAAAATAAAACACCAGATAACAGAAAGCCCCCTCAAGCCTTTAAACGTAGTTCACGTAGACGTCTACACAATTAACGGACATCCAGTCATGACACTAATTGATCGCTTTTCAAGATTCGCCTGTCCGTATACACTTGAAACGAAAAACAACTTGAATCTTGTTAAATCTTTCAGAGACTTCATAAGCCACCACGGCATTCCTCAGAAAGGAGTTGTTGATCAAGGCACAGAGATGACAGCTAACATATTTAAAGACTTCTGCAAACAATATAATATCAACCACCATTTTACATCTTTTCAACAGACTAGTAGCAATTCTTATGTAGAAAGATTGCACTTGACACTCACAGAAGCCTATAGAATTATCCTTCAAAAACGTAAGGAAAATCACCTCGACTTAGAACCCACCGACATCCTTAACGAGACCATAACTACATACAATAATGCTATTCACTCTGCTACTAAATTGACCCCTCATGAGCTGTTTACATGCAGAACACATATATTTGACAGGCAAATTACTTTTAACGATGAACACGGCTTCCTACAAAAATTAAACGAATTTAGATCCACACTATACCCAAATATCAAAGAACTGGTTGATAAAATCGTTAAGATAAATTTAGACAAATTGAACGAAAAACGCGAAGATCCCCCAGATACACCAGAAAATAAGACAGCATTTAGGAAGGAATGTAGAAGGAACAAAATTACCCCTAGGTTCAGTAAACACAAAGTTATCAAGAATAATAGAATTACAGTTATCACAGCTAGAAATCAGAAGCTGCATAGATCTAAACTAAAACGAAAATTTCAGGATGTTGATCGGGCAGAGGCTAGAAATTGAAGACCGGAGAAACAACCAAGGACTTCTGCCAATTCGACTGGGACTTGCGAGACTAATAGCGACACACAACAACCTGCTCCACATATTAAAACTTGAAGCCTACCAGGATAGCCTACACTGGATACGAGACTCCTTAACTCACTTTGACAAAATCCAAGGACTTGACTTAGACTCAGACAACGAAATTTAAACTCAATGAGGTTGAGCAAAAATTTAAAGGATTATTCCCTACAGTATGAAATAAGAGAGGATTAATAAACGGATTTGGCACCGTAATTAAATTTATTACCTGTAACATGGACGTAAATGATGCGGAACACTTAAACAAAGAAATCAAAAATATACTTTCAAAAAAATCCGATATTGAAAGCAAAACTGATTCAGAAGCATCCCTTAATCATAAAATGATACAGCGGTATGGAAATATAACAAAACATATCAATACACAGCAACAAGCTATGAAACAACACATGGAGAAAACTTTAGGTTCAGTAAAAAATCAAATAATATGAGAAGAGCAAATATTTCACCAACTTCAATACCTTAATCAAATAAATTACAATATCGAAATTCTCAATAATCACATAACGAATATTGCAGAGTCTATGATTCTTGCATAATTAAATATTATATCTAAACGAATATTAAGCAATAACGAACTAAAGGAAATACACGAAATGATAAGGAAATAGGGGATTAAGATAAATAATCAGGAAATAATTTACAAAATTTTAGAACTCAAGCTTACTATAATAATTCAAATATTATTTTCATCATATGGATCCCAGTACTGTCATTCAAAAAATATTCCTTATTCCACATCATTCCACTCCCTTTAGAAAATGTCAAAATGATATCTACTAAAGCCTATTTTATCCTCAACCCTAACAATACTCAACAATTTGACAAGAAATGCCAAAAAATCGAGAAAGTATTTTACTGACCCAAGCCATCCCATCAGGATACCAGTAAAAATATGGAATGTATTCGCAATATTATTGACAACAAACCAAAGAACTGTAAATTGACGGAACAAGGCGAATAAACCAACATATTCCAACCAGAAGACAACCATATCCTCTTCATCTATGTACCCAATATCCTCATGAACTCCACGTGCGGAGTTGGTGCACAAAACATAACCGGTACAGCCCTCGTCAAATTTGAAACTGTGAAGTCCAGATCAATGACATCATCTACGATGTCACTCCCAAACAATTTTGGGACGAACTCCAAATTTACTCTGTCTTGTTTTACATTATTAATTTTACCTCCCCGGAAGCGATTTCTCCTCTACCTTTTCAAAAGCTGCAAGGATACAACTTTAGTAAGAAGGAAGATATCGAACTTCTTTGGACAGGCGTGGAACAAAAGACTTATTCACTAGGAGGAATACTTACAATCCTTGGAGTGATGTCGCTTATCACTTTATTCTTCGTGCAACGATCAAGATCCCAAAGACAGCTAAACATTGGCCAATCCATACCAGGCTCTACAGGACCGACACCAACTCCTTCATCAAGACCTCCCAAAATCCAGTTCCTGCTTCCTTCGTTTTTGTCTAAGGGGGGAGGAGATACGAGCCCCGAATCTCATAATACACGTGCCGTATAAACAATCATTTTGCATATGTATTTTCTCACATTTTACCTTTTCTCGAGTACACATTCCTTAAAGTTCATATTTCCACATATCCGTTTAATTTTGTCTAGCTTGAAATTGCAAGCTGATGCAGCTCAATTGTAACGCTGCATCAGCATCTTAACAATAACTTTAACTTAATTCGTGGGAAGCATATTCACTGTATAATTAACTTTCAACCCGACCGAACCTGCTCATTAAAGAACCAATTCTTTTATTTCTATATTTTTTTTATCAAAACGTTAAGTCAACAACGTAACTCGCGTGACAATAACAATTTGTACCACCATGGAAGTCGCCGCAATTGCAGAAATTAATTTTCGGCAGAGGATTCTTGAACGTGGGGTGGCATTCTGAGGCTGGCTAGCGCTCAGTCGTGTTGTGGGACTTCCCCGGAAATTCTTAGCCCGTGCTAGGCCACCTCACATTAAAAAACGATCACAAAAGGAAGTAAGGGAAAGCAAGAGGTGATTTTGAGAAACGAAATAAAAAGACTTATGGCCGTTTTATTTAACAAAAGAAATAATTATAAAAATCCCCACAATTTCCTGGAAAAAAATCCAGGATAAATAAAATCACAGCAGTATCCAAAAAACTACTATGCAAAAATCATAAATGATTCTTGATGAAATGGAAAAATGGAAGGAAAATGGAAGAATATATACAAAAAAAATCAAATATTTTACTCGCTCCATCCCATAATGATCGTCGAGTGCTCGGTGAAGGACAAAAATGGAAGTGCAGGGTCACTGAAAGCTAAACTTCTATTTAAAGCTCAATGTTATAAAAATCAAAAACAAACACGGAACGGCCACGTTTTCAATAATGATAACAGTTTCCAGCTCATTTCAGAGCACTGGCATTTGGATCCACTTTCTCCGGTGACTAACAGTCACTTTGACTTTAGTTAATAAACAAAAAATTCAAAAATTGGTATTTCGCTTTTTCAATAATTCATCAATAAAATAAAATAATCGCTCGTTATAGATTTCGATATAGCGGCCTTTTTCAATTATGGCACTTCTTCGATTTAAGGCCCTCATTGCTTTGTAATACGGTGTGAACAGTTTCATACTATCAGTGATTTACAGACTTCGCATACATTTTTCGTTCCCCTTTAAGGCTTGTAAATAATTTTGAATTCAATTTTAGAAGAAAGTGATTTGATTGATTTACTGAACAAAAACAAAGTGATTTGATTGATTTACTTACAAGAAGCCCATCTCGAAGGAGGCACTTATCGCAGTAATTAAGAGCCTGTATTAGTCGAGCAGTCACCCAAGCAAACTGCTCGAAAACCTTCTTTTCCCCTACTCAAAATTTTATGTGGCAGATTCAGAAAAACTATGTTATCATTTCCATTGTAATCGTAATTTGAGAAATAATTTTTCTTCTTATTATTTTTAAATGTAATATTATATCAATTTTCCTTTATATCAAATTTAAATATTTCCCTTTAATTATACTCGTTATGAGATTTAACTTTTATTACTATTTACAATCCTTTTCATTTTTATTTACATCGGACAAATTTAGTTTCCATTAGAAAAATTCAAATCTGCCTCATAAAATTTACAGTATAGGAACGTTGATCTGGTACTCCCTTACCGGTGTACTAGATTGGCGAATGAAAGGTTGAGGGATCCGGTGGTTAGCGGATCGGGTGAATGGTAAATTTGAAGGGCTACGTGCTTGAGAATAGTACCCGTTCGTGTCTATGGACACAAATCAGAAAGTACATTTGAAGCGTTGCAATCACCGTGGCGCGGCCTCCTAAAATCGCCCAACCCTCGCCGTCGTGCGCCCCATTCTTGCTGGCATTAAACAGCTCCCGCTTGACGGTAAAACGTTGAGAGGATAATCAGCGCTAGATTAATTCCTGAATCTGTGGTCGTCACAAATCAGATTATAGTGGGATCCGCTTCACCTCAGGCACCACGGATCCAAGCATCGCACAGATTCAGCGTGTATTCTGTCAAAATTAGGTAAGCAGCTGTGTCGATAGCGTTTCCTAAAAATTACATTGCCTGCATCTGCAGAATTCATTCGATTGTCAACGTGCCTCGTGGGTGAACTTCTAACGGTGAATTTTGGCCGCTTTCGAACCCGCAATCGAACCATTGAATCAATCAACCACTGCGCATAATCCTTGGATTCCTGGGACTCGAACCTGTAATCCGAGACCATTCCAACACGCGAGGCCCATTCGAACAGTATTTTGCATTCAGTTGGTTCTTGAAGGCATTCGTTGTGGAGTGTTTGCCTCTGGCCAGTAAAGGTGTTTAACGGTACAAGTTGACAGTGCATGCGATGCACCGCAACCAAAAATTGTCTTGAAGCGTAACTGTAAACCTGCCGCCAATCGTCAAGTACGGAAATAATACAGAAGGAAAAAGGAATCAAAAGTTAAGTGCCGTATGATACTTCTTTCTGCGTTAAATTTGCTCTGAATTTACCAACGAGTTAACGTCGAAAATGAATTTGCTAGATTAGCTGAGTAAAAGTAAGTGCAGCGATAAAAAGATTGCATTGGACATGTGGTGACAAACGTTTCCTAATATTGATTATATGCGAGTGCGACGGGAATTTGACGATCGGAAACTAATTTTTGCCACCCCGAAGAAAACATTGAGGAGGCGCACCATCTTAAAAAGTCGATCGGGAGTTGCAATTGAACTTTTCTTGGCGTGACGGCGATAAAAGTACTCATGCAAAAATTACTGACTGGTGGTGAAGTGAAAAACGTTCGAGGTGTACAAGTGCAACAAGCTATACACGTAAGGTATTCTCGAGGAGCCTCTGCAGACAGCTTTATGTAAACACGCATTTTGTTGAGCTTGCATAACAGATTAGCTTTCTCGCCAGCACCCAAGGGTGTCGCTAAAAGTCATCCAACTTCCGTGGTGCTAACGACAGTGGCTCTTTCCGAGCCAGGAACGGCAACATTTGCGGCCTAGGCTACTCATCCAATAATACCAGCCAATTGGTTGTGGAAGCGTTTATTCAAACAATTCCGGCAAATCCAGCGGGAATTTCCACCAGGACTGTCAATCCGAAAGATGTGTTTCTGTTGCTCGATAGTAAAAATGATTGGTTGATAAGTCGCCACCGCCCAATATGGGTGCTATACCCTTATTGGGCGGTGGCGACTTATCAACCAATCATTTTTACTATCGAGCAACAGAAACACATCTTTCGGATTGACAGTCCTGGTGGAAATCCCCGCAGATATTAAGTTCTGCCACGAGATAAGTCGATGCATATTCATAGTTTTGTTCGATGAACAAACGAAAATTGCTGCATGCATGTATTTAGTATAACATAAATGTAATATGTCCTTTTGTCAAAGAATTTCGTTATCCCTTAATGTCTGTATTACCACTGAAAACAAATATCGCGCAACAAAGCAGGCCAACATTTTTATCAGCTCGGAATAATTCATGTCTGACTGTCTCCATTCCCAGATAGTATATCTAGGTTTCATGAAATTATATCACATCGTATGGAATTTAGTTTTCACACAAAAGTTTCTCCATAATTTACCCCAGGTTCGAATAGCAAAACGTTATTTTAGGGTTAGAAATGAGAGCAAAAATAGGGAAGGTAATAAAAGCAAATTGATTTACTCGTATAGTATCCCAATGACCATTTTATTGTCTAAGGAGGAAATCTTAGGGCAATCAATTTGCAAAAGTGTGAAACCGTAAATATTATAAAGCTCAAGTGAGTCTAAACAAAATTGACACTTCCTGTGTTTGATGCAGAATATCCCAATTAGTAATAATCATGCATTTTGCCTCGCAAACGATTAAAGAACAGTCATGTTTATAGATATTTATGTATGTGATTTTAGATATTATTCCAACAATAAAAACAAAAATTTATTCGACGTTCTTCCAAATTTTTTTACGAGCATCGAGTGAAATGCAGTTTGCTTTCATTTTTACCTTAATTTTGTGATGAAATTATACGCGCAGCAATTCCCAAAACTTTATATAGTTAATACGCTTACAATTGTTCAATTAAAGTATTATAGAGAATCAAAAAATTAAGTTTTATTCAATTTTAGAATATTAAAAAAAAATTAATAAATAAAAACTATTATTCGTAAAACTATGTATACGATTTAAAAGTACATTTAGCATTTGAGATCTCAGAATAATAATGAAAAAGATGCATACGGAATATGTGAAATGTCAGCGCTCC
Source organism: Odontomyia ornata (assembly GCA_963969285.1). Lineage (NCBI taxonomy): Eukaryota > Metazoa > Arthropoda > Insecta > Diptera > Stratiomyidae > Odontomyia > Odontomyia ornata. The sequence continues at coordinate 454,421,926 of OZ017738.1, read as the reverse complement.
CCAGCTACCCAAATACTACACCGACCCCTACAACCCCACACCACTTTGTCCCTCCCTCCAATCAGACCTCATATTCAGAGGTTTTAAGGAGTGGAACTCCGACCCATAATTTTATTTCACCAACTCCTAGTCCCGTCAAACGCCTACAACAAATAACCGTGGTGTGGCTGGGAATCTCTCCCAGTGAACTCCTATCCAAGGTCAGGACTTTCCTCCCATACTTTGACACCACTCCTGACCAAGAGAAGCCAATAGCGCTCCTCAATTTCTATTTCAACCTTTATGGTTGCAAATAGACTAACCATTCTATCCCTAAATATAAACTCCCTAATCTCACATGATAAGAGGCTCTACATTGCTGATTTGGTCAAATCCTCCCAACCCGACATCCTTCTTCTGAACGAAACAGTTCTTAACCATCACCACAAAGTCCGTTTGGAGAACTACCATGTGCTTCGGAATGACAGTGGCAGAGGTACCGCGATACTGTTTCGGGATGATTTAGATATCCATCAAATCCCTTTGAACAAAATAATTCCTCATGTACGTTAGCAACGCTCAACACCAGGCGACCCAATGGAAACACAGCCAAAATTCTTATTGGCTCTCTATACCTCCCGTGCAATCTAGGTCCCCAGATCCCATTTACACTTAACCAAATCCTCGCAACAGCCTCATCCCACGACTCATTTATACTAGGAGGAGACCTTAATTCCAGACACCAACACTGGGGGGACTCCACAACTAATACCAACGGGAACTATCTATTTGAATGGCTCCATGCGGACGCCCTCCTCTCAGCATCCATAGCAAACGCTGGGGTCTCAACATTTCCCAGAGGGAACTCATTTTTAGACAACTTCATAATATCCTCTGACCTCAACGATCCCACAATTCCCTTCACTTGCTCCACATTTACCTCATTATCGGACCATCATGGCATCCATCTCAATACAACCCTTAGATCACACATACCTGTTCCTACATGCCCACCTCACTATAGACCGTTTAATTCCATAGACTGGCCAAACTTCAGAAAAGACCTCAAAGACCTCCTTCCAAATCTCCCACCGGAAAATATCATTCTCTCTAACGCAGAAATAGACACTCATATATCAGCACTAACATCTGCCATTATAGAGTGTCTAGACCAGCATGCCCCTTTCCAGAAACCACGCAGCCCGCTTTATAGATGTCTAACTCAGGAGACTCTTCAATTAATAAAAACTCGGAAGCATATGCTCCAACGGCTTAAGCGTATTTACCATCGAAGCTTTAACCGGTACAATGAGGAGTATTTGGAACTTAAAACGCAAATAACGAGCATTTCCCGTGAAATCCAAAAACGCATCAGATCAGAAGTCAACAACTTCTATAAAAGCAGACTGATATCACTGCGACCATCTTCAGATGTTTTTAAAACGATAAATCAATTCACGGGCCATAAAAGTTCCAAATTTAACATTGAGAAAGACCCTATAAAGCGAGGGAACGAAGTCTTCACTGCACAATCTGAAAAGATCGTTGCATGTGAGGAATACTTCAAACAACTGTATTGTCGCCGTGAGTCATCCAACATAGCTTTGAACAACAACGTTAAAGCAGAGGTTCTACTAACGACGGAAGGGTACGAGGGATCTTATTTAACTATATTCTCTAGTTATAATAAAGCATCCTCTCCACAACATCCAATCTTCGCCGGATTTTTCACCTCGAAAACGGAAGTAGAAGACCTCCTAAATGCCTTAAATAGCAAGCTATCTCACGGCCTTGATGGTATCCCGAGCAGAATACTCAAGAAGTGCAGAAAGACCATCTCCTCCTTCTTGACGATATTATACAATAATTGTATTAATAATGGATACTTTCCAAAACCTTGGAAAGTTAGCAAACTAATACCAATACCAAAACCAGGCTGCGAAGGTAGCATTAATAATTTTCGGCCAATTTCCCTTTTGCCTAACATGGGTAAACCCCTTGAAAAAGTTATTCTGCGAAACTTGAACGAATTTACTAGTCCCCTGATCCCCGGTTTTCAGTTTGGATTTGAACGTGAACGATCCACGGAGCATGCAATAATGCTATTGCACAATAGAGTCACCCGCAATCTTCGGCGGAAAGAGTGCACAGTGGCCTGTGCTCTAGACCTGAAAAAAGCGTTCGACTCAGTTTGGATCAACGGGCTCAAATACAAATTGAAAATGGCATCCTGTCCGGTCGCAACCCTCAGAATCCTATACAGCTTCCTTTCGGATAGAACATCCCAAATTAAACTGGGGAACCTCATTTCAAATCCTATCCCTATCAAATCGGGAGTCCAACAAGGCTCTATCCTCGGTCCCGCCCTGTTCAACTTTTTCTTTCATGATATCCCACGTCCAAACTGCTCGACTATCGATATAGCAATGTATGCAGATGATATCCTCCTCACGGTCACTCATAGCCTCCCAGAGATGGCCCAAATAAAGCTGCAGCGCTCTGTCCTCAACATCTTTCAATATCTGAAGTCCTGGGGGCTCGAAATAAATGCCAGCAAATCGGAACTGATCTGCTTCAGAAATGCCAGCGGGAGAGGGCACCGTCTTGCCGTGTCTCAAAGTAGGAATGTGCAAGCACACATTGCTGGTGAAATCATCCCTCTCAAGGAAAATATCAAATACCTTGGAGTCCATTTTAACAATCGACTTAAGGTGAATAGACACGCAAGGAAAATTCTCAATAAAGCGAAAGCAGCGTCCGCAATTATTTCGTCTCTCCTTTCTTCGAAATCAGTCTGCCCAAAAGTTAAGGTGTTAATGTACAAAACACTTATTAGGCCGATCATTACCTACGCGTTTCCGGCATGGCTAACAATCTCGCCTACTACGGCCGAAGAAATCCAAATCTTCGAGAGGAAGATCCTTAGGAAATGCCTATCCAAATACAGATGGCCTAATAAGAAGTACTACAGGAATTCTATCCTTTACGAAGATACGGAGATAGAACCGATTCTCCATTACATGTTGGCAATGTCTAAAAAACGCCTAGAGAAGTGGCGGGAGCACCCCCTTCAATGTATTCGCGCACTTTTCGAGCCTACCACCGCAAATAATAATCCCTACTACCTATGTTCCTTTAAAATCCTTGACCAATACCACCACGATCCCATTGATTCCGTAACTACCAATAAACCGGCGTTTAACGTTTCATCTGAACCGAACACATACCATGGTTAAACAAAATATTTGCAAATTTAGTTAGAGCATAAGTGCAATAAAATAAAACCACAAGGTAAATATACATAAATGTAAATAAATTCGAGTGCTGTACTAAGCAGCTTATAGTTTTAGGTTAGATGTAGGAATAGATTTAATTTATATTAGAGTTAGATTCAGATTAAGTTTTAACGTATTTATTTGTCAAACTACTCAAGTCGTAAGCCATATGAGCAAATGGCAAAGTCTATATATCTTAAAAACACTGATGTAAAATAAGTATACATATTTTCTTACCGTCAAAGTTTATTTGACATCCATATACTGTCAAATGTCACATAGTCATTAAGCATACTCTGTAATGTCAAGTTATAAAAAGACTCAATAAAGTTTACTTACTTACTTAATATGTGAAATGAAATTCATTGAATGCAGCGAAATGTAAGTAGAAATAATGAAGACCATTATTCATTCGTAAAGATGTAATTGTTGAATAATTATTATTCATATTTTTACTTGAAACTTAAATTTGGATCTAAGCAAGCGAATGAAAAAAATAGGGAAAATACCCGAAATGGAGGTTTTCTATAATGTGCTTTAATTTGGAAAGCAATACTTGTACTCAACATTTCCGTTTTCGCAAAATTTAAGACTTAAAAGTTCAAATGGTGCTCACATCATTCTCCTAGTTGCAGAACGAGTATATTTGTAGCCTATTTAAGATTAACTTTTATACAGAGGAGAGCTATTAGAAATGATACAAACAGTCATCTGGGTTAAAAATAATTTGGAAGAGAGCTAATATTCCAGTTGTACCAATATTCTTTTTTTGCTTTGCACTCATAAAACAATATCACAAAAATAAATTCAAATTTTATTGAATCCAGCTTGAAAACCTGAGGTCTCTGGTTCAAGTTTCGTTGGCGTCAACGAGATTTAGTTTGAGTGGTTCTTCTGACGGACTATAAGCCTGTTCAGTTATGATACCTGCTGCTTTAAAATCAGAATGTGCCGCAGCTGGATAGACGGACACACGGCCAAAGCGTGATAATGATCATATCACCTTGTGGAGTGCCGATACATTAGATCATGACAATGAGATACTCTAACTATCTCTAAGCGAAGGCCCGAAAGGGGCTGTAGGGCTACGAAGAAGAAGAAGAATATAGTCAAAGTGTAATAATTTCTTGGTGAACCTCAACATTCTCCTTTACTCTTCCGCTAAGGGATAACCTTTCATAACTTGTATGACGTGATAAGTAATTAGACGATTGTATTAAACGAGATAAATTTTATTGACGCTAATGGAACTTAGCATATGTTCTTTAACAAACGTTTGTTATATTATGACAAGTGCAAATCTTGGCTTTGTTTTATATAAGCTATTTTGATTGCGTTCTATGTTCTATTTCTGAATAGAAAATATTACAATTATTAGAAATCTTATTGCGATTATATTGAGATAAATATATATATTAGGAACATAACTATAGGTGTTAAATATATTTTATATGACAAATCTTTAAGGAGAATTTACGCAACTCCTATACACACACAAACCATGATATACGAGAATATGTTAAAGTAATTTGCATTTATTCATCATTTTCAAGTACTCGAAGTTTTAAAGAAAAAAAATGAACCTTATACCTTCCAGTCTTTCCATTTTGTTCGACCTGACCGGGTATAGGACCCGCAACGATGGCAGGCTCCTCCTATATCATGGGCTATAATTGGGCGCGCTCCTCGGTTTTTTTTGTTGTCTAACAGCGGCTCTTGCCGGGTAGAGTGGCCTTCCGCTCGCGTGCCCTTGTATGGTATAGAGTTATGTGATTCGATTACATAATTCGATAACATAAATCGGTCACGTCTATATTTCTCATTTGATGGGAAATTTCATGCAAATTATGTTTGTATGAGTTTTCTACTCAAATGGGAAATACATGGCTACGTCTACGTTTGGATCTTGATCCGGTTGGGAGGGCGCGAGGGGGCACCACCTCCATCTGGATGCTCCACTCTTATTTGTGGTCCATAAGAATCGTCGGTAACGAGGAAGTCCCTGTGAGTCCGTCTGTTTTTCCTCGGCCCAATTTGTTCCTTGAACTAGCAATGTCAATGTAGGTTACCTCGACCTCAACACCAGTCGATTGGCATTCGATCCTTTAATTCGTGAATGCGAAATATTTTTGTAGTGGGTCCTTGTGCTAGGGGGAAAGAACCCGCCCCATGACACCGCAACGCTAACTTGCCAGCGCATTCAAGCCTCATCCTCTTCCGCTAAGGCAGCAGACCATCGCTGCAGTCCTTTACGGACATTTTTTATATACCTACTTTCACTACAAGCCTATACATCTAGCTTTCTTGATTTTATGTTTTCACTTACATGAAAAACATATTTGGGTTTTCTTAGTGATGAGAACCGATCTAATTGAATTTGCATGGGATTGTTCTGAAATAATTGATGCGTTATATGGCTTTTCGTTTTACGGCCAAATTTTTCGGAACCGATCTAGGCCGTAAAACGAGGTATGGGTGTATATCAATTTTCATTCTATTATATCAGGACAAAACATATTTAAATATCCAACAATCTAATTTTCCTCATTCGTATTAGTATATTGCCATCAAATGTAATGGTTCTCTCTTCAAAAGTTTCGTAAAGTTGTATGCTACACTCGGCCATACAAATAAGAAAAATTGAGTCAACTTTGGTTGTGTAAATTAAATTTCTTTAACATTAGCTCAGTAAACCAGGAAATAATCCGTACTATATCAACTCAATACTTTATCCCTAAAATTTACAGTCGACTATAAAACCTGCCAGCAGTTACTCGTATACGGCAAACCGATAATTGAATATGATCATTGTCACCTGTTGAGCGTGAATCCTTTCAAGACTGCCAAAGCTTATGGTTCCTTAAATCCTTTATAAAGTTTCCAATGCACGCAATGATAACGTGACAAAACAGACAGCATTAAAAGCGGTCTAACATTCACAGAATTTTCAATGTTTTCATTTACAACCACCAGTAAAAAGAAAGTTGAAAAGTGTAGAATGAGAAGTAGTAGGCAAAGCGAAAAGCATCATTCACCTTACTGTTAAAGTTGGAAAGCAGATGGAAATATCTATTTCAATACCCTGGCCCAGACACGAAGATTGCCAAATAAAATTTACAAAAAGCTTAAGGAGCTGAAAGCTATAATATTGTGGATATACACCATATACGTGCCGTTTGCTGGTATCCGTGCACACATTCATATACACGTAGATGTGCATTCAATATGCTTGCTCACCTGATGATTCTTCTGATGCTAATGGATACCTGACGAGAAGGAAGCATGCCCAGATATAAATTCCGGATGCTACTAATAACTGATAGCGGTAAAAGGATCCAAAACGAAGTTTCTGTTATACTTGTTCAGTTCGATTAATTTGTGGAATAGTGGAAAGAAAATGATCACAAGAAAATATCCAATAAACATAAAGTAAACTATTAATGAGAATCATTTGAAATGGAAATTTTACATACAAATGTATGAGTTTCAGAAAAAATGCATGCCCTTATTAAGTTGAAATTTTGATTGAACTATTCGGGGTACGTTTTGCACCAGGTTACAACTGCACACGCACTTTCCTAAATAACTTCTAACTTATACGCATCGTTACACTTGTGCTTATGAATTCAGCGTAAAATAACCGCAACAAAATCGAAGCTTCCTACTGCCGTATTATTCATGTGCCGCAAATACGTATGCGGACAATGAGCAGTATCACCACTACAAGACACATCACTTAGGGTAACAAAATTATCACAAGCTTCGAAAGGTAACCTTAGCATCGTTGTAAATTATTCTTTAACTTCGTAAATTTACAAGTACGACTAATAGAAAAAAAACATATTATACCCTTTAATATAATTTAGCAAATTTTTTTTTTCTTTATACTTCACCTTTTCAAAAACATTTCTATGGAGCAATCGATGCACCAATTGCCTTTAAGATTCTTTCCAGCAAATTATGAATTTTTCATTCTTTAAATATGTGTAGATAATGTTGAAAATTGCAAGGTAAAATTTTATTTTTTGAACCTTAAATATGCTATCGACATTGAAACACAATTTAACCACTTTGCTAATTTTATTCAAGGTATAAAATCACGATCCAGTAACAACCGAATAACTATGCACAGGGAAAGGATCATACACTCTATATCTTTTCAGCCACTACACAAGAGATAAAACCTCATACGCGCACGAGATAACCGTATCCTTTAGGATGTACCATTTTTAATTCACGCGATATCAACAATCGTTTCCGATGGGTACAACTGAACGGATTTTAATTTTCAGAGCAATGGGAGCCCGCACTTCACTTGTGCCTCGAAACAAGGAGTTACATCCATTCAAACTTCGATCTAAATCAAAGGAGAATCATAACCGTACAGATGTAACATTTGCGCGGTTTTTCGAAAAAAAAAAATATTTTTTCCGGGGACCATGCCACCACCAAAGATACCTCTTTCCATCCACAAGGAAAACACACAAATCTTCACAATCACCTACACGGAACGTTTTGAACCACGGATATGGATCCTTTTCAATCAATGTCTCAGTTTGCACTGAACTTGGATTTCACGAATCATAAATGGGTTTTCACAAGAACCTAAAGTCCGATGAAGAAGCAACATGAGAATGTGCTTGCGAGAATCCAAAACCTACCCTACAATATACAGATTACGGGCATGTACTGAATCAAAAGCAAGCAACCTGCAATTCCACGATGGGTAGTACAGTAGGAATCTGCATTACATACATTCTCGCATTCGAGATTGAAAGCTTTCATGGTGCGATGTCCGCCGCATAATAATCTCCAGGAGCTTCCAATGTGCTATTTTTGTTGCAAAGCTTAATCATGCTTACTATATGGTGCGATGTACAAACAGTTCTGCTGGCTCCTTTTTCCAATTTCAGTACACGGACCAAGCACATTGGGGTCCCCGAAACGGTATCGCGTACAAGAGTGTTGAAGCTCTGAAAAGGACTTTATGAAGAGCAAATAACTGAAAGTGAAACTAACCATATTTTTGTGCTTGTTGATTTAAGCTTGAATTTCATCATAAACATTTTCACTATATCCTTCGACTGAGATGCACGAAAGTGTAGGAAGGACGCTTTCATTTATTTACAGTAAAGCAAAATATTTCTAATAAGTTTTTTAGAGATCTGAAATGAGAATTGTTAATTGCAAGGTTCTTCATTAATTGTGTAGAAAGTGTCATGTGTTTTCATCTTTTCCATTTAAACGCTATTATTTTGTTTTTTCCGACAAATATATACGAGTATTTCGGGAGAAAGTTGCTCCCTTCTTCAGTGTCAATTATTTTTTGAGATTACAAGGCTTTTTCGAGGATATTTATACTAACCAAATTCTAATTACCTAAGGTCTAATTGCTTAAAGTCTAATTGCTATTGGGTTTTATTACCTTTATATCTTAATATTTTTCTTAGCTTAATTATTTAGTCTTATATTTTTAATATTTTATTATTGCTTAAGGTCTAATTATTATTATTTATTACATAAGTAATTTTAATTATTATTAGTACAATAGAAAACAATCTAACGCTATTTAACCATATCCAGGAGCCTAGAGTATCCATTTCCTAGGTCATCGTTGAGTCTCGTTTCGGTTGGCTGCCTCATGATCCACAATGATTCGTACACGTCCAGTTTTCGCATGTTTCTTACTTCCTTCACTACCGTTAGGTCGCCCCATTCTATTTGATGTTCTTCACAAATGTGTTTCGCTACTGAAGATTTAACGTTGCTCGTGGTTCCTCGCTTCATCGCCGATTGTGCCTCCTTAGTGTGCTCCCCGAATCTTATTTTAACCGTTCGTTTTGTTTGTCCAATGTATTGTCACGTGTTATGGTTCGTGGCCAATAATTTTAATGTTCCGGGAAAGTGAAAAAGCAATGTCTTTTAAATTAAATTAAACTAAAAGAGTTTATTTAATTACTTAAAAATGCACAATAACTCATTTAACTATTTCACAATTTGAATTTTCACTATTAAAAGTCTAACTTCCACATGTCCATAAATTTCTATCGCAATTGTCTTCTAAAATCACTTCACAATCAACGAAAATCACTTTTCTATTACTCCACACTTTCGCAGTTCTTACTATCGCGGTTCTAATGAATGATCCCCCTATTCATTCAGCTCGCCTTTATATAGGGTCTCTACCCATTCAACCCATTTCTCGTACATTGGCGAATGTTCTGCCGAGTGGTACCTGGTATGTTCGAGCAGCTTAATGAATGGAGTGACGTCACTTTCAGATATTGATCATGCTTGGTGGGTTCTCGTGGTTTCGAGTAAATTCACTTTTTTAATCATGAGGTTCTTAATGGTTGTGAAAACAATTGCAGCAGTAGCTCGCAGAACTATTCGTGCATGTAACAGTATGCTTTATCATAGTGTTTGCATTTAATTTTGCATACACCGTACTTCTTATCTTTCTTCTTGCTATCCTTTGCATTTGTGAGCCTACTTTTAAGTTGAAACTGGACGCTGCTTGAAATAAGCTGGATGTTAACTTGCTTGAGTAATCTCCGGTTAGTTCTGAGTTTACGACCGCTGCTCTTTGTTGTTCTCTTTGTTGTTGCCTTCTATTTTGCGTATAGAGCATAGTAAAGCTATCTCGTGCTCTCCTTTGTTCAATTTTCTTCATCATACCTGAGATCGTCCCTGCATCATATCCGTTTTTCTTCGCTGTGTCTAGGGTATAACTTATTTCCTTCATCCGGTTTTCCATACTCAGTGGAACTGACAGCATCCTACATATCCATGCTCGGAAAACTGCCAATTTTTGTGAGTATGCATGATTTTATGTTCTTGGTACGGTCCTTTGAATGCTTGTATTTCTTCGGTATATATCCAATTGTAATTTTCCGCTAACCCTCATAATTTTCAAATCGAGTAAAGGTAGTTCGTTGTTCGTTTCTTCCTCAATTGTAAAATTGATGTTTTTGTGGATGTTATATAATTTTGGCAGCAATTCATTTAGGTCTTTTTCATTTACTATGACGAAAATATCGTCTACATATCGAACCCAAAGTTTGGGCATTATGCCATCTCGCTCCATATTTTCTTCAATCCTGGACATAAAAATCTCGGTTCAAAACGGTAACAGAGGGTTACCCATCGGTGCTCCAGACTTTTGCTTGTAGTACCTTCCTCTGAACGTGGTATAATTTTCCGACATGCACAGTGTTGTCTGCTTTATGATTTTTCTTGCTTTTCTTTTTCCTTCCACTGTTGAGTCTTTTGAAATAAGTTAACCTTCCAAGAGCGCGAGAGCTTGCTTCACTGGTGCGTTTGAGAACAGAGCCTTGACGTCAAAAGACACCATTTTATCCTTACTTTGTAAACGATTGTACTTCATAAGCTTTTCAATTAATTCATCTGGGTTTTTGACGGAGTATTTGTTGGTCGAAATCCCCATATGTTCCCCCATATGTGCAGTATCCACTTTGCTAATTTTGATGTTGGAGCATTTGTTGATGTTAAGATTTCTCTCATCTCCATTTCCTTCTTGTGGATCTTTGGTTGGCACTTAATTCTAGAAAGTACGGAGTTGCTCACTCTCAAGTTCGTCTTTTCACCCAATATGTCCCTGCACTCCATTAGGGCTCTTTCCACCCGTTTGATACTTTCAGGAAGTGGATTCTTCCTTAATTCAAAATATTCGCCGTTATTTAGTTTTTCTAACACAAGGTTGTCATACTTTACTTTTTCCATTATAACTACTTTGTTTCCTTTGTCGGCTTGTAAATACAAGACTGGTTTATGGTAATGCCGTTTGAATGTCTCCATTTCTTGCTTGTTGCCTTTTCTCGTGACTTTTGATTTCTTGTTTAACAAGTTCGTCGTTCTTTCCCTAACAAACTCCTTCTTATCTTTTGGTAGAAACTTTATTGCTGCTTCCATGTCTATCACAATTTCTTCTTTTGGTATCGCATTGCTATTCACCGCACAATTGAGCCCCATATTTAGGAGTCTCAATTGCTCCTCCATGAAGACTTCCGATGACATGTTGACCACAAAATCCGGGATGTCTTCAACTTTAGTTAATTCCTTCTTCACGATGTTTTATCCTCCAACCAGTGACTTGAACTTCTTTGATAGGATCTTGCTCTTCTTCGCTTTCTCACACTCAAATGCTCGTTGTGCTTTATCCACTAAATCGGTCATGCTTACTTTTGTGTCGTGCAAACCTTTTGCTAATTTCAGGTGCAAATTATAAGATTGTAGTGTTACTTCCGATTGCTTCGCATAAAGTCGGTTTAAACTATCCTTTATCAGATTCCTTTCCATCTCTGCTTTTCTTGTTCCGCACCTGGTAACTTGATCGTTGCTCTAATCTTATGACTCTTAGGCATTAACTTAAACTAAGGCACTTCTTTAAAAACTGGATATCCTCGCTCATTCTTCCCTGGGCCTTGTTCATCTTCAGAAAATTGTAGAAAACAAATCTCGTCATCACCAACGAGACTCGAACCAAGGACCTTCGGCTTACGGGTTGAGTGCTCTAACCACGACACCACGCAGACTATAACAACCAATACTACTGTAATTATTTCGCTTCAGGAGGTTTTTGTTAAAAATATAATAAACATTGAGAAACCATTATAGAAACAACTTTTTATTTGTAACCCATGTTCGCGAACAGCGTTTTCTTATATTGTATAAACACTGACTCAAAATTTAATAAAGCGTTGAACTGAAATAACTATCATTTTGACATTCTATCAGCTCAAATTTGTAACACAAGGAAAGAATTACAATCCCTTTTCAAAATATAAGAAATAATCATAATTTTTAAGATTTTGTAAAAATATTGGTTCACGTTGCCATAAAATGTAGCTCTTCAAAAACGTTTTTTAAACGTTAATTGCAATTATCAAATTTTATTGGCTAAAATTTATTGCACTCACCCCGTTTTGGTGCAAAATAACGAGAACTGGTAATGAAAGAGACGAAATACGCCGAAAAATACAGCTCGCAAGTAAAACTTTTTTTTCAGTTTTGATGAACTTGAAGACCAGCTGCATTGAAATGGGTGTAGATAAATTGTCCATAAAGGACTGCAGCGATGGTCTGCTGCCTCAGCGAAAGAGGATGTTAAGATCCGCCGAGATGGGCCTTGTCTGGGGACACGTGAATGCGCTGGCAGGCTAGCATTGCGGTGTCGTGGCGCGGGTTATTTGCCCCCAGCACAAGGACCTACTGCAAAAATATTTCGCATTCACGATTTAGAAAGGGTCGAACGCCGATCGACGGTGTCGAGGCCGGGGTAACCTACTAAGGGTTGCTAAGTAGGTTCGAAAAACAAATTATGCCGAGCAAAAACGCACGAACTGGGAGAGACTTCGTCGTTACCCCTCGATTCTTATGGCCCACAAATAAGAGTGGGGCATCGAGATGGAGGTGGTGCCCCCTCGCACCCTCCCAACCGGATCAAGATCCAAACGTAGACGTGGGCATGTGTTTCCCATTCGAATAAAAAACTCATACAAAAGCACTTTGTATGACTCTTTCCCTCAAATGAGAAGCACAAGCGTAACCAATTTATGCTATAGCGTTATGCAATGAAATCACATAACCCTATATTATAAAAGGCACGCGAGCGGAAGGCCACTCTACCCGGCAAAAGCCCCTGTTAAGCGACAAAAAATGGAGGAGCGCCCCCGATGGCTAGCTCATATGAGTGGAGGAGCCTGCCATCGTTGCGGGTCCTATACCTGGTGTGGTACGACGAAATCGATGTTTAACAATTCATTGTATTTTAACTTACCTTTCCATCTTTATTTCTTGAATTTTATTTGTCTTTTTAAAAAGGTGCTACTTCAACGGGACGTTACCAATATTTCCAACAGAAGGAGTTTCCTCCAAATACAAAAAATATACGAAATTTTGAATTGGGATTACTGAAAGCAAAACCAAATTTTTCAGTCCACAACGCGGAAATATCTAACCGAAATGTCGGTTCGGAATTTTCGGGCTCAGTTGAAAAATAGAAATAATCAACTATAATGCTCTATATTTGTTTACAAAATTGTATCTTATTTAACGTATGCATATTACCTTGCACTTTAAGCGAGGAGGTGTCCTAGTACAGAGGAGGTGTCCTAGTACAGAGGAGGTATCCTAGTCGCCTACAAGAATACCTTTACTGGCTTCCCTCTAACAAATTTACTTTTCACTGCTCCTGTAGAATGTGTGGGGGCGAAAATAATCATTTCGCCTTCCCTCTCTCTTCTTGTCTTTTGCACTTATATAAGGTATATAAGTAAGTAAGTAAGTAAGTAAGTCTCCTTTTATGGTCTACAATACTTTCTTCACCGAAATGTCTAGTATTTTCTTATCGCGCTTCTCAAATTGTCACCTTATTTTATGTGGAGATTTTAACTTTCCTAAACTCTCATGGAATGACAATCAGGTTGATTCTGACTCGTCTCAAATTTGGTTTTCAATTTCTTCTTTTATTTTCATGTGTTTCCTGGCTCAATTTAATAATTTCCTTAATGTTAATAATCATATTCTCGACTTATTCTTCTGTAGTATGGAGCAATCGTTGTTATGCTCACCTCCAGTTCTTTTTCCTTATCTCTCTCCTGATCCCCATCATCCCCCCTTACGCTTTGAAGTTTCCTATACTGCTTCTGTCCATTATCGTCGGAAAGAGCGTCACGGCTATAACTTTCATGAAACTAATTATGAGGAACTTTCCGAAACAATTCGCTCTGTTGATTGGTCCTCCTCCTTTCGTGGTCTTGACTCGGATACTTGTTGTAACAATTTCTATGATTTCTTAAACGCTGCTATTTCTAACACGACTCCACTTGTCAGTATAAGAAACTCTTCTGACTGTCCCTGGTTAACTCACAATGTGAGCCGAGCCTTGAAAGCTAAAGATCGAGCTCGTCAACGTTTTCCACGTGACAGATCCCCTGAGTTACGTACAGCTTTTTGTCATCTGAATTCGGTAGCTAAGAAAAAGATGCAGATCGCTAAAACTTCTTATTTTCATAGTATTGAAGGCTCTTTAAACTCAAACCATTCAAAACTATTTTCGAAATATATACGCTCTCTTAAATCCTCTTCCAGTTTCCCATCCTCGCTTCATTTGAACGGCTGCTTAGCAACTTTCCTCTCGAGATTTGTGAATTCTTTAGAACTGAGTTTTCTTCTACTTTTAATGCTGGGAAGCAATAGCCCTTCGTTCCCAACCGTACACACGCAACCTTCATTCCCTTTTACTGCTATCCAAAAGATGTTATGAAGCTAATTTTAGAACTTGATGACTCTGTTAGTTCAGGTCCCGATGGTATTCCTAATCATTTTATGAAATCATTAACTACCTCTATTTGTATCCCCTTTTCCTTTCTCTTCAATTCTAGCTTATCTCCAGGCTCTTTTCCTTCGTGTTGGAAAAGATCCTATGCTATTCCAATTTTAAAACAGGTAGTACCTCAGACATTGACAATTATTGGCCCATCTCCTTATTATCCTGTTTCTCCAAACTACTGGAGAAAATCGTGTACTTGCACCTTTCTTCAGTTACTCATGAGTTGTTCGTTCCTGAACAACATGGTGTTATCAAAGGGCAATCAACCTTACCGAATTTGTTAGAATTCATGACCGTTACTTTAAAAGCCATGGAGGGCCATTTACATGTCGAAATCTTGTATTTGGATTTGTCTAAAGCCTTCGACTCAGTAAATCACAATATATTGTTTATCAATCTTAAATTCCTTAACGTTCCTGATTATTTGCTCCACTAGTTATCCTCTTGCTTATCCAATCGTGTCAGTCAGGTATCTTTTCAAGGCTGTCTTTCTAATCCCTTCCATCCGTCTTCTGGTGTTCCTCAAGGATCCATTCTGGGCCAACTATTGTTCACTCTGTTTATAAATGACTTACCATCCTTTATCATCAGCTCCTCCTGCCTTCTTTATACAGATGATGTCAAAGTTTTCAAAGTAGTGTCGTCAATCGATGACTGTGCTTTGCTTCAAAAAGATTTGAATGCCATATTATCTTGGAGTTCTTATAACCAACTTACAATAAATGTTTCTAAGTGTATTCGTCTTTCATTTTCCAATAACCCTTGCCCTATTAGCTTTCAATTTACATTAAATAATTCGTATCTATGTACGGTGACACACGTCACTTTCGACTCTAAATTAAAGTTCGATGTTCATATTTCTGAAATTACTTCAAAAGCCTCTCGCATTTCTGGCTTGATCTTAAGAAATTCCTATATTTTTTCCAATCCTTTGTCCTGTGTTAAATTATATTCTAGCTTGGTTCGTCCCATCCTTGGGTACTGTTCGCCAGTTATGTCGCCTCATTTGAAGTGTTTGAAGTTCACGCTAGAAGCTGTACAAAAAAAAAATTTACCAGGATCGTCTTCTTGAAATTCCTGATTCCCTACATTTTTTATGAATCACGCTTAACTATCCTCAATATTCCTTCGCTGGAAATGCTTCGACTCTACCTTGATGAATGTTTCCTTTACAGGCTTTGCCGTGGTTTGATCGATACTCGCCTTGTCAACCAGGTTCCTGTGAGGCGCTTTATGCGTTCTACAAGATCGTCGAATATCTTTGATATTCCATTTGCACGTAGTTTGGTGTATTTTCGCTCATCCATGCTCAGATTACCTCGTAACCATGATGGCCTTCAGTTTTGGCCCTTCCCCCTCTCGTATTTAGTTTATACAAGATTTGTCAACTGCCTTCTTCTTAGCTCTTAGTAATTTTTCTTATTTATTTTCTCCAGGTTTTTGCATTTTTAGGTCTTTGTAAAAAATTTTTTTACAAAGACCTACTAGTTTCGCGACCTGTCTGTCCGTCTGTCCGTGCGTCACAGCTGATTTCCTCAGAAACTATAGAAGCTAGAATGCTCAAACTTTGTGAAAAGTTCAGAAGTGGTGGTCTCTCAAAAGTTAAGGTCTTACCAAAAATTTAAAAAAATTTTAAGGGGGGTCCCCCCTAATAACGAATTGGCCCTTAAAAATTTTTTTAATCAAAAGTAGTCGAGTGGGGTATCAAATGAAAGGTCTTCATTAGAACTTTTAGAATCTGAAATAATAAAATCATTTTATGAATTAGGGGGCCCAGGGGAAGGCAAAATGTACCAAAAACACACCTTTCAGCCGAAAAATCTGAAAATTATCACGAATGTGGACCTTTATGGGTACAAGGGCAACAAATATCTTAGAAATCGAAATTATTATAGCCATTTTAATTGTATGGAATTACAACAACAATAACACGTGTTTATGGTTGATATAGGGTTTTCCAGTAAGAGGTGTCATTTTGATATTTTAAAATAAATGCTATTTTTGATATGAATGGTTGGATGTTTATTGTATTATAAAGAAGAATATATGCCGTTAATAGCAAAAGATAACATCAGGCTAATAATCACCACGACACGCTTACAGGATCATATCCTCTTCATGAAATTTTCCATAACCAAATCGCAAAGTGGCTGCCCTATGTCCTCGATAACCTCACGAATTTCATCTTTGAGGTCTTGAATTGACGCCGGGCTATTGCCGTAGACCTTCTTTTTCACATGGCTCCAAAGGAAGAAGTCGCAAGGTGTCAAATCACAAGATCTATTCAAAATAACACCTCTTATTGGAAAGCCCTATATATATTTAAAATTGAATTGGGCACTTTTATTTCCTTTCAATTTTCATGAAAATTTAAGTAAAACTGTTTAACTTGAACATGTTCAATCGACCGGGCATTCAGAAAGATCATTTAAGCTAGATCAAAATGGCGGCTGCACTGTACTTATGAAAGAAACTGTGCATCTTTTGCATAAATTTGAACGATTTCATATCCAAGTATCGGACGAATAATTCTAATCATCGATTCACGCCATTAGAAAACTTGTTTCTAAACCATAGGATGTTTACAAAGACCTTCTGGTAGGAACACTCTCCTGTTTACTCAACTTGTTTTGCATATTTTTACTTTTAAATGCATAATGATAGATATGAATACATATAAATATTATTAAAAAATATATAACAAAAGGAAATGAAATGAATATCTACGCCGCGCGCCCACTGATGCTGTGGATAATGCCTCACTGAAAATTCTTTAAAGTACGTTAATGGACTTGAACAAATTTTTCTTTTTTGCGCTTAATTGAAATTGTAATGTGACGCCTACGCCCGGGAATCGAAGTGATTCCGATCCCGAACCCTTGCAACCGGCCATCTGGAAATGCCCCTACACCGTGGCCATCGAGAAAACTATGCCACTGGCGACAACTGGAGAGGCACATTGCCGCCATATGGCGTGCCATTCCACACACAGCTGTTTTGTCCGATGTGACAACCGGGTGATTTTGACAGCCACATGGAGGCGAAGGAGTACACATGGACGACGAGTGATCAAAACGTCATTAGGACACCTTGAAGTGTTTTTATTCATTTTCTGAACGAAATTGCTTCGGAAACCATCAATAAATACCTCAGCATAAAGACCAGATCATTCTTCGACGAACATAGCAACTATTGTGATATACGTAATAATTGTGATGCAATTTTTCGTCAATTAAAAGTTTAAGAGTTAACCTCTCTCTCTAGGTTAGTGTTGTGTCTAAAAGAAAAGAACGCGCGTCCCGGCTGTGTAGAATGAAAGAAAAAAGACCGGAGGAAATAGGAGCCTTGGACAAACCTGAAGCTTTGCACTCTGGTAACTATTCTTCAAAATGCTTGTTGTAGTTCTTGGGGACTTGCACATTCCACATCGATGTAGTAGCCTGCCGTCAAGATTTTAAAAGCTATTGGTTCCTGGGTGCATGCATCATATCGTATGTACCGGCAATTTATGCACGAAAGAAGATCAACAGGCTCAAATTATGAAAGAGGTTAGTTTTGTTAAGAAAGACTTAGAAAGTATTAGCAATATTTTGTCTAGTGTGAGCGGAAAGGCACAAGAAGATAACAGTCAGGCAAAAGGTGACCATGCGGGTGAAAGCAGCAGTGCTGAAAAACCATCAGCAGTGGCAGAAGTTGAAGGCTTTAGTAATAGCATAACTGCATCTAATCACTTCACCTTGAAATATTCAACTCCAGTTTTCTCGTAAACTTCTTCTAATGTTAAATATTGCGGCGGATTCAGGGAAGCAATATCAAATTACGCGCTAAACTAGTTAACACGTCACTTTGCGAGTTTGCAAAACAATTGAATAAATACCGAGATCAACTAAATTGATACTGAAGGCGAGCCGAACAATTGACAGTTGGGAGAACGTCAAATATTGCAATTCACTTCGCTTGCCGGGGATCGTTTGTCAACGAATGGTGGGTGAGACTTTCTGCTAGAACGTTAGACGCTAGACAACGAATTTTTGGCGATATGAGATTCGGTCTAGCTGATATGGAACAGGTCACCGATGTCAACTGCCGAGTTGAATTTAAAGTGCTTGAGCTCGCGGAGAGGAAGTTAATTAAAGATTAATTCTTTCGAGGTGTTTGTTTGGTGGCTAGAATAAAAATTGGATTAGCAAGCATCTGAGATCTAAGCGCGGTTAGGAAGGTCTTATCTTAGCCAATGTGTTAAGGGGCCCTGCGGTATATATACGAGTATATCTAATGTGCAAACACTAATTTGTTGAGGCGTTTAATTTTTTTTTGTAAGAACCCAAATCTACTGTCGTAAAAAAAACAAATTTCTCTTATGTATTTCTTTGGATGGCGTTCTTGTTTATATTTGAGCCATATGGCGCTAAATGACGCTATTAGAGAGCTGACGGTAGCCGTACAACAACAATGAAGGCGGCGAGTCTTTATATGAGCTCACTTTGTCCAATAATGTCATGAAAAATTTTGGTCATGAACCTACATTCCGAACCTCCAACGCAGCGTTTAAATTGATAATAGAACATTACATATACCTTTCGCTAAATGCAAGGCGGGACTCTGCAGGAGCGTTTTTGAGTAAAAATATCAATTTACTCTATACATATAGGAAAGCCTATAAGATGAAATAAACATGCATCAATATCAACTCCCGACCGAATCCTAAAAGTAAATTAGAAAATTTCAACGATTGATTTTTCCATATCGGCATTTCTCTCGAAATACTGAAACACTTTCTATCTTTCCACTTAAGATTGAAATTAAGCAAAAATTCAGAAATTTAATTCTAGAGTACATTTACATGAAAAAGGCCTTGATTTATACAAAAGAAAAATAATATAATGTTTTAATGTTTAATTTCAGTTTTTGAATTAGTTCCTTTATTTGATTGTTTTGTGATGATTCATTTGTTGATTTTTTAGTATGGACCATTTTTGGAAGTTTTATTTCTGGTTTATAGAGCAGATAAGTTTAAAGGCCACAGATGCTCGTAGATGTTGCTCAATAGATTTCAAAGTATTCCCCCTCAATATAGTACTTACCCTTTGAAATAACTTGTTTTCATCTGCCAATTTAAAATAATGTTTTTATACGATGGAAGTTATCGAGAGACCATTTTAATTTAAAGGGGCACTAAAATTATACTGTATGAATCTCGCTAATTAATATTTATTATAAGTATCCAGCATTGGCTTTTGATTTTGTATCCTTTTGGGTTACAAACTATTAAGACCTTACGATTTTTATTTTCAATCCGTTACTAAGACTTAATGGAAAGAAGAAATTAATAAGTATTGCCCGAATTAAAAATGAAAACTGATGGTCAATTTGACATATTTAGATGAGGGTTAAAAATCGTTGGACAATTCCTTATCTTAATTAATATTCAAGGAATTTATAAAAAAAAGAAAAAACGCCCGAGTGTTTCACTTGTATTAACTTATACACTATCAAAAAAAAGAAAAAATTGTGTCAAACAAGAATAAATGATATTTAGTACTTAAATAGAATAAGCTAACAAATTACATATAAATTTAATTCTATGTAAACAAAACTAAAACGAACTCAAGAGGTATAAACAATAGGACTAGTGTAAATATAAAACCAAATATTCAAGTATTTAATGAAGTGCTTCATGAAAAACAAATAACATACGAGTAGGAGAAAGTTAATCTGTAGCTCATACAAATAATTTCAATTTGTTTTATTGTTAACTGCCATTTTGGTAATCATTTTTAATCTCATATTACAATGCATTGTCTTAAGTAAAGATATTTAATCGTAATTCTAATGATAAACACAAGAAAAATTGATGAAAGTAACTATTTAAGGTATTCCAGAATATGTCCAGTTGTAGACTTATAATTATTGATATGAGATCAATTTGCTTGGTTCCGTCCCACACTTTTATTTCTATAACAGCAAAAAAAGTAAACCTTCAATGTTTAACAGGAAATATTACCGTGTGAAGGAAAAGATGTTAATATTTGAATTTATTATTAAATTTTTTTTTTAATCATTTTTTTTATATGAAGTGAATTGCTAAACAGAAAAAAAATAAATATAATTATTAAAAATGAATTGCTAGGATAACCCACGACTTTCCTTTTCAGTGACTCGTTCTTTTTCAGGGGGAACAGAGAGTGTAAGGTAGGTATGCCGTCGCGAGGGTAGGGTTTCGACAAATCCGCGGAAGTCGGTTTCGCGTCGCGCGCGGTACGCGGTACCTTTGATTGTTTTGTCGTTTATTTAGAGTAGGTTTCGTCGGGTTAATTTAAAGTAGCATACTTTTCGGTACCGCGTCGAAAATTCGGGAACGCGAAACGAAAATTAGATTTTTGTACTTTGACTGGTAATGGAAGAAAAATACGGAGTAACGTAAAGTAGGTTTCTTCTCCGTATAATTTTGTTTTCTTTTGATAACGCGTTTTGAAAACGGGCAAGTTCAGGTGGCTGAAAATATTGTAATTGAGCGTAACCCATTCGGAGACCCGCGACCGAAATCCTCTCCGAACTAGCTGGCCGACAAGCAGCCACCGCGTGAATGGGTTACGGTGCACGGATTGGTTGACCTGTTGGTACCATCCGTTGGCACTACTCAGACTTAACGTCTAGAACCGATGAGAGGTCGGTTCCGCGTTCGATCTGGAAAGTAGAAAATCATTACAAATGGCGCCCAACGTGGGGCCTAAAACATCCTAAGGGGGAAAGAACTTCGCGTCTTCTGACGAGTTGGTCCTTTACGGAGGATGTAAGGTACTTTGGTACTCGAGTCCCACTATCAGGAGCAGTGGAGTTGTGTGATACACACTATCAGTCGCTTCACGTGAGTTGTATCTTCCGCTCTCCTTTGTTTGATTTTTTTTTCTCGCGACAGAATCCTTCCGATGTGTTGTCCTAGGTTAACCCCTGTAAGGACCTTCTATTTTCTTGATGGAACTGCCAGTCTGATGGGTTTACCTATCAGCATGGACTCTCAAGAAAATAGAAGGCTACCTTGCCTTTATGTCGCGGAAGGATTCTAACTATTTCTTATGCGTGTTAGACGAGTGGTATCGGTTCAACGTTCGGTGGCGTACGCTGGAGTTGCGAAGCCCGGAATGCTTCCACGCGTCGGGAGTTTTGACCGCGTACAAAGTCGTTACGGTAGCTCTACCACTTGTCTCGTCGAGTCACTTTAACGTAGTTTAGAGACGGTTTTTTGTAATGTATGTGGGTTTAGGGGATATAATTTCGTAAATCGACCGAAAGCACCCTTTCTTCGGCAGATTACCACGCACTCTCTTTTCCCGTTGGAGGAGTCGACCACTGAAAAGGAAAGTGACTGTCAAATATTTTTTTTTTCCCATTAGTACTAGCTCGCCACTATCGGCCACTAATTTAGTTTTAAGTTTTAGTCATACGTAATGAGTAAAAAAAAAAAAATTTAATTT
The DNA here is from genome assembly GCA_963969285.1 of Odontomyia ornata. NCBI lineage: Eukaryota > Metazoa > Arthropoda > Insecta > Diptera > Stratiomyidae > Odontomyia > Odontomyia ornata. The sequence continues at coordinate 454,399,844 of OZ017738.1, read as the reverse complement.
AGGATCGATTTCTAATGCTTTAGCTAATGTAATTAAATAGGAATGGCCGATATTTTGAACTAATTGTTGGGAATGATAAATCGGAATCAATAATACGAGAATTAAAATGGAACAGAACATTAATTTTGTGAAGATGACTGGTATGTAAGGAGCCGTAGGCGGTGAAGTTCCGGCCGCAAGTGTCGTGTCCGAGGTGACACCCATGCCTTCCGCCCACTCCATTGACACCCTCGTGGCGTTGATGAGGGATATGTCGGAGAGGATCGGCAACCTGGAGGGAAAGCTCCAGAATCTCCCTATGAGCCAACCACCCAGTCGCGTGAGAACTCCGCTTGGCTGGGAGCCAAATCCCAGTGTGGCGATGCCCCACTCCCGACAATCCGAGCAATGGATCCCACCTCCAAGGAACTCGGGAATGGATCCCAGAGCTCCCGAATACAGACCGCGACACAGTACCGGACCTCCGTTGGTACCTCTAGCCCCCGAGGCAGTACAGTACAACAGGTCAACAGAGGATGTGATCCCCCCCGGGAACGCATTGACACTTTTTCGAGACCCGACGCCTCGTATCAGGGAGAGTTGGCGCCTGAACTTTACAGGGTTCAACGATATGATATCGGCGGACCGGTTCCTTTTCCGGATTCAGGCGTTGGTATCCAGCACCCTGGGAGGTGATTCCTCGGCCTTCCTCCGGCATGCACATCTTTTGTTCAGCGGCGACGCTGCCGACTGGTACTGGAGCTTTAAAGAATCAACGCCACGTCCCACTTGGCACTCTTTCAGTGCAGCCTTCCGCAATCCATTTGAGGATGGCTTCACTGAGAGAGAGCTAAGGGAGCAAATAAAGAAACGGAAACAAGGCGCTCACGAACCGTTCGACCAGTACTACACAAGTATAGTGAGATTGAGCACTCGCTTGCGAAATACCATGCCCGAGGACGAACTGGTAGAAATTATCAGAGAGAACATGCGCTGGGATCTCCAGAACAGCCTTCTACATTTTCCCATCAACACCATACAGGGATTGCGCCTCTATGCCCGTAGACAAGAACACTTGGATGAGCGGCGAGGTACCTTCCGTCCACAACCTCGCATAACGGGACCAAATCCCCGAAATCATCACACCGCGGAGTTGATGGCAGCGGACCACCTGCTTGCTGATCCAGTACCAATACCGAGGAGCGGAGCACCACCGGAGCTTGAGGACCCAGCATTGATTGATCGACCCTCACTTGAAGCAATTACAAGCCCGACGGTCTGTTGGAACTGCCGACAACCGGGACATCGGTTCTATGCATGTCCAGCGGAGCCGACGCTTTTCTGCTACCGCTGCGGAAAGGCCGACACATATGCACCTGACTGTGCAAATTGCAAAGGGCGAAAAAACTTGCCACCGAGTGCCGCGACCACCCGTCGGCACTCCTAGACCCCGGACGAACCAATCCAGACCCCATCACCAGCTATGACCCAGCTCCCAACATGACTCCAACTCTGCTGACTCGCACCGCTAAACACAGTTCTCCCGAAGTTCCACAACCGACGCCGTCCTCCGCCGAGGCCAACGCGCAGGGAAATGATAGCGAGACGAAAGTTCCTTGGCATGTAAAACCTTGTCATGTCAGGCTGCGGAATTATTTGGCTACTCGACAGCGCATCTTCCATGAGGAGTTGGCTACAAATGTCCCACCGCGAAGCAAGCGAGCCACGCGTCGGATGCGGAGCTTCTGGAGAAAAGTCAGGCAGTCGAGGAAAGTGTTGAAGGACATATACTTAGACGAATTATTGAGGGATGATGTTCGGCCATATGCGTCAGTACACCTCCTGCAAAAACGAGTATCAGGCTTAGTCGATACGGGAGCCAGTGTGAATTGCATATCTGCCGAGTTTGCAGGGGAGGTACTGGCAAAGCACGCGGACCAAATCCGTCATTTCACCTCCTGGTTAAGCACGGCGGACGGAACTCGTCACTCTGTAGTGGGAAAAATTATGACGGATGTCACCTTTAAAGGAGTAACTAAACCCATGGAATTTTTCATTATACCTCAGTTAACCCAGAATCTTTACCTAGGAGTGGATTTCGTTCGAAAATTTAACTTGGCCCCGGCACTATTTTCCGGTTCGACCCTGGAGTCCGTCACCACCGTTCCTGACCAATCTCAACCCACTAACTTATTACGGCATACACTGGATGTAACTCAGCAACTGCGTCTCGACTCGGCTATATCGGCTTTTCCATCGCATGAGAAGGAAGGTTCCACACTATAGATGTGGGGGATGCTAAACCCGTAAAACAGAGACATTTCGCCATATCTCCGGCGAAGGAAAAATCATTATATGCCGAAGTGGATCGAATGCTAGCATTAGGCGTAATCGAAGAATCACAGAGCGCGTGGGCGTCCCCAGTCACCTTAGTGGTCAAGCCGAACAAGGTCCGGTTATGCTTAGATGCCAGACGCTTGAACGCCGTCACAGTCAAGGACGCATACCCTCTACCGTTGATTGAAGGCATTTTGAGTCGATTGCCTAAAGCCCATTTCATCACGAGCTTAGACCTCAAGGACGCCTTCTGGCAAATTCCTTTAGACCCCGGTTCAAAGGAGAAGACAGCCTTCACAGTCCCTGGTCGGCCCTTATATCAATTCGTGACCATGCCATTCGGATTGTGTAATGCCCCCCAAACAATGACGCGCCTTATGGATAAGGTGATACCACCTCATTTGCGGCACCAAGTTTTCGTTTACTTGGACGATCTGTTGCTTATAACTGAGACCTTTGATGAACACATCGACCTGCTTCAGGAGGTGGCTCTACACATCCGGAGGGCAAGATTAACCATCAACATAAGGAAGAGCCAGTTCGTGATGACGGAGGTGAAGTATTTAGGTCACATCATTGGGCATGGCCATATCAAGACCGATCCGGAAAAGACTCAAGCGATTGACGTTTTTCCACTACCCAAGACCACCAAACAGTTACGCCGATTCTTAGGTTTATGCGGATGGTACCAGCGTTTTGTACGTGACTATGCCACCATTACCACTCCTTTGACCGACATGCTGCGTAAGGGACGTAAATTCGTCTGGGAAGAGCCCAGCTTGCGAGCCTTTGAAGAGCTAAAGAAGAGTCTGACTACAGCCCCCGTACTGCACAGCCCGGACTTTGACAAACCGTTCTCAATCCATTGTGACGCGAGTCAACATGGGGTGGGAGCAGTCTTAGTCCAGGTTGCACAAGACGGCGAGGAGAGACCTATAGCCTTCATGTCTCACAAGCTGAACCCAGCCCAGCGAAATTACACGGTCTCCGAGCAGGAATGTCTAGCCGCGGTGTTGGCAGTGAAACGCTTCCGAGCCTATGTGGAGGGACACACCTTTGAAATCGTTACGGATCACGCTTCTCTGAAATGGCTCATGAGCCAGACTGACCTCAACGGCAGATTGGCCAGGTGGGCACTGAAATTACAGGCATTTGACTTCACAATCCGCCACCGAAAAGGAAGCCAGCATGTAGTCCCCGACACCCTATCCAGAATGTTCGCCCCTGAAGGAGCCGAGTTGGTCCAAGAGGACGACAGCCCCCAATTGATCGATTTGGACCATCCTGCCTTCAAGTCAGCAACCTACACACAACTGATTCACACTATCCAGAATCAACAGCCCCAGCTTCCTGAACTGCGGTTGACGGATGGATTTGTTTACAAGCGGATGGGACACGCATCCGGAGAACCCATACAAGAAGAAGAACAGTGGAAGTTGTGGGTGCCCGAAGAATTAACCACTGATCTTATCAGACGGGCTCATGACCACCCAACAAGTGCGCACGGCGGATACGGTCGTACACTTAGGCGGTTGAAAACCTGTTTCTTTTGGCCTAAGATGGCACAACAGATAAAAGAGTACGTAGCCTCTTGTGAGCTATGCAAGTGCACTAAAGCGCCCAACACCATTCTTCGGCCACCCATGGGTAAGGTTGAGGTCCCCGAACGCGTGTTCCAGCGCTTGTACATTGATCTTATCGGTCCTTACCCTCGATCTGCTTCTGGTCACACGGGAGCTGTCATGGTCCTGGACCAGCTCTCTAAATTCCCTATCATAGAACCACTACGTAACATGCACACTGGACCTATAATCAGCTTCTTGGAAAACCGAGTCTTTCACATGTTTGGAGTTCCGGAGAAACTTGTCTCCGACAATGGGGTCCAGTTCACCTCCAGCAAGTTCCGAGACCTAATGTCCAAATACGGCATCATCCACCAGCGAACTGCCGTCTATTCACCACAAGCCAACGCATCCGAACGACTGAATCGTACGCTCATAGCGGCCATTCGCGCCTATGTCCACCCGAATCAGAAGGACTGGGATCGCAAATTGTCCGCCATCACTAGTGCGCTGCGCTCGTCGTACCACGCCACCACCGGCATTTCGCCATATTTCGCATTGTTCGGGCAGTACATGATCTGTCATGGGAGCGCTTACCGGCTATTGCGGCAACTGAAATCGCTAGAGGACCCAATCGTGGTTCTGGAACCGCACGAAAAGCTCCAACTTCTGCGAGATCAACTGCGGGAGAAGATTGAAGAAAGTAGACGGATGGGAGAGGAGCGGTACAACTTGCGATCTCATCCTTCTGGCTTTAAGCCCGGCGACGAAATATATCGTCGAAACTTCCGACAGAGCGATGCCACCCGCCATTACAATGCCAAACTAGACAAGAAATTCGTGAAGTGTCGAGTCATACAAGTCATAAGCCCCACCCGATACCTCATCGCGGACATGACTGGTAAAACCCTGGGAATTTACCACGCAAAAGACCTTAGACGATGAAGTGCAACTATTTCCCACGAAAAACCTTGGCTTACCCCAATCTTTGCCTAGACGAAGACCTCCGAATAACACCCGACTCCCTACTATATAGTCACTGTCGAGTCTTCACGAACATGGTTGTAGCCTATCCTTCGAAACCGACCTTCGACCCGCCACGGCCCTAACCAAGACCTTTCATATAGGAGACGGGATCGTAATTACTTCGATTTTGGGGGGGGGGAATGTGTAATGTGACGCCTACGCCCGGGAATCGAAGTGATTCCGATCCCGAACCCTTGCAACCGGCCATCTGGAAATGCCCCTCCACCGTGGCCATCGAGAAAACTATGCCACTGGCGACAACTGGAGAGGCACATTGCCGCCATATGGCGTGCCATTCCACACACAGCTGTTTTGTCCGATGTGACAACCGGGCGATTTTGACAGCCACATGGAGGCGAAGGAGTACACATGGACGACGAGTGAACAAAACGTCATTAGGACACCTTGAAGTGTTTTTATTCATTTTCTGAACGAAATTGCTTCGGAAACCATCAATAAATACCTCAGCATAAAGACCAGATCATTCTTCGACGAACATAGCAACTATTGTGATATACGTAATAATTGTGATGCAATTTTTCGTCAATTAAAAGTTTAAGAGTTAACCTCTCTCTCTAGGTTAGTGTTGTGTCTAAAAGAAAAGAACGCGCGTCCCGGCTGTGTAGAATGAAAGAAAAAAGACCGGAGGAAATAGGAGCCTTGGACAAACCTGAAGCTTTGCACTCTGGTAACTATTCTTCAAAATGCTTGTTGTAGTTCTTGGGGACTTGCACATTCCACATCGATGTAGTAGCCTGCCGTCAAGATTTTAAAAGCTATTGGTTCCTGGGTGCATGCATCATATCGTATGTACCGGCAATTTATGCACGAAAGAAGATCAACAGGCTCAAATTATGAAAGAGGTTAGTTTTGTTAAGAAAGACTTAGAAAGTATTAGCAATATTTTGTCTAGTGTGAGCGGAAAGGCACAAGAAGATAACAGTCAGGCGAAAGGTGACCATGCGGGTGAAAGCAGCAGTGCTGAAAAACCATCAGCAGTGGCAGAAGTTGAAGGCTTTAGTAATAGCATAACTGCATCTAATCACTTCACCTTGAAATATTCAACTCCAGTTTTCTCGTAAACTTCTTCTAATGTTAAATATTGCGGCGGATTCAGGGAAGCAATATCAAATTACGCGCTAAACTAGTTAACACGTCACTTTGCGAGTTTGCAAAACAATTGAATAAATACCGAGATCAACTAAATTGATACTGAAGGCGAGCCGAACAATTGACAGTTGGGAGAACGTCAAATATTGCAATTCACTTCGCTTGCCGGGGATCGTTTGTCAACGAATGGTGGGTGAGACTTTCTGCTAGAACGTTAGACGCTAGACAACGAATTTTTGGCGATATGAGATTCGGTCTAGCTGATATGGAACAGGTCACCGATGTCAACTGCCGAGTTGAATTTAAAGTGCTTGAGCTCGCGGAGAGGAAGTTAATTAAAGATTAATTCTTTCGAGGTGTTTGTTTGGTGGCTAGAATAAAAATTGGATTAGCAAGCATCTGAGATCTAAGCGCGGTTAGGAAGGTCTTATCTTAGCCAATGTGTTAAGGGGCCCTGCGGTATATATACGAGTATATCTAATGTGCAAACACTAATTTGTTGAGGCGTTTAATTTTTTTTTGTAAGAACCCAAATCTACTGTCGTAAAAAAAACAAATTTCTCTTATGTGTTTCTTTGGATGGCGTTCTTGTTTATATTTGAGCCACATGGCGCTAAATGACGCTATTAGAGAGCTGACGGTAGCCGTAAATACTCGTTGGTCTCCAGTGTTTAATGGTACAACAACAATGAAGGCGGCGAGTCTTTATATGAGCTCACTTTGTCCAATAATGTCATGAAAAATTTTGGTCATGAACCTACATTCCGAACCTCCAACGCAGCGTTTAAATTGATAATAGAACATTACATATACCTTTCGCTAAATGCAAGGCGGGACTCTGCAGGAGCGTTTTTGAGTAAAAATATCAATTTACTCTATACATATAGGAAAGCCTATAAGATGAAATAAACATGCATCAATATCAACTCCCGACCGAATCCTAAAAGTAAATTAGAAAATTTCAACGATTGATTTTTCCATATCGGCATTTCTCTCGAAATACTGAAACACTTTCTATCTTTCCACTTAAGATTGAAATTAAGCAAAAATTCAGAAATTTAATTCTAGAGTACATTTACATGAAAAAGGCCTTGATTTATACAAAAGAAAAATAATATAATGTTTTAATGTTTAATTTCAGTTTTTGAATTAGTTCCTTTATTTGATTGTTTTGTGATGATTCATTTGTTGATTTTTTAGTATGGACCATTTTTGGAAGTTTTATTTCTGGTTTATAGAGCAGATGAGTTTAAAGGCCACAGATGCTCGTAGATGTTGCTCAATAGATTTCAAAGTATTCCCCCTCAATATAGTACTTACCCTTTGAAATAACTTGTTTTCATCTGCCAATTTAAAATAATGTTTTTATACGATGGAAGTTATCGAGAGACCATTTTAATTTAAAGGGGCACTAAAATTATACTGTATGAATCTCGCTAATTAATATTTATTATAAGTATCCAGCATTGGCTTTTGATTTTGTATCCTTTTGGGTTACAAACTATTAAGACCTTACGATTTTTATTTTCAATCCGTTACTAAGACTTAATGGAAAGAAGAAATTAATAAGTATTGCCCGAATTAAAAATGAAAACTGATGGTCAATTTGACATATTTAGATGAGGGTTAAAAATCGTTGGACAATTCCTTATCTTAATTAATATTCAAGGAATTTATAAAAAAGAGAAAAAACGCCCGAGTGTTTCACTTGTATTAACTTATACACTATCAAAAAAAAGAAAAAATTGTGTCAAACAAGAATAAATGATATTTAGTACTTAAATAGAATAAGCTAACAAATTACATATAAATTTAATTCTATGTAAACAAAACTAAAACGAACTCAAGAGGTATAAACAATAGGACTAGTGTAAATATAAAACCAAATATTCAAGTATTTAATGAAGTGCTTCATGAAAAACAAATAACATACGAGTAGGAGAAAGTTAATCTGTAGCTCATACAAATAATTTCAATTTGTTTTATTGTTAACTGCCATTTTGGTAATCATTTTTAATCTCATATTACAATGCATTGTCTTAAGTAAAGATATTTAATCGTAATTCTAATGATAAACACAAGAAAAATTGATGAAAGTAACTATTTAAGGTATTCCAGAATATGTCCAGTTGTAGACTTATAATTATTGATATGAGATCAATTTGCTTGGTTCCGTCCCACACTTTTATTTCTATAACAGCAAAAAAAGTAAACCTTCAATGTTTAACAGGAAATATTACCGTGTGAAGGAAAAGATGTTAATATTTGAATTTATTATTAAATTTTTTTTTTAATCATTTTTTTTATATGAAGTGAATTGCTAAACAGAAAAAAAATAAATATAATTATTAAAAATGAATTGCTAGGATAACCCACGACTTTCCTTTTCAGTGACTCGTTCTTTTTCAGGGGGAACAGAGAGTGTAAGGTAGGTATGCCGTCGCGAGGGTAGGGTTTCGACAAATCCGCGGAAGTCGGTTTCGCGTCGCGCGCGGTACGCGGTACCTTTGATTGTTTTGTCGTTTATTTAGAGTAGGTTTCGTCGGGTTAATTTAAAGTAGCATACTTTTCGGTACCGCGTCGAAAATTCGGGAACGCGAAACGAAAATTAGATTTTTGTACTTTGACTGGTAATGGAAGAAAAATACGGAGTAACGTAAAGTAGGTTTCTTCTCCGTATGATTTTGTTTTCTTTTGATAACGCGTTTTGAAAACGGGCAAGTTCAGGTGGCTGAAAATATTGTAATTGAGCGTAACCCATTCGGAGACCCGCGACCGAAATCCTCTCCGAACTAGCTGGCCGACAAGCAGCCACCGCGTGAATGGGTTACGGTGCACGGATTGGTTGACCTGTTGGTACCATCCGTTGGCACTACTCAGACTTAACGTCTAGAACCGATGAGAGGTCGGTTCCGCGTTCGATCTGGAAAGTAGAAAATCATTACAAAATGGAGAGGTAAATTCCACATCACACTTTTGCACTGGATATAAATTTACTTCCCTAAACAGCTACAACTTTAACAACAGATGGTTCAGTGCAGGGTTTTGATGTTGAGCTTCCAGCTCCGTGATCCGTTGTATCTATTGGGGAGGACTGACACGGTATAGTGATAAGTTCCACTTCAATGAGATTATCACGTCGGCACACTCGCTCTCCACTCCGCTATACACAGTTCAGCCAGCAAGCTTTTGAGCACGCTTCGTGGCTAAAAGTCCAAGTCAACGACAGGCTCATATATTACTGGTATCTTTGAATCCGCTCAGCTACTCAAAATGCCGTGATAAATGCTTGCGGACTCACTATTTCAACCGAAGATAATTTTTCGCTTTTCGCTAGCCTGCTGAGTACTAGCCCAGTCATATTAGGGCTTTCACCTCGGAATGAAAGATAATAAGCTGCAAATTGGTATGAACCTTTGTTTTGTCATTCTAAATGTTGTCTCAAAAGTCAAAATCATTATCGTGTTCGCGTCTCAAGATATTCAAGGTCAAAGGTCACAAAAATTGGTTTTTCGCGAATATCTGGCTTCCTATCGGTTAAATGAGATTTGCATTTATTATAAAAGTTGTAGGCTATAAAATTCCCTACAACTTTTGTTTAAACTTTTTTTTCATACGACCAACCGTTTTGAAGGTAGAGCGCGAAGAGTGCACATCGTACAGTCATATACGGCCTAATGCAAGGTCAAGCGTGAGTTATGGTTATCAGTACGTTATAAAGTCAATTATTTACTTGGAAATTATAATTATTAAACAATGCCTATTATTTATGTACTAACTATTAATTATTTATATTTAATTAAAGTAAGTAACTTGATTTGCAACGGTACAATTTCAAACTAACGAATAATCTTGACTCATACAAAGTGGAGAGAGTGGCCTTGAATACTATAGAACATCTGTCCCGGCAATGAATAGAAAAGGGCATAGGGTAGGGACAAGTATTTCCAGGTATATAAGTATTGAGAAATTTACGCGTTTTAAAGAAAAGATATATAATGTCGTGTTAACTTAAAATAAAACTAAAATATATAATCCAGAATTAATAATATTTTATACTTAAATAGTTAAATATGAATAATTATATATAAATAATCAAGTTACTTACTTTAATTAAATATAAATAATTAATAGTTAGTACATAAATAATATATATAATTATTCATATTTAACTATTTAAGTATAAAATATTATTAATTCTGGATTATATATTTTAGTTTTATTTTAAGTTAACACGACATTATATATCTTTTCTTTAAAACGCGTAAATTTCTCAATACTTATATACCTGGAAATACTTGTCCCTACCCTATGCCCTTTTCTATTCATTGCCGGGACAGATGTTCTATAGTATTCAAGGCCACTCTCTCCACTTTGTATGAGTCAAGATTATTCGTTAGTTTGAAATTGTACCGTTGCAAATCAAGTTACTTACTTTAATTAAATATAAATAATTAATAGTTAGTACATAAATAATAGGCATTGTTTAATAATTATAATTTCCAAGTAAATAATTGACTTTATAACGTACTGATAACCATAACTCACGCTTGACCTTGCATTAGGCCGTATATGACTGTACGATGTGCACTCTTCGCGCTCTACCTTCAAAACGGTTGGTCGTATGAAAAAAAAGTTTAAACAAAAGTTGTAGGGAATTTTATAGCCTACAACTTTTATAATAAATGCAAATCTCATTTAACCGATAGGAAGCCAGATATTCGCGAAAAACCGATTTTTGTGACCTTTGACCTTGAATATCTTGAGACGCGAACACGATAATGATTTTGACTTTTGAGACAACATTTAGACTGACAAAACAAAGGTTCATACCAATTTGCAGCTTATTATCTTTCATTCCGAGGTTGACCCCTTTTTTTACCTAATATGACTGGGCTATACGAGCTTTGTCGATTTTCCGTTTTCCCAACGCTGAAAAGTACGAGTGATTGCAACAATTGCAGCAAAATTGATGACTTCAAGCACAGTTATGCGATTTCAATGCACTTTGTACAGAACTGTGCCCACTTCCGCGAAGAAATCGTCAATTTTCTCCCTTCGCCTGCTTACCACGAGTCAGAGTCACCACACCTCTAACAGGTTGTTGTTTTGCATATTGCATGAATAAATATCCCGTTGTAATTAAATTATTTTGGGAATACCACGAAACAAACCTTTTTCCGTGTGTGCCAAGTGAGTTTGGCTAATTTCAATGAATTTAAGGTTGCTTTTTTTCTTTCCCGGCGCGGTTTTCGCGACATGCGCCCTGCGTGGCGTTCTGCAGATGACTCATAAGTTTACTCAGAAATTAACTTCGATTTGTTTTGTTGATTCACTCAACAAGTTCTACAATTCCAATCAATGCTGACGGCACGACACTCAATCTTCACACACACTCGCATAGACAACGGTCGAGAAACGTTTTCGTTTATTGGGTCATGAAACCGTACGATTCACTGCACTGCAGTTACCTTTATGGAACCTCAACTATTAAATAATTCGGAAAAACTTCCCAACAAGCATTAACTAAGACGCGATGTTAATAACTTCATACGGCAACGATTCAAATCGCGACAAAACTTATCGTATTCCAAAAGGATCTTATTGGACAAAAATTCACCGATTTATTCGTAGTTCTTCACGATCTCTCGTCGACTCTCTTTCTTCTCGCTTCGCGACGTGACCGCCGTGAAGGTATATCAGACTCCTCATCCGTCCAAATCTTTTCTTTCTTTCCCTTTCTCTCTTGTCGCTACCGGTAAAAATCCAATCAGCTTCCCGTTCAGCTGAACTCGAATGCATTCCATGATGTAATACACCGTTGGCCTGCACTAAATCAGTGTTTCCATATCCTAAATTTCAATGGGCAGATTTACATTTTTTTTTCAAGAAAAATTGATTAAGTAAAGAAAAAATATAAAAGATTCTAAATAGTAATAAAAGTTAAATCTCATGAAGATTATAATTGAAGAAAACGTTTAAAATTTAATATAAAGGAGAATTGATATAAAGTTACATTTGATATAGTAATAAGAAGAAAAATCATTCTACGAATTACGATTACAATGGAAATAATTACATTTTTTTTCAAATCTACCATTAAAATTTTGGATAGGAATTAGGAAGGTTTTCGAGCAGTTTGCTTTTGTGACTGCTCGATTATTACACCATACACAGGAAAATAAAGCCCCAAATGTACAAATCTGTGCTAAGACTCGTGTTATGCTATGGGTACCTATCAAACATACCCTAACGCCGTTGAGCAACGGGTCCTGAAGCGAATAATCGGAGCGAAGCTAGACGGGACCAATGGCGAGTTCGATACAACCATGAGCTGTATGAAATTGATAAATTTTAATCATCTATATTGTAACTTACTGTTTACGGCTCGATGTTTATAAAACTTTCAGAAAACATGTGTTTTATATCAACAAACTTAGATACAGATTTTTGGCAAAGCTCATGCTCCAATTTTATAGATGAAAACGTAAAATTCATAAAATGGGCTATTTTTAACAAACTCTGCCGTAGACGGTCCCAAGCCCGTTTGAGAAAGGAGGAGGGAACCACTTGTTTCCCCAACCCATAGCTTCTATGATTCCTCATCCCAAACCCCCCAGTTAAACGGTAGTAAATGCACTGGGGGGTCGCACATTGGGTTTACTGGTTCCCCAATACTGTGACATTAAATCCCGAGAAATGTTAATAACTGTAAATACATCTACAGCTCTGCTACTAAATCCTACTTACACCTCCTTTGAGAGGACGTAAGAAGGTGAAGGCGAATCTTCCGCGCCTGATAACGGAATCGAAGTAATAACCATGCCGCCGGAATGGAGGTTGGGCGACGACCTAACTCCCCATCCCTGGAAAACCTTTAAATGTTTCGAAGCCTGCAGATAGGCCTCGGAATGGATTGGACTCACGGCAAACGACTCGCAAACATGTCAGATCACTCAATCACCCTGGCGATGTTAAGGACCTTCTACAACAGGCCAGTCAATATCAAGTAAAAATACTGGTAGTTCAAGAAACGAACTGGACTGGAAACGACATTCAAGACATGAGATCGCACACAATATTCAAAAGTGAGAAGCCTACTGGAAAAAGAGAATTCGGAGTGGCCTTCATTGTGGGTAGGGAGTTCAAATCGTACGTTATTGATTTTAAGGCAGTCAATGAACAGTTATGTGTGATCCGTAATCAAAATTTGGCTGATAAATTTTCACGCCCCGACCAAAGAAAAGGACGAAGAAACGAAGGAAACGTTTTACAATCACCTGGAAAGACTGGTCGACTTATTGCCCACAAACGACACAAAAACTATTCTGGGTGATTTCAACACTAAGGTTGGCAATGAGCTATCTCATCGGGGAACGCCTGGAGGATATAGCCTCCACGATGAAACAAATGACAACGGCCAACACCTGATTGACTTTGCATGTAGCAGAAATCTAGTCATACGTTCGACTTGCTTCCCACATCGACGCAGTCATAAAATGACCTAGGTATCACCGGCTGGCAACACACAAAACCAGATCGATCATGTTCTGATCCAACAACGTTGGGCCTTGAGCATAATTGACGTCCGTACATACCGAGGAGCCAGTTGGAACTCAAATCATTACTTGATCAGATTAAACTATCGATGTTGTATGTCAAAGGCATATTCGGCGAAGACCAGCCCGGTACAATAATTTGACATTGAAAGGCTTCAAACGGCGTCTTTGGCAAAACATTTCACGGAGACCATCGATAACCAGCTGGCTCCTATCTTATCAGACGCATCGTTAAAGACGAGCAACGAACTTTGGATAGAAGTGAAGGCAGCTATCAGGACGGTGGCAGAACAGACGATCGGACCTCAAGCCCGGCGCAAGAGGAATGATTGGTTCAATGATGAGTGCCAGAATGCGTTAGATAAAAAGAACCAGGCGTACAAAGAATATGTAGGTAGGAAAACCAGGCCCGAAACCCCACACTCTGTCGTGATGACTTCGGCAATATCATCGCTGATGAAATCAAGATTAAGGAAAGATGGGCATAATTTTCAAGAACCACCTTACTCCTCCGCACGGCTCCAGAACATTGGAGTCGATAGATGTCTGCGGAGAGCTCCCATTGGTCCCACCAACTTTGGATGAAGTTTGGTCCATCATCAAAGCCCAAAAGAATAATGAAGCGCCGGGCATCGATGAGATTCCAGTGGAGCTCATCAAATATGGTGGCAGTAGGGTTCATCAAGCTATTCACAAAGTTACCCAGTACATTTGGCAACAAGAACATATGCCGAAAGAGTGGAGCCAATCAATTATACTCCCTATCCACAAAAAATATGACAAGCTGCAGTGCGAAAATTATAGAGGCATATCACTACTTTGTATGGCGTACAAAATATTTTCTAAAATCATAGAAAATAAAATCGGATCATACGCCAACAGTATTATCGGGGAGTATCAAGGTGGTTTTAGGGCAGGTAGATCAACAACAGACCAATTGTTCACGGTCAAGCAGATACTTGAAAAATGCTGGGAGTTCAACATAGACGTACACCAAATTTTCGTTGACTTCAAGCAATCATACGACAGTATTGATCGTAACGTACTGTACCAAATAATGCTTGTTTTCGGCATCCCAGCGAAATCAGTCCGTCTTACCAAAATGACAATGACGTCGATGACCTCCCAAGTCCGCATCGATAACCAACTCACCGATGCCTTTGACACAAATATCGGACTAAAGCATGGAGATGCGCTGGTCCCATTGCTATTCAATTTGGCTCTGGAGTACGTCATAAGGAAGCTACCTGTCGACACGCGAGGAACATTACTAAACAAGTCGAACCAAGTGGTAGCCGACGAAATCAACATTCTGTCACGGTCGTTAACAACTGCCAAAGAACTTTTCCTCAAACTCGAACGCGAAGCAAAACTGGTAGGGCTACAAATCAATGAAAATAAAACAAAGCTCACGACACGGTCGAGAAAAGATTCCTCAATCTGTGATAAGACCTGTGTTATACTATGAGTATCAAACACGAACCCTAACCCAAGCATCCGCAACATAGTGCATTCACCTAGTACCCACACCTTTCATTTACCCTGTGTTGCACACTTTCAGAATTTTCCCAGGGGCACGTCAGCTGATCTGGGGCACGTCAGCTGAGCCCAGGCCTGGCACGCTCAAGAAACAAAGGAATACGCAAATAAAATTTCTGACGCACGTGTTCTTTTACGCATTTCAAACATGGGAGTGCTGCCAGATCCTAATAAAAACTAAAAAATTTCATGAAACGAATTTGTTTTTCTGGAAATTCATTGATTTTTGGAGATATGGTAACCCTGAAATCTCTCATCGAAGCACATGCTCATATCAGGGCTGCCAGATATACGTTTTTTAACGTATTATACGTTTTTTCATGGGTTTCCGAGAGCACTACGTTTTTTTATACGTTTTTCAGACAAATACGTTTTTTATGCGTTTTTGATACAAAACTGTTCTTTTTTACATCTTCCTAGGGATTTTCAGACTTGTCTCACCACCGACGACTATTGCCAAGGTGCGATATGTAACCAAGGTACTTCCTCTCTCTCCCCCTCTCGCATTTCGCATACATATAATATATATGCCTGATTTGAGCCTGACATACCAGACACCGGCGGTTTCACAAGTTATGGTTTTGTGGTTTTAGTGATAATACAGCTTTATATCGAGTGTTTGCAGTGTTTAATTCACAATAGTTCACACATTGCTTCACATCGTTTCATATGTTTTTGTTTACTTTACATTGTCAAGTGTCGAGAATAAATAGTTTCACTCGAAATTCTAGAAGCTCAAGTGCAAGATGGAAAATGATCACGACGAAGAAAATTCTGAAGAATCAGATAGAGAAGAAATTTCTACGGGAACGTAAGTCAAAATTCTGTATTTCGTATTATCTGTTTTCGTTTTCTTGTCAGTTTAAAAAGTTGATAATTTTTGTGTTGACAGGTCCAAACGAAAAGCATTAGGGAAAAGGTATTGAGAAATATTTTTTTTCCCAAATTATCAATTTTTTCTGAAATATGAAATTCTCATACTCATAAATGTTATAGAAATCTTCAGCATTATACGTCAAAGTGGGAGGCAGATTTTCCTTGGTGTACGAAATCTACAGCAGGTTCGTTCTTCAAAACATTTTTGATAAATTAATATTTGATTTTTTACGTCTAATTTTGAAATATAAATTTAAGTTGCAGGCTCTCTTTTTTTTTGCTGCAAATGGTGCAAGCCAGCCGAGAAACCTCGAGCTTGCGCACATGCAGGACGCACAGCTCTAGCTAATCACGCTAAAACTGAGAGCCACATTGCTGCTGCAAAAACCAAAGCAACTGCGGGTAATGTGGCAAAATTTTTTCAAGACGCGGCCGACTCTAACCTTGAGGCTAACGAAGTGTCGCTCAAAATCGCTGCCTTCATTGTAAAAAAAACCTGCCAATAGCGATCTCGGATGAGTTGACAGAGCTCATCAAAAGCATGAAGTGCAAACCTGAAACTTTGAGGCAGGTTACTCGCGGTCGCACTAAATGCACTCATCTCATCCGTAATGTCATGGGCCAGCAGAACCTGGAGCTTTTACTCGTCAAAATGAAAGAGAGTTACTTTTCTCTCATTATTGACGAGTCTACAGACATCTCCACTTCCAAACACCTTGTCCTCTGCGTGCGTTTGGACAGCAGTGAAGAAGGAGTAACTGATGGAATTCTGGCCCTTTTAGAGGTGAGTTTCATTCAATGTTTGACTTTTTTGTGGTGTAATAAAAATGCTAATTATTAGAAAGACAATCGTGTGAATTCTCATAATAAGAGATTGCTGTGCATTAAAAAATTAATTTAGCGCATTGAAAAAAATTGAGGAAAAAAAATGCTAGAAAAATGAAAGATAATAATGTAAAATGAAAAAATATCTTAAATATTTTATTGTTTTTTTTGTGCTTAAATCAAGTCTATGTTTATGAATGTCTGAATGAGGATAAAAAATCCTAGAAAAATAAAAGATAATAATGGACAATGAAATAACATTTTCAATATTTTATTGTTTCTTATTTATTTGAATTTTACTCTGTTTTTATTAATTTATGAAAACAAAATAAATATCTAAAAAATAAAAAAATATACAATTACATAAAATTCTCACATGAAAGACGTAAATATACGAACAATTTTTTGAAAAACAAAAAAGCTTCTGATTACATTATTAGAGAAATTGGTTTTTAATAAATAAAAAAAAGTCAATTTGTTAACGATCTATTCTATCAAGTTATTTTATTTTTGGCAGGTCACACAAGCTGATCATCAAGGGCTTTATGATCTGATTGTCAAATTTTTCGAAGACAATGGTGTCAACTATCATCAAAATATGGTGGGCTTCGCCAGCGACGGGGCAAGTGTCATGTTTGGCATCAACACGTCAGCCGCCGCCTTGTTACGCAAAGAGATCCCCTGTCTCTTCACAATGAAATGCATCTGTCATTCCCTGGCCCGAGCTGTCTCCGTGGCTTCTGAGTTATTTCCTCGGGAAGTTCAAGAGCTTTTGTCTAAATTATACAACTATTTTAAACACAGCAGCAAACGCCAACATGAACTGAGGGAAATTGAAAAACTGCTGGATATTCCCGAACGGAAGTTACTCCGAATTTTCGCAATTAGATGGTTATCCCTACTGCCTGCTGTTAAAGTTACCATCTTAAAATACGATGGTCTTTTTGAGTACTTCCAGATTGAAGCACGGAACCCCAAAAACACGGAAGCTCAGCGCGTTTTCAATGTTTTGAGCAAAACCTTCACAAAGTGGTTTTTGCAATTTTTGAAATTTGCACTGACACTTGTATGTGCGAAAAACAAAGAATTCCAGGCAGAGAAGCCCAAAATTCACGAACTGTACAAAAAAATGGAGATTCTTTTCAAAGCAATCATTAGTTGCTACTTGGACAAAGAGTACGTCAGAGGAATGTATTTGGAGGAAATCCAAGACCCAGAATCGCAATTTTTCACGCAAACTGAAAAAAATCGAAAACATTGGGTCCCACTCAGAGAATTGGATCTTGGTCCAGTGCTGCCTTGCGAAATCAAAAAATGGTTAAAAGAGAATCCGAATTATCCAGTTCAAAAAATTGGCGAATTCAGAATGACATGCAGAGCATTTTTGATTGGTCTGGGAAGATAAATCTACAAAAGATTTCCATTCAAAGAACCAAGTGTCCTGATGCTGAAACACCTGGGTTTCATGGAGCCATCCGTTTTGAAGAATCTCAATAATCTCTCAGATGTGGCAAGTTTTTTTCAAATGGACGTCGAAGCAGTTCACGAGGAGTTTCTCCTACTTTTGGTGACATTCGACGCAGAGCCCAACCACGGCATCAGCCTTGAAGAATTCTGGAAAAAAGTTGCAAATTCCAAATTGCACGATGGAACACTTGAATTCCCCAAGATAACAGAGATTGTCCGAAGAGTTCGTGTTTTGCCTCATTCCTCAGCGAATTGCGAGAGAATATTCAGCCATATCAACCTCAGCAAGACCAAAACACGCAACGCCCTTGCAATGGAAACTTTGACAGGCATACTGCATACGTCTGCCTTGTTGAAAAACAAAAAAGCGCATGAATTCAATTGCAAAGAACTTTCCAAGAAAGTTGGCAAAACGATGTATCACAAATGATTATATTACTGTCGATATTTTTGTTGAAAATAAAACTTTTTGACTACAAAAACACTTTTTTTGTTGACAATTTGAATAAATTTATTTCAATTTTAATTGAATAATGATGAATGTAACATGGAATGATTCACTCGTTTCAGGTTTTTCGAATAGTGCCTAGAATGAGGCTCTCAATCAATCATCATGCAATACCCTCAATAGATATACATCCATTCTTGATTATATATCCACATAATCCTTGAATTTTTGTGAAAAAGCACTTTTGACAAATCTGATTGCAACAATTGCTTATGGTTTGCACCACAACCCTCCGATTTATTAAAATTACTCGATTATATTTTTAAATATGATATTTATGAGAAAATCAAAATAAAATGCAATCCTCAAGTTTTGCTGGAAGAGCTTTTTTGACCAACATGTAAATGTACGAGTATATATTTTTTTTATTTACATATTTTACATTTTTTTTACTAGGTGTAATTGTAATCAATAGTCTTATTTATTTGTTGAGTATTTTGCGATAAATTTTTTTCACGTCAATTTTTAGTAATTGATTGTCGTTATTAATACATTTTGTCGTCTATTTAAGATAAATAATGTATGTAATGCGTGAGTACAATAAAACCGTGGTTTCAAATGTAATTTATTTCGCAGAGATAATCGGCTGAGAGGGATGATAAACCATTCTATAGAGTACATCCTACATATATATACTACTACTACCGGCTGTTACATGAGTGCGAGAGAGAGAAAGGACTATACGTTTTTATACGTTTTTTCTGACTACCTCCCCCCACCCTTTTCCCTCACTGTACGTTTTTCAGCCAATTTCGATCTGGCAGCCCTGGTTCATATTCGCGCCACTCCTCGCGTCACCATTTACCTACCTACCTGCTACCGAAGATTTATGGCACGCTGTTCGGCTTGTGTTCGGATTTTGCCGGAGGGTTGATTAAGTGTGGATACTAGTTTAAAGCGACGGGTCCTGTGGTGAATAATCGGAGCGAGGCTTGAGGGGGACCAATGGCGAATTCGATACAACCATGAGCTGTATGAAATTTTTGACGAACCGGAGGTCTCAACGATTGTAAGACTGCGGAAGCTGCAATGGGCTGGACACATGAATCGTATGGACGATCAACGGATACCGAAGAAGGTATTCGTTGGGAGAACTGAAGGCCGGAGGCTAGTGGGGAAACCGAGGAAATGCTGGTCTAACTCGGTCGACGAAGACAGTTCATCGCTGCTCGGATTTTCAAATTGAAGGACGCGGTCAATGGACCGAGACAGTCGGAGGCGCTGTTTGCAGGAAGTAAGGCCGGAGGGGAGAGATGGGCTGGCCCCATTGCTATTCAATTTGGCTCTGAAGTACGTCATACGGAAGGTACCGGTCGATACGCGAGGTACATTACTATACAAAACGAGCCAAGTAGTAGCCTATGCGGACTACATCAACATTCTGTCACGGTCGTTAACAACTGCCAAAGAACCTTCCGTGAAGTTAGATAGCGAAGCAAAACTAGTTGGGCTACAAATCAATGAAAATAAAACAAAGATCATGACGCAGTCGAGGAAAAATACCTCAAATACACAAGATATCACACTTGGCGACTACAGTATCAAGAATGTTAGCGAATTTGTGTATTTACGCACCAAAATAACGAAAACGGGCAATGAAAGAGGCGAAATACGCCGAAGAATACAGCTCGCAAATAAAATATTTTATTCAGTATTGACGATCTTGAAGACCAGCTGCATATGCAGGAGACCAAAGCTCCAAGTATACAAATCTGTGATACGACCTATGTTATGCTATGGGTGTGAAACATGGACCCTAACCCAAGCATCCGCAATATATTGAACGCCTTTAAGCGACGGGTCCTGAGGCGAATAATCGGAGCGAGGCTTGACGAGGACCAATGGCGAATTCGATACAACCGTGAGCTGTGGGAATTTTTTGACGAACCGGAGGTCTCAACGATTGTAAGACTGCGGAAGCTGGAATAGGCTGGACACATGAATCGTATAGACGAATAACGGATACCGAAGAGTGTATTCGTTGGGAGAACTGAAGGCCGGAGGCTAGTGGGCAAACCGAGGAAACGCTGGTCTGACTCGGTCGACGAAGACAGTTCATCGCTGCTTGGATTTCGGAATTGGAAAACGCGGTCAATAGACCGAGACAGTTGGAGGCACTGTTTGCAGGAAGCGAAGGCCCGAGAGGGGCTGTAGTGCTAAGAAGAAGGAGAAGAAGAAGGTATTTGTCAGCAAAACTGAGAAACGAAGACCAATTGGTAAGTTCAAGGAGGGCTGCCGATTCTCTGAACGGTGATAGTAGATTGCTTTTCAGATTTCAAAACTGGAGAACGTGGTCGATGGATTGAGACAGCTGGAGGTGACACCTTTGGAAAGCCAGAGCCCGAAATGGGCTGTAGTGTGTAACAATATGAAGAAATTCTAGCTTGTCAGCCTGAGACCGATGGTTTGTTGAGAGCGTTACTATTCTCAATTTGTACGTTACATGAGCTCGTTTACAGTCTTAGGACTAAAATATTACGACTACTACGAGCATGTATGTACCCAAAATCTACTTTGAGATGCGCTAAAAGCAAGGAAGCCCTATAAGTAGTGGAGTCTGTAAATAATTTTTATTAACTGATCTGGATCTTGGAATGTCAGACAAATGAACAAAGTTTGCACTGTCTGTGATCTATTACAGTCAACATCAACTGAATGTGCGGGCAGTCCAGGAAACGAAATGAATGTGTAACGGAGTCAAAGACATGAGATCACACACAATATTTAAAAGTGGTAAGCCTACTGAAAGACGAGAATATGGAGTTGCTTTTATTGTGGATAGGGAATTCAAATCTCGCATTGTCAACTTCAAGGTAGCAAACGAAAGAATGTGTGTGATTCGAAGCAAAGCAAAATTTTTTGAAATTTGGCTGATAGATGTCTACGCTTCGACAGACCAATAGAAGGATGAAACGAAATAATCGCTCAGTAGTCACCTGGTAAGACTATTCCTTTCATAATGATAATACAAATATTTTTCTAGGTGCTTTCAACGCCAAAATTAGAATTGAACTAACCTATTGGATCAACATGCTTCCATAAAGGGGTCTGGGAACCATGGGATGGAGTAACTTTCAACCTAATTTTATTACAGTAAAAATGAACCTGAAGCATATTAGGCGTGCATATTTATCGAGGAGCGAATATTGACTAGGTCCACTACCTGGTCAAATTAATTTACATAAGAGTATGTTGAATGTTAAAGACTTATGTGACAAAGACGAGCACACTGCATAAATTCGAAATGGAAAAGCTTCAAACGGTGTCAGTAGCCAAAAACTTCGAGTATAATCTCGAAAATCAGCTGGCCCTCATCCTGGAAAGCACATTAACAAGAATGCGAGACGGGCTGTGGATGGAAGTGAAAGCGGCACTGTTTGCGGTAGCAGACTAGATTGTTATTTACAAGGTTTAGGAAAGATGAGCAGCATACTTTAAACAACTCCTTGACTCTTCCCACAACCTTAAGCATTAAAGGCACATAAGTACTAGGGATTATTTGCAGTGGTAGATCCGAAAAGTGCGCGAATACATCAAAGAGGGTGCTCCCACCACTTCTCTAGGCGTTTTTAGTCGTTGCTAGCATGTGGTGGAGAATCGGTGTCATCCCCGTATCTTCATAAAGGATAGAGTTTCTGTAGCACTTTTTATTAGGCCATCTGTATTTGGACAGACATTTCTGGAAGATTGGATTTCTTCGGCAGCAGTAGGCGAGATTGTTAGCCATGCATCGGTCTAATAAGAGTTTTGGACATTAAGACCCTAACTTTTGAGCAGACTGATTTTGAAGAAAAGAGGGACGAAATAATTGTGGACGCTGCTTTAGCTTTATTGAGGGTTTTCCTGGCGTGCCTATTCACCTTAAGTCGATTGTTACAATGGACTCCAAGATATTTGATATTTTCCTTGAGAGGAATGATTTCACCAGCAATATGTACTTGCACATTCCTACTTTGAGACACATCAACGCGGTGCCCTCTCCCGCCAGCGTTTCTAAAGCAGTTGCTGGCATTTATTTCCGAGTTGCTAGCATTTATTTCAAGCCCCCAATCTTATAGATATTGAGCGATGTTGTGGACAGAGCGCTGAAACGTTATTTGGGCCATCACTGGGAGGCCATGCGTGATAATGAGAAGAACATCGTCTGCATACATCGCTATATCGATAGTCGAGCAGTTCGGGTGTGGGATATCGTGAAGGAAAAACGGGGACCGAGGATAGAGCCTTGTGGGACTCCCGAGTTTATAGGGATAGGATTTAATGCGAGATTCCCCTGTTTAATTTGGGATGCTCTATCCGAAAGGAAGCTATATAGAATTCTGAGGATTGCAACCGAATAGGATGACATTTTTAATTTGTACTTGGGACCGTTGATCAAAACGGTGCACTCTTTCCGCCGAAGATTGCGGGTGACTCCATTGTGCAATAGCGTTATTGCTTGGTCCCTAGGTCGTTCACGTTCAAATCCAAACTGAAAATCGGGGATCAGGGGATTAGTAATATTGTTAAAACTTCGCGGAATTGTTAGGCAAAAGCGAAATTGCCCTAAGATTATTGATGTTTAGTATTATTGATTGTATAGTATCATCAAGAAGGGGGAGATGGTCTTCCTGCATTTCTTGTGTATTCTGTTCGGGATACGGTCAAGGCCGTGAGATAGCTTCCTATTTAAGGCATTTAGGACATCTTCTACTTCCGTTTTCGAGATGAAAAATCCGGCGAAGACTGGATGTTTTGGAGAGGATGCTTTATTATAACTGAAGAATACAGTTAAATAAGATCCCTCGTATCCTTCCGTCGTTAGTAGAACCTCTGCTTTCGCGTTGTTATTCAAAGCTGTGTTGGATGACACACGGAGATGATACAGTTGTTTGAATTAACCCTCACACGCTACGATCTTGTCAGATTGTGCAGTGAAGACTTCATTCCCTCACTTTATCGGGTCTTTCTCAATATCGAATTTAGAAATCTTAATCTCAGTCTGCTTTTATAGAAGTTGTTGACTTCGGATTTGATGCGTTTTTGGATTTCACGGGAAATGCTTGTTACTCCTCATTCAATCGGTTAAAGCTTCGATGATAAATATGCTTAAGCCATTGGAGCATATGCTTCTGAATTTTTATTAATTGAAGGGTCTCCTGAGTTAGACATCTATAAACCGGGCTGCGTGGTTTCTGGAAGAGGGCATGCTGGTCTAGACACTCGGTAATGGCAGATGTTAGTGCCGATATATGAGAGTCTATTTCTGCGTTCGAGAGAATGATATTTTCCGATGGGAGATTTGGAAGGATGTCTTTGAAGTCTTTTCTGAAGTTTGGCGAGCTTATGGAATTAAACGGTCTGTAGTGAGGTGGGCAAGTAGGAACTGGTATATGTGATCTAAGGGTTATGTTGAGATGAAGGCCATGATGGTCCAATAACGAGCTAACTGTTGAGCAAGTAAAAGGAGTTGTGGGATCATTGAGGTCAGATGATATTATGAAGTTATCCGAAAATGAATTCCCTCTGGGAAATGTTGGGACCCCAGATGGATGCAGAGAGGTGGGCGTCCGCATGGAACCATTGGAATAGGTAGTTCCGATTAGTATTCCTTGTGGAGACCCCCCAGTGTTCGTGTCTGGCATTAAGGTTCCTCCGAGTATAAATGAGTCGTGGGGTGAGGTTGTTGCGAGGCTTTGGTTAAAGGTAAATAGGATCAGGGACTTAGATTGCACGGGAGTTATAGGGAGCCAAAAATTTGCAACGAAGCTCACAATGACAACGCCAAAGTCGAACCGTCTGAAACAAAATGGCGGCCACTCAAATGTCGAAAAACGTGCAGAAATTTGTTATTGTAGTTTTGACCGAGCCCTTCAACCGATGTTGATGAGACTTGGCAGTGTGGTAGAGACTGGAAGTGTCTAATGAACAATGAAAAAAATTCAAAGTCAGCTGTCAAATTTCAAAATGACGGCTAGTCAAAAGTCGAAATTTCAAAAGCTTCTCACTATTTTTATTCGATTTGTTTGAAACTTGATATTACGATAAGTATTACTGATTATTTTGATGATAATTTTAGTGCAGGTTTCAAACTTGCAGCTAAATTTATTCTTCCCGTGAACCTTGTTGAGTGGAACTGAATTATTAAAAAAAGAAAATATCGGTTACATTCTTTTTATTGCACCATACACATTTAATTTTTTCAATTATTTTCGTATAAAACTAGTTTCATTTACTCTCCACTTAAATTATCTATACTATTTTCAGAAATATCATTTCTATTGTCTGCATTCTCAACAGGCCGACCGCGATTCCTACGTCCTTCTTCCCATTCTTTTCGATGCACCTTTTTTCTATGTGCATGCATATTGGCATGCGAATTGAAAGTTTTAGGACAATGCGGACACGTATATAACACCTCGCCAGTGTGTGTAGTCATATGCTCCTGCAAAATGTAAGGAAAGAAGAGAAATGTAGATAATTTGCGCGTTAGTTTATCGAAAGTTTCTTTTAAGAATTTTCTAAATGCAAGTCATTAAAGAAAAGATAATTAATAGAATATCAAAAAGATTACACCTACTTTCAATACGATGGCTTTTTTGAATGCTTTCTCACATACACTGCATTTAAATATTCGCTCTGACGAATGAACATAGCGTATATGACTACGCAGAGCTCCCTTGGAAGGTGCTACTTTGCCGCACACAGTGCATACATGCTGATTTTGTGCTTCTTGGTGGCGCATTATATGTTTTTTCAGGCTAAGTTGATGTTTAAGCCAAGCTCCGCATATTTCACATTGAACTTTCGGTTCTGTTACACCAGCATGCTCGAGTTGGTGTTTTGCGAAAAGCCGTTTTCCGCGTATCACCTTGGCACAAATATGACACATTTGTGCATATGCATTTTCATGAACATAGCGCCGGTGCGTCATGAGTAGATTCTTTGTGGGAAATCTAAAGAACACAAGATTAGATTATCCAAATGTAAGCATTCAAAAGAAAGTCAAAAATTAGTCGTTCTAGCAGATTCTACTTACGCCTTCCCACAATCTTCACAAAAGTATTGCCGCTCATCCTGCGGCATATGAATGAATTTATGTTGATCAAGCAAATATTGCTTGGCAAATCGTCGCGGACATTGCTCACATCGATACTTCTTCGCATCGTCCGATTCATGTCGGATCATATGATTTTTCAGACATTGTTTATCAGCAAACACCTTATTGCATTCATTACATCTGAAAAATGTAATGTACAATATAATTTAATTATTTGACACAATATAAATAATATAAATTAGTAAATCAAGCAATATCCTTCAAATAGCAAACTCACTTACATATAGAATTTCTTAATTGACTTAGAAAATAATTATCATGTATTTAAATTTGCCGTCATTTTCGTAATGACCAGTCCATATTGCAAGCCATTTCCGAAATTTTGTTGAAAATTTGAACATATCTGCAGTGTTCAGGCCGCAAAGAAACGCCAACCTCCTCAGTATCACATATTATTGTTATCATTGTAAAATTTTCAATCGACTACAACTTTGTTGTTTGAGTACCGATTGCTATATGCACCTATCATGAAGACAGCTGAATATATTTCGGCAAATTTAAGGGGCCTCTCTAGATTCTATGGTCCACAAAGCAAACTATTACTAACAAAGTTTACCAAAGTTTGACTTCGAGGTATTTGTTGCTACGAGTATGATTTTCTGCGATTTTTTGGCTCCCTCTATACCATTGCGACTCTTTAGATACTCAATCTTGAAAGTTATCGTCAATACCTTTCATTTAATATCCATGTCAGCTACCTTTTGAAAAAAATCTTTTAAAGGGATCATTCCTACATATGGCCAAAACTTGAAGAGGTTGCCAATTTTGATCTACATACAAAGTTTCATAGCTATGGCTGTAATAGAAGAGACGGATAGACTGACAGACGCTCGGACAGGTCACGAAACCAATTGCTTTTAGTAAAGATATTTCAAAGATCCCTTAAAACGAAGACATATATTCTCGTTTCAATTGGATTTTCCACAAAACATTAACTTACTTGAAGTAATCGGGGTCCAAATGTTTGTTGACGTGATCTAAGATTAAAACTCGCTTGTATAATTTTTTATTACAACACATTACGTAGCCTTTCCGTCTGTGCACATTTCTGTAGTGTCTTTTAACTTCTGCAAATGTTGGATAATCATTGCCACATAAATCGCATTTCAGTTTCATGTGTTCAGCTATTTTCAGATCGTCTTCTCGAGATTTCAACATATATTCATTCGTATGTTCTCGTTGCTCTGGCTTCAATCTTCCCTTATCTTTTGATTTTAGTGCGATCGTTTTTCGTCGTTTCCTTCTCTGCATTATCAATGGTTCATTATCACTATCTTCATCATTGTTCTGATCACGAGTAACCGAAACATTTTCTGCAGATTCTATCTTGATGAATTCTTCCAAGTTTTTCTGAGCTTCTAAATAGCGGCTCCGTCGAATTTCTGAGTCTTTCTCATTGAATTCATCTGCGTTTGAATTTTTATTTTCAACCAACACCACCTCGCGTTCCACTTCGCCCACTATAAGAAAAACATAAATTCTTTTATTTTCCTAACGCAGATTCTACTGTAGAATGAATGCCACGAAAGAGTATTTTCACTTACCCCCCACTACACATTCAAATTGAATTATTTCATTCGATGTATCTCCTTCCAAAACATTATCCTCACACTGCTTTTCACCTTCAACTGCCCATAGGACATAATTAAGATCTTATTAATCCGGAAAATAAACACATAAGCAAATTTACCAATGAAATTTTCTTCGTCCAACGAAGGTTGTTCCTTTATTTCTATCACAGAAATTTCGCTCCGTTCTTCGTCACTCGAAAGGTTCTCTTTGGTTTCATCATTCTCGTCGAGTTTTAGAAGGACCTGTACGCCAGCATCAGCTAAGTGAGTCTGATGATGATTTTGCCTATTCTCCTGCTTCACGGAAAACCTTTCAGATAACTTACGGTGAGCCTCTTCAATACTTAAATAATAAACGTGAAACGATTCAATTCGCCACCAACATGTACTGCAAATCATATCCGATATTGGATCATCAGATTTAGGCTGTAAAAGTTAATTTCAATCAAAAGGATCATTCTATTGTTCCTTGTGTTTACCTGGAACCAGAAGTGTTTTGCTATTGTCGCCGCTATGTTCAAGTCATTGTTTTGTACCTCGAATATTTTTAGTGCTTCAGTAGCATCTAATAAACACATTCGACATAACATTTCATGTAATGAAGCCCGGGGACTTAGAAATATTTAACGTTACACCCCAGAATTCATCTAATTTGTTGTCATACAATACTATAAATTTGACAGTAAGTTAAGGTACTCATACATGCTAGCTAAGTGACATTTGTTATCAGTTGATAAAAACTAGCGCCAAAAAGTTCTTAGGTAGCGAATCTCGTTTGATATTTAGTCTGGTTTGAGAAGACGTTACAACGTTCAGTTGAGTAAATCTGCAAGTGATGCTATTTTATTTGTTCACTTGTGAAGTTATTAAAATATTGTATGTCGGAGTCCAATTCTTTTACTACGTACAGGAAAACATCAGAGGTTTGCTACCATCAGACGAAGATGAAGTTTTCTTTATTCTTCCTAAAACACACGCGGTCGAAAGCATCTTGACAGTTTAAATTTTTTAATTATAACTGCGCCCCTATGACCGGGGTAAGAGAAAAAGCAATGCCCCCTCACACAGGCCCGAAAGCGGGTGCATGACGTCACAATGCGCACCAGGACCAATCGATATGTGATTTTAGACCACTTATACAGCTTTTGACAGTTCCCACTGTGACGTCATGTACGTTAATTGCTTTCCTTTCAGGCCTGAGCGGCCTGAGTGAGCAATTGTTGGAAAAGCCAATTAGCATAAAACTACTAGAAATTGAAGAATCACCCTATTAAGTTAGAGAAGAAACGTATTGTTTACCTTCTCTTGTCTTTTAGATGCTTTGGCAGATGATCCAAGAATCAAGCCAAAAGATTAAAGAATAAGTACCAGCTACATTACGATAATTTAATAGAAAAGTATCAAGGGGGCTTTCGAAGAGGTTGGTCTATGATTGACCAGGTATTCCCAGTAAAGCAGAGGCTAGAAAAATACTGGAAATGTGATATCGATGCGCACCAGCTTTTCGTAGACTTTAGATAAGCGTACGATAGTATCGATATAAATGCATTCTTCAAAATAATACTTTACTTCAATTACCCAACTAAGCTAGTCTACATGGTTAAGGTTATAATGGTGACCGTAGAGTCTCAGGTGAAAGTCAACGGAGAGGTAATGTAATGATCACCAACATCTGAAATTACAAAACAATAAATAACACAAAACATTAATTGTAAATCATATCCAATAATTCATTTATCAAAGCATATGCAATATTATCCAATAAGTAGAACATGCTTGAACTGTAATGCAATGCTTACCTGATTAATCAACACTCAACAATTCTTGGCTTTTACTTTCTTCCGTATTCTGAAAGATAAAAAAAAAAACATTGCCATGTGCATTCTTATGGTCAATGCATATGCACTCGAAATCACAAGAATGTATGACCGTGTGAAAAGGTTACATAATGCATGCATTAATAAGTTGCATTGATTGTATCGATGGATCGGATAACAAGTGCTTATGAAAAGAAACAAATGAGGTGTTAATCGATTTGTGGGTCACGAGACCACACAATTGAGTGTTGACTAATGAGGGCATAAGTAACAAATTATGTGATTTATGTTTTTAGAAATTATATAAATAGTTTGTGAATTGGATTATTATAGCTGGCATTTATTAGAATACGTGCGAACTCTTTCTGTTCAATACTTACTTTAGCTGGACTGTTCGGCTGAGCTTAGCAGATTTGTGTAGCATAGAAGCTGCTTCGGTGCTAAGATTGTGTAGCATAGAAGCTGCTTCGGTGCTAAGACTAAATTTGGCCAGATTGTATCAGGCTAGACGATTCTTGGGTAAATATTGATTTTAATTTGTAAAAGGGCTAACTCGACACTAAGATATAGCTTCAAGATAGAATCAGGTCTAAGGCAATATAATATTACTCTGGAACATGTTGTTAGAAAGACATCAGCACTGCTGATTTAGCAGATACTATGGGAACGTTACTATCCAAGTTCACACAACTCGTAGCTTCTACTAATGACATCAACACCATATTTCAATCAATTCCAAATGCTAAAGAAGCCCTTTTGAGTCTAGAATCAGAAGCAAAACAAATAGGTTTGAAGGTTTATGACCCAAACATGAAAAATACACCGATTCGACAAAACTTAACATTAGGTGACTATAAGCTTGAACATGTGGATGACTTCAAGTACTAAGGAGTCCGCCTTAACCAAAAGGCTAGTGAGAAGGATGAGATCTGGCACTGGCATATTGGTTTGAAGACCCTATTATTTTCAAAATATTGATAAAGTCGATTCAAAATCTTTGCATTTCTTGAATTCCCATTCATATTTTAACCTCTACATTGCTGACGCAAGACTTGAATTCACATTTAATAATCTTCAACGGAGACTTCAAGTATTTCCTTATGATAGCGACCATAACGCAATCATAATTCAAATAAATCATCAAAGGGATGAGGTCCTCCTAATTCCGTTTCGAAAGGGAAATCATTGACTGTATTTAAAAAATGGATCGGGCAAAGTTTCTCGGAAAATTTAATCGACCCAATGGGTCCTAATGAGACAATCTAATTAACGATGAAATGAATATCTATTTGTCGAAGTTAGAGAATTTCACATTGGAAACCATTGACAAATTTGTTGCCAAGATTAAACATCGAAAAAATATGGAAGAATATGAAACGTCAATCATTTCAAGGTTGAAATGATTTAAAAGCCTTCTTCTCACACACGTGAAGAATATTTATGGGTAATTTCTGGACTACAATCATCCCTCGTTGACTTTTTTGAAATTGCACCTTAAGATAGTCAGGAAGTTAATCCGTTCATCCTACAGGAGTGAAGTCAGCAACCACTTAGCTCACAGGATAACAAGTGGCGAGTGAAGGTGTTGACTCTTAAACTCGTTACTGATGAGATAAATTTTCTAAACAGGACCTAAGTGACGAGTGAAGGTGTCGAATCTTAAAGTCGTTACTGAAGAGATAAATCTTCTAAATAGGGGTGGTATCGAAATTAATTGTACAATTCTGAATGCAGATGTCAGTATGGTTATGCGTGATGAATTACCGAGGCTTGCCCTAATCTGAACCTATTTTGAGATGGTCCACCCACCAAGCCCCAATAGAGGGATATATATATATATATATATATATATATATATATATATATATATATATATATATATATATATATATATATATATATATATATATATATATATATATATATATATATAGTACTTTCAGAAGTCACTAAAGTGAAAGTTTCCGACTTCAAATCAAGCCTGAATGGTGAACCCATTCTTCAATTCAATTAAATACTGACCTGCGACCTCATACCGAGCAGATATAAGTATTCTTGCTCAGCTTTGACGACTTGGGTCTCATGTTTGGCAGGACAAACGATAAGAAATCTTGTTGTGCTAACGGTATCCCAATATAGCATTATGATATTTGCCCCAGGTTGCTATTAGAAATTCTTGCATAGTATTCAACAACATATTGAATAATTCATGTTCCCCAAATCAATGGAAAAAGGCTGTTACACTACCAGTAGACCCTATTTATACAAATACGAACAGGGAGTAGGATATTATGTGTAGTTTGTGTTCAAAGGAAAACGGGAATTTGTAGAAACCAATCAACTATAACTGCAGGCCCCGGGCGTAATTGCCTTAGAACGTGAATACTCAGGCTGACGCCTTGAGTATACAATTATCTTTATGAATCCATCAATTAATAATCCAAGTACTGACCACGAGCGCAATGCTCTGTGATGCTAATACTCGGGCTGACGTCTTGAGTATGCAGTTAGATTAATAAATCAATCAATTATTAGTTCAACTGCAAGTCCCGGGCGTACCTGCCTTGGGGCGCTTATACTCAGACTGACGCCTCGAGTACGCTTATCTTGGGCTAAGTACCTTAGGGTAAAATTAGCTCGGGCGCACGCCTTGAGCCAACGAATGAAGAAATACTTCTCAATTTTGCTAATTGTATAATTTTTTTTACAGCATAATCATGCTGAATTAATTGCTTAGCAACCAAAATAATGAAGACAATTTAAACTAGTCCATGATCAAAGTTCATATTTTTTACCGGCATCTCTCTGTGACTGGTGCAACCACAAAGCTCAAGCTTTCATTCGATTTGCTTAATTGCGCATTCGTGTAATCAATTTGTTCAATTGCTACTGAGGCGGTACGGCTGATGGCAATATATGTTTTAATACTTAATCTGAGTATGGATACATATCCACTTCTACTAATACTCGTCCATGATACGCGCCCGCGGATGGTTTGACTACAATTCGTAGCTTTTCCCATATGTTGCCATTCACAGTTCACAGAGAGGAACGATGGAACACGGACCGAGTCAGAATTGCACTGCGACTCCCGTAACAAGGCCAAGGTATTTCCGATCTTGAAGAAAGGAATGGAATCTTCATATCATCTTTCGTAAAAGCTATTGCCTAATCAGCTCGCTGCCTAAGGGGTTTGAAGTGATACTGAACCAACTATTGAACGCCCATATTAGGAAATATGATTTGATACCGAAAGGCAGTTTAGTTTCCATGCCAGGTACTCGACCATACATGCGATAATGAAAGTAACTTCAGACATCTGTTGAAAACTAAACAATAGAGAATATGTTGAAGCATGTCTTATTGAAATAGCGAAAGCCTTCATAAATTCGCCAGACACCTTGTCGCCATGGTGTGTAATATGTTGTATGGAAAATCGTTTCTAGTAACTGATGAAAATCTGATGACAACGCACGATTTCAAAGGCTTGAATTGTCTACAGCAAGGAACAGTTACTGCACCACTGCTCTTCTACATATTCATTCGCAAACTGTTAAACGGCGTCAAGTTCAACATGTCCCCAACGCAATTATTAGTTGCGTTTGCTGATGAACTTATGGTTTATACGGCCGACCGAAATGGTCCAGTAGTTCAAAGCAATCTTTGAAATATGTTTGATGATGTACAGCTCTACACGGATAATTAGCCAATGAAAATCAGTGCGCAGAAATGTAAAGAAACCACGCCCTACAGCTTTTGAAGAAAAAATTATATATATATATATATATATATATATATATATATATATATATATATATATATATGTGTGTGTGTGTGTGTGTGTGTGTGTGTGTGTGTGTGTGTGTGCGTGTGTGTGTGTGTGTGTGTGTGTGTGTGTGTGTGTGTGTGTGTGTGTGTGTGTGTGTATTTTTGAGTAGGTTTTTCAAGCATCTTGGCATTTCCCGTTTGATACTATAGTATGTTGTTGTTTCAGACAGCTATCGTTATAAACTCAGAGTTTTTTACGTGTTATACAATAATAGTATATGAATTTTTAACTCTAAGAGCTGGTAATAACGGATAAAATAATATTAAAACGATAACTTCACTTTATCAGTGTGCTTCTTAAACCAAAATTTTGATCAACCACAAAAAGTGAAGTGTAGATCACACGAGCCATCTGCGATAAATAAAGAGTGATGGAGAAAGTTTGCATATAATTTAGTAAATAGTGCTTTAAAAGCAAAGCTTTGCTACAGTTTAACAATCCTTAACCTGAAAGCCCTACTACCACATACATGACCGCATGTAGGCTGACTTTTCTCTCCAACTTATATGGAGGGTATACGAAGAAATTTGAACGTGTCGACGAAAATCGAGGTATTGTACGGTTTCGTGGGAAATTTCAACAGTGAAATCAATATGATCCGCAGAGAACATCCTAGCGCTCCTTATGAAGTGAATTTCATTTCAGCTCATACAACTGTTCATGTTTTATTGATGTTCAAAGTTAAAAGAATAGGATTTTTTTTACTTCCTCAAGTTAGTTGTCAGTAATTTGTACCTTTTCCATGTGAAACATAGAACATATTACGCCGTACAAACATTTGCATTCTGCCGAAGAATGCTGACAGCTCACGCCATCTGGCCACATGTAGGCTGACTATACAAATGCGAATATCTTAGTATCCAATATACACAGCAAAACTCTTGGAGAATCAACTCACTATCTGCTGCCACACATATATTTTTATACCGGTCGATGCTATTTTATTTTTGCCTTATCATTTTTAGGACTTTGTAAAAAATTTTTTTTCAAAGACCTGCTAGTTTCGTGACTTGTCTATCCGTCTGTCCGTGCGTCACAGCAAGTTTCCACAGAAACTAGAAAAGCTATAATGGTCAAATTTTGTGAAAAGGTCAAAATGATGGTCTCTCAAAAGTTTAGGTATTACCAAAAATTAAAAATTTTTTCAAGGGGGTCCCTCCTTATAACGTAGTAGCCCTTAAAAAATTTTAAATTAATTTAATTTTTTGATTAGAGCTAGCTTTTAGAATCTGAAAGATAAAGGTCATTTTATACATCAGGGGGCCCAGGGGGTGGCAAAATGTATCCCTCGCGATTGGACACCTTTGAGCCGAAAAATCTGAAAATAATCACGGAGGTGGGTCGGAATGAGTACGAACAAATACCTCAGAAATCGAAATTCGCTCAACTTTTTTAATAATAGTATGATTTGTAGATTTTACATTTTTGCTCATAAAATCAACACGGTACCCTTAAACTTCTTAAAATGTTGTAATCATATAGATTGGTATAAGATCTTAATGCTCGCAAAAACGAATCATAATTGAGTGAGTTATAGCCAATTCAATTGAATGGAATTACAACAACAATAACCCTGCTTTATGGTTGATCCTCTTAGCACTACAGCCCCTCTCGGGCTTTCGCTTCCTGCAAACAGCGCCTCCAACTGTCTCGGACCATTGACCGCGACCTCCAATTCCGAACTCCGAGCAGCGATGAACTGTCTTCGTCGACCGAGTCAGCCCAGCGTTTCCTCGGTTTCCCCACTGGTCTCCGGCCTTCTGTTCTCCCAACGAATACCTTTTTGGGTATCCGTTGTTCGTACATACGATTCATGTGGCCAGCCCATTGCAGCTTCCGCAGTCTTACAATCGTTGAGACCTCCGGGACGTCAAAAATTTCATACAGCTCATGGTTGTATCGAATTCGCCATTGGTCCCCGTCCAGCTTCGTTCCGATTATTCGCCTCAGGACCCGTCACTCAAAGGCGTTCAATATATTTGCGGATGTGCTGGGTTAGGGTCCATGTTTCACACCCATGGCATAACACAGGTCTTATCACAGATTTGTATACTTGGAGCTTTGCAGCTGGTCTTCAAGACCGTCAGAACTGAATAAAATATTTTATTTGCGAGCTGTATTCTTCGGCGTATTTTGTCTCTTTCATTGCCCGTTTTCGTTATTTTGACGCCTAAATACACAAATTTGCTCACATTTTCGATACTATATTCGACAAGTGTAATGTTTTGTGTACTTGAGGTATTTTTCCTCGACTGCGTCATGAGCTTTGTTTTATTTTCATTGATTTGTAGCCCAACTAGTCTTGCTTCGCTGTCGAGTTTTAGGAAGAGTTCTTTGGCAGTTGTTAACGACCGTGACAAAATGTTTATGTCGTCCGCTTAGGCTACTACTTGGCTCGACTTATATAGTAATGTATCTCGTGTATTGACAGGTAGCTTCCGTATGACGTACTCCAGAGCCAAATTAAATAGCAATGGGGCCTACCCATCTCCCTGCTCTAGTCCGATATTTGTGCCAAAGCCATCGGTGAGTTGGTTATTGATGCGGACTTGGGAGGTCGTCGACATCATCGTCATTTTGGTAAGACGGACTAATTTGGCTGGGATGCCAAAGCAAAGCATTATTTGGTACAGTACGTTACGATCAATACTGTCGTATGCTTGCTTAAACTCCCAGGGCTTTTCAAGTACCTGCTTGACTGTAAACAATTGGTCTATCGTCGATCTGCCTGCTCTAAAACCATCTTAATACTCCCCAATAATACTGTTGGTGTATGATCCGATTTTATTTTCTAAGATCTTTGAAAATATTTTGTACGCCGTACAAAGTAGTGATATGCCTCTCAAATTTCGCACTGTAGCTTGTCACCTTTTTTGTGGATAGAGAATATAATTGATTGGCTCCACTCTTTCGGCATATGTTCTTGTTGCCAAATGTGCTGGATGACTGTGAATAGCTTGATGAACACTACTGCCACAATATTTGACGAGCTCCACTGGAATCTCATCGATGCCCGGCGCTTTATTATGGTTGATACATATTTCAAATTGACATAGGCACTTTTACCGGCTACCCAAAAGCACATTAAAGGGTAGAGCACAAGGCAGACGTCCAGTGGGAAGACCGAGGGCTCGATGGGAAGACACGATAGAAGCTGACAGCAGATCCTTGTTGGGAGTGAACGACTGGTGGACAAGGTCGGGGAAGTGTGATGATTGGAGTAGATTAATCCGGGAGGCTAAGTCCCAGCTTGGGCTGTCGTGCCACAGATGATAATAATTATGATGGATTCAAGCTATCGATTCACGCCATCAGAAACCAACGAACCCTATGATGGTTACAAACTCTTTCTGTTGGAGCACTCTCCTGCTTACTCGACTTGGGACAGGACGATGACGTCTTCATGAAAAAATTTAAATGTGACGGGCCATATGTATGGGGGTCATGAGTAAATTCACCTCTGCCATTTATCTTGGCCTCGATTAGTAAGCGATCGAAATCGATGTGGCAAAGTTCTTTACTGAAATAAATTCAACAGCCGGTATGGCTTCTCTAAGCATTTGAAGGATTTCGACCGTATTCTCCCCGCAGTCCAGACCATTCAACAGAAAGGTCTGATTTTTTTCTGTTTTGAGGATGTATATGAAGTGCAGAACCATCCCAAAATTCAATGCTTCTTTGGCTGGTATCCAGAAATTATATTAGATAGATAGATAATTTTATATTCGCTATGACTGCTATACGTAAATTTGATTGACTCCACGAAACTTCTTCTAAATTAATCGATTACAAAATTAATTCGCAATTGACGTTTATAAAAATTATTAAATTTTAATAAATTAATTACTGGAGCAACTAAAAATATGTCTGAAACCCACGAACGATACACGTAGAATTCGTCGGACCATCCTATGGTCTTGTTTGGGTCCGATCTTAGTTGCTGCTTCATTTCATTATGCTACGATGATTACAATATGTATTAAATAAAACTTTTCATTTCACTCGGTAATATCTACGGAGATTTTATTAAACTTATGCTACTAAATTGTACATACAATAAAAACTTAAATTGAATTTTAAAGTATATATCTTACATTTCTATAATAAATTAGCCAGTCTACCATTTATGTCAGAATTCTCTAAAAATTGCTGTGTTCCAATGACAGTCAGCACTGGCGCTACTTTTATGTCTTCATTTTCAGCACTGTCCTCGGGTAATGTTTGAATAACTCTTTTTCCTTTTGTATTTACCGGCAGACCTCGGCTTCTTCTGCTTTCTTCCCACTCTTGTCGGTGCATTTTCTTACGATGCGAATGCATATTCGCGCTGGAGTTGAATGTTTTCGGACAGTGTGGACAAGTGTAAAGAATGTCGCCCGTATGCGTTGTCATATGTTCCTAATTCAACAGTAAAGTATAAGATCTATTAGCACATACGCAAAGTCACAAAGTTACCTTCAGATTCAATGCTGTCTTAAAACCTTTCTCGCAAACACTGCATAAGAATTTACGTTGAGCCGCATGTACATATCGAATGTGGCTCTTTAATCCCACACTAGAACTAGATACTTTTCCACAAATGTTACATATATGATCGCCCGTGTTCTCTTCGCTATGATGTTTCTTCGTGTGAATTTTCAATCTGAATGCATTCTTTAACCACATTCCGCACTTTTCGCATTGCATTTTTGGATCCACAATACCAATATGCTCCAATTGATGTTTAGCAAACAAAGTTTTTCCATTGATGACCTTCGCACATATGTGGCACATTTTTGAATAGGCTTTTTCGTGGACAGATTTTCGATGAGTTTGCATTGTATTTTTGGAAGGGAATCTGGAATTAAGTCGAAGTTAACAACATTAAAATTCAATTTATACAAAACCTACGATTTTCCACAAATGTCACAAGAAAACGAATGTTCTTCTTTTGGAATATGTATGATTTTGTGGTGGTTCAAGACGGAAAGCTTTGCAAACCGTCTTGGGCATTTGTCGCATTGATATAATTTTTCAAAGGACGCGTCGTGGGTCAATAAGTGACTTCTTAGAACTGACGCACTGCAATATACTTTTTCACAGAATTGGCACCTAGAATAAAACATTTTATTCAATTTGTATTTATTTTTAGCTGTAAAACAGTTCTTACTTAAACGTGTCTGGATTTTTGTGCTTTTGTATATGTTCATAAAGAAAAACACGTTTGTAAAATTTTCTCGTTGTACAGCATATCACATATCCCCGTCTGTTGTGAACAGTTCGATAATGTCTTTTTACGTCTGCGAATGTTTGGCACTCAGTCAAACACAATTCACATCTCAACCTTAAAAATTGCGAGATTTCATCATCATACTCTTTGTTTTTCTTACGATATTCAGATTCGCCTGGCTTTTTTGTCACGGGCGGTGAGTGATCATCAGACATTTCGGATTTTCTTTTCCTGCCACGTCTTTTCTTCGGCGTTTCAATTGCTTGTATTGATTCCTCATTGTCATCATCGTTCTCTAGCTTAACCGAACCCTCGACGGGATATTCGCTTTTAATATGTGCTTCTGCATCATTTGAATAATCATTAATATCTTCAGGATCATCCTCATCTTTAATATGACTGCTTTGGAAGGTTTTCGGCTCTTTCTTTATTTTGTTTTTGCTACCTTTCTTCCGCCCTCTTCTTGGTTTCTCTTCAATTTTTACTTCAACAATATCCACAGTTTTTCGCACAACTTTATTTGCCAAAGGTTCTGAAATACATTTATGAATCTTAATTAAATTTCTGAGCGAGTAGTTTCTGAATGGTTTCTTAAATGTCCGTAAACATATAGTACAAATTAATCAACATCTACAAATTTTTTTTTCGATGAAAATGGCTTTGCTACATAATCTTTCAAAAATTAATAATTGTAATTCTAACAAGCTTAGATTCAATTATCGGAAGATTTATTTGGGAGTCTTTAACGAGTTCTGTGCGAAAACTATCCGATTTGCATTTATACAACCCCGTCAGAACGTTTGCGCGACTTTTGCGATGCATGAGCGTAACCAGTAGTCCCTCAAAAACTCCCCAGATGCCGCAGTTACCGACGTTGACACTTTGGTTTGCGTGCAGGGTATATTTATTCAACGTGTATTTTTTGTACGTCGCATTTGCTGACGGCTACAAAAATTCACTCAGGATGATTTGGAAACCGTCCCTTTTGAATGTGCTCAAATTCGACTTTGGTTTCTTCCAAGATTGAAAGTACCGTTCCAAGGATAACGGTTGGATGACATCGAGACGATTCAAACTAATACGAGATCTGATTTCTAGCATTGCCTCAAGAAGTGGAAAACCCGATGGCAGCCTGGTTTTCAATCAAATGGGGAGCCGAATAGTGAAAAATAACACCAGCGCGAAGATATGAATGCAGGTCGGATACTTTTTGGACAGACCTCGTATATATGCGATAACGCCGTAAAAACGAGATAGAATGATGTTCGCTAGCGATGAGATTCGAGTGAAAATTCAAATTGTTGGTATAATGTTCAAATGCTTTTAATGGTTTTATTACCAGAGAAGAAGGAAAATACGTGTGATCAGCTTGGTGAATATGGCAGAAGTGACATTTTATTTAAAATAGGTTATGAAGTACATAAAAGATAAATAACAGTATGACAAAAATCATTCGGATTATAGGGTGACTCTAACACTCCTCTTTAGGACGATGGTTCTTGTTGCACTCCCATTGCTGCTCTGAATTGTGCATGTTTGGTCTTGTCAAGGGATTTTGTAAGAACATATGCAACTTGCTCAGTAGTGCTTATGTAATCGACTTTTACTTGATTTTTGTTGAGTA
This sequence comes from Odontomyia ornata, assembly GCA_963969285.1. Lineage (NCBI taxonomy): Eukaryota > Metazoa > Arthropoda > Insecta > Diptera > Stratiomyidae > Odontomyia > Odontomyia ornata. Next base: position 454,359,907 of record OZ017738.1, on the reverse strand, counting down.
CATCCTGTATGAAGTGATGACGTATGTTAATGTTTGGTTCTGAGATAGAACCCTGCATTTCAGGCGATCGCAATTATGCTTTGGTTGTCACACAGGATTTAAAGTGCCGCTTCTTTTGACTAAGTTGAGTGACAAGTCCGTCCCACCAAAGTGCCTCTTGTAAAGTAGCGAAAGCGCCACTGTATGGTTTCTTTTGGAACTCTAAGATATCGCTCCTCCTTGAGCAATGAAGACGAATCCAGTGGTTGACTTACGATAATTACTGTTAGCTGCCCAATCAGAATTGGTGTAACCAATTATGTTGTTGTTATCATTTTTACTGAATTTTAGTTTCATTGAAGATGAACCACGCAGATAGCGAAGTAAATGCTTCAAAAAATTCCAATGTCGTGGTCCGGGACTGAAACTGAATCGACTAAGTAGGTTTACTGCATAGCATATGTCAGGTCGTGTACATTTTGCCAAATACATTAGACAACCAATTGCCTCTTGTTACGGAACATTCTTCATGAATTCAATATCTTTTATTTCAGATGCACCATCTTTAGTTGACATCTTTTCACTAAAATTTATTGGTGTCAATCGTGGGTTTGGCCTTTTCCATCCCAAACTTTTGTAGAACTTTCTCAATATATTGCTCTTGATCAATTGCAGTTGAACAATCAGATATTGTTATACACATTCCAAGGATTTGTTTCGCTGTTCTAAGCTCTTTCATTTTGAATTGTTGACGGAGTTGCGCTTTAATATGTTCAAGCCAGTCGGTTTTATTTTAGAAGAGCAAAAATCATCAACGTATACCGCTATGCTAAGTATATTTTCCTTTTTTGCTTTGACATAAATGCACGGATCCTGCTTAGATCTTTCTCATCCAAATGATTTTAGTGTTTTGTCCTGCTCTTGTTTCCAGACCCTACTAGATTGCTTTTGTCCATATAAGGCCTTTTTTAAACAACATACCATCGATGGGTTTTCTCGACTCTAGTAGTACGCAGGCTGTACCATATAATTTTCTTCCGAAAGGTTTCATTGAAGAAAAGCGCGGAAATTGGATCCATCTGTTCCACCTTGAGGTTTAATTGAGCTGAAATCCCGAAAGAATATCGCAGAGAACTGTGTCGGACAACAGGTGAGTATGTGTCTCATAATCCATCCCCTTTCGCTGCGAGGATCCTTTTATGACCAACCTGGCCTTGTGGCGATCAATTTGTCCAGTGAGATAACGTTTTGTACGGAAGACCCATTTACATTTTATCGCCTTTCGATTATTTGGTAAGGCTTGAAGTGTCCATGTATCATTTGCGAGTAGTGACAGCATCTCTTCTTCCATAGCCAGCTTCTATTGGTTCGCATCAGGCCTGGATAATGCTTCTTCTGGCATCGCCGGGTTATCTTGGAAGTAATTCTGGTACGATGCTGGTGCTGAAAATCTTCAAACGGTTCCATTTCATCTTCAGCAAAGGAAAAAGAAGAAGAATCTTCTTTTTCTAGTAAAAAAATCAGTACACTTGCCTGGAGTTTTGCGCTCCCTTTCGTTGCGCCTCAACACCTGCTGTTGCAGTGGGAGAGTTGGATTGCTGAGGTAGCGCCGAAGAATCTAAATCAATTGATGCGAGTGCATCTTGAAAACTGTCACCGTGTATTGCATATTTTTGTTCGTTGCTAATAACGACATCTTTGACCAAATCGGTGTGATTGTTTTCAGCTTCACTTTGGTTGCTCATCTCGGGTGGTTGCATTTCGTCTTGGTAGATAAGTTCTACTTTGTTACTTGTTGTTGACTTCTTAAATGTTTCGGATGCAGAAACAAAAGAGTCATCATTACAAAAGTATACGAGTACATCTTGACTTTTAAAAATACAATTTGGGTTGTAAAGGCGGTAGCCTTTGATGTTTTCATCATATCCGACCAGAATACATTCGTTGGATTTTGGATCCCATTTTTTTGGGTTGGTATGTGTGCCATGGCCGTTGTTCTAAACACTCTAATATGCGCAAGATCAGGTACTTTTTGACTCCACGCTTGAACTGGTGTTGTGCCGGTTTCATTCGATGGCGAACAGTTTAGAAAATATACAGAGTATGCAACTGCTTCTGCCCAAAGTGTTTTCGACATTTTCGAGTCGGCAAGCATACATTTCACCTTTTCCGCAATTGAGCGATTGTTGCGTTCGGCCAAGCCGTTCTGCTCTGGCGTGTGCACATTGGTGGTTTGGTGATGGATCCCATTTTTCCGAAATGTGGCTTGAAATGTGCCGTTCATAAACTCCTTGCCGTTATCAGAACGTAGAGTTTTGAGCTTGTAACCACTTTACTTTTCGGCGAACGTCATGAAGTCTTCAAAACATGACAGTACTTCCCATTCCATTTTTGTTTTTAGGAAGTATACAAAAATTTTCCTCGAATTGTCATCAACAAAGGTTATAAAATAACGACTTCCACCAAACGAACATATGTCAGTGCGCAATAATTCAAGCAGCTCATTAGCTCTGCTGCCGCACTTATTGAATGGCAACCTTTGTTGTTTGCCAATGACGCACTCCTTGCAGTCTGTCAATTTTATCGGTGAAATATATTCCAGTTGCCAGTCCACTGTATAGTTTGTTTAAACTTTCGTTGTTTAGGTGGCCCATTCGACGATGCTAAAGGTCTTTAGTGCATTTTGAACTACACACAAATGCAACATTCTTTGACGATTTCGTGTCCAATTTAAACAAGTTATTAACGATTGTGCCTGTTGGAATTACTTGTTTTTTTGAGTTTATAACTTTGACACATTTGTTGTTGAACCCTACGGTATGACCTTGTTTTACGATTTGACCAACAGATGACAACATTTTTGCTTTTATTTGCGTTGCTGTAACTTCTTGAGCGGCAGTTTTTCGCAATATGGCCAAAATTATTACATATTCTCCACCTGGGCCCTTTTCGTGATTTTTTGAATGACGTTTGGCTTGTATCTGTGTAGAAAGCTGAACTTTCACTGCCGGGACGTACGTCTTGCAATAACTTTGTTTCTATGACATCACCATTAATTCTTGTGCCTGAATTCTCCAAAGCCATTATCATAGGGCGGTAATTATCTGGAAGTTCAGCAAGCAGTAATGAGCGAACCCATTCCTCATTTATAGGAAATCCAACTCCGTTAAGAGATTGAGCTGTGGTAATGATTTCCTTTATATATATGTCCATGGAACCGCAATTTGCAAGTGACGTTGTAATGAGCTTACGCAAAAGTGCTATTCAACGTGTTAACCCACTATATTCGTACGCATTCGCTAGCTGCTGCCACAACTCCTTGGCTGATTTTGCACCCTGTATATGGACATAGCACGTAGGATCAATCATTAAAGTCAACTTACTTTTTGCACGTCCGTTCTTCTCAGGATTGACAGCGGTTTTGGGATTTCCTTTTTCATCGAGTTTATAATCAATTGTTGTTGTGCAAAGATTATCCAAATCTAATAACGCTTGCGCAGCAATCTTCCAGGTCGGGGAGTTTTCCCGACCGAGCAGTCTATCAATTGAAATGCTGCTAGAACTGTTTTTGGACAAACATTTTTTAAGTTTTATGAAAATTCAAGAAAAAAGCGAAACGTTTCCAGAACTTCTATTTTTTCTCGAGGGACCCATAACCTATTAACAGAGAGGAAGGAAAATATGTGTGGTCGGCTTGGTGACTATGACAGAAGTGGCATTTTATTTAAAATAGGTTATCAAGTACATAAAAGATAAATAACAGTATGACAATGAACATTCAGATTGTAGGGTTTATACGCTACTCTTAATTGATCTGCGAATTTTTTGATTTTATTCTCCTCGTTGTAAGAACCTAACAGAAATTTTCATTGGGCTTTTAAATTGCCTCGAAAGTCAATTGATTTTTAGTATTAGTCAAGTAAACAGAATCTGAATTTGTTTGAAAAGCCAATAGAACTCATACTCCTGTACATGAATAGTACTCATACTCCTGTACATGAGTATGAAGTCCTATTTCCTCGTCTAGGAATACGTGAGATAACAAAGTCTGCGGTTTTGGGGCTCTGAAAATCCACGAATAAGCGGTCTTTTAATCGGTTACTATATACTGTGGACGCATATACACACAATGCGGGTCCAGAGCGAGGATCGAGGGTGCGTTTTGTGCAACGAAATGGGAAAAGTCAGTCACGTTATTTTTGATTGCTCAGCCTTGCTGGAGATGTTGAGTAAGTAATGAATCGGCCAAACCTGATAAAATTATTATTAGTCCCCGCAGAGAAGACGAAGCATTTCACATAAAAGTACGTTTTGGTAGAATATACGACAAGTCTCTGTACCTCCTGCTTAGGGCAAATTAAACTTGACTAAACATTAAGTATTTCATCTTTACCTTCGGGCAGCAAATGGAACAGATGTTATCAGTGTTGTTTTGTAGTTCTACAAGTATCCTTTAAATCTTGTTACTTTTCTGTCTTAATTTTTGGACTGTAGTAGCCCTTTCAATTAGTTTGATTTGCTCGTAGAATAACGTTCAGGCCATTTAGATACATTTGAAAATGTTTTGTCTCGATTATAGCTCTCTTCTTGTCATGCACAAGTTTTGTAGCTCTTAAATAGCATACAATTAAAGCTACATAGGATTTTTCCACTCGTTCATAATCTGTATCGAAGACAAATGTTTCTTAGCATCCTTAATATACCAATACAAGAGATAAAGAGTTGTTTGGTAAATTCTTTCGCAAACTGTCAACAGAAGTTGAAAAGCCTTGGAAAGTACAGAGTTGGTGCTTATCTCTTGGGGCAGTTTAGTTCTTTAAAACACGTTTTCTCGATAAATGTTCATATAACCTCAAGGAATGCAACATGTACTAAGAACCAGACGTCTTTAGTGAAGGAAGCTCACTATTATGACGAAAACTTCAAATTAAAGCGTCGTTAAGATTTCTTTTTATTGAAAAATAAACACGATCCCAAATCGAATCTTAATTTGACTTTTCCACTTTTTCGTTACTCGTATTTGTGTACTCGTAAGTGCAAACTGCTTCACGTTCAGCAACTGAATTAGACTTCATTCTCTTTATTTGTACCTATACCGTACGGTTAATAAATCACTTTCATAACATTCTATTTACGCGTATGTCCGTCAAAGGACATATTCAAAATATATTCTGGATAGTGCAATTTCTCGTTAAAAGAATAAGACGATCATTTTCTTGTTAAACACTTAAGAATACTTTGCAAATGCATTTCCATGGATACATTCGCTTATTAAGTTCTACTGTTGTTACAACTACCTAATTTTTCTTCTATAAATCAAAAATTATACATAGTCGGTTTTTAGAAACTCAGAACCTCGATTTACGTTAATTTTAATTTAGACATTGAAACCATCAGTAGCAATCTGTGGTAGCAGTTGACTAAGTAATAAGTGTGTCTGTGTTTGTCCAGCATTAAAAGAAATATAACCATGTATTGTAAACAACGACCAGCCGATAATACTCAACTGAAGAATTACGTTACCAATCGAAAAGATGCTTAAAAATAAAATTATACTCGTATTGAAGACAGTATATAGCGGCTTCTGAAAATATGGGAAAAGACTGATGAAGCTGGGATTTATGAAAAGGAAAGTCTGAACCGAAAATTTAAAAATGAGTTTTCTATTTTTCTCTCTGGGAGCCAATATATTCTGGTTACTTTCAGTACCTCATCAATGGTGCAACAGCCCAATCCCGCCCTTGGCCTTCAGGATTTATCTCGTCCAACCATCACAATTCTGCGGCCTTGTTCGCCAGTTGATCACTCCCAGCAAGGATCTGTTGTCAGCTTCTATCGTGTCTTTCCGATGGAAGTCTACCTTGTGCTTTATGCATCAATGTTCTTTTGGATAGCCAGTTTGCTTCCATTCTTTCTACATGGCTCGCACGTTACAATTTACGTAACTTTACGCAAGTAGATACAAGTGATTCATCGTTGTAACGCAATCTCCACTCTGTTCCTTGTTTCCCTCGGCTGTTGATTTTCCGGAGCACTTTACGTTCAAATATGTCCACTGCCTTTTCGGATTCGCTCGTCAGGGTCTATGTTTCACTTCCATATAACAGCACAAGTTTGGCTAGTGATTTGTACATACGAAGCTAATTTTGCCTGTGCACAACTCTGGGCCTCAGAATGGTAAGTACGGACTCATAGACTTTGTTCGCTCCAAGTTAAACAAAGTTACCAACACTTTCAAGGTTATAGTCTCCTTAGGTCAGGTTTGGTAGACTGGAGTGTTCTTTCTCGTTTGAGTCATGAATTTAGTTTTCGTTTCATTAATCGTAGGCAGATTCGATTTGCTTCAGATTCTAGACTCAGAAATGCTTCTTTGGCATCTCAATTGTGTGGACTTAAAAATTAGTGTACCAGAGGTTTCAGCCGTTGTCTTCCTGATTTCGTGTCACTGCGCAATATTAAAGAGCATTGCGGCAAGTCCATCTCCTGGTTGTAAGCCTGATGCTATTTTGAAGCTGTCCGCTAGTTCACCGTTTACCTTGACCTGGGACTCTTTGTTTAAACCTAATGTTAATATTTTGCAATCTTAATCTGACTATTCTGTTGTTAATTGGAGTTTGGTATATTGGCTACTATCATTGCTGTTTCCACTGACATAATTTATAAACGTTAACTAAGTTACATAAGCCATAATAGGATTTCATTTGATATCCAATGCCCTCGGCTTGTCATAAAGAAAGGAATTTTTCGTAGATATAATATATACATCAAGAAAGGAATTTTTCATAGATACGCCATGAATTATGAGTGATCACATTATCAGATGTGTGGTAAGCGCAACTACATAACTTTATATCAATACAAATAGATGGAATGTATCATTGGAACAACCAGTGCAACACGTTAGCATGCCATTTAAGTAATTCTCGCAATTACGTAAAACAATCAAGTCAGACTTCGGAACACAAAACTGCACTAAATATACTTAGTAACGGCTTTTATATACTCGTATATCAGACATTCTAACAAGATTTTCTGGCTACAAAAATAAAGCAAGCTTCGAAAAGCGGAGTATCTTTGTGACTATACATATTTATCCGTAGTTTTATCGAAATTTAACTATAATAAACTAACAGTCGATTTCTACATGGATTCTGGTACAGTATTAATCAAATAATACCACCAATTAGGCAATCTTGGAAACGCAAATTTCTCGCAACTGTTCTAAACCCGTTGAATAGGTCGTTTTTTTTGACTTTAGAAAATTATTTAGGCGTGAAGTTTTTATAAGGCGATGATACTTTTTCCGTGGCATATTTCAATGGCTGGTTGAAAAGAGTTGAAGATTCAAATAGTCAACAACAAAAAACTCTAAATAATTTCTCCAATTTAAGATAAACACAAAATTGACTTCATTAGGGGGCTAGCTTCTGGTGGCATTAACTACGAAACTAATTACCTAAAAGGAATAACTTGCTTACCCTCATCCGATGAACAAGAGTCGTTATCATCATTAACATAATCTTCGTCCATCGGATTGTCTTCAACCTCATCTTCATCTTCTTCTGCTTCATAAACGTCATAACTAACACCATCTGAATATATTACATGAGCGATAGGTTCCTCTGCGTTCACATCGGCATCGTCGACATCCACTTCCACAAAAACAGGTCCTTAAATAGTATACATATAACTGTTTTTAATACATAAAAACCTTCTTCAAAATACCTGTAGTATTCTCAGGCAAATGTTTTTTGTCTACTAAATTTTCAATTATGACATCCTTTTTATCTACGTCTTCTTCGCCATATTCATTCTTTAAAATTTCCACTTGGACAGACTCTTCCTTAACTAGAGCATTTTCTGTCAAGCAACGCTGAGCATCTTCCACTGTCAGATAGTACAAGTGGAAATCCTGAATTTTTGACCAGCAACCGATACAAATCATGATTGAAATAGGATCGTCTTTTGCAGGCTGAAGTAATGTTAAGTGTAGAATGAAAAAGACTTTGTCAATAAATGGAAACTGAAGTTAAAACGCAATGTTTACCTCGAACCAGAAATGCCGACCAATTGTTGGGGCTATTTCTATTTGAATCGACTCTTGATCGAAAATACACAATGTATTATCCGAATCAAGTAAGCACATACGGCAGAGCATTTTTATTCACTTTATTTCATTAGTTAGACAGAAAAGAAAACAGAAAGGATAACAATTATTCCGACAATGTTTGCTACACGAAGAACTTGGCTTGACAGACACGAACAATGACATTTTTGACGGATCATACAGCGCAATTCAAGTAATCAGTGGCCAATAGCATAATTATATAAATGGCTCACAGATGACATTGACAGCAGTTTAACGAGCGTAGAAATTCAGTTATAAATTTAATTTGGAAACAAACCAATTAAAAATGAATGCCTCCCAACTCCCATATCAAATACAAACAGACGTATTAGAACTGAATTTAACTGTTTAGATAGATATCTTGAAAAAATTTTATTTATTCGGCTACTTTAAACTCGGATAATAGATATGTATGTAGATACTGCATAGATTTTTAACCAGCTCCCAAAGGAGAGAAGGTTATCAGTTTGATACGTACATGTATTTTTTTTTTTGTTATCAGCAATTAGGTTATCAGTTTTACACGCGCATATTTTGTAGCGTTGTTTTATGAACGCTTCCATATAACTTTTGAACGGGGGTGGATAGGCAAATGATACGGCTTGCTTTTTATTAGTTTCCATTTAAAGGACATGAAAACCAAATAACGGTAAAGGATCTTTACCGTTTTACATAAAAGTTTCCAACTTTCACTCAGCATCACTAATCGACCCACACGAGGATTTTTATTATATTCAAACGAAGGACAACTTATTGGAATAAAACTGGTTGGCACAGAATTGGAATATTTTTAAGGACTCTGTAGATATTGACAGTTGAATATGATAGACTGACGTCGAGAAATTGAAGTTTAATGCACTTTCGTACGAAATATGCGAATTATTTTGCGACCTTAAAGGATTTGATGAAGGACACAAAATCGTTTGATCATGCATGATAAAAACTATCAGTATCCTTAATTTTTTCAATGAATGCTACATTTCAATCAATCATTTCTATCGGAATCAACCAATAAGTTAATTCTAAATCAGCATAAATGCTACAATTCAAGATAATTTATAGTAATATCATTGGGAAAAATTTAATTTCTCCTCTGCGTTCGTCCTTCGCCTGCTGATGAACTTATTAAAAATCTTTCTTACATCTTCATTAAAGTTTTTATGTAGTGTCAACTTTTCGATTGCAACGTGTTTCCCGGTTCTGAGCGGAATTTAGATAATAAATATTATTGACAATGTAAGATTGTATTCAGAAGTGGATAAAAAAAATTGCGGTGCCAACCAGTATTGAAAAAAAAAAATGCCGAATTTTAGTGATCAAAACGTGGCGGACTTGCGAAGGCAATGTGAACGGTTGGGTTTGCCATCGACGGGATCAAAAACCAAACTAAATAATGAATTAGTGGCAGTTCAGGTGAATCGGGAAACGAACAAGAAAAGTGTCGATCAAGTGTGTGTTTTGGAAAGCGAAATCGCAGAATTAAAAGAAATCATGAATGCCTTCAAAATGGCAACGGCTGCCGACATGAATGCAAGCGTGTATGTGTCTTCTTCAACACAAGCGATAGACGAACATATGCATGCAGCAGTATGTGTTTACCCGACGACGCCAACGAGTAGCATCAAAACTGACGTTAGAAAGGAAGCCATATGGTAGCAATTTGCATATGTATTAGTCGGCCTACTATGGACAAACTTCCGGGAGCTGTCACACAACTGCGGCATGAGCAAATGCTTATATTTCGTCATATACTATTTTCCGAATAAAAAACGTGCGGAACGCATTCCGTGCATGCTATAAATTCACCTTGTATAGCCCACTGTACTCCTAAACTTTTCAAGACGAGCAAATGAAGCACACATTTTGCACCTTCGACTGATAGCTCAGCGATGAGATGTAAATAAACTAATATAAATTCACTTTGGAAGGCGATAAAAACTAAACGGGTATAAGAACTGAAATAATTTTCACTTCATTAGGAGCGCTATTGTGTTCTCCGCGGACCATCTGGATTTCACTGTAGAAATCCGTCTCTAAACCGCACAAAACCTCGAATTTTTGTTGGCACCTCCGCAATTCTTCATATAACGCCATGTAAGTTAGCCAGCAAAGTCGGCCTACTAATGGTCATGTGTGTGGTAGTAAGCGCTGCTGCCATATGGCTTCCTATCTAACGTCAGTTTTGAGTAGCATGCAGAACTGACGTTAGATAGGAAGCCATATGATAGCAATTCGCATATGTATTAGTCGGTCGACAAGCTTCCATGAGCTGTCAGCCTACTGCGGCATAAGCAAATGCAGGGTGACGGCACTTTCCTGGCATAGGCCCTACGCGTCGAGGGCGCAGACTCATTGTGCAAATTGGTTCGTATTAATCCTTAGTAATTTATTAGCTCCGAAAATCGACGCGAAAAAACGCAGAAGATAGTTCATTTCAACCTTCAAATCTGCTTCATCCAAAATTTGAACAAGATTGAATGGCGGCGAAGTGTTGTACCAGAAGGAATGTGAGAAGCAGCTGATTGTCAGATTTAAAAAATCGAAAAAAGTGTTAAAATTTTTGCACCGCGGGCCTTGCGTGGCACAGCAGGAGCCCGCGCGGGCTACTAATGGTGATGTGTGTGGTAGTAAGCGCTGCTGACATATGGCTTCCTATCTAACGTCAGTTTTGGTAGCATGTCATTAATACCGAATGCTGCACCCACGCAAACGGCCACGACTGCAATAAACACGAGTACTCAACCGACTCCGATTATGTCTGCGCATTACACATACACGTACACGCGACCATCATATTGCCAAACAAGGTTAGGAATATCAGCGCATGGGGGTTTTCTGAACCACTACGAAATAATGTGAGTGTATACGCTCAGCAAGCTTATACGTTTACCACACCAAAGAACGTCTTGTCATGGACCTACTGCCGGATTTTGACCCGTTTTGTCAAGATTCCGTCAGTTCTTCGCAGTTTATTCATCGGTTTTGGGTCAGTTTACCAGTGGCTAGAGCGAGTTCTTTTATTGGCCCGCGAAATTGTAGATGGACAGAAATTTTTGTGACATGGCCGCAATTTGTGCATAGTTTCTCATAGATTTTCTTATCGTAACAAATGAGGCCGACGTGCATCTTGAAATGGCAGCAAAGGTGCGGGAAATCAAGGAGAACCCGGAACACTTTTAATACCGGATGTGTTCAATGGGCTGAAAAGGTGGATTATCAGATGCGGCAGTAATAAAATATATAATGCGTGGTATTAACGATGCACAAATGCAGCAAAAGTTTTGCGCCCATCATTTTGGTGATCTGTTGGAATTGCAGCAGTCAATTCGGGCTTACGGAACCACGTCGATTTCTAGAGCAGAGCCTATGAGACAACCGAAATCCGAGCGACAGTCAAGACACAGGCAAGTGAGCAACGACCAAATCAGAAGTCAACGGTGTTTTAGTTGTGATCAGGTGGGGCATTATTCAAGGGAATATACAAAGCCCCAATATCGGAACCGATGCGATAAATGTCAATGGACAGAGCAGGTTACTGATGCATGTAATTATCCGCCATCAACGAAACAAACATCTATAAACAGGAACAAATGGACACAACAAAGAATACGCCAATGAAACGATGTAATAAACGAGGCTTTTCATCCGAAAGCTAGTAAAACGATCTACGGCTGAACATATAACGGATCTGGTGCCTTGCAAAGCACTGGAACTTCATAGATTTGCTGGTGGAGTTTGCGTATGTCAGTATAAGATACTCTGCAGTCTCAAAATCGGTGAACAACAATGCGTGGCTACGTGGTTGACGACGGATTGCTGATAAGTGACCTGGGAACCTTGGAACGGATATTCTTTTTCTACTCACACATGGCCTTTTTATTCAAAAAACGAAGAAAAAACAAAAAAATGCAGAAGATTCAAAACAGCGACCTCGGCAATCAAAGAAAATGCATTGAAATTAAGTTACAAATAAAATATTCATTCAACTATGCAACTTATCATTAATAATTGTATGAAAGTAGAATAAAAGTAAATGGAATTTTAATTGCTTACCTCTGATCCTGCTGATGAACGCTCGCCAACGGAAAATGGGGACGAATACTGGAAAATTAATTACATTCTATGATTGTTAGAACAAAAGAACGAACTCGCACTGAATGGTCACATCTTTTGCATGTTCGAACGTTTCGCAATCGCTTTCAACCGAGTCGAAACTCCGCGGAATAATCCGGCACGACTCGAAAAGGAAATTCTTTCATGCTCCTGTCAAGGTCGGTAACGCACTCCCCATACACTGCAAGTAATCTGTTCCGACTATGTCAATTTTCACTTTGAGCATTTTTTAGCTTATCGTCGGAGGGTGTGCATTGTCACTCTTTGGCCCGAGTTGGACGCTGTCTGCTTTCTTTGTACGCCCCGTTTCTTTCTTTTAACATCTTACTTGGACTCTTCGTCGTACCAATTGTTTCTTTGGCCGGTACCCACGATCTCTTCGGACACTGTCGTTACCGCATCTCTTACTGTTTTCCACATGGTTTCAATGTCATCATTATTTTCTCCCGCCAGCGCTGACATGTATGTGGACGTTATTGAGCTATAACTTGTGTATCGGATACCTTGGGGTAACTGATCTTCCTTGTTTACAGCTAATATTGGTCCGAATCACAGAAAGTGACGAGAAACGAGTGCGTGTCGAGAATTATGGTAGCCGCTCGTTTTTGTATAAGATTTTGTCGATCTAGTTGAATGTGCGACTGTCTGAGGGGTGCTCACGTTCTCTTGTGGATGTTTTGATGCGGAAAGTGTGTGGAGTTTACTGTAAAGCCTCTGCTAGTAGCGAAGTCTATCAGGTGCTATACATTGTCGCTGGTATCAGCATGAAGGCTGTGCCCTCCTATTGTTCCTTCATGCGCAGTTTCTCGCCCAATTTTTCACCCAGCACAATTTTAATGTTGTTTGATGGCAATGCATCGACCGGACGTTCCATGGTGCTGTAAAATTCCTCCTTGATTATCTCCTCCATGTCAAATTTAAAGTCAAAAGCGCTTTATTTAATACTAATCGTTATAAATTTTAAAAGAATATAAAGCTAATTCCAAACAATAACAATAAAAAACTTAATGGCCCAAATGGCTCTCTAAATTTATACGTTATCATTAATCACATTAAAAAAAAAAACTATAGCAAATTCAAATCCATGAAGATTATTACATATTATTTCATTCAATTGGAAAAAGGAGAAAAACCCAACCAACACTATCCTAAAATTATTTATAATCTTAATACAACAGTACTTTGTTCCTACACCTAATATGTTTCAACTTAATTCTAATAAAATGCAATCAAAAACTTTAGCTTATACTAATAAATTCTATAACAATGTTCCTAACCTAAGCGTTAACCTTATCTCTAACCTAACATAATAAACATATCATATACCTAACCTATACCTAATTTTTAACAAAAATAAACAACAACACTAAATGTAGCAATAATGAGCTGAAACTCAAAAACTAAATAAAGAAAAACGCCAAAACTGAAAATAACACGAATAATTTAGACATTGTCATTCAGCCACCAATACCTAGATTGCCCCATCTCAACTCGATCAGCCTCAACGAATCTAGCAAATGAGTATCTCCATTGGAATTGTTGGTCTCGCGAACTCAAACTCGGAGGATATTTTATCTTCTTATCGGTGGCCCGTCGATATATGTGATATATGACTGGGGCGCCGTCGGAATAAAAAAACATATCGATTCATGTCCAAATACACGAATGCTTCTGGAGGAATGAAGCCAGTAGCGAGGCAAGTCGCAATATACCCGTCTGTAGGGTGGAGCGGCTGTGAAATCCAAGGGTTTTCACTCACAGTCACAGATCTTGCGATATGATTCCGAAGAAGTTTCAATATGAAGATAACGACCCTCGTCACTTCAGCAGTTTGATAAATTCTTCTATTCGATATAAAATGTTTCCAATCCGTTTCAGGCTTTCTGTACAAACCAGTACAAGCACGAAGACATTTCCTTTCGAAAACTCTTAATTTTTCCATTGTACTAGCACTCTAGTTGTACCAGATCTGACATCCATATGTCAAAACTGGTCAAACCAGGGTCTGGTAACAGATAATTTTGACCTTTTGATCAATGTATTTGGAATGAAAGAGCTTTCGTAGGGCCATGACTACTTTTAGTGCCTTACTGAGCATGATTTCCACATGTTCAGTATAGTACAGATACTGATCGAGATAAACACCGAGGTATCGAACACAGGATTTATGTGGAACCCGTTCTGAACTACCCTCGCCAGCCATGATGTGGAAATCTTTCCAATTACGTTTCAAGTCTTGACTAACCCCCTGCAGCGTTGTCCGAAACAAGATTGTTTCACACTTCTGCGCATTGATTTTCATTCGCCAATTGTCAGTGTACAGCTGTACATCATTGAACATTTTTTGGAGATTTCTCTGAACTATTGTAGCTTTTCGGTCTGCCGTATAGATGATCAGATCATCAGCAAACGCTATCAATGATCGCGTTGGCGAAACGTTAAAATCAAAGCCGTTCAATAGCTTGCGAATGAAGATTGAGAAGAGCAGAGGCGCAGTAACTGTTCCCTGCTGTAGACCATTCAAGACCTTGAACTCGCGCATTGTTGTCAGGTTTCCATCAGTTACAACAAACGATTTCCCGTATAACATATTACACATCATGGCGACAAGGTGTCTGGGGAACTTGTCCTGAAGGAGTTTAAAAACTAGTCCATCTAACCACACCGTATCGAAGGCTTTCTCCATATCAATGAGACATGCTCCAACACATTGTTTATCATTTAGTTTCCAACAGATGTCTGAGGTTACTTTCGTTATTGCATGTGTGGTCGAATGCCTGACACGAAAACCAAATTGGCAATTCGGCATCAACTCATATTCCTCAATGTGTGCGTTTAATGCTCTGTTGAGTATCACTTCAAACACCTTGCTGATGTTAGGCAGCAAGCTGATTGGGCGATAGCTTTTAGGGCATGAAGATTCTTTTCCTTTCTTCAAGATCAGAAATACCTTAGCCTTTTTCCACTCATTTGGAAAATATGAATTGCTCAACATGTTGTTGAACAATATGCAATAATTTCTAATAGCAACCTCAGGCAAATGTCGAAGAACTACATTTGGAATACCAGCAGTACCACATGATTTCTTATTGTTTATCTTGCGAAATATGAAACACAAGTCTTCATAGCTGACAAAATAATCAATAAGATTCAAGCTCGGTATGAGGTCAGATGTTAATGTTTCATTGAAGTGAAGAATTGATTGGCCCTTCAGGCTTGATTTGAAGTCGGAAACTTTTGCTTCAACGACCTCTGAAAATATTTCGTTCCCTCTCTCAGGGTTTGGTAGATGAACCAATTCAAAATGTGTTCCAATCAGGGCAAGTTTATCCAATCCTTCACAAATAATCCTGTTTCCATTTCTATCCGGAGTCGTATTATCAATTTCGATACCAGCCCTATCGAGAAGATTTATCTCATCACTAGTGACTTCAAGATTCGATACCTTCACTCGAGACTTCTTGCGGAATATGCTATTCACTTTCGCAAAAACGCCGTCTGGGTCCTGTGGGCTAATACCCGTCAATTTTTCCGCCCATTGATTGCTGACCTCACTCCTGAAGTATGACCGGATTAAGTTCCGGACATTCTTCCGGTGTAAATTCAACAAAGCCAACGAGGAATGGTTGTAGTCCAAAAATCGTCGATAAATATTGTTGACGCGTGTGAGAAGAAGGCTTTTCAATCTTTTCAACCTTGCGATGGTTGGTGTTTCATATCCTTCCATATTGTTTCGATGTTTAATCTTGGGAACAACTTTCTCAATCGTTTCCAACGTCAGCTTCTCTAAGTTCGACAAATAGACATCTATTTCATCGTTAGTTAGATTCCTCTCATGAGGAACCATTGAGCAAGAGTTGCCACCATCAGAAGGGGGACATTGCTTCTCGTACTCTCGATTAAACTTCTTTTGAAACTTTCTCCAGTCTGCTTTTCTGAAATTCAACCGATGATTTTCGTGTTGAACTGGAATGAGGAAGAAATCATCCCTTTGATGATTGATTTCCATTACGATTGAGTTATGGTCGCTTTCGTAAGGAAGCACCTCTAGTTCTATTTAAGCTGAATTCAAGTCTTGCGTCGGCAATGCAAAGGTCCAAATATGAATTTGTCCTAGGGTATGTTGGGAACTCCGACCCATATAGATTGCACCTATATTCAATTTGGTTCTCTGTTATCCACGATTTCAGGAAAACACCTCTTGGATTATTGGTGGCGTTCAGTCATGATGTATGCTTGGCGTTCAGGTCACCAACAAGAATATAAGAAATATGCAGCCTGTTCAATTCGAGTATTTCAAACAAGGAATTGAGCTCCTCCTTGAGCTTGAGAACAGTTCCACCAGTTGCATAGGCAGAGATAACGAAGAGGTTATCTCCACCTGGCAGTGAGATTTTGATAACGAACACTTCAAGAGATTCAAAGCTTTTGAATTCGACTTTTTCAATATTTTGGAAACGATAGGGTATTCGAACCAATATCCCGGTGCCACCTCCCCCACCACCTATTACCCTATCGTTTCTTACGAATTCAAAATCCTTGAATGTCATGGAGTGCCATGAACTGAGGTGGGTTTCGGTGAGAAGCACGATGTCAGGCTTTTGCCTGACAATGAATTCAAGGAGATAATCACGCCGATGTATAGTAACAATGGAGTTGACGTTGATCGAGATGAGACAAATCCTATCCATGGGAATGTGACTGGATGACAAATTATTTTGAGGCATTTGAAACCCCTAAACGATGAAAAACAAGATTAATTTTCGTATCTTGCTTATCGATTCTTTCCGATAGAGAATTTAGTTGCTGTAAAATTTTGAGAAGCAGCTCATTATTGCCACTCACATTATTTACACTATTTACCGCATTTTCTGCTGGTCCTCTAGCGGCTTGTGCAAATGATACTCCGGGCTTGACGAAGTTCGGAGCTAAGACACTGCGGTGTAGTTGTGTTTGCTTTGGGACAGATTTTAATCTCGCATCCTCGATATGATGCCGGGTGACCAAAAACACCGCAGTTCGCACAATATAATTTCTCTTTTGGCTCCGTCTGAGCCAATTTTCACTCACCGGGAGCATGCACGTCCTTGCATTTAACGCATCGGTAATGCATGGCGCAGTTGGCAGCCGAATGCCCAAATCGTTGGCAGCGGTAGCACTGGTTGATTTCTCGTTTCTGGAGGCGTTCCCACCTCACCACCCGGAAATTTAAATATGTGATTTGCAGAAGAGCGCTTGGACTGCTTTAATTTGATATTTGTACTAAATAAAGTGGTAAATTTTTTTTTCTACTGTCGACCTTCTTGTCGCGAATGTTTTAACTGAGATAAATTCGATTTGTGGGGCTACTTCCTTAAGAACCTGAAGAATATCGACGGTATCTTCTCCGCAGTCCAAGCCCTTCAGCAAGAACGTCTGGTTCTTCTCGCTTTTGGGGGTATAAGTGAAGTGCGGAACCTCCCCAGAATTTAAAGCATTTTTCGCTGATTTGAAATCAACCAGTGATTTCGTTCTGATAGATAGCTTCTCGGAATTGATTCGTTTGATTTCAAAATTTGTTAATTTGTTTTCGGCTGCCAACAGCCGAAACATGTCCTTTCCGCTTTGACCGAAGACATTAATTGGCGGAATTTTCTCGGTATTCTTGGCTACTTTTTGAGGAGGACCAGCAGAACTACGGGCTGGTTTCTTCTCCTTATTTTTATTTTTTAAATAAACTATAAAATTATCATTATCTTTATTACCTCCATTATTCTCATCTACCTCCATATCCTGTTGAAGTCCGTCCAGCGCTGCAAAGTAATTCTGGCTTTCGTTGGTGCCACCAGCACTTAATACTTCTTCAGTGATGATTGGATTAGCAGCTTTCTTTTGTTTTGCTTGCTTCTCGATTTTGAGTACCGGTTCACTATCTTGCACTTTTTTGCTGTTTCGAACATATCTTCGTAGGTTTTGATTCTTGATTTCAATTCTTCGATGTCAGTTCGAAGTCGACTCACCTCTTGCCTATCCTCGTGCACTTGTGTCTTACGGCCGCCATCTGCGGAACCCTGAGTGCTCGTGTGTCTCCGCTTGTTGACACTTGCCGCCAATTTCACACTGTCACTCTCCCGGGGGCCCCCCAACGGAGGGAAGCCGTCAGGCTCCTCCATACAGCAGTCCCGAGTTGTCTTTGGTTTGTTGCCTTTTCTTGATTTATTGATATCGTTGGTCGATGCCTTCGACGATAAATTCTTCCCCAATAAAATCAAAACTTACTTTCCACTGGCTCGTAAAAAATTATTACAATTTTTTGAAACTGACTTTTGTGAAAAATTAATTAATTTTTAAAATTAATGACAGGAGCGATTAAAAACACGTCTACACGCAACGAGTGCTAGACGTAGAATATCTCCTCCATGTCTTCTGTAGGCGTGTGACAGTTGAGCACCCAGACATTAAAGAATTTGGTCTTCATCCGAATTTCACAGATCATTTCGTTAACGGGCTTGAAGTCAGTGGTAATTTATTTAAATGTGCTGTCAACAATGAAAACCACTCCGAGCTCAGGGCTTCCTTGCGATTTTCCGCTTTTAAACACAGTGTGCGTTGGCATGTTAAAATGTTTCTTCATCGTGCCATCTGGTTTCTTGCACTGCGAGGATGTTGATTCTATATTTCTTTATTTCATCTAGAAGTTGGCGCAGTGCACCTGGTCTGTTCAATGATTTAACATTCCAAGTTCCAAAAGAATAGTCCTTTATACGTTGCGATAATCGTTGCAATTTATCCAATCCGATCCGATCCTGGTTCCATGATAAGTAAATACTACGTTGAGCGTTGTCAGCGCTTTAACTTAGTCGATTTTCGGTCCGGTCCTACATACCCGCCGGCTGCCGGTTAGGACACCCTCCATCCGCCACCTGAAGATGCGCCCGATGGGGAACCGAAAGCTCCACAGCGAAATGTTGCCTGTTACAGGTTATTCGTGCTTATTTTCAGTTGTTTAGTCAAATGTGGAACATGTTCAAGCTATATATAAACAATAATTAAATATATGGGATATAAAACTGAGCAAAATTATAAAGAACATCCATACCTTTTATTTGATTGCGTAAATTTGTCAAGTTATCATCTTTTTGAATTAAATGGAGGAGATGGAGGAACTACATATCGTTTGTCAGCCGTTAACCATTTCGTGTGCGATGTATTAATTTAAACATTTATTATTGATACATAAATGAGAGAGGAAATTTATTTTAAGGGTTTGATCATCATGAAAAATATTAATATGGGTACCGGTTAATTCGTGCGTTTTTTTCGAAAATTGAAGCTTTATTGTGAAAAATTGCTTTTAGACGATCGGAAATGGTTTATTGAGCGACGCCAAGTGATTTTGCAAGTTTGGGATGGATCTTGGTCGAGCAATGTCTCTAATTCGTGATCTTCAAACTTTTTTGTCCTCCAAATCAAAATTGCCACTTTTAAACCGTGCAAACCACTTCTGGCACGTACGCTCAGCTAGAGCATGCACACCATACACTTCCACCAAAATACGATGACTTTCGGCAGCCTTTTTCTTCAATGAAGAAGTACTCCCAGCAAAAACACTTTATTCGGCACAAAATTCGACATTTTCAGAGTAAAAAGAAGTATTGTTGATTACGCTTCAGCTAAATGACACATACTGATTCTGAAACTGTATGATAGCTTTCAAACACATATTTGGAAAGGTGAATCACTGGAATAAAAATCAAGTTACGGCATCTGTTAAAAAACTGCACGAATTAACCGGTACCCCTATTATCTCTATGGACAAGAACTTCTTGTTGTGAATTCATGCAAACATTTGTATTTAACTCAAGACTTCTGACATTCACTTCGCATAAATTTTAACTAAAATCATGAATCCGAACAAATACATTAGCTCGTAAAAAGGTATTATATAAATTAAAAATTTCCAAATGTTTCATCACATTGCTTAAAACTCAACTCATGAGATTAAATTCATTCGAACTTATTTATTACTAGTTTAATACTTTGATCACTTTTTTTCATAAAACTACATGTTAAAACTAACTGACGAAGCAGAGACAATGTCAACTTTTTCCTCAATATTCACATTATTCATATCATTATTTATGTCATTATTTGTTCTATTTGAATTGTTTGGTTCGTTATCCATAAGTACTTTTTTCAGTTCTTCTGGCATTCCTCGTGTCTTTCTAGCTTCTTCCCATTCTTTGGGATGCATTTTCTTCCTATGAGAGTGTAAATTAGCATTTGAATTAAATGTCTTCGAACAATGCGGGCAGCTGTATAGCACTTCTCCTGTATGAATGGCCATATGTTCCTGAAATATAATATTAATAGATTATATCGACCCAAAATTAATTTTAAAATATCAATTGCTATGAAATTTTGTAGATTTAATTTACCTTCAAAGTTAGCGCTCGTTTAAACGATTTACCACAAAAAGAACACTGAAATTGACGTCCAGCTAGGTGAACGTAGCGTATGTGACCTCTTAAAGCGTTTCTTGATGGAGCTGTCTTGCCACATTCACTACAAACAAATTGATTCACATCCGGTCGAGTGTGCTTTCGCATATGTAATTTTAGTTGGAATGCATTCTTTAGCCACTTTTCACATTCAGGACATTGCGCTTTCGGTTCGAATATGCCTTCATGTTCTAGTTTATGTTTGATGAATTGTGCTCCACTTGGCAATACTTTAGCACAAATATCACACATTCTTGAGTAGGCATTTTCATGTATGCCACGTTTATGAGCCTTTAAAACATTTTTGTTTCTGAAACTATTTTTCAGAGCAATTAGACACGTTGAGTAGAAATTTTAACTTTAGTATAATTGAGCTATCAAATTTCATATTATTGTTAGATTACTACTAAATACTCGGGAAAACTTATTTTATTATTCTGCTAAGGAAAATATTGAAAGGGCATAGAAAAAATAGAAATCTTAAACTATGTTAAAATCCATAGAAAACAGTAGAAACATACAGCAGATTTTCGTTCAGCGCCGTTAACAAACGAACAAGTTCACAGAATTGGAAGGAATAATGAAATTCTTGTTTTAAGGCTCGGTTCCGTCTATTGCGTTAGAGATGATTCCCAAAATATGAGCCGTTGTAAAAATACGTCATACGAACAATCTGCCATACACAACCAATGATAAGCTGTCTAGTTTGATTACTTCAATCACATTCTTTAATGTTTGATTGGTTCGATTAATCGAAATAAAATTTTTTTAAAGAATTTGCTTTTCAAGATTATTTTATTTTAATCAATGTGTATATTTTCTAAGCGAAAAACTACCAGATCAAGAACCATTGGCCACGTATATGTTGTAGTTTTTATAGCTGAAATTCTCAGACCAGCCATACAATAAACTTAAATCAACGACTTGGCCACTAATTTAATTTATTCTTAATTTATGATTCCTTAAGTTAATTTCCACTAGACTACAAACATGAATCACATATTATTATAAAATACTGCGGGTTCGTGGATATTCATATTCTCATTTCCTAAATTTGCAGTTTCTTTCGAATTGTTTGCTTGAGCTTCCGTTAGTATTTTTTGTAGGAGTTCTTCCGGCATTCCACGTATTTTCCGTGCTTGCTCCCATTCTTTTGGATGCATTTTTTTCCTATGAGAATGTAGATTTGCATTTGAATTGAACGTCTTTGAACAATGCTGGCATGTGTAGAGGATATCCCCAGTGTGAGTGGCCATATGTTCCTGTAATTTATTTCATAGTTTTAAGCATTCTTCTAGAAGCATAGGTATTTCGAAATATAACTTACTTTCAGCGTCAGCTGTCGCTTAAAAGCTTTATCACAGTAGGTGCATCGGTACTCTCGTAAAGACTTATGCACATAACGTATATGACCGCGTAATGCATTCTTCGACGGCGCGGTTTTACCACATTCATTGCAAACAAATTGATTTACGGCCGGTCTTGTGTGCTTTCTCATGTGTAATTTCAGTTGGTATGCATTTTTTAGCCACTTTTCACATTCGTTACATTGTGCTCTCGGTTCAACTATTCCTTCATGTTCCAATTTATGTTTGATAAATAACCCTTTGCTTGGTAGCACTTTTGCACATATATCACATATGCGTGAGTATGCATTTTCATGTATACCGCGTACGTGTGTTTTCAGTGCGTGTTTATTGCTGAAACTATGTTCAAAATAATATTAGATTTTCCGTTTCTCCTTTGAATCAAATGCAACTCATTTAATTTAATGTTTTCATATTTTATAAAAATCATTGATATACTGGTAGCGGTATCAAAATATTGTCGAACAGAGCTCTAATAATTTCTTTGCGTGTATCAAGAGTATATAATGTTTATATTATCTGAACATCGCCGATCTCACAAAAAAACAAATTAATTTCTATAAATTAATTAAGCCATATCTTAGATTTATTTAAAATTTTTATCTAGACAAGAAAACAACGTACATTCGATGTTTGAAAACCTTCAGCTTCAATAGATCGCAGAGATTTTAACTCTTGTACGAAGTTTGCTGTCTTCTAAAAATGTGCCTATAATAAGGGCAGTGGCATGTTAATTTCATGCCCTTTAAGTATAATGTCTGCATGTCCGACATTATCTAACAATAAGAATCTAGCTATCTCACATAACTTGACCTACGATTAGGACATTTTTAATATATTGTATAAGACTACCCTAGCAAGCTGGATTTCTGATTTCCACCATAATTTCACACTGAGAACCGAGTTTGTTAATCGGGATCCTAATCTAACTAGAATTACTATCCCGGCGGCTTTGCTTTACATCTGTCGCCTACTATCAGGAACATTTTGATCAACTGATAAATTCATTGATCTTTCCTTCAAGTTCATAGGTGTTTCAAAATGATAAACAAGTTGAATTGAAGGCTTCTTATTATGTTAATTGCATTATTTATTCAGCAGTATCAGAATTACATTCAATGTTGTCAGAATCAGTCAGGATAAAAATGATGACATAGTTTTGATTTTGAACGAAAGATAAGGTAAGTTTAGAGATTTTTAAATTAATGTAGAAAACTGCATTTTGTTTTGCTCATTTTTGTTAGAGCACTTTATACTGCTCTATACTTTAATATCGCCAAGTTTTTAATAATATATCATCCTTGATGTATAAAAAATACATTTGAAAAAGCGTGAGCATTTTGTTCACGCGCGGCAATCCATGCTACTTTTAAGGCACACCTTCTCACGGTTAAGGGCTCCTTACATACATTATGTTTCCAAATTCAAACATAAAAGTCTTTAATAATTTATTTCTGTGTGATATTTGGGGAATCATTCAATATATAAAGGAGCTTTGCATCGTTATGCATATACATTGTATCCACATCTTCTTCTGATACGCTTATTTGTTGTTGATATTTTTGTAATATATTTTTCTAGACTAATGTATAGGCTCTGCGAAGATAAAGTCACTATCGCTGAAGGCACTGACCATTGTGAACGATTTTGGGTTGGGTGAGATAGCGTGGGTGATTGTGTAGAAAAATGTGATGTGGATATCATGTTTTCGTAGCCTGCTTCTTTTTCTTCTAACCGTATCTTTGCAATGTTCAACGAAAAATTGTCAAACATGAGGTTATGCTCAGTAATTAGGATTTCACATGCCCTGAAAGAAATAAAAGTCGCACAATTTATAAAATTAAGTGCAGCTTTTGTTGTTCATAGCTTGGTTTTCGAAGTATGGAATTATGAGACACACATTTATCTGTACGATCAACACCTTTCATGTGCATATTATAATGTAAGATTGACTTAATTTTCTTCTGATTTTTTGTGGACTTTGTTTATGTCTACGCCAGTTGTGCTGTGAATAGTGGAGACGATATGAATTTTTCTCTTAGCTATCTCCAAATTTGCACTAACAATAAGACATATCTCTTGCGTCAATATGTTCTTGTGCAAATCATAAGCCTTTTTCCTTTTAAACATGTTGAAATGCTACTAGATCTAATGGTTCCGAAAATATTTAGTTTCTTCAAAAATCAGTCCTCTGCAAGTTTGTGATATTGTAAAAATTATCGATGTAAAAGTAGTATGCGATTCCACTGAATCTATAATTGCATCTTTTAAATGCACTCCAACATTTCCATAGATTTTAAATCCGGAAATATATTCAGTAAAGGAGTCAAGATCCTTCTGACCTATAAAAATATTTGGTAGCTTTGCTTGGATGATGCGCTTTTATTTCTGATTTTCTTTGGTTTGGAATTTTTGCAGACTTTCGTTTTGCTTTATAGACGTCCTTGATCATTACAACACTGTTCATGAACTGCCATCGCCATTGTTCCATTTCTCACGGTGATGGTGTAACTAAATTAATATTGAATATAGTACCAACATTGTTCTTCACCCGGGCCTTTTGGCTGTCTAAATGATAGATGGCTAATGTGATAGCATGCATATCACTCTATGTATATTCTTCTTCATAACTCTCTTCTTCCATGTTACTTTAAACATAACTTTGTTGTCAATCTATCGGATCCACATTTTTTTCTTTCTCAATTTAGCGTCGCCGTACTCCCTTTCTTTCACTCTATTGGCACTTACCTTGCACCCTTTGCTTCTTTCACTATATCACTCCTTTACCATAACTAACTGTTTCAATTCTTTCCTTTCCTTCTATCACATTATCGCGTGACAGCCTGGATCTGGTCTTGGCATCTCATTTTCCGTCTCTGTTTTTACTGTATAGTGGCAGTGCTGTCAATACTCATTGTAATTGGGTAATGGATTTAGCATGCTGCAACTCGATTGGAAGTAAAGAGGGCAAAGGTGAAAAGTGGTTTGACAATTAAATGATTGTGCGGGACGTTATCAATTCCTCGAAACCAGGGTAGAATCCTATGATTGGAAAAGACAAACCCTATTCTGCTAGTCTTCATAAAAAGGTCAAAGTCTATGATTTGCTAAAAATTTGTTGGCCTATGTGTTTCCATTATTAGATGGCCATAAACATTTTCTTTTCCACTTCAACTCCTCTCGCGCAATTTTAATGCGTGGTATGAAAAATTTTTATCGAGATCTCATATTTGATATCCAATTCAAATCTGTCTTGTAAAAATACGAAGGATCAAATTCTCATATGAGAAACTCCCTTGATACCCTTGCAAAAATATTTGACACAAAACTCGTCACAGATCATCCTCCATTTAGCCTCCCCCAGAGATTGACGTTTCTAGCCTCGGTAGGTTTTGACAAAATTTGATATGATACCTGGATGGATAGAGAGCCAAGAACCGATTGTATTGTATGTTTTAGAGTAGTCTTAAAACACAGAAGGATTCTATGAATTGGGCAGTTTTCACTGAGAAAGTGTGTTTTTTTTTGAAAAGCCGTCGGGCCTTACTTTGTTGTGTGAGCAGACGCGTTTCGACTCTTTTGATTCATCTTCAGTGTCTAAAGGGCGTATGGAAGGGAAAGACTTAGTCGTAGGGTGGGTTAAGCAGGTAGGTTTTAAATTAAGTCAGGGAGAGAGGTATTAGGTTTTTGTTTTTTTTTATTGTTGGATGTCCGTTTGTTCTGTTTTATCTCGTTTGTGGATTTGTACTGAGAAAGTTGCGCCGGAATTTGTAATAAGTTGTTCGTTGATAATGTTACCGTCTGTTTTTCTATGTTTATTTATTTCAAGCCTTTCTAGGATGTCAAGTCTTGGTCTTTTGCTTTGTTTGTATAGCAATGTCATAGAGTTTGTCATAGTTTCAGCCTCGTGTGCGTGGTTTTATAGATGCGTTGCATAATTGGAGTCTACCTTGTTGTGTAAGAAAGGTCGTATGTGATCTTTATACTTGTCGTTAGTTTCCGTGTTGTCCTTCCTATGTATACCATGTCGCAGTCCTTGCATATCAGTTTGTAAATATATGCCGCTATTCTCGTATATTGATGTGTCATTCAGTTTTGGTTTCAATTTGTTTACAATGTTATTGTTAGTTTTGAATGCAGTTTGCAATTGGTATTTTCTACGGAAGTTTGATAGTTTGTATGTCTCTTTGGCGACGTATGTTGACGAAATCCACAGTTGGTCATTCTTATACATATCAGTCAGTTGGCGTTCTTGTTTTTGTTCGTAATGTGTAATAAGTGTTGTCAATGTCACGTTGTTTGTATCCGTTATTACTAGCTATTGTGTAAATATTGTTTAGTTCGTTGGATTAGTTAGTAAGAGTAATGGGAATGGAGTAGAGTCTCTGCACCATTGATCTGTACGCTGCTAGTTTATCTTGTGCGAGGTGGTTAGATGTTACGTGCATGGTATGATCAGTTGTGGTTCGTTTTCTGTATAATTGGTTATCTGTATAACAGGTCTCGGAAATCGAATTTTATGCTTTTTCCTTAAAATAATATCTTTTGCTATACATAGTTTCATCTATACTCTAAACTTCAAAGTGGCTAGTGGCAGTCGCAATCAACAAAACACTAGTCTAGAAACAAAAAAGTAAGAAAGTATTTTCAATGCAGTGTAAAAGAAATGGTCGATTGAAAATGAAACGACAACTAATATGTAACAGAAAAACATTAAATTAAACAAAATTAGAAAAGAAATTTCATGGCCTTTCGTAACTTCATTCGTGGAACAATACCAAGTTTCAGACCTATTGAGACATTTAAATCTTATTGATGTTCCAAAATGGCCCATCACAACAAATAAGATCTTTGCCTTTCAAATTAAATCAAAGTTTATCCGTATCAAAATTTTATTCAATAACTTATACTTTTTTAACCGCTTAAACACTAGAAAATAAAATAGTTTCTTGGTTACTTGCTGAATTTTCTGATTCAAAAATTGTGCTACTATTCGTCTTTTCCATTTCAGCTGTTTTATTGAGTAATTCTTCTGGCATTCCACGCGTTCTTCGCGCTTCTTCCCATTCTTTCGGATGTTTCTTTTTCCGATGCGAATGCATATTGGCTCGTGAGTTAAATGTTTTCGGGCAATGTGGACAGGTGTAGAGGATTTCGCCAGTGTGCGTAGTCATGTGTTCCTGCATTTATTTCATATCAGTTAAGAACGTTTTAAAAACAATATGAATTGGAAAATCACTTACTTTCAATGTTATTTGTTTTTTAAACGCCTTATCACAGAATGAACATCGATATTGTCGCTCTACTGTATGAACATATCGCACATGACTCTGCAATGCACTTCTTGACGGTGCTGTTTTTCCACATTCATTGCATGTAAAGTTATTTACTTCCGGCCGATTATGCGTTCTCATATGTAGCTTCAATCTAAATGCATTCTTTAGCCACCTGCCACATTCTTCGCATTGTGCTTTCGGTTCGAAAATCCCTTCATGTTCCAATCTGTGTTTGATGAAAAGTGCTTTACTCGGTAGAACTTTTGCACAAATATCACACATGCGACAGTAACCCTTTTCGTGGATTCCTCGTATGTGCGCATTAAGCGCATATTTATTGCTGAAACTATTTGCAAACAAATATAGTCGATTTGCTATCGCTTTGATACGATTTTATACTAGGGAGGAAATGCTAATGCAATTTCCGTAAAATGTTCACCTTGTTATTCCCTGAATACACAAGGGTACGTGTTTGTGAATTATTAACTTATTGTTACTTTTTCTTTCAAAATAAAGCTAACTTTAATAAAATAATGTGCAAGCGAAGTTAATTTTAATGTGATTAACCTAACATTTAAATATGTATTTTGTTGCATGTTCAAGCGAATTAACATATATCAAAAATTAAACGCTTAGTTAGAAAACTAAGGGGTTTGACATTTCTTTCTTCATGAATTATTATAATATTAACATAGCACATTCACCGCATTAAACAGGCAAATATTATTATTTTTATTCTAAGAAGATTGGATGATAGTGAACGGTCTCAGATTGGAAGCATTGGATTCTGAATAATTGGAGAATGATTGGACTCTGAATATTTGGGAATGATTGGACTCTGAATAAGTATAGGGTTTTCCAATAAGAGGTGTTATTTTGAGTAGATCTTGTGATTTAACACCTTGTAACTTCTTGCTTAGGGGCCACGTGAAAGAGAAGGTCTACGCCAACAGCCCAGCGTCGATTCAAGACCTCAAAGATGGAATTCGTGAGGCTATCGAGGACATAGGGCAACCACTTTGCGATTTGGTTATGGAAAATTTCATGAAAAGGATATGGTCCTGTAAGCGTGGTCGTGGCGGTCATTTGCCTGATGTTATTTACCACTATTAACGGCATACCTTCCTCTTTATAATGAAATAAACATCCGAACATTCATATTAAAAAATGGCATTTTTCTTTTAATATCAAAATAAAACCTCTTATTGGAAAACCCTATACTAAATGCCGCGAAACGCAACTAACACTCTTCTTAGTGCTCGCAGGACACTTTTTGCAAAGGTTAACTAAAGAGGCAAGTTTTAAGCGCCAATAACGGAAGCATCAGTAATAACCATACTAGCAGAATAGTGTATAGGCGACAGAATGAGCGTACGTTCCTGTGAAATGCATAATTATTCTGAATCCGGTTACAAATTACATTCAACGTGTAGTTTTAGAAGCCACCACTAGATTTAAGAGCGATGGTGGCAGTGGGGTTTTGACATTTTCAGTTTATTTAACCGGCATCGATTTAGGAGAAAACCAAAGAAAGTAGGAAAGAGTTTACGCGCCCACGATGTCGAGTAAATAAGTTGAAAATATTAAATCGGCCCCGCTCTCAAATCTAGTGATCACACGTTTTTGTTTTTTTTTTTGGTTGTAGCACTACAGCTCCTTTCGAGCCTTCGCTAGATAGTTAGAGTATCCCATTATCATAATCGAATGTATCGGCACTTCACAAGGTGATATGGTCAGTATCACGCTTTGGCCGAGTGTCCGTCCACTCAGATGCGATAAGTTCTGATTTTAAACCAGCACGTATCATTGAACGGGCTTATAGTCCGTCCGAAGAATAACTCGAAATAAATCTCATTGCCGCCACCGAGAGTCGAACCAAGGCCCTTCGGCTTACGGGATGGGTGCTCTAACCACTATACCACGCGGAATACACGTTGTATGTAATGTGAATAGAAAAATGCTGATCCTGATACCTTGAATTTTCGCACGAGTTCGCACAAGATTCCTGAGGATCGGGCGGTTATCGAGATAAAAATTATCAAGTACTTGAAGGGAGCTTTTTTTAAATTCAGCGTAAGCGCCCAGACTAATGGTAGCAATTTTCTAGGCCTACGCACCGCACTTCCTGAAATCGACAAAGCCATAAGGAAGATCATTAGAAAGCAATTTTTTGATCAACAGCATCTTTCATTTTATGCGCTTTATCAAAATTAGAATTGAATTACGGAGAACCTTTGGTCGGAAAGAAAAATTGTCGAAAAAAGAAAAACAGTTATGACTTAAATGTTTGCATGCTTAAAAAGTCAGATTTTAATAAGTTGGAACAAGCTAAGGAAGCATTCTCATAGAAGTAAGAGATAGAATAGAAAGCTCAATAAATAGATGTGGTGATTGGATTTTACAATAGGTGAGAGGGCGGCAGATATAGCAAGCATTAAGTATGAAAGAATAAGGTCTAGACATTTAAGAGTAATGCCTTTATCGACTTAGAGAATTTTGTCAGCGGCGGGAGATCAGTTGACATATGCGATCAATACAATAAATGATTTATCTTAAGATATGTAATGTCTAGTTATATTTGATTGTGTAAATATTTGTTTCTACAATGTCAATTTTGAGTTTTGCCAATTTTACAGTTCGTGCTTTCAGTACAATTAGGGTAGTTTGTGGTATGACATTTTGTTTGCAATTTGTGATATAAATAGTAGTTGTCTTTATTGCTGCTTCTTAATATATTATATATGTAGCATAAATCATTGACCATATTGCAATTCTCACGGTGTTGCTGGAACGCGATACATAATATCAATAAGTGTAAGTTGTGTTCTGGCTGTTGGCCATATAGAGGGCAAAGTTCTTCCATTTGCGTCTTTAACATAAATTTTTGGCCATTTATTGCAAAGAATTATTTGTGCTATAATTCTCTGTATTTTGAGTGGGAGGTCTAATTGCACGTGCGGTGGTAAGTTGTTGGTGTTATTTGCTATTGCTGGATACCCGTATATGGCGGAGCAGTGGGAATTGTGAATTCGTAATGTATCTTCATCATATATGTGGGTGCGGTGAGAGACAATAATTAGGTTTCATATGTTGCCCTTGTAGTTAAAAGGTTCCAGTCAATGTCTTTCAAGATTGTCTCTAAATATGTGCTCTTTAATTCTGCCAAGCCAGTTGTTGTAATCTCCACTTTCGTGTTCGTTTTTCTGTAGCATCTGGCATTTTTGAGAGTTCTGTTATCGGCGGTTGAGATTAGATTCAGGTATTTTCTTTGCTTTAGCACTTTTTTTTTTCGCTTAGAGATAGTTAGAGTATCTCATCTTAATCGAATGCATCGACAACTCGGGAAGGTGATATGGTCAGTACCACGCTTTGGCCGTGTGTCCGTCCACCGAGCTGCGATACCTGCGGGTATAGTTTAACCGAGTTTCGTATGACGTCCAGTTCTATGTGCTCCAGGCAGAGCTTTCTTCGAATGGCGTAGTGTGGCGTGTTTGATCGTAGGTGCAGTAGTGTTTTGACAAATGCGGATTGTGGTTTCTCTAGCTCCTCTGTACATAGTCCTCAAACTCCTGCTCCATAGAGATGAACCGTTTTAATTAACGACTTGTAAAGTGATATTTTAGTCGACGCTTAATAGAAATATTTGTTGAGGAAGCGATACTAATTTCAAAAAAACACTTTTATGGTTGGGACTATCGTATGGAAAATTGTTAATCCAATAGGATTCAAAACGCATCTATTTTCTAAATTATTTTAGGGGATACTTCTCGTAAGCAGTAATTTTACATATTGCTTTAAAGATTCAAGCAAAGCGTTCGTCGCATGCAGAGTGCAGTTTTTAGCGGCAAAGTTGAACATTTTCACCAGGCGCCTAATAATTACTCTTGTCTCGTTTAATTTGTCAACATAGTTAATCATCGGATCAAATTTAAAGCAATAACAGTAGTGGCTAATGCTCGGGTCACTTATACAGTCCACATCTGAGCCAAGCATTCTAACATATTTCAAATGTACGAGAGGCATTCAAATATGAACGAGCCTTTTGCAAAAAGGAATTTAATTTTCATTTAAGAAGATAACACACTTTATAGTTATTTTTCTTTGTAGTTATTCTCCTTAGAAATGCATTCTTCCCATCAAACAGGTAGTTGGTTCATGCCGTTTCCGAATAATGACTTCGGACAGGTATCCAAGCAGTTTTGGAAAAGCTGTTCAACCTGCTGATCGTTCGAAAAACGCTCTTCTCCAATCCAATTTGAATCGGGAGTGTAGTGCTTTCACTCGTTGCCATGAAAATGTATTCTGCCCGAACTGTGCACGCGCTCGGCCTCGAATTTCGGCTGTTTTAACGCCTTCGTTTATTAAAAACTTTAATGATGCGGACATGATGAGCACAACTAAACAAACCGGCCATGAGTCATCTAGACGGGTTCCACCTACCTTCGCGAAGCTCATGCTATCTTCGAAACTCTTCCTAAGTTTTCAAAAGTAAAAGGCTCGTATATATTTGAATTCCCCTCGTAATAGAAAACCGTAGCTGCATAAACGAGGAAACGAGGTCTGACTCGGTCGACGAAGACAGTTCATCGCTGCTCGGATTTCGGAATTGGAAGACGCGGTCAACGGACCGAGACAGTTGAAGGCGCTGTTTGCAGGAAGCGAAGGCCTGAAAGGGGCTGTAGTGCTAAGAAGAAGAAGAAGCTGCATAAACGAGAGCAACAAGTAGATTTCGCAAAATGGGCAAATACTTGGCTTGCGAGAGCTCCGATCGTCACACGCGAATTGCAAACTACCTTCAAACTGTCAAACAACCTTCAAATAATCGAGATGAAAGTACTCATTTATCTACTTTTTCGAATTTTATAACTTCAAACATACTACCAATGCGTTCACTGCCTGTACGCTTCACGTTCAATCTCCTCCGAGTTTAAGGACCACTACTGAGAATATCCCAGAAGACATTTCCTATAGTCCTTTTTCAGTCGCGGATACGATACTCTTGTAATCTCACATTACCACAACAAGTTGGCCGTAGTTAAGGTTGCCTACCAATTCCGCGAGTTTCAATATCAAGTTCAGGATTCTTGACAATTTGTTTACTGCGTATGGAAATGCAAGCCCACCTTTAAAAACACAGCATCTAAATGGTTAAGGATTCTTTTTAAACACTGGGAAATCTTTTTAACACAAACTTAGAAAATATTTCTGCATAGTTAAAGCGCGGCCCAAAATCGCAGAAGTGCTAGCTACCATAGTTATTTTCCTTCGGTCACGCCTCGAACTTCTAAAGCTCATGAATATAAACGAATATATCACGGAAAAATTTCATTAAATTCATACCGTTGTTCCGCATGCTCCATCTTGGTCAATCTATTTGTTACATATAAGAAAAGGCAAATGGGTCCCTAGCAACCCTGACCCGCCTTGGCAATCAGCACAATAAGTTTGACTTTCTTTGATGGAATATTTATAATTCATTAAAAATTTGAGCAAATTTTATACAAATATTCAATTAACCTCTTAACGTGCATGCTCGACTTAACTTCCGCGCACTAAACGGACCAAATTGTGCACGCTCAAGCTAACTCGAACAGATTCTGCACTTTATCGCGAATGAAAATTGTTAAGTAATTTTGAATTCCTTCGATATTTGGCCGAAATCAGGTCTAAGAATATATTTCCAAAAATTAAAAATATTTGACCGGCTATTGTTCGAAAAAAGGGAGTTAAAGGGTTTAAGCATTAATTTTTTTTTTATTTTCCTTGGCAAATATTGGAAATACAATATTATTTAGTGTACTGAAAAAGCCCGGATGTTCCATGTCGAATTACGTATTTACAGAAAAAATAAATAAGCAAGGAAACAACGCTGTTTTTATTTTACAATTATTTGGAAATATTGAAGATATCAGCTTTCACTTGTCGGAAGTCACCATCGGATGAATGTGTTTATTCTAAATTTGGACGCAAAAGTTTTCATTTTAAGTCTGAAAAATGTGAATTTAATTTGTCTTATAAAAATTGAGAACTGCATTTTTATGTTTTTTTGCAATTAAAATTTTTTTTAGCTAATTGTGTTGCTCTGAATTAAAATTTGGAAAGAAAAATAAAAAAATTGTGGGACCAACGCGCGACAGAAGTGAAATTTCTTTGCTGACGTTTGGAAAATTTTCAAGTGTTTCAAATTGATTCGACTTTACCTCATTTTGTTGGTTTATATGAAAACCAGTGCCACTTTTATAGTTCGGCTGATGTAGCACACAGATTACAACTCTATTGGATTGATAAATAGACTATAAAGATTTTTAAAATTTAAGAATTTCTCACCTGCCTTATTTTACAACGTTAACAATTCTGTCTTTATGTTATACTTGAACATTTTCTGACCGTCAGAAAAGAAGTTTCACATTTGACCATCAACCACCCATCAACAGTCATCCGGCGCCTGCATTACAGTCCATTGTTCATCAACTGAATCATTATTAAGACCAAGGACGGTTACTGCCGGACCATCATACATCAACCATCCGGTGACGATCATTCGGCGCCCCCACTTCAATCTATCGCACATCGACGGAATTAGTGTTCGGAGCAAGGGCGGCTACTGTCAGCTACCATCAACTATCCACCGACGATCATCCGGCGCTATCTTTTCAATTCGCATTTCTTTGGGATATGTTAGGGGCAAGAACGGCTACCGTCGAACCAGCGTGCATTTGCTCATTACCATCAAGCATCCCCCGACGATCAGTCGCCGACCCCCACATTAATCCATTACAAACCGGTGGAATCGCTGCTAGCAGAAAGAACTATCTGACCATCATACATTCGATCGTCATCATAAATCACCAGATGGCCATCATCCGCCGTCGCCAAGCATATAGAAAACCGCTCATAACATCAGAATAAATTGGAATTTGGAAACTTTGGGGATATACTATATTGTTGATTAGTTTCACTAACAATTTGTGCAATAAATTCGAGTTTTAGAGTAGTTTAAACCTAGTTATCGACTTAACAAAGGAACAGCCTCTCTAAAGCGGAATGACGGGAAGAATATTCTGAAATTTGTATCCCTGCTAGCACACACATCCTCTCTCTGACATACACTCTAACTCTCGAGTGCTTTCAATTGTGATGTCGATCGTTGTCATATTTTTTACGTTTGATGAAAAAATTGTGCCACTAATGAAGAGGAATTAGACGAGATCTGTTAAATGATGCCACTTGCCTTCACATTTCTGCACTGGAGTTATTTTTCACCACCTGGCACGTCAAATTCAAAGTAATCCCAATTTGATTGAACATTACGCTGCCATCGGTGATTCCACATTCTTAAGCAGTTCTGGAACTCAGACAGCAGCGATATTAACTGCCTTAGCGAGCTAAGGTTTGGGCTTCGCTGGAATGACCTTGTCTGACGACGCGTACGCACGCTGGCAGCTAGCTTCTGTGGTGTCATGGGGCGGATTCTTTTCGCCAGCGCAAAGTACACTACACAAACTTTATTCGTGCGCACGAATAAATTTTGTATAGTGTACTTTGCGCTGGCGAAAAGAACCCACCTCATGAGACCGCGGCAGCTAGTTGCCAGCGTGCGTACGCGTCGTCAGGCAAAATCATTCCAGCAAGCCTAAATCTTAGCTCACTGAGGCAGTTAATATCGCTGCTGTCCTTAAAGGACTTTAATAAATATAGATAAACACTACAATATTGTGTATTCCTGTGTCGAGAAATTGAAATAAAATATCAAAGGTCAGCGATATATACTCACCATCTTACTAAATTTAGATTATTGAGAACCCCCTTAATAATCTAGAATTCACTTATTCTATTCCTCTACTTGCGGTAGATAAAACACTAGAAAACGGGCTGGTAGGAAATACCACTCGCTGACCCTGATTGACTCTGTTACATTTGACCAAAATGCAGAAACATGATATATAGAACACGCCTTATGAAGTTTAAAGTCCATCGTCTCTGCTATTCCAGAAAATTTCAGTGAAGAGCGCCCACCATACATGGAAGAAGTGAGTGCAGTCCTTTGTGTGCGGAAGTTTACCACAACGCATTTCATTGAAAAAAAATCGGACAAGCCTACTACACTCTGGACTGAGATACAACTTCTAGACAGACATAAATGGTTTTCCTTACAAAATAAAAAGGATACAGATTCTGTAGCAAAAAATATGGAGAAATTTCGTTTTTGTGCACGTTCTATAGAGCCCTGACCAAAATTAACAATGCAGACTGAAAGTTTACGTCGGCAATGTTATCACGGAATATCAACATGGTTTCAGAACATACACAGATAAGAACATTTTAGAAGAATGTAGGGAACACGTCATCGACGCATTCTAGCTTTATGTATATTTTCTAATAGTTTAAGATAGCAACAATTAGAACCATTCCCTTCTCAATCTGGGGCTCATGCTTAAGTTGGAAATCCCATAAAGAATCAACGAGTGGCTAACAGTGTGCAAAGATAGAAATTCAAGCAAAATTCATTGCTTTCTCATTTTCGAAAGCGATTTAAACTAAATACATGGTCAGATATTCAACCTAATTCCTGATAGAAATACGTCTTGGTTATTGTGAAATATTTGTTTGTTTTTTAGCACTACAGCCCCTTTCGGGCATTTGCTTAGAGATAGTTAGAGTGTCTCATTATCTTGGTCATATGTAGTGGCACTCTTAAAGGTGATATGGTTAGTACCACGCTTTGATCATGTACGTCCACCCAGTTGTGACACGTTCTGATTTTAAACTAGTACGTATCATAACTGAAGAATCCGAAGAACCACTCGAAACAAATCTCGTTTTCACCAACGAGATTGAACAAGAGATTTTCGGTTTACAGGGTGAGCACTCTAACCACTACACCACGCGGACTACTCACTTATTGTGAAATATTGGACAATATTTTCTAGTATGTTTTCTAGTTTCAGAGCTATATTGGAGCCGTTTAACAATGGAGTATGAAAACAAGTTTTATCTTTAAAAGCGACAACTTCACAGTTGTTTTGGACTGATATGTTTGATATGAATGTATTAAACAATTTTGCCATTCCTATTCCAGACGCCCTAGAGGTCAGATCCCTACATAGACCACTGTGGTTTTCCTTGAGATGTTTTTTACCGCCATTTTATTTCATTTAATCTAGTATAGTGATTTTCGAGTGAGCTAAACCCGAGAACATCGGTGTCTTAGGATTAGCATCAGTACCTCCAAAGTGCTTGCCATCAAGCACGAATTGTTACAGGTGAGTATCCTCTTTCATTTTGTGAATTTGGTCCTGTTAAGTGTGTAAATTTTTGGTGGAAAAACAAAAAACGCATGTCCCTAAATGGAGCAGGTTGCGGAAGACAGCCCCCCGACCCGGGATCAATGAACATAATTAGTGTAAGTGACAGTGAAATAAATGCTAACGAAAAGAAAAGAAGAAGAACAAATGCTGGACACCAACGGATCCCAAGCAAAGGGGAGAAAAAAGATTTTAAACTCAACACCAACATGTCTGACATAGCATTCAAATTCACACCGCCTACACCATTAGGGAAAAACAATAATGTAACCATCGATAATGAGGCAAATGCGACTAAGGAAAGGTCAATCCCACCAACACAGGGCAAATCGTTTAAGTACGATTTGGACTCTAATGAAAAAATTTCTCAAATTATTATGGAATGGCGAAGCAACGGTAACCCCATGAGATTAACACCTATGAGATTCTTTATGATCAATAAGGATGCAAAATGCAACGTAACAAATGCTAAGCAAAATAGGCTTAGGCTCAAAGTTTTCTTTGAAACACCCAAAGAAGCCAATGATGCAACGGATAACATAGTACTGAAGGAGACAAACATCAGTGCATTTATTCCAGGCAGTTTCACCTGCAGGTATGGGGTAATTCGTGATGTCGAATTGGACTTTGACCGGAAAGAGTTGACCGAAATTGCTAGAACCTGTAACAAAATGGAGCTACTTCTAGGAAACATCAAACTTATCAACGCTACGAGACTAAACAGGAGAGATCCTGGAAAGGCAGACAACTTCATCCCAGCCAAATCAGTGAAGATAACGGTCTCAGGCTACATACTCCCGGACTTTCTGAAAATCGCATACTTTATTGCCAAAGTGGATTACATTAAATTTCGACCCAGACAATGCACAAACTGCGGCAGATTAGGACATGCCACTCCCATGAGCAAGGACAACATGAATTGGTTTACTTTTTTTAAATAAAATATAATTTTAAATTTGAAACATAAGCGATCTGGTCTAAAGCTCATGTTAATTAATATGGAGGAAAGTGAAGTTTGATTAATTTGTAGAGAAGCCCTCGATTCCACACTGTGTCGAAAGCTTCTCTGTCTAAGGTAGTCAGCCCTACTGAGAATTTTTGCCTCAAAGCTACCTTAATGTCTTTCGACACATGACAGAATTTTAAGTTATTCGACCACTCATTTCGAAGACCGAATCGAAAATATGTCTTCCTACAAAATTAATTAATCAACTTATGATCAGTTTTTCAAAAAGTATACCCACAGCCCGTATTAGAATATGTATTTTTTTCCAAATGTGAATACCACTGCTGTTTTTAAAACAGACAATAAGTAATGTTTTTTCATGGAGAGAAAATTGTTTGCATTGAAAGAGGTTTCGCGCTACATAATTCTTACTATATAATTAAGAGTTACCTAGATCACACTTAGGCTTTTTGGATAAGTGCTCATGAAGAGAAGAAAGAGAAGAGTTTGGAAACAACTTGGTTTTACCGCTTCCGTGTACGAACTATTTGGTTTTGGATTTGAATAAGGCTTACAATTTATACTAATGATTAACTATTGATACTTACCCTTTCCCGCATTCATCACATGTAAAATCATTGCTATTCTTTTCTAGATGTGTCTTTTTATGATGATTTAGCTGATATTGTTTGGCATAGCGTTTCGGACACTGGTCACAATGGAAGATTTTTATATCAACTGGATCGTGAAATATCAGAGTATGATTTTGCAATGCACGCTTATTAGAGAATATTTTGTCACATTTGTCACATCTGTAAAAGCAAATAAAAGGCCAAATTAATCTTACAATTAGTCTCAGGCATTGAATTAGCCATCACATACTTCAGCCTTTCTGGAGCCACATGTTTTATCATGTGATTAAAAAAAGTACTACGATTATAAAATTTAGTTGCACAGCATACTGCGTAACCCTTAACTTTGTGCACCGATCGATAATGTCTTTGCATATCAGCAAATAATTTAAATTCAGATGTACACAAATCGCACTTTAATGTAGTTTGTCTAGCAATCTCTTCGTCATATTCATTTATTTTCTTACGTTGCTCCGAATCTTCTGCTGGCTTTTTTGGAGTTGCTTCCGATTTTCTTTTCCGGCCTCTTCTCTTTGAAGTTGTTTGATCGGTGTTTTCTTTGGACGAGGCTGGTTCATTTTCTTCTGTTTTCACTGATAGTTCACTGCTATTACCTTTTCTTCTTTGTTTATGTTTGGCTTCTATTTTCAATGTTTCCAGAGGTTCTAAAAATAACAAGAAAAAAAAAAACAATTTTTGAGAAGAATGAAAGTGAAGCCTTAGAGTAAAGAAGCAGTCAATGAGAAGATTCTGCACTAAAATTAATGTTTTGTCTAAATACGATCTTCCTCCTGCTTCTCTTACAGGCAGCAGTCTTTGTAATGCAGAGCTTGTAAGAATAATTTCAAAAAGGTATTAGCATTTTTTTAAATCCTCACATAATAAGAATCGATCGCAACAGACCAAATTCACTATATTATTTTGTTGTAAATAATGTAGATTCGGGCAAACTGCCTCGACATTTATCTGTATCTCAAGCTTTTCCTTTTTTGATATTTTCGCTTCACAATTAAAATTCTAATTGAACTCTCGAAAATTATATACAAAGTGGTTTCTATATGTACAGTTGAATTGCTACAACAATCCTTCGGTTTTTAATGGAAATTCACCCGATATTCTTTCTTGGAAATAATAGAAGTTGTTTTAATAAGCAATCATTTAAAATTACCATCGTCTGAAGTATCAAAATCTTCTCCTACATTGAAGTCTACATCACCAGGATCATCACCGTCCTGAACTTCATCCTCGTCGTCGTCACACCTTTCATAGTCCTGTCCGATAAACTCAAAACTGTCCGTAGCTAAGTTGTTTTCCTCTTTATCCCACTTATTATCTTCATTCTTCTCCCATTTATCCGAACTATTAATTGCTTCGAAATCGCCGGGCTCATTTTTAAAAAATTCGGACTGAACTTCTTCCTTGACGACGGCGCTTTCTGTCAATTTGCGTTGCGCCTCCTCTACGCTCAAATAGTACAGGTGAAAATTTTCAATTTTTGACCAGCAGCACACACATATAAGGGTGGAAATAGAATCATCTTCTCGAGGCTACAAGTACAGAAGTTATTATATTAATGAAATACAAAAAGAACGACTTTGAAATCAATAAACACAAACACTCACTTCAAACCAAAAGTGACGGGCTATTGTCGGTGCTATCTGAAAATTTGTCGAATCTTCGGCAAATATATATAAAGTACATTCAGAATTTTGTAGGCACATTCGACACACCATGTTTTCTTCTTTTCATTTATCAAAGCGAAAAGTTTATAGAACGCGTCTCACATACCAAATTTCTTCATCAAGAACACAAACAACCCAACTCATGTCATCATCCCTCCGATTCAACAACGTCAGACATGGCTGACAGAACAGAAAACAACGATAAAATCTATCAGTAACAAATACAAAACAAACAAGACCAGAAAATTCACTCCAATAATTTATTAAAGGTAGCGCGGCACAGTGAACCTCAGACTTGAACCAAATGTTTTCAAAAAGATATGGCAGATGTCTCTTATAACGATAAAGTTAAAACTTCAATTCCGAAGATACAAACCCAACATCGTTCATATTGTGGCGTCCACATGCTCACCGCAAGGAGCGCATCAAGCAGTTAGTGGATGCCATGTATTTCACAACTCATGTCAACGAGACGCTCACTTCGTTTGCAACCTCCGACGAGTCAAGTCGTGCGCGCCAACATGTAGTCCTTTACTACATTCCATTCTATACTTATAATTCTATGTACATTTGTGTTTGCCAATAAAGTCATGTTTGTGTTCTAGTAAAAGTAATATTCTTTTTCTTTCTCATGGGGATCGCGCATAGCTTAGTAACAATCCCCATAGTGGTGACCCCGACGTTCGCAACCTCCGATGAGTCAACATCGCGCGCGCCAACATGTAGTCCTTGACTACACTCGATGCTATACTTGTAACTCTGTTCATTA
Organism: Odontomyia ornata; assembly: GCA_963969285.1. Classification (NCBI taxonomy): domain Eukaryota; kingdom Metazoa; phylum Arthropoda; class Insecta; order Diptera; family Stratiomyidae; genus Odontomyia; species Odontomyia ornata. The sequence goes on along the minus strand of OZ017738.1, from coordinate 454,319,230 downwards.
GTTTTTGCCAATAAAGTCATGTTTGTGTTTTAGTAAAGAAATATTCTTTCTTTCTCATGGGGATCGCGCATAGCTTATTAACAATCCCCATAATATCAAAAATAATAAGCATGGACACATACTCCTTGTTAGGCATCTTCTTGAGCAATTGAAGATAAGCCTATTCACAATATCTAGGAAATTCCATAGATTAAACTCCGCCGCAGACGGTCCTAAGCCCGTTAAAGAAAGAAGGAGGGCTCCTCGTGATTTCCAGGCCCACGAATCCTTGTTCCCAAGTCCCTCCCTTCCGGACAGAGGAGAAACTAGTGAGTTCGGGGTGATGAGCAAGAGGGAAACCCTCTAAAAACGAAGGGTACTTGTCAAAGAAAGGTAAAGCCTACAAGAACATTCTACTTCCACCTCCAGAACAACCAGGAGGTCGGGATGGCCCGCTAAGGAAAAGACTCAGTGGGGCCCAAACAAAGTGGTAACTGAGATATTTAGCCGAGGAAATTTCAATCGAAGAGACTGGGAAAAGGCTTCAGGACAGAGCATGAGCACAATACAAGGAACCCCTACAACATCTGAACAACAGGGTAATATGAGAAAATCTACGTCACACCTATCTGAGTCGATGCGAGGGCCAGGGGCGCAGGCTCTCACTCCCACTGACCAAACGAGGAAGCAAAACAGGAACCCAATTACCCCTCATGGTCAGTAGGAAAAAAGACCAAAACTGCGGACGAAAACGACCTACACAGCTGGACCCAACAGTAGCTATGCGAGTGTTTCAAAAACGCGAAAGACAACCCACACTGCTGAGGAGCTCACTCAACTTTTAAGGGCTTTCAGGTGGGAAATGCAATTTGGAAACGACTTCCAAATTGAAGGTTTTCGCTTCAGCCAGGAATGCTAGGTAACCTGGCTTGAAGAAGAAGACTTCATCAATAAGCTTAAGAGGAGTGCAGTTAGAATTCAGGAGAGAAGTTAAACATCATAGGGCTCATCTGGATAGTAAACCCGCGTGGAACCGACATATTAAAGTGGCGACAAAAGAGGCCACAAGAGTCCTGATGGTGCGCAGGAAGACTGCAGGCAAGCCTTGTAGCAAGCTGTAGCCCAACATAACTGTGCTGGACGTATACCATAAGGGTGAGACTATAGATATAGAGAGTACTCCGGTCGCGAGAGCCGAAGCAATTAGCAACCTATTAAGTTTTGTAATGTTGAGGTTTGAGTGAGTAAGACACAGAAATGTTTTTGTTTTTGCACTGAACATCACTCCGAAACACGTTCACGCTTATAAATTTTTGATTTTGAAGGTTGCGTGTACGAAATCGGCACTTTAGTTAATTTTTTTTATTTAAAAGTTACGAATTTTCCATCAGCTTTGACGCGCGAGTTTTCTAACCCCTCTACGTTTGCTGTTTTGTGAGAGAACGTTTGTTGTGTTGGAATCAAACTGTTCAACGAATGATAACGAAGGCGCGATCGTGTGCACGTCAAATGATAATTTTGTAGGTGTGCGCGGGTGTCAGTGGGGGAAGTGATTCTTCTGAAGAGACGAAAGAAAAACCTCTCAGAAAACAGAGGGGAAGAAGGAGCAGAGGGAATCATATAGTTTCGAGAGCGTAAGGTATGTATGTGCTAAATTTGCTTCCCACATGGACGAGTACACAGATTTTCGTTGCTCGTCCGTTTATTTATATGTCTTTGGGTGAGACCAATCATCACCTTCGCGGCTTTTGTCTAGGCAGACAAGGCTCCGGAGTGCACAACGTATGCGCGTGTGCATCACGGAAGCGATGAAACCATGCCCAACAGCGGCACTCGTAAATATACTAAATTTATCATCCCTCCATCAAGTGATAAAACAGAGATCTAGGTCTACATTGATCAGGATATTCTACTACGAAAGGGAGACTGGCTCTAGAATTGGGAAATAAGGGCCAAGTCAAATTTGCCAAGCCGTTTCCATGAATCAGTGCACCGTTTCATGGCATATTGACTCAGTTCAGTTTTAACAAAAACGTTTGTATTAAGCTAACCTTCAAGAGAGATTGGAACTCTGAATCCAGTATGCACCTCATAGATGTAGTGATTTTATTTATCCGTAATGGATTACAGCTATGGTCTGCTGCCTCGGCGAGCGAAGATGTTGTTGCTCGCCGGAATAAGCCTTGTCTGAGGACGCATGAATGCGCTGGCAGGCTAGCATTGGGGTCTTCATTTCCCCAGCACAAAGGTCCACAACAAAAAAATTTCGCATTCACGAATTTGAAGGTTTCTCAAGAGTATATGGGTTCGTCGAGGCCGTGGTCGAGGCCGTTCCAGGTGAAAGCGGTATTTATTTCTTTTCTACCATTATTCACCATTCGCTTCAACATATCACTATCTGACCCCTGCCGCACAGCGGATGGGTCTGAAGTTAAAGTGCTTGCTGCAGTACCAGCCACAGATCGATTCAAATAGTTATTATTCGTACAATCTCCCAAAATTGGACTCGCTTCACCTCCACCCATTGAACTGTTATTTGATGTCACCGACGACGACGATGCGGACAATAAGGCGACTTCACCAATAGCCGATACATCACCAATGCTGTTGCTATTATTACCGCTAGTACAATATTATTCACTATTTCACCAATATTCACATTCTCTGAACCAGCGTTATAAGTTTTCTTAACATCATTATTCGTTACACTAGATTCGTACTTTAGTTCGTTAATTTTACTTTCTTTAACTATGTATGTTGTTATTGGTACTATTCGCGAAATTACTACTAAGCACTTTAGTTGCGGTTGATGAAGATAGTGATTGTGGATAAGTTTTATACACGTTCAGATACTTTCGTACCGAAGTGGTGGACTCGACCTCCCGAGACGGAATTCCGACACACAACCGCGCGTATTCCTCCACCTAATGCGCCATATCCCACTCAGTGTTCAAAAAAGAGTCCCGCTTCGTATCCATTCCGGTTACCGTCTGCCTCGACGGCGTTAACAGCAGATTCTCATTGCAACAATCTAGCAATTGCTCCGCTAGATTGTCGCAATGGGGTTGCCATGATTGATTTTTATTTATTTTATTTTTTCTTTGGAAAATTTTTTAATGGTAATGCTAGCCGTGGTAATGGGAGGGTTTTTTGCGGGTTAGTAATAACAATAAATTGCGTATCAAATTGTTCCACACTTATTGCGTTGTTATTTTTATGAGATGGTATTTTCTTCACAAAGGTCCAACGAGCAGTTTGCCTAGGCGGGCTGCTCGATTACTACATAGAGCCACATGCAATCAAGTATTATACAGATGGATCCACGACTACAGAGGTGACAAGAATTGGACTGTTTGGTCCTAAATTGGAGCGCCTGCGTGTTTTGACCTGGTACTTTTGTCGCAGTAAATGAATTTATATGTTCGAGGGGGGTCTTGTTTCTTATACTATAAAGTGTAAAGTTTACGAAAAAAATTTGTGCATTTGATTTTTTTTTATAATTATAAAAAATTAATACTTGTGGGGAGGGGAGAACGGCAACTGCAGTCAACAACTAGGCGGAATTTTTCTAGCTACTTTTTAGTTATAAATGACTATTGCTACTGGAATTACTGGAGATAACGATATACATTTTTACAATGCTTTTACAAAAGGTTTGAAGGTAATGAAAAAAAAAACAAAGGGTCACAATTGATGTGAATTGAAGGTGTCAAGAAAAGATAAAATAAATCCTCTGCTGGCAAAAAATAATAAAAGTTAAATTCATGACGATGTTGATCCATTGCTGCTGTTTCAATGTTTTTGTGTTAAAAAAAACGACGAAGAGCTTAAAAATTATATGAACTATGAACTGGCACCATATCCGATTGCTCTATTTGAAGATGGTGAATTACGAAAGACAAAAAATCAACTTTTTACGAGTTATTTCCAGAAGTTTCAATTCTGTTAAAAAGTGTAGAGAATGTTGTTACATCCTTGTTGGGAGTAAACAACTGGCGGACAAGGTCGCGGAACCGTGATGCAATTAATTTATAAACAAAAAATGTTGTAATAGTTTCAGAAGATATTGATGACGCTCTGGTTATATTAACGGCATTAATAAAAGATGATCATGAAATATATTTTCTCACACCATTCAGAGGCAAAGTCCAACGAAAAATAGCAATGGGCTGGCCACATGAATCGTATGGACGAATAACGGATACCCAAAAAGGTATTCGTTGGGAGAACTGAAGGCCGGAGACCAATGGGGAAACCGTCTGCTGGTCTGACTCGGTCGACGAAGACAGTTCATCACTGCTCGGATTTCGAAATCGGAGGACGCGGTCAATGGACCGAGACCGGTGAAGGCACTATTTTCAGGAAGCGAAGGCCCGAGAGGGGCTGTAGTGCTAAGAAGAAGAAGAAGATTTAAAAATATGAACGAAGACTCTAATAATATATTTCAAGCGGGTGTACCCTGTATTTTGGGTTTATAGGGAGCTCCAGCAAAAATTAAAGATTTGAAAACATTAAGATTCAATTCTTTGTAAAACAAACGGCCAAAAAACAAGTGCCTTTTGTCATTATTGCCTCCTACAGCCGATGCAGCATTTGAAAACCTAAAAAGAGTCTATTTACAAACTGTAATGATTTTTTTTCCAAAATCCGTATAGGACATAGGTGCCGATCGTCTGGCACAAGTGTCAGCGAGCTATAAGCAAGGCCAAGCTCAGCTGACTAGCTTCGCTTAACGACCGCGTACGCGTGCTTGTCAACTAGCTATTTGCGGGATCATATGAGGCGGATTCTTGTCGCGCCACGAAGTTATACTACAAAATATTTATCACACGTACTCTACTCTACAAGACGTACCGATCAATTTTGTTATCTTTAGATATGTTCTATTATGTGTCAATTAAGCTACTCTATAATAATTCAAAAATTTTTTGTCTCGTCAAAGTTAGCGAACACGGAGACTTAAAACAAACCGACAAACGCAAACATTGTGCAAAAAACAACCGTTAGTTTCTCCGAAGAAGGTCGTTGCATTACAAGGGGAATGTCAAACCTAAAGATGTTAAAGTGGCTGAAGTGAACCACTCATCTCTGCCTAAAGGATGGAAACTTGACGGATGTAGTTGACTATAACGTAGTAAAATAACAAACTAAGCAGTTTCGACGGGGTGACCACCTTCTCTCTTCAGGAGCAGCCACTCCTGATCACCACGGGGCTGCTCGACTACTTATGTTTATTACAAAATCCAGACATGGTTAGGGTATGTCGATATTGAAAACGTAGACATTGAAAATTGGCGCTGGAAGTATTTCAATACCATGCTCATCCCAATAACAATGAATCAATTATCAGCTCCGGATACTTTATTGCAAATGTTATTATGTAGCTGCAAAAAGGGATGTAGAGCTACTTGTGGATGTCGGAAGAGTGGCTTATACTGCAGTGTAGCACGTCTTCAGTGCAGCGAAAATAGTTATTTTAATACTCCGCCGGTCATTCAAATAAGTGAAATCCAAGAAAATATTTGATACAGACAAAAATGAAATTTTTTTTAAATAAACAAATATTTTATTAATAATTTATTTTTCTATTTCAATTTCCTTCAGCTAAATCATTTCCCCGATTATGATCTCTATATAAATATGTACATCAACTCACTTTTGGTATATAAAAATATTCCACAGTTTAATATCATTAGGTATTATACTATTTAAGGTATCGCAACAAGAATTTCTTTATCCAGGTCATAATTTTTTAATAGGTAAACGTTTTTGTATATATTATAAGCTAAACATTCCACTTTGAAATATAAAATTTCTTTCACTGTAACTGAAATCCGAGATTTTCATGATTTTAACGCCCCAGGCACTCCACTATTAGCACTAAACGCTATGAGCCGCTGGGAGGAGGTCTATGCTATTTCAGTAAGTGCGCAACGATGCATAGACAAGGGGTACAAGGACAAAACGATAGCATCTTGTCTGCCTGCCAAGCAGCTATTAAAGCCGCAGAATCATCAACAATAACATCGGAGATGGTTCAAGAATGTTGTACAAACCCCAATCAGCTGGGTGAGAGCAACCAGGTTACTCGAGCATTTATTGGTCCTGAATGCGGTCGACGAACATTTTATATGCAGACACCTGAAGAAATTAGTAGCTAGGGAACACGGTAAACTCTGAAGAAGTTATCCAGGGAATGTGTTCCTTAAGGCCTATAACGAAAAATTAATTAAATCGTGTACCAAACTAGGAAAAATCGGCTTAAAATCCTTACAGAGGTTCTTATGGGGCGTTGTTAACTCGGAGGATGTCTTAAGAAAATGCATTTTAAGGAGAATGGCGAGTACAGGTTCTGCAATTTGCATAGAAAACGCCAGAACATAGTTAATGCATCTTCTTCTTCTTTGTAGCACTACAGCCCCTCTCGGGCCTTCGCTTAGAGATAGTTACAGTATCTCATTTTCATGACCGTATTGATTTTTTCGGAAGTTGGTTTGGTCAGTACCATGCTCCCGTGTGCCTGCTCAGCTATGATATGATCTGGTTAAATCAGTACATATCACCACTGAGTGAACACTCATAGTCTGTCCGAAAAATCCCCTGAACTAAATCATGTTGCTCCCAAAGAGATTTGAACCTGGGAGCTTCGGCTTATGCGTTCATGCTCTAACCACTAGACCACACAGACTACCTGTCTGTGTGGTCTAGTGGTCCTGCTCAGCTATGATATTATCTGGTTAAATCAGTACATATCACCACTGAGTGAACACTCATAGTCTGGCCGAAAAATCCCCTGAACTAAATCATGTTGCTCCCAACGAGATTTGAACCTGGGAGCTTCGGCTTATGCGTTCATGCTCTAACCACTAGACCACACAGACTACCTGTCTGTGTGGTCTAGTGGTAAGGAATAGGACCCCGCAATAGCTAATGTATTGCGGGATCCTATTCCGGAGGAGAGGAGACAGTCTGGAAATCAAACGATGTACGTAATAATTCATGCAGCTAACCTTCAATGGATTTAAGTGATATACATCGTCTCCTAGCTAAAATAAAAGCGGGAATTGCAATGCATCGTATGAGCAGTGTGTTTCGTATATTCGTTGTGGTTTTCCAGGTCGCGACGTATAAATACAATATTGCGCGTTTCCAATCCTTCACCAACAATCACAATTGCAACGTCATCTATTGTTGGAGCGTAAAATTGGCGTTCGTGTGTTCCAGCGGATTGTTTAACCGCTCTGATTAAGACTTTGTAGTCATTAATTGACATGCGCTCCAACGCAATTTTGAATAACCAATGCATGATTTTGATGAAGTAGTTGCTGCAGATTCGTTGGGAGAACTGAAGCGCCGAGACCAATGGTGAAACCGAGGAAACGCTGGTCTGACTCGGTCAACAAAGACAAATTGGAGGACGCGGTCAATAGATCGAGATAGTTGGAGGCGCTTTTGCAGAAAGCGAAGGCCTGACAGGGGCTGTAGTGCTACGAAGAAGAAATTGCTGCAGATCTTCAAGAAATGCTCTTTTCATGCTGTATTGATAGTTTGACGCCGATCAAGTTGGTCCTCTATATTGCCTATGAAGTAGATTTGGATGAATTTATGCTGCGCGTCTTGAAGCGGTTGCAATGATCCAATTCGATGATGAATCTGGCCTTGAATCTGTAAAGTCGAAAGGGAAGTCAGAATAACTGATTTATGATCACCAAAAGAGAATGAATGTTTAATATCTCGAGCAGAAATCGACTTGAATGTTGGATTGAATGAATCCGCGTTATTCAATAATTTCTGCGCCAAATTAACTCAGTTGGAAGTTTCCGTTGTAACTTTGAGTGTTTGATACAAAATTTCGTGATTCTGGTGTTTTGCCACGAAGCAATGAATGTAACGGATTAAGTGGCGGAGGCAATAATGGCAATTTCACCTTGCCATTTAGCAAGCACAATCCAGGCGTCTCTCCAGGGAATTTTAATAATGTGCAATGATCGCTCACAACCTTCATTAGGCCCATTCGAACGAAAAGATGCGAGCTGTAGTCAATTGTGCAATCATATTGAAATGCTAACTAAGCTGTTTCACGTACTACCTCTCTTTGTTCAGGAAGGAAGCACGAAATCGGGCTTCAAATGGTATAATTTAAAATTATTGCGAATAGAAGCAGTAGTCCGCGTGATGTAGTGGTAAGAGCACTGAACCCGTAAGTAGAAGGTCTCTGGTTCGAGTCTCGTTGGCAACCAACGAGATTCAGTTCTATAAGCCTGTTTAGTTATGATACGTGCTGTTTTAAAAAATCAGAACGCATCGCAACTGGGTGGACGGTTATATGGCCAAAGCGTCATACTGACCATATCACTTTGTGGAGTGCCGACCCATTCGATCAAGATAATGAGATACTCTAACTATCTCTAAGCGAAGGCCCGAAAGGGGCTGTAGTGCTAAAGCAAAGCAAAAAGAATAGAAGCAATATCATGAGTCCTCTTGTCTTAATATATGACCTTCAGCTGAATAATAAATTAAAGATGACTTATTTTTAGATCCTCTTGAGATGAATATATTACAGAAAAAAATACAAATAGTAAAAATGATATTTCTGAAAACCAAAGAATTAATCGGCGTTCGACAATTTGAACCTACTAACACTTTTTAAAAATATTGCAGGAAACTAAAATTTGTGATTTTTTAGCTGAAGATACAGGACACGAATCTTCGTTAAAACACATATCGGTGGACATTTGAATAAAGTTCATTAACTTTTAATCGAGTTTTATCTGAAGCGGCCTAAGTTAAAAAATCCAAGTCCAAATATTTGCTGGTAACATGAACTTGGGGTTTGCCGGCAGACTAAAATGAATTAATCGTAACCAGCTATCATCGCAACTGCATCAACAATGCATTTTTGTGAATAGTTTATAGCAATTTTATTTTATCTAAAACAAAGTCCATCGCATGATTTATATAGTTTAAGCCGGATTGTTTAATGATTGCTTCAAAAATGTTTCCAGTAATCGAGCATTGGTAAGTAAAACAATACTTACATATTCGGAACGAAATTTTATTATCCTACATGATTAAATATTTCTGCTTAATCAATATACAGACTCTACGTCATTTCAAGGGCTCCTGTTTCTTTTGACAATTCGTTTGAAGTTCTTTTAGCGTTTTGAGCTTCCTGTCACTCCTTCGGATGTTTATTCTTTCTGTGTGTATGCATGCAACCTCGTGAATTGAATGTTTTCGGGCAATGTGGGCACGTATATAGTACTTCATCGGTATGTGTTGCCGTATGTTCCTATATTTCATTAATTTGGGGTAGATGAGTTGAAAATTAAAGAAAATTATCACTTACTTTCAACGTAAGCCGTTTTTTAAATGCCTTATCACAAAACGAACACTTATATGGTTTTTCATCTGAATGAACATATCGAATGTGATCCTTAATTGCTTTTTTCGTTGGTGCTTTCTTCCCACATTGATCGCATTCAAATATGTCTTCTTTCGTTCGCTTATGTAATTTCTTATGATCATTCAATATACGTTTACTTTTGAGCCATGCTCCGCATTCGTCACACTGCACTCGCGGCTTTATAATACCATCATGTTGCATTTTGTGTTGCGTGAAAAGTGTTTTGCTTACAAATCCTTTTGCACATATATCACAGACGAAGAAAAACCCCTTTTCATGAACATTATGTTTATGATTTCTTAGAATAAATTTGGCCCTGAAACTAATTAAAAAGAATACTCAATCATATTCGATATTCTCAATTATTATTTTTATCTAAATTTAAAAAAATATATAGCGTTTATAAAGCTCCGCATGCAATTGTATACTGCTTTAAATTAAAAGTATAAGCTTACATCACATTATGACTTATTTGGCAACAATATGTAAGTACACATTTTATATTTTTGATTGGATTTAAAGAAGAAAATCGAGTTGAATGAGTGGTAAAAGTGGGGGTGCATTCTCGAAGATTAAATGTTCAGGAGTATAATATCAAATCTTGCTGGTCGTTCTCAAACTTACAGCATTGACGACCTTCCTGTATCGAAGTTTGTAAAGAAGGAAGGACAGTGTATGTTGATCACTTATGTCTACATGCCAAACCACAGGAAAACTTTCTCAAAAGCTCAAAAGAGTAAAGTTGTCTACTTTACTAGAGAAATTCGACTCTCAGAACTCGATTTACCAGAAACAGCCCGGGAAAATTAAAATTTAAGACCATTACAAAATATTTAGATCCTGAGCATTTTGGATGGGTTGTAAATCTTGGACAGCAAATTGACATGGAAACGCAACATTGATGAGGAGCTAGCAAGCAATTATTCATCGAAAAGTAGAATCTGCTACTTGTAGATCCATACGGCTATAGTAAGCACAATTCTTCTTCACGAAAGTTCGGCCTGACATGCACTAACATAGCGGTACATCCACAAAGTCGCGGTATTTCCTTCCTTCTTTCCAACATGCACAATATGCTGCAAATAAATGTAATTTAAGAGCTTGCGAACAAGAGATCAGGACGTGCAAGCATCGGCAAAAAACACACCAAAGCCTCTACACACAGTTATGAGCGTACTGAACGGATAAGCTGGCGATCTCAGCCTTGAAAACTATGAACGTCTCATGGAATAATCATGACAAAAGACTGTATATACGCTCCAAAAGTAACTCCACTTATTGGCGATGAAAATATCGACGGATCATTGTCTCATAGGTGCAAACCCGTACAAAATGGGAAAAGTAACGTGCGACTTATGCTCACTCTGTAGGCAGGCAACAGAAAGTGAGACCTTACAGCAACTCTCATGCATTGGTAAGCTCTCACCAAAAGTTAATGGAAATACTCGAAGCACCCCTTTTCAATATCGTGAATGGATATGCACTATGGTCTCAAGTGGTTAATTGGAGCCTTGGCAGTCAAATTTACATAGATATGGTTGTTAGATATAATCCCACAAAGAATACGCTTCATAAGATCACAATATCCCAATATAAGACATTAAATAATAAATAAACGTAGAAAATATTGCAAAACAGTTTCTGTCCTTAATAGAAAAAAAAAATAAATAAATACAAAATGTTATAAAAGAGGAAAAAATAGACTTGAAAAACTGTTTAAATGTATACTTGCATTCGACAGTGCACACCAAATTTTTCTCATTTGCATATTTTAAATATTATTTAAATCATTCAACTATTGTTTATATATCGAGAACATAAACCCTTAAATTGAATAGTAAAATTCAATATTTTTACTTTATTTTATTATTTAGTTAAGTTGATATTATAACTGGATTGTAGCTTAAATGAGAAAACCATCGAAATTGATCAAATATTCCTTGCTGACTTCTTTTACTTCTTTGTGAAAGATTATTTTTTTTTTTGCTCAATTAAAGCCTCGGCAATAAATGAACTTTAAAACTACAAGATCACGGCACTAGACTTATCGCTGTGAAATCACACATTCAAGTTGTTAAAGAATATTGAATTCTATCGAGTCTTCATCGTCACGCCAATGTCAGCAACTCCGAACTCTAACAGCAACAAACTAGGCTCCACTGTGTGGAAGTTCCATTTTTTTCTTGCTATTTAGCCCCAGGGAATTCCACAAAATTATCGGCGCATAGTGTCAAGGGTAGTGACTATCCAATATAATAAAGACAGACGTACAAATAGTTTGTTCCAACGAGATTAATGAATTTACTTTAAAAAATAAAAAATAAAAATTTAAAAAAATAAAAAATACAAATTTTAACAAACGTTTCTATCACGTACAGAATAATAATGAGGGAGAAAGGACTTGTAAATAGTTGATTCATATGAGCACCAGATAAGAAAGCGAGTAGATGAATAAATCTGGAAAATATTCCCAATATGAAGTATAAGTCCTCCTGAAAGAACAGTTCTATTTCTGTTATTACGCGATCAACTTAAACATGACACTAGGTTCTTGATATCGTAAAATTTTGGCTGTACAACGATTGAGTAAATTTCTTAGAAAAAGATCTTTAAGATGTGGTGTTTGGGTTCATGTGTATCATACAATTTTTCTAACATCTGCATTGTTGATCGTTCGACTACAATGTGATTCTGTAAGTTGGTAAGAGATTTCGATTCTAAAGATAAAAATATACTTTTCTTAATGGAAGTTATCCTTAAAAGTTGGTAAATTTACATCTAGTCACTATGGAACCTAATTTAGCATAGATCCAACAACTTAGTAAGAAAAGAAACCATTAAGACGATACATTTAAAATATATTTCTGTATGAAACATTAAATTTGGAAACAATTTATTAAATTCAACAATTCTTTACAAAATTGAAATGTAGTTTTTTATATGTATGTGTTTTTTAACAAGATTAGATTTTACAGATATTTACATTCTGCATAAGCCTAGGAACTCCTTTTCATTGACGATTCTCTCTTTTAGCATTTTCTTCCTTCCACACTTTTGCATGTTTATTCTTTATGTGTGTATTCATTCCACCCCGTGATTCAAATGTTTTCGGGCAATGTGCGCACGTATATAGTACTTCGCCAGCATGTATTGCCATGTGTTCCTATATTTCATTCATTTTAGCTACACCAGTTGAAATTATTACATACAAAAACAAATCACTTACTTTCAATTTAATCCGTTTTATAAATGTCTTATCGCAGAGAGAACATTTATATGGTCTTTCTTTCAAATGAACAAATCGAATGTGTGCCCTAAGTGAATTTTTCGTCGCGGATCTTTTCCCACATTGATCGCATTCAATTATATTTTCTTTCGTTCGCTTGTGCAAATTTTTATGATGTTTCAAAATTCGTTTGTTCTTGAGCCATGCTCCACATTCATCACATTGTACTCGTGGCTCGATAATACCGTCATGTTGCAATCTGTGTTGCTTGAAAACTGCCATACTGGCAAAAACTTGTGCACATATATCACAGACGCAACGATGACTCTTTTCATGAACTCTGAGCTTATGAATTTTCAAAGCTTTTTCGAGCCTGAAACTAATTGGAAAGAATATTCAATAATAATTCGTATTTTCATACTTTTATTGTCCTATACTAAAAAAACGTAAAAATATAAATGGCCCCAAATTAATTTGCCCACAATTTTAACTTAAAACAAAACGCACGCTTTGAGTTAGCCACTGCATGCATAGCAACGAGAAAAATATCCACAAACTAAATTGCAAGCTTGATTCTATAGGAGTGAGGATGAGGAAAACAATTTTGTACGAAAATGTTTCGTTTCATTAAATTGGACCGATATAAAAACACATTGAAGAATTAAATAAAAGAATTGAATAACTGATTTTTGAGTATTCGAACCACATCGACGTTCTTAAACCCTTACAAATAAAAATGTGCGCTATCGCAGTTTCCTTAGAAACTATAAAGGGCTAAAAAAGAAAAAGATTTGGTGTAAAAAATTTTAAATATTTATTAAAGGTAACTTGACCCTACAGTCTACAGTCTTGAGACATTTTTCATTCTAAATACTGAACGGCAGTATCTGGGTACCAAAGAACTGCCAAAAAATGTCCCGAAGAAATAAACGACTGACCATCAACACCAAGATCCAACCGATAAACGAAAACGCGACCCTACATGAAGCCAGACCGATCTATGCCTCTATCAAACAACTAATAGACGGCTTCAATCCACAAACAAGTCTTTGCAAAATCGTACAAGGAGCAATCATAGGCAACCCAGTCGAAATTAAAGACAGATGGCTGCAATATCTCCAGAACCTATTCACAGCGTCCCCAACAACGACTGAAGCTGTGAATATTCCAGAGGCGGGGCAAGAGGTCCTAGCTTCACCACCAACCAGAGACGAAGTACGGGACCTCAGAAAAAATAAGACTCCTGGAATGGATGCAATACCAGCAGAACTGCTCCAGAGCGGGGGTCCCCATCTAAATAACCTTCTGCATCGGCTAATATACAGAATATGGTCAAGGCGAAAAAGTATAATATGTCCTGTACACAAAAACGGGGACAAATTAAAGTGTGAAAATTATAGAGGCATTGCTCTACTGTGCACGTCTTATAAAGTGCTCTCCAAAATCAGAAAGAAAATTTAAGCTGTACTATGAAAATATTATAGGAGAGTATCAGGAAGGCTTTGGAAGTGGATGGTCTACAATTGATCAAATATTCTCAGTTAAGCACGTGCTCAAAAAGTGCTGGGAATATAACATCGATGTACACCAATTTTTGTAGACTTCAAGCAAGCATACAACAGTGTCGACAGAAATGCGCTGTACAAAATAATGATTGACTTTGGCGTCCCAACAAAACTAGTCAGCATGGTCAAGGTAACGATGCTAAATACAGAGTCCCAGGTCAAGGTAAAAAGTGAATTAACGGACAGTTTTATAACGGAATTAGATTTAAAATAATGGGATGGACTCTTTAATATTGTGCTGGAACACGTCGTCAGAAAGACATCAGCTGAAACCTCGGGTACACTAAGGTTCAAGTCCACACAATTGGTAGCATATGCTGATGACGTCAATATTATGGCACGTTCAATCCTAGATGCAAAAGGAGCATTTCTGAGTCTAGAATTCATTAATTAAGGAATATACAACTACTATCGGTCACAATTTGTAAAAATTAAATGGCAATTTTTTGTTTGCTTTCTCTCAAAGCAAACTTTGGGATGATCAACTATTGGATGATTGGATGATCAACCATTAGTGCCGGAACATAGTGAATCATACTCGTACAAGTGAACAGTCGACTGTGTGCATCTGCGATCAAATTGACATCCGACGAGACAAGAATTGCATTGACTAAATCGGAGGAGCGTAGTCCGCGTGTTATAGAGGTTAGACCATTCTCTCGTAAGCCGAAGTTCCCTGGTTCGACTCTCGTTGGCGGCAACGAGACTTAGTTCGAGTGATTCTTTGAACGGACTATAAGCCCGTTCAGTTACGATACGTCCTGGTTTAATAATTTGAACGTATCGCAGCCGGATGAACGGACACGGACGTGATACTACCATATCACCTTGTGCAGTGCCGACACATTCGATCATGATGAGATACTCTAACTATCTCTAAGCGAAGGCCTGAGAGGGGTTGTAGTGCTACAAATTTTTTTAAATCGGTGAAGCGTAAAGTGTTAGCCAGCCACGTGAATCCCTGTTCGTAATTCTCACCAACATTTGTCAACAGAAAAGGCATTTCCCCTCTCTACGGCTAATCGATATGTATCTACCGACCGCATTTCTCTTAAATCTTCTATGTTTAAGATTGTGTCGATCTTGAGCAACCCCAACTGAGTCTCCATTGCATCACAAGTTTGAATTTCAAATTATGTGGCTGAGATTTAAAACAAAGGCGAAGTTGCAGGGGAGAAATTCGACTTCCGAGATATTTGACGCATAGTACTCTCGTGTTATAGTTTTTCTCTTTTCCAAGTGATCGATGCCGTGCACCCCAAAAAACTCTGGCCATAGCATTGCCAGCGCCGACTTCTTCGGAGCCCGTTCATCCTCATAATGCACTGTTTTTACTGTTCTTTTGTTTCTAGAGTGTTGTAGTGTATTCATGCTTCACCAACAGTGATATATCGAAAAAAAAATAAGGCGGAAAAGTGCCAAAACAGCCTCAGAGTCAACCACACGATTGCCTTTATTCTTCACTATGAGCAACCAATGCACCCATCTTGCCGAGATTTTATCACAAATTTTTTTCTTAAAAATTGAAGTAACTGTTCCTTGCGATATGCCTATTGCCTCAAATATTTCGCGCACGTTGATTCGTCGATCTCTTAAAGCCATATAGTCGATTTTGTTAATAATTTTGGGGGTAGACCACAGCGCGTCTGGAACGATGTTCTTCTTTTGTGGTTGTACGGCCACATTTAAACTCATGCACCCAATTGTAAACAGTCGCAAATATAGGAACAGATCTTCTTCATCGAACTCAGCTTTGAATTTGAAACGAAAAATTGTGTACTTCTTGGCAACACAATCACTCTAAAAAAATGGATACGTAACTCTAACAAAGATGATGTGGGTAAATTTTATTCTTTAGTCCTTTTCGTGGTATTTATACATCATCTATGACGCAGCAACAACCCAAGCCGGGCCTTGGCCTCAAGGATTAATCTCCAATCCTCACAGTTCTGCGACCTCGTTCGCCAGTTAACCACTCCGAGTAAGGATCTGGTATCAGCTTCTATCGTTCCTTACCATCGAGTCCTCGGTCTTCCTGCTAGACGTCTACTTTGTGCTCTACCATTTAATGTTTTTTGGAGAGCCGGTTTTCTTCGATTCTTTCTACATGCACAAATTGTGCGGACATGAATATTAGCGTACCAGAGATTTCAGCTGATGTCTTCCTAGTGACATGTTCCAGTGCAACATTAAAGATAACTGTGCCAATCCCATCCTCTTGTTTTAAGACTGATTCCATTATGAAGCTGCCCGTTAGTACGCCGTTTACCTTTACCTAGGACTCTGTGTTTAGCATCGTGACCTTGACCATGCGGACTAATTTTGTTGGGATGCCGAAGTCAATCATTATATTGTACAGGGCATTTCTGTGAACATTGTCGTATTCTTGCTTGAAGTCTACAAAGAGTTGGTGCACATCGAAGTTCGAGCACCTGCTGAACTAATATTTGATCTATTGTAGACCGTCCACCTCGAAAGCCTTTCTGATACTCTCTTATAATATTTTCATAGTCTGGCTTTAATTTTTTTTTCTGTGATTTTGGAAAGCAGTTTATAAGACGTGCACAGCAGAGCGATGCGTCAATAATTTTCACGCTTTAACTTGTCAACCTTTTTGTGTATAGGACATATACTTTTTTGCCAGTCCTTTGATAACTGCTCCTCTGACCATGTTCTGCGTATTAGTCAATGGAGAAGGGTACTTAGGTGGGGACCCCTCCTGCTGGTATTCCATCCATTCCAGGAACCTTATTTTGTCTGAGGTCACGCACTGCAGCCTGGACTTCATCCCTGGTTGGTGATAAGACCTGGACCTCTTGCTCTGCATCTGGAATGTTCAAAGCTTCAGTAGTTGTTGAAGATGCTGTGAATAGCTTCCGGAAACATTGCATCCATCTGTTTAATTTCGGCTATGTTATCTATGATCGCTCCTTGTTGACTATTCCAAAGACTTGTTTGTGGATTGAAGCCGTCTCTTAATTGTTTGATAGAGGCATACGCCGATCTGACTTCCTGTAGTATCATGGTTTATGCATGAGTGTGAACA
The DNA here is from genome assembly GCA_963969285.1 of Odontomyia ornata. Lineage (NCBI taxonomy): Eukaryota > Metazoa > Arthropoda > Insecta > Diptera > Stratiomyidae > Odontomyia > Odontomyia ornata. Next base: position 454,302,008 of record OZ017738.1, on the reverse strand, counting down.
ATATTTATAAATGGAATACATTTTCCTTATTATTTTATAATTAATCATAACCGTATAGGCCAAACCCACTATACATATAGAAACAAAGAAAATAAATAAGAGGCGTATAAAAATTTTTAGTTAACGGGACAAAATATCTTGAGGAAAATCCTTTTTTCAACAACAAAGTCCATGAAGCTTATTTTGATTGAATGAGCGTTGTAATACTAATTTAACCATACGCCGACGTTTCGAAGCACACACTTGCTTCTTCATCAGTGGTATAATAATAAGGTTATTGTACCACTGATGAAGAAGCAAGTGCGTGCTTCGAAACGTCGGCGTATGGTTAAATAAATATTACAACGAATAAAAAAGGGAAATAATAATTTTTTTATATTTTTGGTTAGCTAGTTCGTTGAAGCATCCAACATAATTTAATAGTGAATGAGCGTGTTTAATAGAACAAATTGTGTTTTTTATCTAATAACCAACTATAGCCAAAAAAAAGTTCAATATTTTCTTAATTTGTTGATTCTCCAATGAAACGCTATAGAAATTTTCTTGAAAGTGAAGAATGGAGCAACTTACTACTGAAATGTATATTTGTCTGAAAAATTATAACATTTCATTGAAGAATCACCACACTAATAAAGGGCTTGGAGCGCTTTACATAGGAGAATGCACACAGTACCGGTCGCTTTTACGTTATCCTCACTGGCACCAGAAATACAAGAACTGTACCTGGTCGACATGTAATTAAGACGGCACTGCATACTACATAGCATGCAAACAATTAAAAAATTTACAAATTGAGTTTGGTGGTCAATTTACCTTACGGTTCAGGTCAGTAAAGTGAGAGCTTTGTTCGCGCGATTGGACACATCCAAACTATTTATCAAAGGGTTAGATACGTGGTTTTTCGTAGGCCGTTAAGCTAACATCACATGTAACCATGGAAGGTATCATGTCGTTTTATTAGTGTGATAAAAGCTAAAATGCTCCAAAAGGTGGTACCAAATTGGATTCTTGCCTGGAGAACTTAAAACATGGTTGTCTAAAAATAATTTGTCAACATAAATTAAAATTTTATGCTATTACATTCTTTCTGTTTTTACTTTGCGACCAAATTTCGAGATTTTATTCGTAGTCGTTTTTGTGCAGCTAAAGCATTAACTACAGCTATTATACTCGCAAAAAACCCAAATCCCGTTGCTACTGAACCCTCCAGCATGCTTTTATACATTCCTAATTTTTGTTTCATCAGTACTCCTAGAGTATTTTTTAATGCAATAAATTGTATTCATTTCCATGAGATTACTCACCATTTTCCACAATCGTCACATTTGAAGGCAGCATCCGATTTAGCATGACTAAATTTGTTATGTTGTTTCAAAGCAAATGGCTTTAAAAAACGTTTGGGGCATTGGTCACATTGATAAGGTTTTGCGCTGTCTGTATCATGGCGTAATCGGGTATGATCTCTCAAATTACGTTCGCTAGCACAAAATTGGCCACATTTATCACATCTGCGAAAACTTCCCTCTTGACTTACGTTGATTTAAAAGCAAAACATCCTTACTTACGTTAGCATTTCTGGAGCAATATGTCTAATCATATGCTCTAGATACTTTCCTCGCCTGTGAAATTTGGATGAACAACAAACTGTGTAACCCATTACTTTATGCACAGCTGTACAATGGTATTTCATTTCAGTAAATGTATCAAATGTAGATGTACACATATCACAAGAAACGCTAATTCTTTTGGCAATCTCTTCAAATTTTGGATTAAGTATACGCCGCGATTTTCCTTTCGGCTTTTTATTTGGTTCTTGCTTATTTGTAGTAACTTCATTTTTATTTTCATAAGGCGAAGATATTTCCTTAACATTGTTATTTGATCCAGTGGGTCTTTCATTAGTTACTTCTGATTTAGTATTCGCAAGTGGTTCTAAAATTATACAAAATAACCAACACGAATTTCTAATATAAATTATAAATGTTTTAAGCAATATAGCGCGTAATTATTTATTATATTTTCTTGTAACTTCGGTAAAGAAGGGCTTTATAATCTAACTGAAAGCTACACAATTGGCATTGTATACTACGTCGTCAATAGTATGACAAAATCAAGTACCGTTACTAATCAAGCCTTTGTATGCTTAAAGCATGAAGTGACTAAAATCGACCTTGTGATCTGTGCAACAAAAGCTTAATTCATGACCCAGGCAAGAAAAACATCAGTCCGCAAAACCTGATATCGAGTGGATAGCTTCGCATATTAAAGATTTCACTTTGATCGAAATTTTATCGAAAAAGACACGATAAATATTGCAAACAATCTTATTCCTAAGGTCTAGTGAGGAGAACATGAAAAATAATTGTTACATATGCAAATCAATGATTAAATTTCTGTATGGAAGCGAAGCCAGGAGTCTAACAAGCAATTCCGAAAAGGGCCTGGAAGTATTAAACACCATATTAACGAGAACTTTCAGTCCATTGATGCATTAAATAGCGTGAAGACTTTGTAGGGCGGTGGAGCAAGCTATGAAACTTCACAGATTGCAAAGGGCTGGTCATAAGGAAGGAATTAAAAGCACCGACAACCAAGTCGGACGTGGGATAATTTCCCGCTTTTCTTTATCATCTCAATCAGTAACATAATTCAACTAAATATTTCTATATTCAATAATGTTTAATTACCGTCATCAGAAGTATTAAAACCATCTTCAGCTTCGTAGTCTGCATCTTGCGAATCATCATCTACTAAAAAATCACCATCATCCTTCTCCTTAGTCGCACTGGATGCATTATCTTCTTCGATAGACTCAATTTTACTGACGTCGTTTTCAACATTTTCTTTCTCCAATTTCTTGTCCTCATTATCTTGTGGTACATAAGGACTATTGGACTCTTTTCTGATATCAATCAATTCAGCTTCTGACTTTATAGTGTTTTCTGATAATTTACGCTGGGCTTCCTCCACGCTAACGTAGTACTCATGAAAACCCTCAATTTTTGACCAACAGCACAAGCATATAATCGTCGAGAAGGAATCATCTTCTGTAACCTGCAAAAGAATGCCAATTAATGCGGTTTTTCTTATATATTGAAAAGTTTCTTACCACAAACCAAAAATGACGAGCTATCGTAGAAGCAATGGGAAACTTTGCTGAGTTTTCTCCGTAAATATGCAAAGAAAATTCTGATTTTTGCAAGCACATTCGACAATTCATAATTTCTTTTTCATTAATTTAATTAACTAATGAATCACTTGCAATTTAATCCTATCAGCCACACAAACTCAATGCATTGTATCGTTGATTGTGTACAAACAAGGCCTACCCCTTGAAAACAAACAACATTTGAGTAGTCTGTCAAATTTCATTGTTTGGAAAAGCTATTCACGATAGGCAGCTCTTTTAACTCCAAAACGAAAATTATACAAAAAGCTAAGACATATACCAATCATGAATCGCAGGATTTCAAGACTCGCGTACACAAACCAAGCAATTTTTTAGTGAAACCGAGACACATATCCATATCTGTTACGATATTAGGAAAAAATGAAAATGTCCAAGAAAATAAAATCTTGCTAAAGTGGGGCTGAGTGGGGTAAGATCCATTGAACGGTTACATTTTACAAAAATTTTCCAATTTCTTCGATAATTATTTAATATTGGTCTCTTTTCGCCGCAAGAGATCCTTGAAGTTTCGCTCTCTTTGTCAGATATTCGTTAATATTTTTTACCAGTAGTGTTTTATGGCTTAGATTATATCTAGTCAGAGCATATATACTAACTAGCACTTGTAATCGAAGAGCTCTCAAAATGAAAAGAAAGGTAATTAAGCGTGTAAAAGATTCATTAAAGTTTACCATGTGTTGGTTCAATTACTTGCAATTTCAAGTTTTTGTAAATATAACATCAAATTGTCGTGCGGAAAAATTCACCATGAAAGTTCTTTCCTAGCCGTCGTTTCTACTCCACTTTATTTTCGACATACTTCTCCGTATGATCGACGCTTTTAACACTTTCCGTCCGATATCAGGACACTCCACTGTTTTCCGCTACTGATTTCGCGATTTTCTATTCAAATTCACTACCTTTGCACACTATAAGGATCTCTGTGCAACTCCACTCGATATCGTGTTCGCTATGCGAAGTAACAGCGTGCTCGTGTTGGCTTGTTTCGGGGCGTCCACTGCAGAAAAACCGCACTGAATAGATCTTTCGTAAATCTCTGTATCAACGCACTATGGGTTCGGCCACATTGCAATTTTACTGTCGGAACTAGTGATTTTTAGACGCCAATATGAACACACTGCAACAAGATTTGCAAAGGAACTTCAGGCATACGCAGATATGCTCATTTGAAGGTATGTCTTTGTCAGGAATACATGCGCTCACCCATTTGTGCGCTATGCAAGAAACTTCCATTCACGTCAGCATCTACTGTCCAAATGATGTGCGCCTGCGCAAGTATCACAAAAACTTCCCAGTAAACTGGTTTTAGGAAAAATCGCAAATTCCTTCGACTGCCGACCTGGCCAAAATAGTCGAAAATCGCAGTATGCACGCTTCCATTTAACCATGTGTAACTTGCGACAGTAGTGCGACTACATAGTCGTAGTCTGCTCCATCCCTGTATGGTATTTCGCTCCAGCATGGACAAATATCATAATTTCTAATTCAAAATGTAACTTTCGACTAATCTCTAATCTCTGTACAGCAATTGATTCCCTTGCGCCGTCCGTTTGCCTCGGCAGGTCGAACCGGACAGGTCTGTTGCTCTATGAAGGCATTTTACAGGGCCGCCAGCTTACATTTCATGTGGAAAGATAGAATTTTAAAAAGAGAAATTCAATTTCGAATTTGTAATTTAAATTTCTCAGATTTAGTATTCTTATTCGAGAGCAAGGTTGAGCAGAAGTTGATTAGCCCTATTCCCTTGTGTTTAGTCTGATTCAGTTGGGAAGCTCTCAGTTAGATATCCATTGACTTCTTACTCAGGCCCATAAGGAAATCAATTAACGTACCTGGCGTCACTGCGCGTACCAGAAACAGCTGCTCAGTAGCCCTAAATTTCCGCAAACAGCTGACCAAAAAACAGGATCTTAGTAAGCCGGAAGTAGGCTTTTGAGATTGTCAAATATGACATTTCTCAGATGAAATTTAACCGAAATGATACAAACGAGAAGGAAATACATATATTTGCGCGCTAATGTCTTCGACGCCTCATATCTTAAATAAAGCGTTGACTAAGCACTGATAAAATTTCGAATTACAGTCATACTAGATGTATTGTCAAAAATCTTTAGAAAATTTGTCTGATTTGAACAGCACTAGATGGCGCTGATGAGACTACTCGAAGAGGTTAGTTCACGACGTGACGTAGTGTTTCCGTTTTCGGGCCTGAGCAGCTGTTTCCGGTACGCGAAGTGACGTCAAGCACGTTAATTGATTTCCTTATGGGCTTGAGTAAGAAGGTAACGCTTTAGCATAAGATTCGGCTTATAGCATATAGACTTGCAAAGAAGGCATGTTTGCTTAGTAAGACCATTGGGTTGATCTCTGCAAACAGTTTACCAGAATGCTATTCCATAGAAGACATTTTCTGGAATGATTGCTTCGTAACAAAAATGTTCAACAATCATTGCATACTTGATTGCCGTTGCTTTGGTATGTTTGATTGGATTTTTAAGGTATCAGCGGAGTGTAGCGATGGTCTGCTGCCTCAGCGAAAGAGGGTAGTGGGATCCACCGAGATAGATTGGCCTCGTCTGAGGACACGTGGATGCCCTGGCAGGCTAGCATTGCGGTGTCGTAGGGCGGGTTCTTTCCCCCAGCACAAGACCACTACAAAAAAATTCACGAATTGAAGGATAGAATGCGGATCGACTGGCGTCGAGGCCGAGGTAACCTACTAAGGGTGGAAATTGCTTTAAGCCAGTAACAAACTCGGCCCAGCGACAACAGACGGAGTTGAGTGGACTTCGTCTTTACTGACCCAAATAAGAGTGGGGCATCCAGGTGGAAGCTAGGCGTATGCACTTTTTATTTTAATTCAATAAATATGTATACAATACATAGTACATCCCCTCTGAGTATAATGCACTAGCTTTCCGAATGAACTTAACTTAAAATCCATTTTCAATTGTGCTCACATCCATAAATCGATTCAACGTGTTAGGAATTTTTCCATTTTTAATTAAAATATTGTCATTTAATTTTAGTAGTATCATGAAATGTAGCAACACATGCATTAAAGATATGACTAGAACTAGTATCAACAAAGATGATCAACGCTTTCTCAATTCAAAAATCCTAGTTATTTATATAATTTAAAAATAAATTAAAATTTGTATATAAGTGTAAACAAAACCAAAGGGTACTCACTCAACATCCTCGCCGGGCGCCCGCTGAAAATGTGGATGATGCTTTGACTAATTCCTCTATTGCTGCTACCTAAAACTTATTTATTTCTCGAATTAAAATATAAACACATTAATTCTGGCAACATTTAACACTATTTCTTTTTTTTATTAGGTCTTCTTTGCGAGTCAGATTATTAAATACTACGCGCTGCTGGCACCGCGTCAATTTTTCGGTCAGGAAAGTTAGGTGATGATGAAAGCCTTGAAATGTTAGTTGATCACCGGCTATTTGCGCGAGCTCGTGCAGCCATTATTCCTAAACATTATGTTTGTGAAAAAATATTTTCTGCATCATCTACCTTGCGCACATCACCGTTAGCAATCACCGGAATTTGTACGGATTGTTTAATATGCTTGAAAGCTTCTACTTCGACAGGCTCGCAAATTTTTCCCACGGAGTTCGACCATCCACGGATATAAAGGAGGCGCCACAGTTCTCTACGGTTCGACATAAATCCACTGTTGATTTGTAACCAACATCTTTCTGCAGCAATCTTAGTTTAATAGATATGGTGAATTGTGAAGGAAGGTTACTCTTAACCATCCGAATCATATCGTAGAGTTCAGGCTGTTTTAAAACTGCACAACCATAGCCTGCAGTGATTGCAGGCTATGGTTGTGCGTCCACAATTTAAGTCTATTCCATCCGCATACGGATAAATCAAATTGTGCTTTTAACGGCAAATCATCTTCGTTTGTCGTACATTTATTTTTTCGCGCCAAATCACTTTGAAAAGACGAATCCGCTATAATCATAGGAGTCAAAGACAAGTCGACATTATCGTATCTCCTTTGGGGACCTGATTATTTCTGAGAGCTAAAGAATAACCACACGACTAACAATGTGTTCACTATTTGCACCATAGCTTTCTTCGATAATTTATACACTCATTTAACATGATAGGTTTTTCGTGTGCAATTCACATCTCACGCCCCGCCGATTCACACCACCTCTCTGCTTGGCGAACTAAAGCGGACTCCTCGATCCGTTCCAATCCCAGCATAATCTTTATGCCGCAACGTTCGTTTTTCCGCGCCGAAGCAGATTTTTCTCTTGGTTGTCCGTCGTTCACCGTATCGTCACGCCACAACGGTGGATTGACGAGCATCTAGCTCAGCCACTGTAGATTGCATTAGCAATGCAATACGTGGATGGGCTGTATTATCTCAGTGCTCTCATGTCCGAACTTTTAATTGCAGATTTGAATTTTTAAATTAATAGAAGATAATAATGAAAAAAAATTTAAATAGTAATAAAAGATTAATATCATAAAGAATATAATTATAAAGAAAAATTTAAATTTAACATAGAGTGGAAAAAATAAATTTTAAATCTATAAAAAAAAATATTTTATAATTTATAGCTATAAATTGGAATAATTAAATTTTTCAAATTTGCATTTAAAATTTATGATCTGTGTTATGCCGGTTTTCGAGCAGTTTGTTTAGGCGACTGCTCGATTACTACAAGGGCACAATTTGACGTCACTTCATTAGCTTCATGTATTTTTACCGCAGATGTGAAAAAATCTAATGTAAATAAAAATCCCTCAAAGAAAGTAAACAGACTGAAGCGTTTGGTTGAAATAAGATTTAAACTTTCAATGATACAACCGAAGAATAATTTGACTTATTTGCTCTTTTAAAGTACATGGATGTGTTGTCTGGGATAAAATTGCGTATGTTCGAAAGGTTTTATGGTATTGATATCATTTATGTTTATCGAGCGTGATAGATTTATAGTTTATTTTGATTCACCGATTTAGTACCAGTGAGTTTTGCTAGCGTAATATTACTGATATATTTGATTTTTTAAGGGACCACTTCTCTCTGTCAATTATTTTGATATTTTTTAGATCCAAGGGTCGTATGGTTAAACATACATTTGGTTTCATTTCATTGTAACGTAGTTTCGAGTAGACTCGAGTGTTTTCAGCTGGATGCTGCTAGTTTCCTCAGTTTTTAATTTTCTATTTCTTTTTTTAATTAATTGCAACGCACTAACAAATCTTTTCAACCTTTCATTATCCCTAGAGTACGGAGTATTATAAATGAAATACAAAATGGAGCCCATGAAATCCTAATTAATGATTTCCATAATTACCCCAAAAAATTCTTCCGAAATAAATAATCCTGTCTGCAGTTCAATGTAAGTTATCCAAATCAAACGCTCTATTTACGCATTTTTCTTAAGCTTCCTATTTATCTTAACTTAATCGCTATTTATCATTTAAATATTCATGCGGACACTAGTAGATAAAAAAATAATACTACAAGGAAGTTATTCTTAAATTTAAACTATACTTTCTATACTCTCAAAAGTTGCATCAATTTCACAGCTATCATTCACACTATTGACAATCAGACAATTTTCATCCATACTATTTACAATATTTCCTTCACTATGTTCATCTAAAACTGCATTTGTATCTTCCGCTTTTCGAAGCTTTCCTATTGAAACAATCGGGGCACCTCGGATACGTCGAGCTTCTTCCCATTCCTTCGGATGCTTTTTCTTTCGATGCGAGTGCATATTTGCTCTTGAGTTGAACGTTTTCGGACAGTGGGGGCATGTGTAAAGCACATCTCCCGTATGAGTTGTTAAATGTTCCTGATTTAAAAGATGAGTTCAACGTATTCATCCTATCAATGAAAAACATTTCACTTACTTTAAGAGTTATGGCTCTTTTGAAGGCCTTGTTGCAGAATGTACACTGATGAAGACGCTGTGCTTCGTGAACATATTTCACGTGGCTTTGCAATGCACTGCTCGATGGAGATGACTTTCCACAAATGTTACAGATAAAATCACTTTCCCTTTCTTTGTGCTTTTTCATATGTAACTTCAATCGAAACGCGTTTTTAAGCCATGCTCCACATTCCTTGCACTGTTGCTTCGGCTCTACATATCCTTCGTGCTCTACCAGCTTGTGTTTCAAATATAATGTTCTGCTACGCAATACTTTCGCACAAATATGGCACATGTGCGCATATTTGTTCTCATGAATATAGCGACGATGAGTTTGCAAAGCACTATTTGTATTAAAGCTGCAAGAGGTATCGATCGATACAGAGATGTTATGCTCGAATGCTTAGCTTACCCTTTTCCGCAATCTTCGCATTTAAATTGGGACGCATCCTTTGGAATGTGTTTCTTTTTGTGGATATTAAGTTGATACTGCTTCAAATATTTTCGCGGACACTGATCACATTGGAATGTTTTAACATCGCCAGGTCCATGATACACCAAAATATGATCATGCAGTGCACGTCGGCTGCAATAAGTCTTCTTGCAAATATCACACCTTGAGATTAAGTACTTTAAAATTACTAAACATTTTTAAATAATGTTCATTTACCTTAGTCGATCGGGCTCCAAATGTTTCATAATATGATCGAGAAACATACCCCGTTTGTAAAACTTTGTTGTACAGCACACTACATATCCTTTCACTTTATGCTCAGCACGATAGTGTCTTTGAAGTACATTAAATATTGTAAACTCCTTTTCGCACAGATCACACTTCAGCTTTGTTCTCTTAGCAATTTCTTCATCATACTGTTTCGATTTTTTACGATATTCTGATGTACGGGGGTTCAGAGGCACGGGTTTGTCGGATTTTCTTTTTCTCCCCTTCCTTTTTGGTGGTGGTTTATTTTCCGTATTTTGAGGTTCTGAAGTCGCTGAAGATGTATCTTCGGATTTAATTTCTTTCAATTGTAGTGATTGTTGTTGATTGCCCATTTTCGTTAATTCAATTAGTTTTTTGTCATCATCAGAGTCTACAATATGATCAATGATATTAATTAGTTACTTTGCTTAAAATCAAGTATTTGATCTATTTGTTCTTGGCACAGGATAATATATGTAATATAAAAACCTGTTTTTTTTAATTATTTGTCGGTGATTGTAGTTTTGGAATCCTATCTAGAATCCCATTTCCTATCAGGGTATGAGGCATTAGAATACATATGAGGCTTGAATGAATAAATGTTGCTTGTTCTTAATTGAGGAAAACATTAAACAAACCGTTTCCACTATCCATTGCCAAATGACGCCAAATTCTTTGAAATGCTCAACTGATTTGAGCACCGATCCATCCATTCAATACACATGAGCAATAGGAGTACAATTGATGGTAAAGCACATATGAAAACACTTGGATACACTAAGGGGAAGACTTTTTGTACAACATCCTGTATAGAGGGTGTTCAGATTAGATTGAACCTCTCTTCCATCACATTCGGAATTTTTGGATTTGGATATAGTAATAAGGAGAGAGATTACATAAGCAACAAAACCTGAGCTATTCATGTGCAAAGAAGATAGTTACATAAGGCGAGGAGACCAAGAGACTTTAATCGAATTTAATGACCATATAAAAGGATATATATATTTGTCGAACTTTTATCAATGAAGTGTGCAACAGCGTTTATGTGCCGCTTCTTTATATAAGTCATTGTGGATTCGTTCAACAGCACAATTGTAAAGAGAGTAACTCAAAATAATCGAGAAAATATAGGCTCATTTTCAGACCTAAATACTCAAATACAAGGAATTAAAAGTTTCGCTAAATGTTGGATTCTTTACTATTTCGAAAATTAAAGCATTTTTGCACAAACATCCAAAGCAAACTCGTATCATTATACCTAGCCCAATCGAAATTTTGAAACCAGGGAAATTAAATTTGTTGACGCTAAATTGCTTACCAAATGAATCACTATCATTATCCGAATCATTATAAGCTATAGGCGGTTCGTAGTTGTCATCGTTATTATCATCATAATCTTCTTCGTCGGAGTCCTCAACATCATTCACATCATGACACTCTTGATCTGCTATATGATCCTCGTTCTTACAATTCTTTTCTAAAAACAGATAGTTTAAAACCTTCTGATAACACTTTCATATTTACCGATATACTTTCTTCTTCATTTGCTGCAACTACTTCTGGCACTGCTGAATATTCTAATACTTCTTCTGGCTCTGTTATGTATACCGGTGTTTCTGGTGCTGTTATATATACAGTTGTTTCGGGCACTTCTACGAATCGTGTCGCTGGTAATTTATAATCCACTTGTTCGAATGGAAATAAAAACTGTTCCTTCCTTTCAATTACTTCTTCGTAAGCCGAATCATCTTCCTTGATCTTATATCCAAGCTGTAATTCCGCAAATTTTAGTTGTGCTTCTAGCACATTTAAATAGTATGCATGGAAGCTTTCAATTTTCGACCAGCATGTGAAGCAAATCATATTAGTTATAGGATCGTCATTCAATGGCTGAAATTATATATGGGGTAAATCTAATTGGCAAAAGTCGACAGGACTTGGTGAATATGATACCTCAAATCCGAAATGCTGATTTATAATTGCCGCTCTGTTTGATTCGGTTTCAAAAATGGACAGCAGATTTGTCGATTCGAGGACGCACACACGACAAATCATCCTGTCCGTGACAAAAGTTAGATTCTTAAAATAATATCAGATTCGAATTGTTTATATCACGCCAAACACTTGTCTGTCAATTTTGAAAACCAGCTAAATTCCTAGATGTCATAATGACGTTTCATGCAGGTCTTTTTCAGAAGCCTTTTTATGGGAATCGGAAGGTTCTGACCTGAGCTATGTAAAACTACCATAAGACCACAAGAAAATTTAAAAAGAACACATTTAATTAAATTTAACTTATTTGATTACTTGGTCTTGTGGTCTCGGTATCTCAAAAATGCGATCATTTTGATTATTATTGCTTTTTAGTTTAAAATCAAGAGCTTAGCAGCAAAACAGAGCTTAGCAGAAAAACATTTTATATAATTTTATTTTTAAATTAGAGAAGACACATAAATATTTGGGTGTTATAAATTTTCATGAGTTGATAATTTCAAGATTTCAAGAAATGAAACTGGTTCAAAAGTCGTATGTAAACTGCCTGAATGAAGAAATCGGCTGAGAAATCCAGAAATAGGTAGTGAAAAGTGACATTGCCTCCTCCATTAAGCGCTTGATATCTGAAGGGGGAAATTATTTAATGGGCTTCACTCGTAACATATATCTTGATTTAAGAAAATTCTTGCAATTTCTCTCCTTCACTTCCATTTTTCTATTTTCTGAGACCTATAGTATCACTCAGTATAGTTTATGCTTTCGAGTATTAATTATTCAACGCATGGTTATATTTGAAATATCTAGTGATACTAATAAGATCGTTTGTAAGTTACCATGAATAAACGTTGTGTTCGGTTCATCGTGTTTATTATTACAAGATTACAGTTCTCTCATACAAAATCCATGTCTTATTTTTGACTAGAAAATTATACACACTTGTGAAATGCTACCAAGTAATAGAGCTCCGACAAGAACGAAGCAAAAAATGATTCCCATGAAAGTACATATATTACCTATCTTATTAAATGTACAGCCTTTGATCATATATATATATATATATATATATATATATATATATATATATATATATATATATATATATATATATATATTATAGTTTAAATAAAGTTTAAATAAAGCTTTTTGCTTCAATAGTTTTTCCTCCAGTTTACCAACTACCTTTGAAGAAACAGTTAAGAGAAATTGTAGAGTTGTTTACTTATATATTATCCTTGTGTTTTTAAAAGGAACTTAACTAATCTTCATCACCTTTTAAATATTTTCGACTATCAACAGCCTTCAAAAGGCACCAAATTATACTTATATTTCTTGCATGACAGGAAAAAGTACAGATATCCAGCCGGTAACCAATGCTTACCAGTAACTTTTGTGTATTCTATTACTTAACTCAAATAAAATTATAAATAAGACATGCTGTTCATATATTTCACTCTAATTATATTATCCTTGTTCATCTCTGCATTAATTCATCAATTCTTTATAAATACGCAATCGTTTCAAACGTGATCTATTTCAACATAGCAACCACTTAAATTTAAGCAGTATAATATTTTACACATACAAAACAGTTGAATAAAGCCCACAAAAGTAGGCTTTGATGCAAATGTTCAAGCTTACCATAGAATATTGATAAAATTATTGCAGAATTAATCATAGGCGTACAATCATATTTGGTAACAGTAACCTAAAATATGTTGTCTTTTATAAGAATACAAAAAAATTATTTAAACTGAAAAATGAAATTCCAATCTTGAATTATAGTTTTTTAATTTTCATATCCATTGATAGCATATATAATAGTTTAGCAAAGAAGAGATTTGCATATTTACACTGTGTATAAAATTATGCCTCAAAATACTAGCGAAATATTTGTACACGGAAAGTAAGCTGCGTGTTACTCAAATTTAACTTAACTGTTTTGGGTACTATCAATTGCATGTATTGTTTTCACTCGAAACAAGTTTTTGTATAAGACCACGCGTTCTGCATATATCAAGATCACGAACTCTTCTTCTCGTTCTCTGAAGCACTACAGCCGCTCATAGGCCTTCGTTTCCTGCAAATAGCGCCTCCAACTGTCCTCCAATTTTGAAATCCGAGCAGTGATGAACTGTCTTCGTCGACTGAGTCAGACCAGTGTTTCCTCGTTTTCCCCACTGATCTCTGCCCTTCAGTCCTCAAAAGGAATACCTTTATGGGTATCCATTGTTCGTCCATACGATTCACGTATCCAGCCTATTGCAGCTTCCGGAGTCTTAAAATCTTTGAGATCTCCGGCTCGTTAAAAACTTCATACAGCTCCTGGTTGCATCGAATCCACCATTGGTCCCCGTCTAACTTCGCTGCGGTTATTCGTCTCAGGACCCGTCTCTCAAAGGCGTTCAATATATTTGCAGATACTTGGGTTAGGGTCCATGTTTCACACTCACAGCATAACACAGGAGCTTTGTTTCCCCGTGTATGCAGCTGATCTTCAAGATCGTCAAAACTGAATAAAATATTTTATTTGCAAGCTGCATTCTTCGGCGTATTTCGTTCCTTTCATTAGCGATCGAGTTTCAAGAAAAGTTCTTTGGCAGTTTTTAATGACCGTGGCAAAATGTTGAAGTCATCCGCATAGGCTACTACTTGGTACGACTTGTATAGTAATGTACCTCGTGTATTGACCAGTAGCTTTCTTATGACGTACTTCAGAGCCAAATTGATTAGCAATGGGGCCAGCCCATCTCCCTGCTTTAGTCCGATATTTGTGTCAAAGGCATCGGTGATTTGGTTATTGATGCAGATTTGGGAGGTCATCGACATCATTGTCATTTTGGTAAGACAGACAATTTCGCTGGGATGCCAAAGCAAAGCTTTATTTGATACAGTATAATACGATCAATACTGTCGTATGCTTAAATAAAGTCAACAAAAATTTGGTGTACGTCTATGTTGAACTCCCAGCATTTTTCAAGTACCTGCTTGACTGTGAACAATTGGTCTATCATCGATCTACCTATCCTAAAACCACCTTGATACTCCCCAATAGTACTGTTACCGCATGATCCAATTTTATTTTCTAAGATGTTTGAAAATATTTTGTACGCCGTACAAAGCAGTGATATGCCTCCATAATTTTTGCACTGAAGCTCGTCACTAAATCTGTTTACTGCCAACGAAAGTTGAACCAGGGATCTTCGGCCTACGGGATGATTGCTCTAACCACTATACCACGCAGACTACCTCAACGCAAAATAGTAGGCCCAACATTATCTACAACATCACGTGTAGCAACTGCAACATGGTATAAATTGGAACTAAATACAATGGCTAAAAAATAGAATCCCAAAACGCAAGTCGAACCTAAGGAGCATTAACACCATAACAAAACGGCCCTGACATCGCAATGCATACTAACATAATACCAATCACATTTTGCGAACAGATCAACAAGGGGAGAGGAACGAAATCATAGGGAAAAGATGGTGTTAGGACCATCAACCATAAAAACGTTAACAAAAAATATGAATAAAACAAGTTGAGTGGCTAGAACTACACTGATTTCAGATGGATTTTGTACTCAATTTACGATATGCAGCCATATAATAAAACGAAATAACTCCAGAAAAACTGTAGTGATATCTATAGCAAACACATGCTCCTTTTAAAATATAAAACCATTTTTACTCCATTTTAACCAGCCGCCATTGACTGAATGAAATCTTGGCCCACTACAAAAAATTTTGGATTCACAAATTATATGATACAAACGTCCTGGTTTGACGGTATCGAGGCCGAGGTAACCTACCGAAGGGATGACCTATTGAAACGCGACTGACTGCGCTTGATTAACGCGCGTGGGACACGAGAAGATTTCGTCTTTACAACTAGCATTTACGACTCCCAAATAAGAGTGGGGCACCCAGGTGGAAGCGGTGCCCCCTCACAGCCCCCCATCCGGATCAAGATCCATTGTAGACGTGGCCATTTATTTTTTATTTAAATGAAAAATCTATACAAAAGTAATTCATATGAACTTTTCCCTTAAATACAAAATAAAAATGTTTCAGATTTATTTTAAAGTGTTATATGACGGAATCATATAAAACTTTACCATAAATAAGAACCCTGCGAGAGCACCTGTAACAACAAAAAAAAGGGGAGAACTTATGAGTGGAGAGACCAGCCAACGTGGCAGGTCCCATACCCGGTCAGGAGTCAACTGAAATGGAAAGACCTGGTTTTTCTTTTCTTTATTTTCCTTATTTTATTGTTATTTAAAAAAATATCAGAAGATACAATACGTCAATTCAAAAAAATGGTAAGGTGCTAACACGTGCTTGAAAGTTTGTTTTAAAGTGTTGACATATTTTGCAAAAAACTCAAATTTTGTTAAAATTATATATAATAATGTGAAAGAAGAAACAAAAGTTTTGTGTAATAGTGTGAAAAAAGAAACAAAAGTTATATGTTATTATGCAAAAAAAGAAACAAAAGTTAGATGTAATAATGTGAAAAAAGAAACACAAAGGTGCTTATCCACTCCTCCGACGAGCGCTCGTTATTGGGGGGAGAGTAAGGACCTGCAAATACATTCACAACGGTTATAACGTTTCAAAAAAATCACAAAAATAGTATTGAATATGACCTAAACTTTATGGTCACTTGGGAAAGAAAACACTCTCAGTAAGATGTTGTTAATTAAGGTCTTATTTAGATTGATCAAGCAAAAACAAAAAAAAAATAGCAGGTCCTCAATAGATCAATAGATTAAATAGTAAGAAGGAACGTTCTTGTAGGTCCCTCCACACCCAGTATTCGTACGAACTAACCTCCGGATTGTTGAAAAGGCACTCGGATAACTGTGACCATATTGTTGTACTTTGCCGTTTTCGTAACTTTTCTTGGCTGCCTGGTGCAGGGATTTCATTTGACGTGCTGCGACCAACGTGAGCTCAATTTGATCTGCACCTTCGTAGTTGACACAACCACGGCATACTGCTTCATAAAAGTCATTTATTGTTGCCCACGGTACTCGCAACAATTCACATAAGTAACACTGTAAATGTTTCGTTTGAAAAGATATTTTTTCAATACTCAATTCCTCAGCAAGATACATCGGCAACGTTAATTATCTTCCCCACGATCAAAACTTTAATATAATTTATTTCGTTATGCACACTCAAGTGGATTTCATTCAAAAACGATCCGAACAATTGAGTTCAGCGTCCAAATTGCAGCTACGCTCGAATTACACACAAACATCCAGCTATGATGCAACACAACTGTGTACCAACACTTCACATACTCGGCCAATCGTTTTCTTCTTCAATACTGCGAGAATGATGTCTTCGATCAGAAAATCTATTCGAAAAATTGCGCACACACCGACTTGATCTGGCTAACAACTCGTTCTTCCTCGACCAATTCCTTCCTCCTTTCCCTACTTGACAGTAATTTTCACTCGATCCATCATACCGGTACCCCCCAATCTATTCACAACTAGTTTCTTACACATACACTTGCTCAAGTGCTAGTCATGGTGGTAACGAAAGATTCCGTTGCAAGCGGAATGTTGGAATTGCTTCGCTCATTCGCGTAGCAATGGTGTTGGCATTATCAATTATTTGTTCAGATCGTTATTTATTTATTTTGTTAATGATTTTCTGAACTGATTTAGATATTCAATTCCAGGTTTATTATGACCGCTGTTAAAACTAACTGGGATGAAATTGCTTCTTTTCGTGAAAGTCCCTCGAGCAGTTTACCTAGGCGGGCTGCTCGATTACTACACCTTGATAAAAAAACATTTTTTAAGGGTCACCGCCCTATCTGGGGAGACCTCCTTAAAATTCTTAGAAAGTTTCTTTCAACCCAAAACTTTCAAGGAGTCATAACTTCTGATCTTTCTACATAGTTTCATGGCTATAGTTTCGGAGAAAAACTGCTGTGACTTACAGACGGACGGACGGACAGACGAACACAGGTCGCGATTTCAATAGCGTTTGTATTTTAATACAAACCCCTAAAAAGTATATGTATAACTTCAATTATATATTACCAGTTAACTTGTTAAATTAAAACTTATCGATCACTACTACTGATCTACTTTTAACTGATTTAGAGGTTTTTGAAAATTCTCTAAGCCTTTAAACCGTTCGGAAGAACTACTCTTAACAAAGAAATAAACTTTCAAATTTAAATTGTATGATTAATGTTCTTCGGAATGCTAAATAAACTAAAAATGCTATTCTTTAGTTCATTTATTTTCGACATAAATATAAATCCGTGCATAATTTTGAGTAGCTTAAATAATTGTTCTGAGCCTCGTTCGTAACAATCTTAACTTAATCCTTAGTTCCAACAGTGTTAAGTGTTTCTTCTAATCGAGCGTTACGTTCCATATCATATTCTTTTTTATGCATACGATACTTGTGCGAATAAACGTGGATTTTGCTTCGAAACCGTTTAGGACAGTAAGGACAAGGAAGTGAAACTCCAACGGCATGAGTCCCTAAATGTTCCTAAAATTGTAATAAATTAGAATTATTTTTTGCTTACTTTTGAACGTCATTAACCTTTAATTTTTGTCGAATTTTAAATCCTTTGCCACATACAGGACACTTGTGAGGTCGCATTGCTGAATGGACGTATCGAATGTGATGTCTCAACGTTTTAATTGAAGCAGATAGTTTTCCACATATAGGACACACCGGATCGTTAATTGCATCTGAACCTAATATGGCTGCATGTTCCCTTATATGCTTTCCAAATGCCTTTTTACCTTTCAAGACGATCCCGCAAACATGACAAATATGCCCACTCATACGCTTGTGCTGGACGCTGCGATGCTTCTCTAAACTTTGCGACGAGGAAAACCTGCAACGATTTTATCTGGGCTGATTTCAAAATTTCTTTCATACATATTCTACTTACATTTTCCCACAGTCAGTGCAATACAATTGTTTTTCAACGTCATTTTTATGTTGCAATATATGTTTGTTCAGTGAATAGTCGTTAGTGAAGCGTTCAGGACATTCCTCGCATTTGTATACCTTTGATGATTCTGGGGCATGCTTCATGGCAAGATGATTCTTTATTGCATACTGGGTTGAAAAGGTCTTGCTACATTCTTTACATCTACAAGTATAATACATCTTTAAAATGTTATATCAAATAAATTTATCATCCTCACGTGTAGTTTTCCGGGTTGATATGTTGATTTATGTGATCTAAAATATATGAGCGAGTGGGAAGCTTTTTACCGCAACAGCGAACATATCCGCTAATTTGATGTGTATTTTGATAGTGTATGTTCAGTTCATTGAACGTTTCTAACTTAACAAAACATAGTTCGCATTCTATGATGATGTGCTTGCGGATTAACGTATCTTCATTAGAAAATATTTTCTCTTGATCGGAACTGTTGTATTTGGACTTTGGTTCATTTCTTATTGATGTTGTTATCAAATTATATGATGTATGATGAACATTTTCCAAACTTAATTTATCTTTATAAGTACTCGTTTTCGTTGAATATTGATTCAGAGAACCAGTGGAATTGTAATCTATGAATAAAAATAAGAAATTATATTTGTTACTATAAGTGAACTTTCTGAAAATCACATCCATTGTTGTCATCCTGCCGAAGGACCAACTCGTTTACTGTGGGTTCCACATAAGTATATTCGTCCAAAAGGGCTTCATGTTCTCGCATTAAAAATAACCGCGCCTCCTCAGCCACATTAACATCTGAAACACACCAAAATGTCTACATTTTAGTCCCTTCGGATTATCGAATTTTATTTTTCCGCAATCATGAACAATGGACAAAATATATAATTTTATTCCACATCCAGAAGCAAGTCTTTTTGTTAGTTGTTTTAATTCGATTGTTTAGGCATGCATATGGTTCCATTACTGAACTTTTTATCAAAAGTATGACATTTGTAACTTTAGTATTTTCTGCTCAAACTGCGCAATACACCATAGTACATTATACAATCAAGACAATCTTCTTATTGATTTTTCACCGAGTGAAGACTGTCAAACTTTATTCGTTTTCATGCGGCAAAGAAAATTTTTCTTTCTACTTACTAAATGTAATGTTTACATTATCTGAAGAATCGTTCTCCTCCTTATTTTCCTTTTTAACCTTAGGTAAAGTTACTAAAAGAAAAAAATTTACTTTCTCTTTCAATAATGAACTAATTATATACCTTCAATCTTTTTGAGAGGACTTCCTCCTGAATACTCATCATCCGAATCATTGATTGTATATGTTACTTCATTGTCGTCCGGCCAATGTGGTTTGTAACAGCCACTGTTCATTTTTTCATGAGCCTCCTTCACGGATGTATAAAACATATGAAAGTTATTGATTTGCTCCCAGCATAATTGACAAATATGACTTAGTGTTGGGTCATCTTCCTTTGGCTTTAAAATACAATAAGAATTAACAAGGGCTAAATCTCAAAAGAACACCATGAATTACCTACCTCAAACCAAAAATGTTTACGTATAATCAACGGGATTTCGCATCGAAGACCTTCTTCGTTGAAAATGTTAATGACTAGGACATTGTCTTTCAAACAAATATCACATATCATGTTTTCGAATGGAATCGAAATCCTCTTTTTAAATTTAATTAAATCTCCCGATATTTCCCTTCTTCGCCAACCTTCCTTTTTGGTTTGTTTCCTTTCCTGCGATTTGGTTTGTTTGCTTAGTTTTTGGCAGGGGGCAGAGAACATATGTGGTGCTTGCCTGTAATACGCTTTGCTTCAAGTCATAGCTGTTCTCAGTATATTTAGCAGTGTTTCAAACCTTGGGAAAACATCGCATACTGATATGTGGGTGCAAATGGTTTTAAACGCGACTTAAAAATTTAAATGAATGCGCGCTAGATGGCATTGCCGTTGAGTTTAGAATAGTTGACAGCGCACAAACAATTAAGACAATAAGCATATGATAAGAAAATTGTAAACAAAAATGACGTTTTAGAGCAAGTCCTATAACGTAAAAATAAAATTCGCTAAACATGGAATACTACAACGCCGATGAAACCAATAGAGACGGAGAAGTGCTACTGTGTCGACTTTGCCTTCAGGAAGATGAAAACGAAATGTTAGATATTACCGCAAAATGTGATGACGGAATTGATTTGAGCGATAAAATTGTTACTGTCTTAAATATTGAGGTATGTATGCTCTAAACTATTATCTTCAAAATACATTTTCACGTTATTCATTGATAAGTCATCCATTAATATTCTATTTATTAGAACACATCAAAATGTGCATAATTTAACTGCTGGAACACCAATTATAGTTTTCGTACTGTCGGCTGATCTATCCTCGCAAAGTAAAGCTGTAGTAGCATAGGTACCGCCAGCGAAGGTAGTTTTTGGCCACCTACTATCGTGTCAGGTTGAAGGGCTTCACAATTGAGTTTAACGACTCATTCCTTTCTCGATCACCTGGACGCTATATTTCCTTACAAGTGACCACTTGTGATTTCTCTTTAGGAATTTTTTCCATTTTTATTATTTCGTTCCTGAGTGTGCTAAACAAGCTCAAAAAGTCATTTAGTTTGAAGTGTCGGTGTTTACACCTAATTTTCGATCAATTTATCTCTACTGCTGAGTACCCTGGAAATTATAATAGATTGGTGTGTAGTTGAGAAATAAGTGGTTGGTGATTTCATGCTACCACATTCTTCATAATAGAACAGGAGAGTTTAAAAATATAACAACTGCAATTATAAATCACAGTGAAATGATCGGAAAAAAGGAGAACAATGGCAAGTCTCCAGCGCATCCCTGGTAAAGGTGAAAAGAAAGACTGATGTCATCTTGAAAGAGACTAACCCCGCTTCAAACACGATACCGACCGCGTCGAATATCATTATTGAAAGAACCATAATCAATATGGAAACAGACAATCAGAATGAAAATGTAAAACATACAGTACAGGGAAAAAACAGCCGTTGTGATTTTGTTTCAAGGAAACCGTTGAGTTTTAGAAAGAAAACCCAACGGCAAACCGATGAAACAAATTACGAAATTGCGAACGTAAAATAGATGGTTTAAGAGAGTCTTTTTTAATAGCCCTAAAGAAGCAAACGAAGCGGTTGAAAAAGAAGTCTTCAAAAGACATAATATAAATGCCTTTATTCCAGGAAACTTCATATCATATAACAGGCCAATTGAAAAGTCCCCGGTCAAATGGGGCCGTTTTTTAACGATTTCATCCACGATCCAATAACGCTTTATAATAATCGCTGTTAATAGTCTGGCTCTTTTGGAGGTAATCAATGAATATTATACCTTGCGCATCCCAGAATACTGATGCCATAACCTTGCCAGCTGACTGTTGTGTTTTTCTTCGCTTTGGATTCGGTTCATCGTGTGCAGTCCACTCAGCTGACTGCTGATTGGACTCCAGAGTGAAATGATGGAGCCATGTTTCATCCATTGTCACATATCGACACAAAGTTCAGGTTTATTGCGCTTAAACAGCTTCAAACACTCCTCAGAATCATTAACACGTTGTTGATTGTGAGCTCGCGCGGCACCCATTTTGCACACAGCTTTCTCATGTACAAATATTCGTGAATGGTATGATGTACACGTTCAGATGATATCTTCACAATGTCTGCTATCTCGATCAACTTCACTTTACGGTCATTCAAAATTATTTCGTGAACTTTTTTGATGTTTTCGTCGGTGACAGCCTCTTTTGGGCGTCCACTGCGTTCGCCGTCTTCGGTGCTTATTTCACCACGTTTAAACTTAGCATACCAATCAATGATGGTTGATTTTCCTGGTGCAGACCCCGGAAACTCTTCATCAAGCCAAGATTTTACTTCAACTGTATTTTTTCCCTTCAAAAAGCAATATTTTATCAGCACACGAAATTCTATTTTTTCCATCTTTTTTTCATATAACAAAAGTAGCTACACTCACAACGGACTGCTGTCAAATTTTGACACATATCGTTTGAAAGTTGGTACTAACTAAAAATCATATGAATTTAATACTAGCACCGCCATTTGTGTATCACATCGGGGACTTTTCAATTGGCCTGTTATTGATAAAAACGCTGATTTTTTCTTTATACTTTAGGTTTTTCAAATTTTATTATGTATAATGGCCACTTTCGACACCCCTTTTTAGCGTCTTCCTCAAGTACAGAAAAAAACCTAAAGCATAAAGATAAAATCAATGTTTTTATTAGGGTTTTGTACTAAAATACAAAACCCTATTGCAATCACGACCTGTGTCCGTCTGTTTGTCCGTCCGTCCGTCCGTCTGTATGTCACAGTACTTTTTCTCCGTAACTATAGAGGCTACAGCCATGCAACTTTGTAGAAAGGTCAGAAGTGGTGAATTTCTTGAAAGTTTAAGAGGGGTCTCCCCATATAGGGAGCTGGCCCCTCAAAAAAAATTGTTCACCATTGGTAGTCGAGTAGGGTGTCATTGGAAAGGTGTCAATGAGATCTTTTCAAAACTAGCCTTAAAATTGCTTTATCGGTACTGAGGGGGGCAGGGAAAGGGGAAATGTTCGAACTTTTCGCGTACCCCCCCTCGCGATTGGACACCTTCCATCCGAAAAATCAGAAAAAAAATCACGAATTTAGGCCTTTATGAGTGCAACAACAACAAATACGTGAGAAGTCGAAATTCGCTCAACTTTGTTAGTAATAGTATGATTTATCGATTTTATATTTTCTTGGATAAAATCTTAACGGTACCCTTAAATTTAATAAATGAAATTCAGTACACAGATGACTATTTATAAGATTATTTTCTGAAATTTTCATAAAGATCGAATGGTATTTAACGAAGTTATAGCGATTTGAATTTTCTTGTATTACTATGGAACAATATGCGCTGTATTACTATGGAAACAGATGGCTATGGAACCATATGCGTTTGTTACCGACTAAGATGCTACAGCTTTGCTAGGATTTGCATGAAAATTCCAGGTATGATAGGTATCATGAATATCTTTGAGAATCGGTTCAGTTAGTGGTATCAGTAATCGTAAAACAAAATAGTGGCAGTTTTAAATGCGAGGATTGAATAATTTTGAGTAATTTTTCCCCAACTTCAACGTTTAAGGTGCATGCTTTGAACACTTGATTCAATTTAATGAATGACTGAAGATGAGTACCTACAATTAATAATCATAGGTGAAACAAGTCAAAGAGGCAGGAGAGAGCTCCTAGCAAAAGGGCTTTGTAACCATTCTAGGATTCGAAAAAAATAGGCCATGAATAGATGATTACAGTACAGGGGAGTGGCCCCTGAAAAAAAAATTTCATCAAAGGTAGCCGATATGAGTGTCAAATGAAAGCTCTTTATGAGAGCTTTTCAAAACAGTTCTTAAACTGACAGTTTTTGCTTCAGTGGGGGGGGGGGGGGGGTAGTTAATAATATGATCCTCGAATTTCACATTTTCTCCAATAAAATCGTCTTTGACATGTTACTTGATTTTATTCGTTGCTTGTTACTGCATTTTGTAAGTTGAGTACAAAACCCTTCTGACATGAGCGTAGTTCTGTCTACCCAACTTGTTTATTTTAACTTAGGGAAGACCCGACTTAAAATTATATTTTCATATATAGATAAGGAGTAATTCGAGATATTGAATTAGATTTCGACCTATATAAGCTCACAAGCATTGCAAAACCAAGCAACAAGATGGATATGGACTTCAAAGATATAAAAATTATCAGTGCTATCAGACTTAACGGAAGAGGCCCGATAAATAAAGTCAATCATATTCCAACGAAATCCGTAAAGACAACGGTGACGGGAAACACGCTACCACCCCTATAAATTGAATACTTCAATACGAAAGTAGAATACTTTAGATTTTGTCCCAGGCAATGTAGGAACTACGGCAGGTTAGGTCACTCTACAACCATCTTTAAATACAAAGTAAAGAGATGATTAAAATGCGGCGAGACCGAGTGCGAGGGTACGTGCAACTTTATAAAGTGCATTTTATGATCAAAACTGCCCCAAGTGGGTCAAATACAGGCGCGAAGTTGAAGTGAGTTCTATTCTGAATATCACAAACCGCGAAGCATGCTAAATCATAAATAAAAACAGATATGAAGAGGTAGACCTAGAAGACATTGCTCAAATGGAGTTCCCACAACTTAGAAGAGACAAATTCTCCAACAAAACCGAATCGCAGGTGTCGAAAAGATTTTATGAAACACACCTACGTACAAGTAGAAGCTTCAGAAGGAAAACCCAATAAAAATAATTATCAACAGAAACAGAATACCTTCCCAACTGTGGAAAGTATTCAACTTCCTACTAAACCTATTTCCAATAATCCCAACAGATACACCAATTTGGAAAGAATCATATATGAGCTTCAAAAGATCTTGCTCAAGTTAAAAACAAATGTGCGGAGTTAGCTGTTGAAGAACTACAACCCAGCACATCAAGGATATGAAATAAATACAAATTTTTACTGCAAGAATTCTGATTTCACTTATCAAATCTCAGATCACATCAGTCATGAATAAAGGAGGGTGCAGCTGTAAGTACTTTAAAATCTATATGATATATCTTTAATTTTTAAATAAATCCGGAATATACACAGACATTCTGAAGTTAATGACGGTCTTTCCATTAATTATTGCTAAAGTATTATCCTGTTACACTTAAAGAGGGTCGCATGGTTCGTTCCCATTACTGATCCTCAAATATGAACACTAACTTTAACTTCCTAAATCGTACTAACCAACAACCCGACGGTGATAGGAATTTTTTAATCTCCCCAGGGGCTGAATATTTAGCAGTCTCGTTAAATGAGGTATATACTAAGTATTAACAAATATTGATCACACTCGTTTGTGCGAAATATGCCATGGCATTTAATGGGTCCCGACATAAGGAAAATTGAAAAAAAAAAGTTTAATGAATGAATTAAAAGCTAAGTGATCCGTGTTTCATAGTGTTCTGTGACGTGATGACTCAGTTTAGTTTTAATAACAAGAGAACATGGATTCTGCTTTCGGTATACACCTCCTTGGGCTATGTATACGATTAATTTGTACATTGATGCAGCAGAAAGCCATTTACGATCAATTTGTACATTTACGGACCCAAGACAGCAGAGGATAGATATCGAAGTCCTTAGACCTGACGCTAAATATCACCAACCACTAAGAATCAATAAACATATTTTTTTGCTTTAGCACTACGGCCACTTTCGGGCCTTCGTTTAGAAATATTTAGAGTATCTCATTATCCTGATCAAATGTATTGGCACTCGAGAAGTGATATGGTCAGTACCACGCTTTGGCTTATAATCCGTCCAAAGAATCACTTGAAGCAAATCTCGTTGTTACTAACGGGATTCGAACCAGGGATCTTCGGCTTAAACAGCGAGTACTCTAGCCACTACACTACGCGGAGTCTGGAACCGCAGTAAATTGACAACATTAATAATAGAGACACGGAATAGGTGCAAAATCACACCATCCTTTCTTGCTACGGAATGCCGAATGAGCCATAGCCAGGCAAGCTGTCAAAGTCAAAGAATCAACGATATAGTCAAACATGGTTTGAGAATATCCACATCTTTCGACATGTAGCGAAGTGATGTTTTACGTGACATTTTGAAAATTACAGCCTAGTTACAGAGCAAATTTCATACTAAGACGCTGCTGAGTCAATCCCTTTCTCAAAACGAATTCGTCTAATAAGCACTCTAGAGAGAATGGAGTTAAAATAAGCCTAAAAATTCTAAATGCACACTCAATAGAATTAACTATGTTTATTGAATAGTTATCTTCTTCTTCTTTGTAGCCCTACAGCCCCTTTCGGGCCTTCGCTTAGAGATAATTAGAGTATCTCATTGTCATGATCGAATGTATCGGCACTCCACAAGGTGATATGATCATTATCACGCTTTGGCCGTGTGTCCGTCCACCCAGCTGCGATACGTTCTGATTTTAAACCAGCACGTATCACAACTGAACAGGCTTATAGTCCGTCCGAAGAAACACTCGAACTAAATCTTGTTGACATCAACGAGATTTGAACCAGAGACGTTCAACTTACGGGCTTAGTGCTCCAACCACTAAGCCACGCGCCAACCACTAAGCCCACTATGGGTATGCTTAATAGATCATTTATTGTATGTTAAGTATACGTGGATGATATTGAGACATACTATAGAGAAGCCCCAGCGTTATTTCATTTCTATATTGAACAACTGCCGGATCTATTACTGCTAACTTTTGAAAAGGATGGTAAATACTTTTCCCATTTTCTCAAATCATTTCAGCCAGGCCAAACCAAAACCAAACTGATAAAAAATGAAACAACCAAACACCACCTGGCGTTATTTAATTGCAATGAAACCCACAATGAGACCTCGGATTGGATTGGAATAACATATCTTCTTCTTTGTAGCACTACAGCCCCTCTTGGGCCTTCGCTTAGAGATAGTTAGAATATCTCATTTTCATAACCGTATTGATTTCTTCGAAAATTTGTTTGGTCAGTACCATGCTCCCGTGTGCCTGCTCAGCTATGATATGATCTGATTAAATCAGTACATATCACCACTGAGTGAACACTCGTAGTCTGTCCGAAAAATCCCCTGAACTAAATCACGTTGCTCCCAACGAGATTTGAACCTGGGACCTTCGGCTTATGCGTTCATGCTCTAACCACTAGACCACACAGACTACATATACGACCACGCACCACGCAAATTAATCAACGACTTCGCAATTGGATCCTGGAATGTCAAATCACTCAATCAGCCTGGTGCTATTAAATTTTAGTTACAACAGGCCGCAGAAGATAAGGAAGAAGAAGCAGTGGAGACTTTCTACAGTCACCTGGAAAAATTCACTGACTCACCCACACATGACATAAAAGTAATACTTTGCTTTGCTTTTTGGCTTTAACATTTAAGCCCCTTTCCGCCCTTCACTTAGAGATAAAGTATCTCATTACCTTGATCGAATGTATTGGCACTCGAGAAGGTGATATGGTCAATACCACACTTTACCGTGTATCCGTCGACCCAGCTGCTAAATATCGTAACTGAACGGATTTATAATCCATCCGAAGAATCGCTCTAACCAGAGACATTCAGCTTACGCAACGAGCATTCTAACCACTACACTCTGACTACAAAAGTAATACTAGGTAATTTCAACATGAAGGTTGACAATGAGGCCATCCATCGGGGAACAACTGGTGGCCGCAGTCTACAAGGTAGTAGTATCATCATCATCGTCTATGGCGCGACAGCCCAAGCCGGATCAGGATTAATCCCCTCCAATCATCACGGCTCCACGACCTTGTCCGCCAGTTGTTTACGAGGATCTGCTGTCAGCTTCTTTCGTGTCTTCTCATCGAGTCCTCGGTCTTCCCACTGGACCTTGTAGTCTACCCATTAATATTCTTTTGGGTAGCCGGTTTTCTTCCATTCTTTCTACATGGCTCGCCCATTGCAATTTATTTGACTTTACGCAAGAGGAAACAGGTGGATCGTCAAACAGTTTGGGCCGTAGATTTTTCGGAGTACTTTGCGTTTAAATACATCCACTGCCTTTTCGAATTCGCCTGTCAGGGTCTATGTTTCACTTCCGTATAACAGCACAGATTTGACTAGTGTTTTGTAAATGTGGAGCTTATTTTGCCTGTGCACCATTCTGGACCTTAGAATGGGAAGTACGGAGTACTAGGCTTTATTTGCAGCGTTTATGTGGCGTCCAATCTCGTCCTTTTCGACGCCTCTTCTATTTCGGTTGGCTCCAAGGTAGGTAAAATTATCTATACTTTCAAGGTTGTAGTCGCCTACGGCCAGGTTTTATCGAACTGAAGTCGTTTGAGTCATGAATATAGTTCTAGTTTCATCAACTCGAAGGCCAATTCGGTTTGCTTCAGATTCTAGGCTCACAAATGCTCCTTTGGCATCTAAGATTGAACGTTCCATAATATTGACGACATCAGCATATGCTACCAATTGTGTGGACTTGAATAGTAGTGTACCCGAGGTTTCAGATGATGTCTTCCTGCGCAATATTAAAGAGCATTGGGGCAAGTCCATCCCCTTTTTTAAGTCTGATTCCATTGTAAAGCTATCCGTTCGTTTACCGTTTACCTTGACCTGGGACTCTGTGTTTAGCATCGTGACCTCGACCATGCGGACTAGTTTTGTTGGGATGCCAATCTCAATCATTATTTTATACAGCACATTTCTGTCGACACTGTCGAATGCTTGCTTGAAGTCTACAAAGAGTTGGTGCTCATCGATGTTATATTCCCAGCACTTTTCGAGCACCTGCTTTACTGAGAATATTTGGTCTATTGTAGACCGCTTCGAAAGCCTCCCTGATACTCTACTATAATACTTTCATAGTACAGCTTTAATTTTCTTTCTATGGTTTAGGAGAGCACTTTATAAGGCGTGTACAATAGAGCAATACCTCTATAATTCTCACACTTTAATTTGTCCCCCTTTTTGTGTACAGGACATATTATACTTTCCGCCAGTCCTCTGATAACTGCTCTTCTGACCATATTCTGCATATTAGTCTATGCAGAAAGTTATTTAGATGGAAGCCCCCGTTCTGGAGCAATTCTGCTAGTATTGCATCTATTCCAGGAGCCTTATTTTTTCTGAGGTCCCGTACTGCTGCCTGTATTTCGTCTCTGGTTGGTGGTGGGACTGGGACCTTTTGCTCTGCTTCTGGAATGTTCACAGTTTCAGCCGTTGTTGGAGACGCTGTAAAAAGCTACTGGGAATATTGCAGCCATCTGTTTTTAATTTCGTCTGGGTTGCCTATGATTGCTCCTTGTACACTTTTGCAAAGACTTGCTTGTGGATTGAAGTCATCTCATAGTTGTTTAATAGAGGCATACGCCGATCTGACTTCGTTTAGGGTCATATTTTCTTCGGCACATTTTTTTTAGCTTGACGTCGAAGGGTTTTATATTGTTCTTCTTTGGTCCGAGTTGGTGGCTGGATGTATTCTTTGTGCGCCTGGTTCCTTTTTTAATCGCTTCCTTGCATTGTTCGTCGTACCAGTCGTTCCTACTTTTCTTTGGCTGATGCCCCAAGACTTCTTCGGCCGCTTCTGTTACCTCATCTTTTACTGCCTTCCACATAGTTTTGATGTCATCGTTACTTGCTCCCGCCTGCAGGGATATATTGATGCGATTTTCCAGCGCTGACATGTATGTGGAAGTTACTGAGGTATCATTTAGCTTGTATATCTGGTACCTCGGAGTAACTGATGCCCCTTGTTTACAGCTCTTGGAGATGCGGTATTGGAACTTAACCCTTATAAGGTAGTGGTCCGAATCACAGACCGCGTCGCGGAACGAGCGCCTGTCGGGTATACTGGTGGCGGCTCGTTTTTATATGAGATCAGGGTCGATCTGGTTGAATTTGCGACCGGCTGGGGATGCCCACGTTCTCTTACGAATGTTTCGATGGGAAAAGCGTGTGGAGCTTACTGTGAAGCCTCTACTAGTCGCGAAGTCTATAAGTCGTTGTCCGTTGTCGCTGTTCTCTGTATGGAGGCTGTATGCTCCGGCATTTAAAAAAATTGATTCGTCTAATTTCAATGATAAAATCGAACAACTCAGATAACCATTAAATTGAAGACACGAGAGAAAAAAATTTTGAGATAAAACCCAATGAGTGCAAAAAAGTAAAAGTATAAATATTTCGTGAAAAAAATACAATAAACATAAATATGAATTGCTGATTTGTCTTTCCTTTTCCGCAAACCCGTTCTTTTTCAGAGGGAAGCGACGGCGAAGGTAAGTATGCTGCCTAGGGGTAGGGTTTATATAATTCGCAAAGTGCCGCGGTCGTTTCGCGGTGCCATAGTCTGGTTTTTGCGTTTTATTTCTTACAGTAGATTGATTCGGTTTGAGCTCGAGTAGTTTATTTCGGGCGTCGGTGAATATTCGGGAGCGCATGTTTTTAGTTAAAGGTTTAGTGTCAATCTTTTTCTCGAATCGAAAGGAAACGGAAGTAAAGTAAATTAAAGTCGAGTCTATGGAAGCTGTTCGACGCATTTTAAATCGGGCATTTGAATCGGTGGCTGATTCTTGTATTTGGACTTAGTCTTATCGTAGAAGACCTACGACCAAAATTCCTCTCCGAACTAGCTAGCCTGCCAGAAACCAACTCGGAGTAGACTAAGGGTATCCGGACTTTTTGACCTGATGGGTACAGTCCGTTGGCATGGTCCCATTCTTCACGTCTATAACCGACGAGAGGTCGGTTTGGATTTCCTTCGAGAAATCTCTCTCGATACAAGACAGACGAAGATCACGGTCACCGAACCGACTTAATAATTTACGAGCATTGGGAGTAGTCATTGTCAACTTTTGTAGCACTTCAACAAATTGCGCGTTTCTTGTGCAAATGAACTATGAATTACATTCACGGGAAATTTTGGAAGCACAATTTTCATTATGTCGTTAGCACTCTAAAACAATTACTTCTTTGCACATCATCCCCCCACGTTTTCACTTTTTCCTAGCATTGTCATTCATGACATCCGGACTTTGGTTACGCCGTATGTTATAATAGTGGTTTTGTTGCAATTCGTTCCTTCCAGCGATTCTGCGCAATTATTTTATTACGCAAGTCCACCACGAAAGTCAAGGTACAAGAGACAATTAATTAACAAATTTATTATATTAATCTTGGTCCATAGTTAGAGAAGAACGGTAATGAAACAATTTGCTCAATTTTGGATATGATGACGGTCAGGTGCATACACAGAAAAGCAAAATTTCAAGTATACAAATCTGTAATAAAACCTGTGCTACGCTACGGATGTGAGACATGAACTTTGCTCAAGCATCCGCAAATGTTTTGGACGCTATCGAAAGCCGAGTGCTAATATGTATCGTAGGTGGCAAAGGAATAGATCAATGGCGAATGTGATCCAATCACGAATTGTGTAAATTGATATAAGTGAGCCAGAGGTATCTACTGTGAGAAAACTACAACAGCGATGAGCAACTAATGGACGAGTGGCTAAGAAGATATTCATCGGCAAAATTTAGGGACGAAGACAAGTTTGAAACCCACGAAGCGCTGTTCCGATTCTGCTGACGATAAAAGCAGATCGCTACAAGGATTTCATAAATGGAGGATGCGGTCGAATAACCGATACACCTTGATGCGAAATCTACTACGACGATGACGAAAAAATTCTTCCGTTCCACTTAATAAGCTTACATGAAAAATTATTTAACTGAAATTACTTAAAACTGGCAAAGATTTGTTTTAAAATAAATACTCGGCGATATTAAAATCATTGAAAAATGTACTATGAACCTTTGGAGAACAAATCGGTACACTTCTTTGTAGACTGCTAAACAGTCTAAGTTAATGTTTATTCAAATTTTTAAAAGAATAATATTAATGTGCCTTGTAAATATATTTTTAGATTGGAACTACAAGGAGATCGATTAATTTCATTTGTCGCGAATGCTTCAAGACAGTATGCAACTTCTTTACATATTATCAATTAGTCCATGAGAATAATGATCAGCTGATAAATATCCAGGCGACAAGCTTGAACAGCACTATTGAATACAATGAAAATACTGACACGATTGAATACCAAGAAAAGACTGACAACCACGATTCAATGGATGAAGTAGAACCCATATACTGTGATATCGTCGAAGAAGACGAAAGTATTAGCAACCCCATTAAATCTTCAACAGAATCTAGCGATATCTCTAAAGTTGTAATCTTAGAGACATTAACAATTACACCTCATTTACCACCATCTGAACAGCCTAATGTTTGCAGAGACTCTCGTATCCGTCCAAAAATTGATTTACCCGAGCATCTGAAAAAACGCACATCAAGATCGAATGGTGACGCAAAAATTAAAGAGTTTGTTGATCTCAAATGTACAATTTGCCCCGAAGGAAAATTGTTTTTCTGTACTTTTAAAGAAATGCAACTACATTACGAAAAAGTACACAATACTAGAGGCTTTGTAACATGCTGTGGGAAGAAGATTTATCGAAAAGACAGAGCTATGGACCATATAACTATTCACATGAACCCAAACGCCTTCAAGTAAGTTTCAATAATATTTGTGAAGAATTTTCCTAAGTAGGATTTATTTTCAGATGTCCAGTTTGCGGCCACAGTAGTAAAAGTCGAGTTTTATTACGAATTCATATGAAACAACACTTGCCAAGCGAAGAATGGCCCTTTCAATGTACAACATGCAGTCAAAGGTAGTTCAAATTGGCTAGTTGATATATTTTCTTATTTCTTCTTTTAACCAAAAAAGGTTTGTGCTAAGATGTCAACTTACGAATCACGAGGTCACACATTTGAACAAAGACGAAAAAAAGTTTATTTGTGACGAATGCGGAAAAGTGTAAGTATGAAACGGAATTTGAAGAATAAAAACCTATTTAAAAAATTATTTCAGATTTGCTTTGAAATTTGTCCTTAGTAAACATAAACTTACTCATTCGAAAGAAAAAAGAGTTTTCTGCGAGAGCTGCGCGAAATCATTCACGAGCCAAGCTAACCTAACTGCTCATGTTAAACAACACCATAATGAAGGCACATTGGACGCTAGAGTGCAATGTAAAACTTGCGGTCTATCTTATAAAAACATTCAGACACTTCGCACGCATGAAAGCCGCCATCGGGACACCCGAAATCATATTTGTGAAATGTGTACCAAACAGTGTTCGTCGAAAAGCTCACTCGCTGCTCATATTCGTTATGTACACGTAAAATCTAGTCAATGGCAATGCAGCATCTGCAACAAGCGTTTTCGAAGGAAGCCTGAACTAACTGAACACATGGCACGTCATACAGGGCAGGTATTATATATGTGCACGTACTGCCCCAAAACTTTCTATTCAAGCTCGAACTTTTTTGCTCATCGAAAGAATAGACATCCGGATGAATACAACAGGCTTTCCAATAAACATACTATGATGCCAGCAAATGTTGATGAAGCTTAATGTTCTACAATTCATATGTTTTCATTATATATACTATAAGCGATAATAAAAGAATAAAAATGATAGCAGTTAAGATTTATTAAATTAATTTGAAATGACATGCTAAGAGTAAAATGTATTTAGCAATATGAACCAACATCTTTGGTTCACTAAACTAACTGGATATTGTATCTTATTTAGACGAACTCGGTGCCATTCCTGCTGGTTTTGAGATAACTCTGCCAGCTAATGACTTTCCATTCTGCTTTAAAATCATAGTGCCACCTTTAATTTCAATTTTACCTTCTTTCGCCATGGCCGCAACTTCAGCTTTGGTCATTACTATTTTTTGTACCTTCACTTTGCGATTATCAATAGTCATCTCGACTAATTTTTTCTGTGCAACCTGTTGTGGAACGTTTTTGTTTTGGACTGGTGGTGATTGTTTTGGACTAGTTTTAATGTCCGATGATGAAGGAGATGTTTTCGAAGTAGCTGCAATGTTTGGAGACGTTTTGCTCCGCGTAGGTATATTTTCATTAGGCGAAAGTGAAGATGATTTTCTTTCAATTACTTTCACTGGTGTTTTGATATCAGAAAGCTTGATGGCCTGTGCAATCGGTGCTTTGGCTGGATCAGCTTTACGTATGATTTTTTCGTTAAGAATTTTTACCTCACTGCCAGGCGATGTTTTCTTTTCTTGGGGAACTGGCGTGTTTGGCTTTTCTTTTTTCATTACTGTTACCGATTTTGGTAACTGTTGCAGAACTGTTTTGATCGAAGGTTGTATCATTTTAACCTCGGAGGATGGAATTTTAAACAGTGATATTTGGTTTGAAGATTCCCCTTGAGATTGTTTTACCTTTTCTGCCGTTGTTTTCTCACGCGTTTGTATTCTTCTTGTGAATTTCATTGCTTTGGACGGAGGTTCATAATCTTCGTCCTCCGCTTCCCAATCGCGTCCAAGTCGGTAGTCTTCGTCATCTTCCTCTTTTAGATCAAACGACTCCATCGCCAAATGGTCAGTTTCTTGGTCTTGACTTATTTTCCCAACAGTTTTCTGCGGCGAAGTAGAGTTTTTGCCGTGGCGATTTGCTCCAGCTTGTTTGTTCAGAACTCTCTGACTCTGCACAGTTTTAGGAGCACTGCTTGGTTTGCTGAGAACGTGTTCTTCTGATAAATGAAAAGCGGTAAATTAATATCATAAAAATTACAGATTCTGCTTACCCTGTTGGACATTTTTCTCTTCTTTGATTGCTTCATCTATTTCGTGGTATTCTTCTATGATAAATTCCTGTAGAACTTCCTCTTCTTGCTGACTGTCCTCGACCATATTGTAGCCCTCAGCCCGCTTTTCGTTAATTTTATCTAGCTCTTCATATGCTGCCATATCTTCACTATGTTCCTTCTCGCCGTGGGATTGCAGTTTTTCAGCTGTTAAGAATATCAGATCACAAAATTCGCAAGCGTACTGCTCGCCTTCTGCGTGCTGCTTGATATGTTCAGTCACTTGGTCTAAGTTCTGGAACTGCTCCTTACACAATGGACACATCAGATTTTGTGTTGCATGTACAGCTGAATGGTAAATTAAATCATCTCTTGTACCAAAAGTTCGCTCACAATCGTAACATTTGTAAGAACCAGAGCCCTGGCTGTGAGACCGTAGATGTCTAGTCAAATGGTGACTCAGAAGATATGCCTTTGGACAGAGCTTGCAAGGGAATGGACGCTCGCCCGCATGCGCTGTTAGATGGCGTGACAGCTTACTTGGCGTCGAAAAACTAAGCTCACAGTACTGGCAAGGGAATGGCTGATCTTTTGCGTGGATCGTTTCATGTCTCTCCAAACCTTGTTTAAAAGCAAAGCTTTTTCCGCATACTTTGCAGGGGAATGGGCGGTTCTTTCTGTGACGCTCAGTGTGTTTCTCAAGCTCTGCTTTCGATAAGAATGGCTTCTCGCAATACACGCATAAAAACTTTGGCTGATCGGTGTGTATCTTCTCATGCCGATGAAGAAGAGTCGATCGAGTGAAGGCTTTTTTACAAACAACACACTGATATGGTTTTTCGCCGGTATGAATGAGCATATGTTTGCCCAAATCATATTTGCTGAAAAATCTTTTATCACAGACATCACATGGGAAGCTCCTTTCCCGGTTATGATTAACCATGTGAATATCAAGCAACTGGCGCAATGGAAAAGATCGCTCACAATTGGGGCATGGAAATACGTTTGTTTCAACAGGTTCAGCTGTTAAAATTGGATCAGGTTCTTCGATCCGTGTAGCATTATCTAATATTTCTGTTACAATTTCAACTTGGCCAGATTCATTGCGGGTGATAATTGGATTACTAAGAACTGGTTCCTGGACTACATGCGCGTCTCGATTTAAAATTTTTATAGAGCTTTTATTCAATATTTTCGGTTTGGTTGGTGTTTTAGTTATATTCAATGATCGTATGTTAGGTGATTCTGGTTTAACTGATTGTATGCATGTATCTGGAGTATCCTCGATTTTCACGACTGGTATTGAATTCAAAATTGTTTGCTTTTTGACCAACCCTTCAGGAACTTTTGGTATCTCCAAAGCATTTGGCCATTTTCCAGTCAGTGGAAATTGCCTTAATGTATTGTCAGCTTTCTTACACATTTGCTTAAACCGATAGCAAAATTCCATTAGTAATCGACATTTCTCACAAATTGTGCTTGGCATACCATCATTGCTGAAAACCTGTGAAAGATAGTAAAATTCCGTGAAAACATTAGAATATATGTAAAAGAAAACTTGGTATGTTTCATTAATAATTATGTGAATTTTTAATGTTTATGTATTCTTTCTTTATCATCAATTTTTTAAATGTTAAGTAGCCCAAAAAGAGCAAATTTATTTCATTAAATAAGAAACCCCATACACACAGACAACAACCAATGAAAGAATGAAATAGAAATGATTAATATATTTTTTCAATCCTTCAACTTGTAACTAGTTCGAGACTAGCTTTCACAACAAACATTTATTTTATTATAACGAAACCAGCCCAGACATACACCAAGTATGATCACATTCAACTCATTTTAATTTTCGACGACTCTAGTCGATGTCTCCAAACTTAGCACATCTACCAATTTTCCTCGAGTTGCAAGACACATAGTTATGTCCGTCGATCTCCCGGCGCAACATTTCAAAATTTCGATGTGCGAATCATTCCAGTCTACGTGTCTCCGCTAAATTGTAGGTTGCGTCTCCGATAAAACATTGCAATCACTCCACTTTCGTCAAGTTTCGTCTCAAGGAGTCATCGCTCATTTGTCACCAACGTTCAAAAATTCCAAGATGCAAACTTGTCTCATAATCACCGGCGAAGAGAAATACTGGCGCCAAACTTGAAAACTATGTCCCTCACATTTGACATTTCTTCTCTTATAGAATTCATCGGGTATCCTAGTCTCCAAATCACGTATATATCCATTTAATTGAATTGTTTTCAGGAGAATCAAGTTCTAAATCTGTCCACAATTTGCATTTCGATCTGTTGAATTCAAAGAACTTATCGCCAAGAATGCAAGAGCTCGGGCCAAATGGGTCAATTCATACATCTGCCATTCTCACGCGTGATTTCCGCGTACGGTCAGATACAACATAGAAACAAATAGAGTCTTTAGCAAATGAAAGGTATCTCTATAAATGTTTAACCTGCAAGAAATATCGAGTGTAAGCCTCAATCGTACATACCTCAATTGAAACACAAGCCATCACTTGCAAGGGAAGTGGAGCAGAACTATTAATCCGATTTTCCTTTGAATAAATGTTGGTGAGCGGCTCCTTCTGCGACATACAAAAGCGGCAAATACGCTTATTCTTCAGGACCACCTCTAAGGTGTCCTGCGATTGTGACGATTCCATTTTGAGTCCACCAAACTTCAACTTTCAAGCACTTCTTAAATTTATCCCCAAAACACCACCAAATTACTAGCACCTAATGTCCTTGTCTTTACCGAGTTCAACTCACAACACTGTTCACTTTTATTCTTCATTAAAAACAAATTATTGTCTTGGAAAGAAATCCTGGCATTTTAAACTTGACAACTCGAGACACCTTGAAGGAGAAGCGAAAAATGAGATCCGATTCGCACGATTCACGACGACACAAGATGGTGGATCTCGACTTGGCTGGGCTCGTTCAGCCCGAGATTGCGCTTGGAAAGGAAAAAAGCATCGCATTGCGAAGTGTCGCAATGACTCTCGACAGCATTTCCACACGGTGTGAAATATCCGATAGATGGCAGTATTGTTCATATTTCGAGCAAATAAAATTAAACGCTGCCAAATTCTACACACAATTTTGTAAATTTATTAAAATAAATTTTGAAATAAGAATCTTTCACGGCAGAGCTAATCCAATAATTTATTGCTGGTGTAAAGCAAAGAGCTTAGCCGATATGGTGGCGACTAAAGAGGCCAATATTGTAGGACTAAGTTGATCATGTAGTCTCAATTTTTTTTTCAAAATATGCTTGCGTACATTTTCTAAGCAAGCAAAAATACAGAAAGTGTTATGAATAGAAAGATTCGAAGTTGATTTAATTCTATTTCTTGAACTTACGTTTGCAAGGCTATGTAAGAGACAGAATTAAAAGGCGAACTTTTTAGGTACCCCTATGTTAAGTTTGTAGACGAACATTTGATTCTGTCTATTTTTCCTCTACTTAACCGGCGTTAAGTACGTATCGGCTCTGGCACGTGAGCACGAGCCATCGATATATAGGTATTCAAAGCTCCATATTTTAAGGTAAAAAACAATGTGTTTGTATATGAAAGACTCATTCGAAGAGACAATTTGTTTAAAAATGTTCTTTATTATCTTTGATTTTTTACATCACAATCTAACGAGCCCCTAACAATTTTATTTACATTTCTCTAACCAAAAATAAAACAAAAATAAAGTTGTTAGAGACACTGCAGTTTATTCTATTCTTTAAATCGGTAATATTAAATAGTCGCAATACAGAAATAATTTTGACTACAAAAATGGGGAAATTCAACGAATTTATGCTTGTCGCTAGTTTACGGCTTCTAGTATGAAACTGCTCTAGGTTGCAAGTATATTTTTTCATTTTTGAGTAGCTGACCTTTGGACCTTTCCCTTTTTCTATTCTTTAAGCTTTATTTGGGTAGTCGATGCTCTTCGATTCTTTCCTCTTTCCAACAGCATAGCCTTTTACAATTTGATTATCACATCCATGGCCTCTTCAGAATCACACGTTGTGAATTCTTTGATTTGTGGCTGCGAAGTGTGTTTATCGTGTCTGGTCTTGGTCTAGTAATATAGCTAGCACAATAAAAAAAACGTTCCTTGATTTATTTATGCGTCCCAAGGTCGCCTGTTTGATTCCTTTTGTATACTATGTACTATATATTAAAGGTTGTTGACTTGAACAATCGTTTGCGTCATTAATTTTGTTTTCTTTGAGTATAAGAATAATTTTTGGTTGCTTCGTCCTCCAAGCTTAAAATAGCGTATGTAGCGCATAGAGTAGATACGGACATAAAGCAAACTTCACATCTGAACAAAAATCACCATGCTGCTTCGAGCACTATCAATTCACTTGCAACGATTTCGCCCAAAAAACAAGTTTTTGTTCGAGACCACACTGCTTTGCGTATTTCAAGGTGTCCAGACCAATGAAATGAATTTGTTCGAATTTTTCCATCCATGTGTATCTATTCTATGCTGTAGCGTCTCGTAATGGGCATTTCCACACCCAGTATGAAACCGTCAACCTACTCCTAGGTATCTTTCGAAATACAGCTTTTAGTGAGTAGATTGTACTTTGCAATAACGCATTCCGTTTTCGGTTATATATGGTGTCAAACAAAATAATGGTATCATCTAAAGGTACATAACTTGATTCGATTCTTAAGATTCTCACTACTTTTGATTGAGATCTTTTCCAGCAATTGGAATCCCTTTTTCATAGCCCCCTGAACTGAACTTTTAGCGAATTCTATTTAGAATATTTCAAATGTGCTTCTTAGTAAGAAAATAGTCCCGGGTTATATTCATATTGGCCTCCAAAAGTTGTCAAATTTGCTGATCATTTGCTCCAGAGCTACAAGTGAATGTTATGATTAATAGCTTTTGGCAACAACCACTTGATTCCATCGTCCACATTGTTTAGATATATAGTTTTTACAATATAACTATATTGATCTCTAATAGAATTGAACACTATTGAGATGAGAAGTTACAATTGTGAAAAATCAACAATCTTAGTGGATTTTAATATGATTATATCTTCCTGTTCGTAAATCAACCTATAAATTCTGTCAACGTAAACTGACATCTGTTTGTTCCTCAAGAATGCCATCTGGCAAGCCCAGAAATCCAGAACGAAAACATCGAAATACGGACCGAACTATTTATCAATTACGTTATAATACGTTATCAAAAATTAAATGACACGAAAATTGACTTTATTTTTCTCCAGTTAAAATAGCTTAGCTTTTATTAGTAATGTCCATGACAATTCAGATAAAACATAGAGCGAATTTAAAAACATATGCAAACTACAATACTTTATGGCTAAGAGAATATACTTCATTTAAACAAAAAAAAATTTTTATATTAAATTATCATGATCATTTGTTTCAAAATTATTTTTAGAAAAAGAGGGGGAAAACCAACTGACTATATAACAAATCAAATATTGTGGAGAAAAAATGATGATGAATCAGGATGACGGAAACTGCAGATCATGGCTATTCGAATTAATTAAATAATAACATCTTTTCTGAATTTTGTTAGAACAATATTTGGGGTGACGGCATTTTCCTGGCATCGGTCCTACGCGCAAACTCTATGTGCAAATGGGTTTGTATTAATCCTTAGTAATTTATTTGCCCCGAAAATTGGAGCGAAAACACGCAGAAGAAAGTTAATTTCATGCTTGAAATTAACTATCTTCTGCGTGTTTTAGCGTCGATTTTCGGGGCAAATGAATTACAAAGGATTAAAATGAACCGATCTACACACAGAGTTTGCGCCCCCAACCCATAGTGCCATTGCCAGGAAAGTGCCGTCACCCCCAATATTTTTGTAACTACCCTTTTGTAAATTACCTTTCCTATCTTTTATTAGCTTCAGCAAATTTCTTTAATTACCTTTTCTTACCTGAAAATGATCTAAAGTAAATTTCCTTAAACATAGCTGGTATGTAAGCAGGAATGTAAGTCAAAATGAATTAATCGCTGAAGAAGACCGAATGATTACGGTCGAAAATCGTTTTCGAGAAAAATAAAACACACAAAATTAAAAGGACGCTTTTTATTTCTACTATCAATTGGAATTAAATGAATTCCATTATAAACATTAATATTTTTCAAGTGAATTCGATCATCGTATTAGATTTTATAATTTCCATGTTCAGGGATTGTAATTTGAACTTTTTCTGGCTTCCTCATACATAAATTTTGGGAAGGTGATTACAGTTTGAACTGTGCATTTGCAAAAATATATTAGCATAAGTGAAAAACTTCTGTATTCTTGAAAATAGGAAAAATTGGGCAGAAAATTTGGACATTGTCCACTCTATATCTTATAACTCTCTGATTCGTTGCAAAATGCATGGAATTTAATAGGTATGAATCGCCACGGTCCGCTCCTTGTGCTCCCCGCGTCCAGGAACAAAACGTTCGAATTCACATACGGGATTTTGCACGTTATCAATGCGACTCCTTCTGTCTCTTTCCAAAGTAATATTCTATGTTCTACATTTCTTCAGAAAAGCCTTCTCGTTCGAGAAATGTCAAAAAACCGTCAACTTCAAATATTGACAATATTTACAGTGTTTGTAGAATTTAATATTCAAAGTATGGAAAAATGACATCAAAACCACTTTGCCGTTTGTGTATAGAAGAAGTAGAGCCATTAATTGACATTTTCGGTGAATTTGGTCGGTACCAACAGATGCAGGATATCGTTTACCAGCATTTTAACATCGAAGTACGAAGCATAGATCTTTCTTAATAATCCATTAGTAAACACCTTTACATTATTGACCATATTCTTCTACAGGTAAAGGAGGATGATCTTCTTTCTGACAAAATGTGTACAGTTTGCTGGGGTAAATTGGTCGATTTTCATGCATTTTTCGATCAAGTACAAAAAGCACAAGAAAGAATCACTATGGTTGTCATAGAAGATGACAAAGTGGACGAAGTTGACTTCTGTGACTATATGAATCACAAAGTGATTGTAACCCACGAAAACACACTGAAAGGAGAATCTTTTGATTATAAACTAAATGCAGATGAGTGTAAAATAGATGCTAATCCCATTACAGGTAATTACCGGCATCACTTTGATAATTATTCTCAATGGTCGACATACTCGTATATCTTACAAACCTTTATAGGTAACGAGCACATAGGAAGCAATCGAATTGAAGGACATGAATCAGAAAATAAAATGAAACATCAGGACTTAGTGCAAATAGATACTCATGATAGAATGCTTGATCCTGATAGTGAGGAGCATGTCGAAGAGTCATCTCTGCAAAGCGGTTTCGATGCTAGTGGTGAAGAATCGGTTTCCTTCCACCAAGTCAATGAACTTCCAAACGACGAAATTATCATCATGGAGGAATCGCAGGATGCCAAGCCAACATACACTAAGAGGAAATCCAAAAATAAAACTTGCTATGAGAGCCCGCCAGAATTTGAATGTAAGAAACTGCAATTAACTGATTTCTTTTATTGCAAGATCTCTTTTAATAGACACTTCAGAAGATGCTTCTGTGAAACGGAAAAGAAAGGGGCGAGTGAGACCAGAACGTAAATCTGAGGTGAAAAGCAATGAAGAACAACAACAAAAAGAAATAGATCTTATAGAATCATATTATAAAATGCAATGCAATCTTTGCCATGAAGAATTGGGAAAGTTTCAATCACTCTTTGATCACTATATGCAGGTGCATCACTTTCGTGGCTTCATAATATGCTGCGGGAAAAAATTCTTTCGAAGGCCAGCAATAGCAGAACACGTACTGTGGCATACGTATCCTGAGAAATTTACGTACTTTCGCTTAGTCAATCTTAATAAGCATATATTTACCTTTGAATTTAATTGCAGTTGCATAGAATGTGGAAGTATTATGCCAAATAAAAGAAGCTTTGATAATCATATGCTAATGCACGCAGCGCCTGATGAAAAATTGTATGAATGTGAACAATGTTCTAAGAGATTTGCAAAAAAGGTTAAGTTAGAGAAACATAAGCTGAGCCACTTAAAGGATTATGAAAAGCAGTACCTGTGTGACGAATGTGATAAACCGTAGGCAATGAATTCTTTCTAACAACGATCTGATTAAAAAATTTTTTTTTCAGCTATGCAACAGAGGCTCTGCTTCGAGCACACAAAAGAGTCGTTCACCAACAATCTTAT
Source organism: Odontomyia ornata (assembly GCA_963969285.1). Taxonomy (NCBI): domain Eukaryota; kingdom Metazoa; phylum Arthropoda; class Insecta; order Diptera; family Stratiomyidae; genus Odontomyia; species Odontomyia ornata. The sequence continues at coordinate 454,258,749 of OZ017738.1, read as the reverse complement.
GCCCACATATGTGAAATTTGTGCAAGAGTCTTCAAAAGTCGTGTATTTTTTGAAAAACATCAGCTTGAACATCAAGGACAGAATCTACCAAAAGTTCAGTGCCAAATTTGTGACGCATGGATGAAGAACGAACATACGATGCGGGCTCACATGCGAAACCATCAAGATGAGGGAAAGGAGCACGAATGTGATATTTGTGGTAAAAAAGGGCCATCAAGAAATGCGATTGCCAAACACAAACGGTTCGTGCATTTGAGCGAACGAAAATTTAAATGCACGCTCTGCGATAAGGCGTTTAAACGAGCTATTACGCTAAAAGAGCATATGACAGTGCACACAGGAGAAGTATTGTATACGTGTACTTTTTGCCCTAAAACATTTAATTCCGGGGCTAATATGCATGCGCATCGTAAAAAGGCTCACCCAGAAGAGTGGTTTGAAGATAAGCAACACAAGTTAGAATCGCTTAAACCCACGGATGTCACCGAACAAATTAGATTTGTTTAGGATAAGTTCAATATGCATAAGTAAAATTTGAAAATTGCTCTTCATAAATATTTCGATTTTAAGTTTACATTAGTTTAAAAGCAACAAATTTTCAATATAAGAATATTTTAGTGTGTTTTGCTTTGTGATAGCAGGACATGTTACGCATAAAAATTACAAATTAAATTCGTTAAGCTTCATAATGGATAGCTGGTTATCGATAAGGAATAATCATTGTGTTTTGACCAGTGAGTGTATCGAATTTTTATGCAATCGGTGTGAGGACGAACGCTTACAAAAATAAAAATTTTTTTCTTCATATTTTCATAATTATTTTCAAATTCTTGCGACTAAGAGATTGCCTTAGTATTAGAACAAATTCAAAAAGCATATTCTATTAAATTTCTTGTGCAAAATGTAAAGAAGGTAAAAATCCAATAATTCTTAAGAACTGCTATTTTATTCGCAAGTAGATACTTGTCCTTTTGAAAATTTTCTTTTCTTTCTAAAAAATAAATAATTTAGATTATTTATATAGTTATTATTATTTTGATAATTTATATAGTTATTATTATTTTGAATGTAACACTAGCATGAATGATTTAGAACACCCGTCCAATAAACTACAAGAATCATGAAGCAAAGGAAGCCACACGCTATTTTGTGACCAATTCGCCAACGTGTTTACTAAGCTGTCATTCTTACAATTCATTCCCTGGCTTGTAGACTATATATTCGATGTAGAGGTCGTTCATAAATTGTGTCTCGGAGGCTGCGTGAGTTCCACAACTGGTATTCCTATTTTGAATGCACTGGCATTTTTTACACTGCGTTAAACCATTTCCTTACCTACCTAGTTGGTTGCCCGCATCCTATGCAGCTTTTCTTAGTGACTTTGTGGTGTAATTAAGTCCCACACGTCCCGTTCATCAGCTCGAACGGTGTTGGTCGATTTCCCCATGCTCTCCTGCTATGCAAAGATAATGGAGGTTCGTCAACAATGCCCTCTTCTGCAGCTTTGCTCTTAGCATCTTCAGGGAATTGATACCCCAACGATCACTTTGTTTTGGCCCCGCTAAGTATTTTCCTCCGCGAGGCATCTCATCTTCTCGGTGGTCCTGGAAGTTGACGTGGTTTGTTCCTTAAAAAAAGGTGACAAGCTACGCTGCGAAAATTATAGAGGCATATCACTACTTTGTACGGCGTACAAAATATTTTCTAAAATCTAAGAAAATAAAATCGGATCATACGCCAGCATATTGGGGAGTATCAAGGTGGTTTTAGGGCAGGTAGATCAACAACAGACCAATTGTTCACAGTCAAGCAGGTACGTGAAAAACGCTGGGAGTTCAACATAGACGTACACCAAGTTTTCGTTGACTTCAAGCAAGCATACGACAGTATTGATCGTAACATACTGTACCAAATAATGCTTGATTTTGGCATCGCAGCCAAATTAGTCCGTATTACCAAAATGACAATGACGTCGACAACCTCCCAATTCCGCATCAATAACCAACTCACCGATGCCTTTGACACAAATATCGGACTAAAGCAGGGAGATGGGCTGGTCCCATTGCTATTCAATTTGGCTCTGGAGTACGTCATACGGAAGCTACCTGTCGATACGCGAGGTACATTACTATACAAGTAGAGCCAAGTAGTGGCCTATGCGGACGACATCAACATTATGTCACGGTCATTAACAACTACCAAAGAACTCTTCCTGAAACTCGACAGCGAAGGAAAACTAGTAGGGCTACAAATCAACGAAAATAAAACAAAGTTCATGACGCAGTCGAGGAAAAATACCTCAAATACACAATATATCACACTTTTCGAATACAGTATCGAGAATGTTAGCGAATCTGTGTATTTAGGCGCGAAAATAACGAAAACGGGCAATGAAAGAGACGAAATACGCCAAAGAATACAGCTCGCAAATAAAATATTTTATTCAGTATTGACGATCTTGAAGACCAGCTGCATACACAGGAAAACAAAGCTCCAGGTTTACAAATCTGTGATAAGACCTGTGCTATGCTATGGGTGTGAAACATGGACCCTGACTCTAGCACCCGCAAACATATTGGACACCTTCGCGAGACGGGTCTTAAGGCGAATAATCGGAGTGAGGTTAACCGGAACCAATGGCGAATTCGATACAACCATGAGCTGTATGAAATTTTCGACGAACCGGAGGTCTCAAGGATTGTGAGACTGCGGAAGCTGCAATGGGCTGGACATATGAATCGTATGGACGAACAACGAATATCCAAGAAGGTATTCGTTGGGAGAACTGAAGGCTGGCGGTTAGTGGGGAAACCGAGGAAGCGCTGGTCTGACTCGGTCGATGAAGACAGTTCATCGCTGCTCGGATTTCGGAATTGGAAGACGCGGTCAACGGACCGAGACAGTTGGAGGCGCTGTTTGCAGGAAGCGAAAGGGGCTGTAGTGCTAAGAAGAAGAAACTTACAAACCCACCCTTTCCGAAACACCAACGAAAACTGAGAAAGAAACTAGATTCACAAATCCACGGTCCAAGCTAAAATGGTTCTCTCTCAGTCTATTAGTGACGAGCTCCACCAACGAATATCAGGTCGTCTCCCTGCAAGAGATTCTTAGAAAATTTTAACCAGAGAATTCGATAATAAAGCTGAAGACCAACTTTATAATCAGTGCCTCAACTTTTCTTTTGCGTCAAATGGTCTATACAGTAACGAAGATGCTTCTTTTCGTGTTAAAAGTTGATTATCTGGGTGGCACACTTTGAGAAGCGAAGAGATGTGGATGCAGATCGCAAGAGCGCTGTGCGACGAAGAAAGAGTGATGGAGAGAGGGATAGGGTATTAAAAAAACTGTTCAAATCAAGCTATCTGCTTATGAAAGCAAATGATGATAAAACCTTAGACGACCCCTCATCGGCGCTAATTCTTCGTGAGCAAAACACATCGTCTCCGTCCAGCATTATAACCGTCGGATGAAGTTTTGGAGATAGATGGCAAAAAAGGCAAATTTCTTCGAAAAACAAACATGCCTCCTTTTTCAAACCGTTCTAAACACGAAACACCTACGGATGGTGGAGACAAACCAGGACGTTATTTGCTAATACTACAGTGAAATGGGCATTGGTTAAACCAATACGTTCGACGGAAAGCCGATGGACAAATACCGCATCCTGCTAGCGCTAATGGAACCGGTACCAGTAAAAGTTCATCTCCAACATTCAACGAGACTGAAACAAAAATGACGCTAGTATCTGTCAGTAGCGGCTTCTTGGCAGTATCGTCGCCTTCGTGATATAATGGCCATACTCACAGCTGATCAAAATCTCAGCTGCTTACACTCAATAATAACGTCATCACGTTTTTTCGTTCTTTTGATCAGCAGAATGCAGTGACATTTCTTTCGATCGCTAACTTTTTGACTTGTATCTTGCCGATTAAAAATAGTTTCGCAGTGGTAGTTGCGTGTTTTATGTATCAGATATTTCATTAGTGATAGCAATTGGTTTTATAAACCTGCATTTCGCAGCACTACATTTTTCAACTTTTTAACTTATGACACCAACTTTAGCGAATGATTTCGCATATCTTAATGCATGTAGGTTAGTGAATATAATTATTTTCACTACAGCAACTCCTCAAGCTACGCTCACCGAATTTTAACGATTCAAATCGCATGGTTTCCACTTTTAAAATTATTTTTTAAATTCCTATACGAAATTCGTAAAATTTTTGAGTCGAAGAAATAGCGCTTATTGACAAAACCGAAAGTGCACATTTATCGCCACCATTTAATACGTCATCGATTTTACGAATCCGGCCATTATATTGCGAAGTTGACGGCAGTATCCACTCATGACAATTGGTGGATTGGCAACGGTACAACCAAGCATATAACTCACAATATCAATTGGCTTTCGAAATATGACCCATTCTCAGGAAGTTGTGTGGTAATCGCGGCGGACAGCAAAAAGTTGAAAGAACTCCGTAGCAAAACTATCGAGGTAACAAATTTATCAAATTTTTTTTTGTGATTGGTAGGTGAATATAATTTACGCATTGAGTGTGGAACTCCCATGTTCACAAGCGACCGGACTACTCACTAAACACCTCCATTATCAACCTTCGGGCCAGGGCTCATTTTGTTACGCCATGAGGTGCCTTCAAGTTGGGGGATCCCTCTTCTAGCGGGAGGGAAGAGGAATTGCCAGATTCCTCAAGCTCCAATACCCCCGGCTACTGTGAGTCCCTTTTATTTTTTAGGACTGCTCGAACATAATGTGCCACCTGGTTTCATTTGTCAACCGATTCGAGCATCACCATGCCTGAAATGAAAATTTCCGTCCAGAACTTGGACTAAAGTTCAAAATTGTTGCCAAAGAACTCTTTTGCTTTCTCGGCTTATTACAAATCAACGGTGATAAAGCTGTAGGCCAGTCTAGATTCATTGATAAAGTTTTGAAACGGATCAATCTGGGTAAATGTAATCCAGTCAAAATACCCATCGACAAACTAAGGACTTCAGTTTCAGGGAGAGCGCCTGTCAGCTTTCCCTATCGATCAGCTGTGGGTGAGCTCTTATACCTAGCTAGATGCACTTGTATCGACGCAGCATTCTTTACGGAAAACATCACAATTGAGGACATGTGAAAAGCCATAATGGTTCTCGGATATCTTGCAGGTCCCAGGGATCTGAAGCTGGTACATCGCTGTAAACCAGACACTCGTATATTTGGTTGCTACAGTGACGCCGACTTCAACGGTTGTCATTTCACCTTCAGATCTACAAGTGTGTGGTAATAATGTTGCTGTGGATGCAGCTATAAGTTGTTTCAGCCAGCGTCAAAGACTAATAGCCAATTTTAATTGCAAAGCTGAATTAGTAGCTACGAATGCTGCATCAAGAGAAGCCATGTGGATTTCGAGGCTTCTGAATGTACTAATAGGTTTAATAGCAGTGCCAGTTTTTCTTGTAGACAACGAGGCTGCAAGTCGTCTCTCGGAAAATTCCGAATATCATTCAAGATCAAAGCATATTCTAGGAAACATTTGTTTCATTCTCAACCGTATTAAAGAAGTGTAACATGTCGAGTCGGAATCTCAATTAGCAGATTTGTTTACTAAGCCTATGCCTCAACCTAGGCTATTGTTTTTGCGTGAAAAGTTAGGCCTTAAATCTGATTAATTTTTTTATTTTCATTTTTTTTTTTTTTAATTTTTCGTCCTTAAATTATTCGCATAAGAGAACGTGTTGAAATTGTATTCTCTTCATTTAAATTTCTCGTGCGCTTGTAAATCAATTAGTGTGTGCTTATATTTAAACACTCGTTTTGTCTTCGACACAACTTTTTTATGATGTGCGTGGTTAACCCTTGAAAACACACGATGTAACTCTCTCTTGTACAAATAAAGATTCTTTTGTAAAACCATTTATTTGTATTTTCATTAAAGTTTAAACAATAAATTTAAGAAAAACTCCCCAATTCATTTTTTTTAATTCACCGATGGTTCTCATTTTGAACTGGAATGAAGAAAACTTCATCCCTTTGATGATTTATTTCCATGACGATTGCGTATTGTCGCTATTATAAGTTTCCGCTGAAGGTTTTTAAAAGTAAATCCAGTGTTAGCAATGCACAGATCCAAACATGAAATTGTCCCGGATTAAATTGGGAGCTCCGACTCATATAAGTTACATCTGTATTCAAATTGATTCTCCGTTATCTACGATTTCAGGAATATACCTCTTGGATTATTGTTGGCACTCAGCCGTGATGAATTCCGATCATTGGCAAGAATATAATAACTATGCAGCCTGTTCAATTCAATATTTCAAGGAAGAAATCGAGCTCTCTTTGAATTTGAGAACGTTTCGTCCAGTTGCCTATACCGAGATAGCGATGAGGTTATCTTTCCTTTGAAGTAAAATGTTGATTACGGACACTTCAAGAAATGCAAAGTTTTTAAATTTGACTTTATATATAATTTTTGGAAACAATAGGGTCTTCTAACCAATATCCCGGTGTTATCTTCTTCATCACAGTTTTCCCTGCCATTTTTTATGAATTCAAAACCCTTGAACGTTATTGAGTGCCATGAATTGGGGTGGGGTTCAGTGAGGAGCATCATAGGCTGTTGCTTAACAATGAATTCCAGGAGATAGTCATGTTGAGGTATTGTTACAATGGAGTTGACGTTGATTCATGAGAATATGACTGGATAACAAATTATTTTGGACCATGTTGACCTGAAAGTTGAAATACGAAATTTATTTTTTCATTTTGCTAATTGTTGAGTTTATTCTGGTCTCTGTTTGTTCGCTGTGGAAGATAACAAATATGAGTAAAGATACAAATGCCAGTGTTTGATGCGATATAGTGAAAAACTGAATTCGACGTGTTTATTTGTTCGCTGTTAAAAATGAGGGTGACTCTGACATTTTGAGTGAACCAGTCGAGTCATACTAGCACATACTAATGCAATGTGTTAAACTTGAACCAAACCGCAATGAGCGCGTTCAACGAATTTCAATACTAATTAATAATTAAACCTTCCCGATAGTGGTACAAGCAGTTGATAAATTTTTAGAAGCAACTGATTATTGGTACTTACATTATTGTCAGCTGGACCTTTAGCGGCGAGAGCAATGATACCCCTGGATTGACAGAGCTAGAAGATATCACATTGCGGCATACTTGCGTTTGTTTTGGAATATATTTAACTTTTACATCTTGATATCAGGGCATCCTCGAGATGATGTTCGATGAAGACACCGCAGTTGATGCACTACAATTTTTCTTTAGCCTCAACCTGAGCCAATTTACACTCACCGGGGGCATGTAATTCTTTACATTTAACGCATCACTTGAGACGTGACATAGATGAAGTGCAGAACCTCCCTAGAATCCAATACATCTCTGGTTGACTTAGTCAACCAGTGATTTTGTTCATAATGTTATTTTGTCTGCGTTTATTCTCTTCATTTCGAAATTTTTTAGATTGTTTTGCTGCCAATAGCCAACCATATCGTTACCGCGTTGCCCGAAGACATTTATTGGCGGAACTTTTTCTGCCTTGTTACTGACTACCCGAGGAACCAGCAGACTTGCGAGTTGGTTTATTCTCCGTATTTTTCAAATATTCAATAAAATTTACTTGTTGATCAAAATCTTTATCTTTATTACCTTCATTATATTCCTCCATTTCGATATAGTCCGTCAGTCTTTCCAGCACTGCGAAATAGTTTTACTCTCATTAGCGCCGCCAGCACTTAGATATCTTCTGCGGTTGTCTGCTTCACACTTTTCTTTTTGGTTTCGTGTTTATTTCACCTTCGTTCCTTGCTTTCGATACGCAAAATGTGCTCCTCACATTCTTTCTAACTCGTCATTGTTGAACATTGTATAAAATTTCATCTGGATTAAATACTACTTGTTTATTGCCGAGTGAATTTTTGTACTGATTATATTGACTTTTTTCTAGTATATTTGTATTATTAAAATTAACTACATCGAAATTTGTCTTAATTGTACGATTATACATTAATTCTTTAATCAGCAAAAAATCTATTTAATGAAAATTCTAAAGAGAGACTATCTTGCATAAATATTTTTCCTCCACCATCCGTGGAGCCCTCCTGATTGAATTTTCTCTTCAGTATGAAAACCGACTGATTACTATAGATCGTTACTTAAGAGTTCCTCCAATGATAAGAAACTGTCGGACTCCTCCATGCCACCGGCCCCGAAGCTTTCTTGTGGTTCTTTGCTTTGTTCTTTCAGTTATCAAAGTAAACAAGATATTCGATATAAATTATTCCCTTAAAAAAAGATTCCCATTAACGTTTACAAAATAATTTGATTAGAATGATCGTGGAAAATATGCATTATCTATTTGTCGAAATTAAAGAAGCTGATGTTGGAAACGATTGAGAAAGTACTTCCCAAGATAAAACATCGAAACAATATGGAAGGATATGAAACACCAACCATCGCAAGGTTAAAAAGATTGAAACGCCTTCTTCTCACACCCGTCAACAATATTCATCGGCGATTTTTGGACTACAACCATCCCGCGTTGACTTTATTGAAATTACACCTAAAGAATGTCCGGAACTTAATCTGTTCATACTTCAGGAGTGAGGTCAGCAATCAATGGGCGGAAATACTGAGGGGTATTAGCCCACAGGACCCAGGTAGCGTTTTCATGAAAGTGAATAGCTTATTCAGAAAGATGTCCGAGTGAAGGTATCGAATCTTGGAGTCACTAGTGATGAGATAAATCTTCTCGATACGGCTGGTATCGAAATTGATAGTACGACTCCGGATACAAATGAAAACAGGATTATATGTGATGGATTGCAGAAAATTACCCTGATTGGAACACATTTTGAATTGGTTCATCTACCAAACCCTGAGATAGGGAATCAATTATTTTAAGAGATCGTTGAAGCAAAAGTTTCGGGCTTCAAATCAAACCTGAACGGCAAATCAATTCTTCAATTAAACGAAACATTAACATCTGACCTCATACCGAGTTTGAATCTTATTGATTATTTTGTAAGCTATGAAGACTTGTGTTTTAAATATAGGTCTCCGACATTTGCCTGAGGTGGCGATTAGGAATTATTGCATATTGTTCAATGTTGAGCAATTCATATTTCCTAATGAGTGGGAAAAGGCCAAGGTATTTCCGATCTTGAAGAAAGGAAAAGAATCTTCGTGACATAAAAGCTATCGCCCAATCAGCTTGCTGCCTAGCATCAGCAAGGTGTTTGAAGTGATACTGAACAAAGTATGAAACGCCCACACTGAGAAATATGAGTTGATGCCAAATTGCCAATTTGGTTTTCGTGCCAATTCGACAATCCATGCGATAACGAAAGTAAACTCAGACATCTGTTGGAAACTAAACAACAGAGAATGTATTGGAGCGTATATCATTGATATGGAGAAAGCTTTCGATACGGTGTGGTTAGTTGGACGAATTTTTAAACTCCTTCAGAACAAGTTCTCCAGACACCTTGTCGCCATGATGTGTAATATGTAATACGGGAAGTCATTTGTTATAACTGATGGAAATCTGATGAAAATGTGCGACTTCAAGGTCTTGAATGCTCTTCAGAAGGGAACAGTTACTGCGCCTCTGCTTTTCTAAATATTCATTCGCAAGCTTTTGAACGGCTTTGATTTTAACATCTCGCCAACGCGATCATTGGTGATGATCTGATCTTCTATACGCCAGACCTAAAAGCTAGAATAGTTCAGAGCAATCTTCAAAAAATATTCAATGATGTGCAGCTCTACACCGAAAATTGGAGAATGAAAATCAATGCGCAGAAGTGCGAAACAATTTTGTTTCGGACAACGCTGCGAGGGGTTCAGTCAAACGTAATTGGAAGGATTTCCACATTATGGCTGGTGAGCGTAGTTCAGGGAGGGTTCCACATAAATCTCGATCAGTATCTGTACTATACTGAACATGTCAAAATCATGCTCAGTAAAGCGCAAAAAGTAGTCATGGCCCTTCGACGACTCTTTCATTCCAGATACATTGATCAATAGGTCAAATTTATCTGTTACAAGACCTTGGTTAGAGCAGTTTTGACATATGGATGTCAGATCTGGTAAAACCAAAGTGGTAGTACTATAGAAAGATTAAGAGTTATCGAAAGGAAATGTCTTCGTGCATGTACTGATTTGTACAGAAAGCCTGAGATGGATTGAAACCACTTTATATCGAATAGAAAATCAAACTGCGAAAGTGACGAAAGTCGATATCTTCATATTGAGGCTTCTTCGGAATCATATCGCAAGATCTGTAACTGTGAGTGAAACCCCTTGGATTTCACAGCCGTTCCACCCTACAGACGGGTATGTTGAGACTTGGCTCGCTTAGTTTCTCCCGAAGTATTCGTGTATTTGGACACGAATCGATATATTTTTGATTCTGACGGCGTTCAAATTATACATTCCATATATAGACCGATAAGAAGATAAAATACCCTACGAATTTGAGTTCACGAGACCAACAATTCCAAAGGAGATACTCATTTGCTAGATTCGTTGAGGCTGGTCGAGGTGAGATGAAGCAATTTAGGTATTGGTGGCTGAATGACAATGGCTAAATTATTCGTGTTTTTGGTTACTTAGTTTTTGAGTGTTGTTTGTCTGTGTTAAATATTAGGGATAGGTTTCAATATTTAGGAAAAGTATATGTTATGTTCATTATATTAGGTTTAGAGATAAGGTTAGGAATATTTTGATAGCATTTCATTAGTATAAGATAACGTTTTTGATTGAATTTTATTAGAATTAGGTTATAACATATTAGGTATAAGATAAAAGCTCACTGTTGTGTTAAAACTACAAATAATTTTTGTAAAGTGTTGGTTTTTTTTCTCCTTTTTCCAATTGAATCATAAAATATTTAATAGTTTTAATTGATTTGATGTTTTTTTAAATTAAATGTTTTGATTGATAACGTATACATTTAAACTCATTTGGACCATTAAATTTAGTATTTTTGTGGTTTGGAATTTGCTTTACATTCTTTGAAAATTTATAACGGCTAGTATTGAATAAAGCGCTTTGGTTTTGACGTGGTTTTTAATCACTCCTGTCAATTTTGAAAAAAAAAACAGATATTGCAACACAATCTTATGCGTATACTATCCAACACTTGTAGAAAATTGCTCATATGACTGCGCCAGAGCTTATAACTGCGGTGTATATCCTGCATACTCTTAGCATATATTTTCTCACCTATAGTTGCACATACAGCTGCTGAAATGCAATCTACTCTTATTTCCAACCAAAAAAAAAACCTTTAGTTAAGCTTCCTTTCGTTTTATTTACATATTTACAAAGAAGAATGCCACGTGTAACAAAGACAATAAAATTAATAAACTACAAATAGTACAAAACTTTTTATCACGAGTGATTTTTAACTGCGTTTCAGTGATAAACTCGGCGATTATAAATATTATAGCAAATAACGGTCTAATTTACGAATCTTTAGCACCACTGGTATGAAAATTTTAACATATTAACTTCAAGTTTCTATTAGCGCAAGAGACAAGAAGCACTTTAGCATGAGTTGATCAAAGCTCCTGAGTTACAAATTCTTTTGGTAGGGTAGAAGGGCAGTAGTAAAAGTTCTGTTTCCTTTGCCATCGGTCATTATATGACTTTAAGACTACGCGCTTGGCGTTTTGCTGTTATGTAGTGCTGGGAAATTACTTTCTAAATTATGACCTAGCATATGCGCCATTAAGTCACTACTCATCACTATTTGTTTGCACGTTTTGCATACACAAAGCATTGCCTTCACTTTCTGTTGCTTCGGAGTCGCGAATAGTGAGTTGAGATATTGCGAATATACAAGATACAGTTCCTGAAAAAGTTAATTGTATTACTAAGTTATTTACATATTTTTTAAACACATTCTTACTTGCTGTTTACTTATATCAGGAAGCAATACCAACAACTCAGGAAATATATCATCAAATTTTTCACCTAAGGCAGCTTGGCAATGTTCGAAGAACGCAGATGCTTTATACATTCCCTCTCGGAACTTTTGTGATATGTACCGGAACTCGGCAACCGCTTCGTGGGAGTTCAGAGCACTTTGAAAGTGATGTACTAGTTCCTATTGGCACATTCTTTAGAAACACTCGCATAATCAGAAAATGTATTACGATCGAATCCTACCTGATTTCGATGAGCTGAGTCTGGAGGTGAGCTATATTGATGATTAGGTAATATGCTAAAATTTTCTCCTAAAGAATTAGTAAACGTCAGATTGTTAGAAGGTTTCGCAATCGAATTTAATGTTACTGACTTGAAACCGGGCGGAGGCTGAGGTTTGGATTCATTGATCTTCGAATTGAATCCGGGAGGAGCGGAAGTACCCTCATAATGACTATTGCTATCGGTCATGTTGGTTTCTTTATCTTTAGTTTTATATTTATTGGTAGCTTTAGTTTCATTGTTATTGTCATTTGTTTTTTTCTCTTTCGTTTGCTTTATGTTTTGCTTTGAGTCCGTATTTTTCATTGTGGAACTTTCAATTTTAGTCACGTCATTTTGCTTTTTTTCTGAATTTTTGTTTTGTTTTTTATCCTTTTGTATGTTGTTTTGATTATCAACATCTAAATTTTTCTTCTTCTCTTTTTTCTCTTGATTTTTCTTTGAATTTGAAGCATCATTGTTTGAACAAGTTATCGGCGGTGGTGCTACTTTTGATTTACGGTTCTCTCGATCCTGCTGTTTTTGAGATTTTACCCATTGTGGCTCAGAGGGAGTAGTCGCAGCTAATGCTGGGAAGTCCTTAGCGTCCATTCGCATCTTGGTATTTGCATTTTCTTTCCTTTCAACCTTTACTTCTTTTTGGATCAAAGCAATCTTAGAATTAGGATGAGCTACAGATACATAATCATCTACTAGCGACCGATGCTTTGCTGAAACGGCTCTTAAATCTACTGCCGAATCCCCAGGAATAAAGTCCTCCTCGATTTTTCTAGCGGGTTTAGCTCCTTTTTGAGACCTCGTTTGTACCTTAACCACATCGTTCGAAACGTTTGACCGCTGCTTGCTCAATGAACTTTGAATCACAGTTGAATTCGGGTGAGAAAACGTATTGCTTACGTTGTTTTGATTACGAGAGCTTCCTGGTAGTGCAGGAAAGTCGGTTTTGTTCGGAAGTTGCTTGGCATTATTATTTGGTCGATTTGAAACATGAATAACCATGCTACTATTCGCTTTTGATGGAGTATTTTGATTGCGTAGGATGGCACTTACTGGCCTACCGAGCTTCGAATTATTCGGAACGTTAGGCCCTGAAACAAATGTATTTATAAAAAATATTCACTTTTGATTAATATGTTTTAACAAACCTGTATCCGTTTTCGAGTTCCCACTGTTGCCTAAGGCCGGAAAGTTTTCTTTCGTCCTAGCAAGTCCTGCTGGACCAAATGCTTTCGCTCTAATAGACATCGTTGACGGCACCATCGTTATGTTTGACGAACTACTTGCTCCTGCCAATGATGGGAATTCTTGCTCATTCCTGGCATCTATCACGCGATTATTTTGAGCTGAAGGGGGTGGTTGACTAGTCGATGTCTCGTCTATATATTCATTCCCGCTTAAAATAGTATATTTTGGTTAATTTTTCATTATGAATACATGAAAAATAGAATTACTTTCGGGAACGTGGAGTTGACAATATGTGGCCTTGTTGACCACGACCGCGAGGCCCTAATGTTATTTCCAGTTGCAAAGTTCGGGCTTGTTTTGCTTGCAACTTTCCCATTGATTTTCCATGCATATTGGCAATATGTGCACGAAGATCGATGTCTGTACGAAAAACTGAGGTAAATTGTTCCCTTGCACAATCTCCTTCTTCACAGAGATAGTGTTCATTTCGGAAATGTTCGCGTAAAGACTCAATATCACTGAAATCAAATCAAACGCCAATTGAACACTTCGTTGAAACTTTTATTAACACTAATTTACCCGTAAAAGTGGTTTGATCCATCAGCATCGCAAAAGTGGCAGAAATAATGTTCACGACGCAAATGGCGAAACAGTTCATCCCTATCTAGATAACGACAGTCGCAATATTCACATAATGGGTGGCCTCTATGCGAAGTATTGTCTGGATCTCCCTTTCTTCTGTGTCTACCCAGTTCTTCTCGATTATAACATCTTCTCTCAAATGAGAATATTTTCAAATTGGCTGTGCAAATGTCACAATAGAACAGTTTATGCTCTTTTCTTACGTGGTCTTTCAAGGTATCAAAACTACTGAACGACTGATCAATGCATCTGGAATAAGTAAATAAATAATTGATTTTGAGTCGTTATTTTATTTTGTAAAGCATTCACTTTGGACATGGATGATCCAGTAAATCATAAAACGCCTGTTGAATTTGCGCGTTCAGGAAACATATTTTGTACTTTTTGTTGTAGTGCTCGGATCTGTTTATCGCCTCTAGTTCGCGGTAACTTTTAATCTCGTTGGTAAATATTACCTGTAAAAGAATTGAGTGATATTAGCTACGAAAATATAGCTCAAATGCAAACATTTCGTCAAATATGGTAAGCTTGTTAATAGAATTTCAAGCATCAATTGTCATTGCCATCATTTTTTTTTGTTGCATTACCTTTATTTCATACTTACACTTATATTTTGAGTGGGGTTTTGACGGTCTTACTGCTTCCGTAACAAAAACTCGGTTTACGAGTATACATATATACTCTAACTTTATTTTAATAAACATTTTTGGAACAATTTTGACCAAGTTATTTGAATTTTAGTAGTTTACAGATTAGAAGAGTTGGGTGGCCTATATTTCAATGTTCAAAGATTTATTGTGCAAGCATTCCGTTGAAGTGCTTGATATTCTTTTTTCTTGAAAACCCCTAAACGCAACAATATAATTTTCAAATTCCAAGCACCAAGCTGCGTCCAGTTGGGCCAACAATATTGTTACATGTGCAAATAATTCTGCGAGCTACTGTCGCAATTGTTTTCGCAAGTATTAAGAACATCATGATCAATAAAGGAATGTACTCGAAAGCACAAGAACCCACCAAGCATGATCAATATCTGAAAATGACTTCACTGCGGCCGTTCAGGATTGCTCGAATCTTCCAGGTAGTTCTCGTCAGAATATTCGCCAATGAACTAGAAATGGATTGAATGACTAGAGACCCTATATAAAGCCGAGCTGAATGAATGGGGGAAATTGTAAAACACGATAGTAAAACTGCGAAAGTGTGGAGTGCGAATTAAAAGCGATACTGATTGTTAGTTTAGACAGTTGTAATTGAAATTTATAGACAAGTGAAAGTTAGATTAAAATGCGATTTATGAAATAGTGAATTTAACGATTGTGCATTCTTAGTAAATAAACTCTTTTAACTTAATTTAAAAGACAGTGCGTTTTCACTTTCCTGGAACATTAAAATTATTGGCCGCGAACCAGAACACGCGACAGTGGTGTCAAGAAGTGAGAAAGAAAATTTTGGAAGTGAAAACTTTTAAACATTTTTAAAGTGCACAATAGTGAAAATTAACGTGGAAACTGGTGAAAAAAAATACCCGAAACAATAAAAATGAATTGACCATATCGGAGCTTAAGGAGGAATTGGAACAGCTAAATCTGGCTACGCAAGGTACAAAGGCCATACAAATTGCAGGCTTACGTGACGCGATTGAGTCGTAAGGAGTGTATCTGGATTCTTGTTAGCCTTCAGATGCGGAAAAAGGCGCAGAAGGTGAAGAAGCAGAAGCACCTAAATCAAAGGAACCAGAAAATGCGCTGATGCAGCAAGAGCAGCGACAACAGTCATCTAGTTTAACTGCGAAGCTAAATGAACAGTCATCCAGTTTAACTGCAAAGCTGGACCAACAAACATTCGAAATCAAGGCAGACATCACACAGAAGCTGGAGGAGCAATCAACGAAGCTAGACCAACAAGTATCCGAAATCAAGGCAGACATCATACAGAAGCTGGAGGAGCAATCGACGAAGCTAGACCAACAGGCAATCGAAATCTAGGCAGACTTGCAAAAACAGTCAAGGGAAATGAAAGCAGAGCTCGGTTGTCTGAACAACCAAATTAAATGCGTCGAGGAAAAGGTTTACCAGGTTGAGGAGAAGTTTAGCCAAGTTGAGGAGAGAACCATGAGATGGAAAAAATGAAAAAGGGAATTGGAAGCAGCGAAGGCAGTAGTAACCACCTCACCAGCCCCGCTTATAACTGCAGCGCAAGGCGCATCCAGACATGTGGAAGCAAGAAATTCGACGGGCAAACGGTCTGGAGTATTTACAAAACCCAGTTTGAAGCCGCCGCTAGGACAAATCACTGAAATGAGCAGGAACGAGCAACAGCATTAATTCTTGCTCTAAGAGGCCCAGCTGCCGAGCTTTTGCAGACTATCCCCAATGAGTTACACTCAAACCCGGCTGCTAGAATGAATGCGCTCGACATGCGTTATGGAGACAATCATCTGAATCAGATTTATCGGTCACAGCTACGGCATCGGATGCAGAAGTCTGGTGAAACCCTACAGCAGCTACCCCGAGACATTGAGCGACTGGCGCTTTTAGCTTACGCAGCCTACGACCCAGAACATCGAGATGACGCAGCAACAGCAGCATTCATCAGCGCATTAAAGGGCCAGGAATTGCAACAAGCCGTGCGTTTAACTCAAAAGCAAACAGTTCAGGACGCATTGGCTTATAGTCTGAACTTTGAGGCAGCGCAAAATGTGGCTCGTACCACTGCCTGGGTTCGCGAGGTAGTGGCAGACGAGTGCAGATGTGAGCGCGTCGAAATTGAGCGAGACCCGCAGGTAAATGGTGCGCCTAGATGCTGGAGAGAAAGTCACATGCAAAGAGACTGCAAGAAGCGAAGGAAACCGAGCTAGTGTCCCAGGTGTGCAACTAGGAGGAGATCCAGACCGGGTCAGGAACCCAGAATGGAAGCCCTTCAAACTGAGGGGTCGGGAAATATGTAACAGCCAACTTCGTGGGGCAGAGGTTGGCTGGGAGGACCGACGTCCCCAGCCCCAGCACCACCATCACCGTGTCAAGACTGCATCGTGGAGAAGCAGACTTATGCCTTCCGGGTCAAGTTGACGGAGAACATTGCACCATAACAATCGACACTGGTGCAACCCGATCGATTATCCGACCAGACCTAGTGAGACAACAACTATTTCATAAGGGCAGGATTTTGTCACTACGGACAGCTCCGGGAGAAACTGCACCTGCACATGGAGAGGTCAACCTCCAAATACAGTTGGGAGATCTTGCGTTCCGACATAATTTTCTGGTCGCCAGCATTATGGATGACTGCATTCTCGGAATGGATTTTCTGCGACCACATGGAATCACGTTGGATTTAGGCAAACGGGTTTTGAAATGGCAGAATGTCGAAGAATTGATGGAGGATCCCAGCGTCCAAATTCCCAAGATGAATGTGGTAGTATGTACCGACACTGATGTACCGAATACTTGCGAAAGCATTGTATGGGCCAAGCTTGATGGTGATTCTAGAGACCACCGATCTTATCTGATAGAACCAACGAAGAAGTCCGCATTGCGCAGTTTGATTGTAGAACAAAGTCTTGTAAGGTCTATAAGGAACGGATACGTGCCGGTTAGAGTCCTTAACACCGCAGACTCAACCACGAGCATCACAGCGGGAAAATCATCGGCAGCTGCCAGCCTGTTTCCATCATCACCTCTTTGGAAGCCACTTACGACAATCATAGTAAAAGGAGACAAGACGCAGACAAAGCCCGGGAATCCACGTCTACAATATTGCAGCAATTCAAGCGAGGCTCTGATCTGGTCACCAAGTACAGTGACATCTTCTCAACAAGCCTGGATGACCAAGGCCGGACGAGTATGGTAACTCACCTCATAGATACACAGGGAGCCAAGCCGATTCGACAAGCACCGAGACGTTTTCCTATAGCCAAAGAACGAGAAGTGAGCGCACTGATCTCGGACATGAGTCGACTATAGGCAGCTTAACGACGTCACTAAGAAAGATAGTTACCCGCTTCCACGCATCGACGACATCATGGACACTTTAGCCGACGCAAAATGGTTTTCTACACTCGATCTCAAGAGTGGCTACTGGCAGGTAGAAATCGACAAGAAGGACCGAGAGAAGACCGCATTTTCAGTTGGAACCGGATTATGGCAATTCGTGGTGATGCCATTTGGGGTTTGCAATGCTCCAGCCATCTTCGAACGCCTGATGGAATACGTGCTACGAGGCCTGATCTGGAAGACCTGCTTGGTGTACCTAGATGACATCATTGTTGTTGGGAGAACGTTCGAAGAGCATGTGCAGAACATAGAAGAGGTTTTCTTCCGATTGCGACTGGCGAATCTGAAACTTAGCCCCGACAAGTGTACCGTTTTTGTAGCTGAAGTAAAATATCTGGGACACGTTGTATCAGCAGAAGGGGTCAAAACAGACCCTGAGAAAATTGAAGCCTTTAAAAGCTGGCCAACACCAAACAACAAGCGCCAACTACGAAGTTTTCTGGGTCTGGAGACCTACTATCGAAGATTCGTCAAAGACTTTGCCAAAATAGCTAAGTGTCTCCATCAGTTAACCGAGAAAAATCGTCCGTATATCTGGAATGAGCAATGCCAGGTAGCCTTTGAGACCTTGAAGGAAAAGTTGTGTGAATCACCTGTGCTGGCATATCCGAAACCCGGAAAAATGTGTGTAGTTGACACCGATGCGAGCAACGGTGGGATTGGAGCTGTACTCTCCCAGCAGATCGATGGCGAAGAAATAGTCCTCTCGTATTACAATCGAGTTCTCTCAAAAAGTGAGAGGAACTACTGCGTGACCAGGAAGGAGCTATTGTCTATAATAGAGGCAATCAAGCAGTTCCACAAGTACCTATATGGCCAGAAATAAGTTCTTCGAACAGACCAGATGGCCGCTTAATTTCAAAAACCCCGAAGGACTGGTTGCGAGATGGATCGAAAGATTGCAGTCATACGACTACAAAATTGTTCATCGGAAGGGTGGAGTTCATGAAAATGCTGACGCCCTATCTCGTCGTCCATGTCCAGCTAACTGCAAGCATTGCCGACGAATTGAGGAAAAGGAGCCGACCGTTGATCTGAGAATGATAACGGCCGAATTCGATGAAGGTTGGTCATTGGAGGAGATTTGAAACGCCCAGCTAGCCGATTAAGACATCGGACCATTGCTCGTATGGAAGGAGACAACTGGGCGACCTTCAGGTGGAGGGTGGCGTACTCAAGCGGAAATGGGAAACGGCAGCTCCTATAGCGTACCTTGTGAACTACATTCGGATCAAGGCCGAAACTTTGAGTCACTGGTTTTTGGCGAAATTTGCGAGCTGCTGGGAATACGGAAAACGAGGACAACACCGCTGCATCCCCAATCCAATGGAATGTTCAAACGTTTCAACGGCACACTCAATAAACACCTCGCCAAGATGGCTGACGAGAACCAAAGGGACTGGGACTGACACATCCCACTATTTTTGATGGCGTATAAACCTGCCGAACATGCATCGACGGGCCAAGCCCCAGCCAAAATCATTTTTGGAAAGAAAGTCTGCCGGCTAATATAAAGTTCGGAACACCCCCTGAGAAACCCCAAACGATCTCGGGGTACGCAAGTGAGCTAAGGTAACGGTTGAACCAGATACATCGGACAGTGCGAAAACACCTCGAATCGGCTACTAACCGCATGAAGACCAGGTATGATCTAAAGGCAAATTCTACTGGCTTCCAGCAAGATGACGGTGTGGCTATATAACCCACAACGACGGAAGGGTAGGTCTCCATAATTGGGAGGGACCATAGCGAGTTACAAAGCGAATCAACGACGTCGTATATCGCATACAAGAACCCCGTAAGCCGAGAGCCAAAATGAAAATCGTGCACCTGGACCGTCTTGCCCCATATGATATCCAGGGAGACTTGACTACAACTCGCGACACATCTTTTCGGAGCGAAAAGAACTGAGGTGGGGGCAGTGTTACATGTGCAAATAATTCTGCGAGCTACTGTCGCAATTGTTTTCGCAACTATTAAGAGCATCAGGATCAATAAACGAATGTACTCGAAAGCACTTGTGCTTTCGAGAAAGCACAAGAACCCACCAAGCATGATCAATATCTGAAAGTGACGTCACTGCCGCCGTTCAGAATTGCTCGAATATTTCAGGTAGTTTTCGTCAGAATATTCGCCAATGTACGAGAAATGGATTGAATGATTAGAGACCCTATATAAAGCCGAGCTGAATGAATGGGGGAAATAGTAAAACGCGATAGTAAAACTGCGATAGTGTGGAGTGCGAATTATTGATCGTTAGTGTAGACAGTTGTAATAAAAATTTATAGACAAGTGAAAGTTAGATTAAAATGCGATTTGTGAAATAGTGAAATTAACGATTGTGCATTCTAAGTAAATAAACTCTTTTATCTTAATTTGAAAGACAGTGCGTTTTCTCTTTCCCGGAACATTAAAATTATCGGTCGCCAACCAGAGCAAGCGACAATATTATCGTCCCAACTTTCCTACAATATAACATCGTTAAACTTATGGACAGCATTTGTTCAAAATTTTAATTATGTTTGACACATTGCCATATGGTTTTAGAATAATTTTAAATGTCTTCTCTTTTTCCCAATATTAAGGATTATCGTACAATGAGTTGCAGACAAAACATTCCATTTATTTCATAATAAAATAACCGTTAAAAACACATTTCACGTTTTGAAAGCAATCTACGTACGATATCTCTACTGAAGTACTGAAATTATTGTAAAGGGTGTTCCAACCAAAACGCACGATGTTAATTGTAAAAAAAGTTTTCAGAGAATTATGTTAATATTTTTTATTATAATAGAAGGATCTATGACAATTATGTGTGAAACAAAAGATCGCCCAAATGCTCGCCACGGCTACGGTAGCATACTTCTATCCGATGGTCCATATTTTTAATGACTGAGACATAATTGAGGTTCAATGTCGTTAATGCGCTGAGTTATCTCATCCTTCAGCTCTTGAATTGTTCTTGGCTAATTGATGTACTCTTTTTCTTTGAAATATCCCCAGAGAAAGAAGTCCAACGGTGTCAAATCACATGATCGTGGCGGCCAATTAACATCGCCACAACGCGAGATAGCACAGCCATTGAATTTCTCGCGCAAAAGAGCCATTGTTTCGTTGGCTGTGTGGCAAGTGGCACCATCCTGTTGGAACCACATATTGTCCAGGTCCATAACCTCAACTTCTGGCCACAAGAAGTCCGTTATCATCTCACAATAGCGAACACCATTCACTGTAACTGTTTGGCCGTCCTCATTTTCGAAGAAGTACGGCCCGATGACGCAGCCAGCCCATAAACTGGACCCTGAGAAAATAGATGCAGTAAAAAGTTGGCCATCAACAAGCAACAAACGACAATTACAAAGTTTTCTAGGTTTGGAAACCTATTATCGAAAATTCGTCAAAGACTGCCAAAATAGGAGGAAAAGCTGTGTGAATCACTCCTGTTGGCGTATCCCAAACCCGCAAAAACGTTCGTAACTGACACCAATGCGAGTAATAGTGAGGTTGGAGCTTTGCTCTCCCAGTAGGTCGATGGCGAAGAAAAATGACACTCGAACTACAGTCGAATACTTTCAAACAGTGAAAGGAACTACTACGTGACAAGGAAAGAACTGTTGGCCATAATAGAATCCACCAAACAGTTCTACAA
Source organism: Odontomyia ornata (assembly GCA_963969285.1). Taxonomy (NCBI): domain Eukaryota; kingdom Metazoa; phylum Arthropoda; class Insecta; order Diptera; family Stratiomyidae; genus Odontomyia; species Odontomyia ornata. The sequence goes on along the minus strand of OZ017738.1, from coordinate 454,236,974 downwards.
GTCAATACACAGACAAACATTTGTTCTTCGAACGCACGAAGCACGTTACTGAGGTGGTTGCATAACTTCAAAAACCCGTAAGGATTCGCTAGGTGGATCGAACGACTGCAATCATGCGACTATGAGATAGTCCATCATAAAAGCGGAGAGCGTGGAAATGCTGATACTTAGTTCCACCTCTCCTGCTCAGCTAGTTGCAAACATTGCCGGTTAGTCGAAGAGAAGGGATCAAGTATGCAAGTGCGGGTTATAACGACTGTGTTTGAGGCATGGTCACCGGAGGAAACTCAAGCTCAGCTAACTGACGAGAATATTGGACCATTGCTGGTATGGAAGGAGACAACTGGATATTCCCTCGATAGATGCACAAAGTGACGTTACTATTGCAGGTTTTTAATTCTAAACAAGATGTATCATTTGATGTCCCATTCGACCACCTTTGATAACAAGCCTTCTTAAAAACATTTGAGATTTTTAATAATACAAACTTTCGAGAGACCGCTTTTGACCTTTCTACAAAGTTTGAGCTTTAAGTTTCTGAGAAAGCTTGCTGTAACGCACGGACGGACAAACAGGCACGACGCGATATTAGTATGTTTCTGTAAAATTCGTTTTACAGAGCCCTTAAAACATAAAACAAATTATAAATTTTTTCGCACTGAACATTCCAAGTCTGTCATCCTTCAAGGAACGCGTCTGTTAACACGTTACGATTCTTGCTTTGCTGGGATTCAAATATTTGACTGCTATTATAAATGCGGGGGATTCCCCTTAATATATTCCACAATAAGTAAATACACCAACTGAAACCCGTTTAAATATCGCGTCTTTGGTATGGTACCTTAAATGCCGCCTTCACCTAATTCTGCATACAAGTGATTGAATTTTGAAAAGCTGCAAGTAACAATTATTTACCTTCGAAAGTGACTGCCTGCAAATAGGGCATTCGTTTTGCTGGCATAAAACTCGCATTCTTGTTGAGCACTCGTAACAAACGGGATGATCGCACTCGCCGATTGAGTAAATGTCCACATTTCTAAAGCAGACGACACAAGTTGAATCCGAACTGTCATTACTCAAATTCAGATTATCGCCCATTTTCTGCCTAATTTGCTTCTGCAGCGACATTTTTAATACACAGGAAATCAGATGATTTTTTGCGAAGCGAACTATTTCAATTCGAATTGGATGTCTCGCTGGCTCAATGACAAGGTCTACTTGTTGGCAGGCAAGAGAATTTCACATTGACTTGCGTGCCCACTGCTTTCTTCAATTTTAACGTATACACTGCTAGACTTTTGATTGTTATCTATGCGATCTTTTCCAAAATCAATCTATGGCAAATACACTATCAGATTACTCAAAAAATAGCCAAGAAAAACCACATCCGAGAGGCGAAATATCGAATCTTAAATGTGCTGTCGAAACCCGATGGCGAAGTAATAAACATATAGAGTGACAGACGGCAGAGACGTGGTTGCACAGTGGTGGTGAAATAGTAGCTTTCAAACGTTAGCCAGTGTTGACAACAGCTATTAGCCTGAACAGTTTGAGTATCTGAAAAGTTCAAGACGGTTTATTTGAGGTGCTTGATCAGATAGAAGTTCACAGGATTTTTTATAAACTGAGTACAATTCAGGCTTGAATTATATAACTTTTCTCGATTATATTTTTTGATTTAGTGTTCGAAATTTCCACTTCACCATGGAATGAGTCAGGTGAGTGGTAAGTAGAACATCGCCGCAAGTGGTCGAATTCAGTGTGCAGTGGATGCAGTGTGTTGTGTTTGCGCGAGTAAAGAAAGTGCGGAAGATAGTGGTAGAGAAAGTGGGAACGAATGAAGTCGTTGAAGTTGAAGTGGTTGGGTTGAAGTCTAAACGCAACTGTCAAGCAAGTGTCATTATTCGTTTCTCGTAAAAATGTCAAATCTGGCCTGCGGAAAACTCCAATAAACACACCGTGCAGTGGATATTTCGTCAAAACGGCTACTTAGCGAGGCGTGTAAGCGGCAACCTGATGGGCAACTATGACAGACAGAGAAATACGCCGTGTGCGGGTTGCATGCGAGCCTTGAAGTGGATCCCGGTGTTGTTTATTGTTTCCATAATAGTGTGGTCTTACTACGCTTATGTAGTCCAACTATGCATTTGTGAGTGAAACCTAAACCTTTAAAATCATTGAAATTAATAGTGTTCCTTTCTAGTATCAATGGAAAGTGCCCCACTAAAAGTCATTTTCCTCATACTTTATCATGGAATTTGCTTTCTCTTCTTTTGGTCCTATTGGCAAACAGTTTTCACTCCCATTGGAACTGTGCCTGCAAAGGTAGTATAGACAAAATTGAAAGTACTTAGTTATGGCAAGTAGAATCATACGTTTTTTTGGCATAATTCTTTATTAGCGATGACTAAGACTCGCTTAATCAATTGCTTCACTGATTTAGTCGAGTTTTCATACTTAATATAGTTAACTCTTATCTACAAATGAAACCTCTGTTTCGGAGGTGTTGTTGCGTCGAAGTAAAGAAGCATGGCCTATAGCCGTTCTATTATCATTTTATTAGGTTAGCTGTATGGAGCTGTGCCGTTATCTTTTCTTTTTATCTACAGGCCGTAAACCTATTAAAGGTACCCCACCATTTGATGAAAAATGTTGAGGTCAAATTTGTTGATAGTGAAATCGTCTCGACTACATGAATGAATCAGACTTATAAATATTTTAGAATAATACTCATTATAAAAAAAAATATTCCAGTATCTTTATTTTAATAAATGTTTAAAGACGATTCGTCAGTTTAGTTAAAAGTAACGAAATGAGCAAGTTTTAGCGAAAAAACATACTGGAAGTTTATAATAAACCGTCAATAGGCTAAATGTAGATCGTACTCAAATCTTTGTAACTTATTAATTTTGGGCCACAAATTTCATTTCCCTGGCTTCACATGATTTTGATGCCATTCGATCTGGCTTGGTGTAAAAAATTAAGCTGACCTTAGTTTTCGAGATAATGAATGTGGAGTTACACATCGCCAGATGTCAGGATATTCTTCTTCGTAGCACTACAGCCCCTCACGGGCCTTCGCTTCCTGCAACAAGCGCCTCCGTTTCGGTCCATTAACCACATGCTCCAATTTCGAAATCAGAGCAGCGATAAGGTTGTATCGAATTCGCCATCCGATTATTTGCCTCAGAACCCGTCGCTCAAAGGCGTTCAATATATTACTTGGGTTAGGATCCACATTTCACACCCATAACATAGCACAGGTCTTAACACAGATTTGTATACTTGGAGCTTTGTTTTCCTGTAGATGGAGCTGGTCTTCAAAACCGTCAAAACTGAATAAAAATGTTTATTTTCGAGTTGTATTCTTCGGCGTAATTCGTCTCTTTCATTACTGATTCTTGTTATTTTGGCGTCTAAATATACGAATTCGTCCAAATTATCGATACTGTATTCGCCAAGTGAGTTTGAGGAAAATTTCTCTGGCGGTTGCTAGCGACCGTGATAAAATGTTAATGTCACCCGCATAGGCTTAACTTAACTTGGCTTAACTTGCATAACAGTGTACCTCTTCTATCAACAGATAGGTTTCTTATTGCTCTTATAGGATTTTGCAAGAGTCTATTTGTATGGGCAAATGCTGAACTTTATCCTTAATTATCCCAAAAATTATATGTTAAGAAACTTTGGACAATGCAACCTTTACATTTCTTCGCTTGGTGGCAACTTTTCTTAACAAAACAAGACTGTTTTTCTTCTCTGACCGATTGGTTATACGGTTTATCCGGCCAATTTCTGTTTATACGGTATCATGGGCAACCTTAAAAGCTCTTTCATGGTGCTTAGAAAATGCTTCAGTATCCTATCATGTCATGAAACTTCAAATCCCAAACAATTCAAAGAGCGTCTTTTGTTAGAAACGAAATGGCTGAAGGGGTCGGTAAAAGTAGTAAAATTATGTGGAAAAACTTTGATTTTACGGTATATTGTTGAGTTGATTTTTTTTAATGTGTTCTATTAAATTTCCTCGAAGGTTTTGCCAAACTCAGCTTTGTAAGATAGATGTTTTTTTTCATAAACCGTAGTTTTGCCTGGTGTGAAATAATATTTAAACTTGTTGGGTGGACAGAACTACGCTCATGTCAGAAGGGTTTTGTACTTAATCTTCGATATCAAGACATATCGAAGGATTCAATAATAACATGCACAACAAATATAGCGCCAAGAACTTCTGTAGATTTCATTCAAACTTATAGAATATAAGAACCTTTTAAAGGACTACTTAAATATCTGCTTTCATTCAATTTAATCATACTAATACAGTTTTACTGGCATTTATTAGAAAAGTTCAACGAATTTCAACCTTTAAGTTATTTGTTATTGGATCTACCTCCATGATTTTTTCACCTATTATTTTTTGCTGTTCCTTCAGCTATTCATTAATAAATTCAATCAAGTGTTAATAGCATGTGCCTTAAATGATGGCTTAGGAAAAATAACACAATTTTATGCAATATTCTCATTTAAATCTACCGCCATTTTGTTTTACGATAACGGATGTCACCTGTTGAACAAATTCTCAAAGATATTCATTATGCATATAATTCCTGAAAGATTCATGCAAATCTTAACAGACCCGAAGTGTCTGAGTCGATTAAAAGTGCATAGTTTCCCAAAGCAGGAAAATTTAAGCCCCCATAACTTCGTTAAATATTGTACTATTCAATTTTTCTAAAATTTTCAGTAATTATTAAACTTATAAATTCAATTTGATATATTGAATTTTATTGAATTTGAGTTTGCCCTTGAGATTTTATTCAAGAAAGTGTAAAATTAATAATTCACACTATTACCAGCAAAATTGAGTGAATATCGACTTCTAACGTTGTTGTGGTCATAAAGGTCTGCATTCAAGATTTTTTTCAGGATGAATGGTGTCAAATCGCGGGGGCTAACCGCCAAAATTTTGTGCATTCTCCTGCTCCTGCCCTCCTCGACACCGATAAAGTAGTTTTGAGACCTCTAAAGACCTCCATTGAGACCTTTCAATGACACTTGACCACGTTTAATGAAAACATATTTTTTGAGGATTACTCATCTATATGGGGGACCCCCTTAAAACTCTTTGAAATTTTTCTTGCCCCAAAACTACCTAGAAGTTATAACTTCCGACCTTTCCACAAAGTTTCATGGCTGTAGCTTCTATAGTTTCGGAGAAGAACTGCTGTGTTATACAGACGGACACAGTTACCGATTTCAATAGGGTTTTGTATTTTAGTACAAAACCCTAAAAAACGAATGAACCAATCTAAAATTAACAAAGAATTGATTTGATAGCTTATGTAGTTTCTGGGAAAAAGGCACCGACCAAAAATCCAATTTTGATTTTTAAGGAAATCTCATTAATGTTAGTAGTGTCATAGTTACCGTATTTTTATTTTTTGCGGTTGTAATATCTGTGTGTGTCGCTCAATGTGCGTACGAGGTCTGTCCGGCTTGCGTTCATATCTTCGAGCTGCTTCTGCAGGGCGTCATCTTATCGCATTTATCGACGGAACCTCTAGGTTCGCATTTGCTGACGACAGAGCTTCGCTACTAAATCGCTCATGTCAGTTTTAAAATTCCCTCTTTTAGCTATTCCCAAGATTGGAAATGCCGTCCAAGGACACCGGTTAAATGACATCGAGACAATTCAAAGTAATATGACGAGTGCACTAAAGACCATTCCGAAATTTGACTGCTTTAGATGTTGAAACACCGATAGGAGCGTACTGTTTAATCAAATGTAGACAACTTTGGAGGATGCTACGAGAAGGAAGACACAGATATGAACGCTCGGTGGAAAATTTTCTGCCAGATCTCGTATACAGCCTTTGCCGAGTTCGATAGAACATTGCCGGTTATCGTTGTTTTTACAGTTTGAGTGGGCACAAATATATCAGTATTTGTATTGTCTCGGGCATTTATAACTAGTGCGTGAACTAAAGGGTTTTCCAATAAGAGGTATTATATTGAATAGCCCGCTATTTCGGTACATGTAACTTTTGAAGCTGTCGTTTTTTGACATTTGACAAGTAGAAACTACGCAATTAAGAAAAATGGAACGATACACGCTTCAATAACGCATTGAAATATTAAAATTCACTATAAAAATGGTGAAAGTTTGGCAGAGACGGTTCGTAAAACTCGAACATTTTTGGGTCGTCGTGAAGCACCTTGTCGGACCGCAATACAGAAATTGGTGGAAAAATTCGAGCTGTTGGATCAACTTAGTGATGTGAAGAATAAAACCTGTGCACGTCACTCAACAACAGCCGAGAATATTGCTGCTGTGCCGAAAGTGTTGAAAAAAACCCAGATGTCCATTCCTCATCGCTCTTTGGAATTAGGCATTCCACAAACGTCGTTACACCGTATTTTGCATAAACTCAAGCCGGTCGATCATCAACAACGTCGTGTCTTTGCTGATTGGGTCCTTGAAATGCATGAAAATGATCTGGAATTCCATCGAAAAATCATCTTGAGTGATGAGGCCCATTTCTACCTTGGTGGCTTCGACAACAAGTAAAATTGTCGCATCTGGGACTCGGAAAACCCAAGAGTTATTGTTGAAAAGCCTCTTTATCATCAACGTGTGACTATTTGATGCGGTTTATGGTCCGGTGGAGTCATTGGACCTTACTTTTTCGAAAATGAGGCTGAAGCAACAGTTACGGTGAATGGATATTGCTATCGAAAGATGATTTATGATTTTTTATGGCCGGAATTGGATGGTATTGATCTGGACAACGTATACTTTCAACAAGACGGCGCTACGTGCCACACAAGCAACGAAACCATCGATCTTTTACGGGAAAAGTTTCCGGACCGTGTTATATCTCGAAGAGGTGATCACAATTGGCCACGGAGAACTTTTGATTTAATACCTTGCTACTTGTTCCTTTGGGACCACGTGAAAGAGGAGGTCTACGCCACGAGCCCAGCGTCGATTCAAGACATCAAAGATGGAATTCGTGAGGCTATCGAGGACATAGGGCAGCCGCTTTGCGATTTGGTTATGGAAAATTTCATGAAAAGGATATGGTCCTGTACGCGTGGTCGTGGTGGTCATTTGCTTGATGTTATTTTCTACTATTAACGGCATACCTTCTTCTTTATAATGAAATAAATATCCGATCATTTATATTAAAAAATGGCATTTTCCTTTTAATATCAAATTTTCGGACGGACTAGCATGTTAAGTTATGATATGTACTGGTTTAAAGAACGTATCGCAGCTGGATGGACAGGCAAATGACCAAAGCATGGTACTGACAATATCACCTTCACAAGTGCTGATATCTTCAATCAAGATAATGAGATACTCTAATTATCTCTAAGCGAAGGCCCAAAAGTGGTTGTAGTGCTAAAACAAAACAAAAATTGCATTCTTTCGATTCCCTGACTATTTCCCCAATTCCTTATTATCCCAAACCTAAATAAAAAGTTCGTAGGGATAAAGACTTTGATATTTAGAATCTTTAGTCTACTGTATTCTGTTACATGTTTGCGTTGGTATCCAAATCGAAGAAGTCCTCTCAACCTGTCAGCTATTTAATTTAATTTATTCTTTTGAAATCTAACGAAGATAAAGTTTAAGAGGTGTAAATTTGGTTCTATCACCTTTAATATCGGTTCAATAGAACATGTTTTTTTTTTTACATCGGAACAGTTCAATGTAATTGTTTCTCGTAGCATTCGTATTGTTTAAATTATTTGGTTAATATTTCCAGTTGTGTAGACACAGACTGATCTTTGAAGAGTAACTAAACTTTTTTTTTAACGGCATCTATTGAACCTAATAGAAGGAAAGGCCACATTAGTGAAAATCTCGGCAACTTGCTCACTTTCCATGTTGCTTGATTTGCACTTGAAAGCAAAAACAGATAAAAATCAAGTCTTCGAAAATATGAAACATGCTAATGAGTATGTTATTAAATTGGTATTGAACGGAAAACATTCCTCCTTGGTCACTCAAATATTTCTACTTGCCAGTTTTTTTGATGAAATGAAATGAAACAAAAAAAATCTAACTCTAATATTTAATCTAGTGGAAAATACCTGATAGTGAAATAGAAAAATTGGGACAAGCGGAAACACAAGAACAGCAAAAACGAATATTAGAACTATTTGCGAAAAATTTCCCGGTTAGCAATAGGTGAATTGGATAAAATGATAAACTAATTTTTAGTTTTGAAAATTACACCATATTTTTAGAACAATTAACGGAGCCGTACGCTTCTGCGAAAAATGTCAAACAATCAAACCAGACCGCGCTCATCACTGCAGTGTGTGTGGAACGTGTGTCTTGAAAATGGATCATCATTGTCCATGGGTCAATAACTGCGTGAATTTCACAAATTACAAATATTTTGTTTTATTTTTGGGATATGCGTTGATTTATTGCATATACGTAGCAGCAACATCTTTGCAATATTTTATAAAATTTTGGGAGGTGAGACATAATTTGAGAAACATTGATTAAAGGCTTGAATTTTCCAATATCTATCAGGGTGAACTGGATGGAGGCATGGGAAGATTTCATATTCTCTTTCTATTTTTTGTGGCTGTGATGTTCGCTATTAGTTTAGTCAGTTTATTTGGTTACCACATTTATCTAGTTTTACTCAACAGAACAACATTAGGTAAATAAAAGTAGAGAATTGTTTTTGAAGGTTTAAAATGAATTAAATCGTGTTTGTTTTGAGCAGAGGCCTTCAGAGCACCGATTTTCCGGATTGGTGGACAGGATAAAAATGGATACAACCTTGGTCGCTACAACAATTTTCAAGAAATATTTGGAGATGATTGGAGACTTTGGTTCATACCGGTTAATACAAGGTAATTGATGTTAGAGTGGTGTAGCGAATTAGTACTAATACTCGAAAAATTCTCATGCTCACACGCTAATGAAACATAATTCACAGCTAATAAAAACAAATAGCGTATTCCATAGAAAGACCGTGCATGATGTTTGTTTGATTTGGCAAATTAAAATCAGTACATTTGAAATTGATAATCCATACTTTCGTGAAGAAATTCATGATTCTACAAAGGATAGCATTAACACAAAGTACAAATATAACCTTCATAGAAACCCTTTTAAAGAGAAGTTTGCTAAGTTGCTATGCCGGAGTGCCGTTTGTTTTTATTTATTTATTTTTTTCTTTTGTTCATTTTCATTGATATGATTTTATATTTTCACCATAAAAATGGAAAACAAATTCTCGTTTCTAGTTTCGGTGATGGTATAATCTATCGAATGAATTCACAACATCAGAGCACATCTTATGAGTCGATGGGCGAAACGCCGAATACTCCATCCTCAAGGTTAGACGAGTCCAACGATAAGTTTTTAAACAGTTCTGTTGATAATAGTGTTAATCCCAACATTGGCGCTTCTGTTGTTGAATTTGGAAATCTAACTAATACACATTTAAATAATGATGCTAGTTTGGAAGCAAGTCGATTAAAAGATGATTCTGCTTATATGTCTTATGATGTGAGAAACTCCATAGTAGTAATTGACAGTGAAAATGAATGTAGCACGGGTCAGCAGCATTCCGCCAGTATTGTTAAGTTTTAAAAGAGAAAATTAAGTTGCTTTTTATAATTTAAATATGCTAAATGCAGTAATTTTAAATGTTTAATAGTGATTGGGGTGAAATGTGTGATGTAGATGCTCGTTTGTATGTTCATATTTTTAATATATACTGTACACAGCAGGAAAACACAATGAAAACATGACTGTTCCTGCATATTCTATTACTTTTATAGTTAGATTCAAGAAGCTCTTAAACAAATTCACAATAATTTATCTGCATCATTACTTTATTACATTTTATACCGACCTCTATCGCTTAACATTGTTGCAGCATTGAATAATATTCGTATATTCAAATTTCGAATTTGCAAAACTCATAGAAAATTTTTACATTTCTACTTGAACTTGATACACACTGAATCAAATGTTTTGAGATATTTTTTTATATTGCATCTATTTTTGACAAAGTTAAGTTTATATAAAGTCGTTGGTAACAAGTTAATATGAGCGTACTAACAGTATAACTGCGTTGTTTATTACATGTTGCATTGTTTTCATTCTGGCTTCTTCTATTCTTACTAGAAACCAGGAATAAGTCGTCAATCGAAGAGAATTATCATAATGAATTATTTTATTTTTTTATTTACATGCAAAATAGCATAATCAATGACTATAGAAAGTTATCCTTGGGTGAAAATTAATTAGAACTGGAATTCATTAGAGTTCATATGTACATTTTTGAAAAATGTTAGAACTAACACAAAATTTTATCGAAAATATTGAAGGTAAGAGCACGGTGATTGCGAAAAATGATCCATCTGATGTTTACATTTCTTATTAGAATTGATATAGTTTTGTACACACCGAGAGTATATAAAATGTTTCTATTTCAATAATTATACACTTGTTTTCTACATGTGTACAAACGTTTTTATTTTTCCAAGATTTTGTTTATTTTATATCATGCCAAGCGTATGAAGAATAGCCGCCCCTAAAAAATGTTACAAATATCATCGTTACATACCGATTTTAAGAAGATAATTAACTAAATCGATTGTCCGGAATCAAAGAAATAAATGTTATACATTTTTTTTAACTAGAAACAGTAGGTCGGAAAACCTTTTCACATTATTCTTTATTTATTGTTAACTGGCTACATATTTATTCTATGATTTAAATTGCATCCAAACATTTATTTTGCAACAAAATTTCAAATACGCAACACAGTATAAAAACCCCAAAATCGGCTAGTGTACTTTACTTATGATAAGTAAACGTGCGGATAATTTTTTCTAAATACCTGTTTAAGCACTCGGCTTTTATATGTAACAATAAATACAGTAAGCTCGGCATGTAGAAATATTTTATAAAATAATTTGTAATATATATTTGAAAATATATCGACATCTATAGAATATAAACAACGTTCTCTTTCTTTTTAATTTGCCAAATTGTAAACATAGATTGCCTGGCAGCTTAAATTATGCATTTCTTAAACATATATTAGCTGCTTCATGATTACTTGATTCAATTTTTGATCTCGAGTAATTGTCAAAAGACTGACCAGTTAAAACAAAAATCATTACGCATTTTAAAAAATTCGTTTTGTTTTTCTTGCTTGAAATTTTAATCTTCAAATGTATAGTATATAGAATTTTCGGTTCGATGGTAGAATATTTTTAATATTTTCAAAGATATCCAATATAGCTGCATTTGAATAGAAACTATCACTAGTACTGTAATCCACTCCCCTATTTTCCCGACGATGGTAAATTGCAGTTTAAAATAATTCTTTTTACATTTAACAAACATTTATACATGAGCTAGAAAACCGAGGTGCGATTGGACAAATCATGTTTCAGACATTAAGGATAATTATGATTCATTAGACAATGAACATATATAGTGATGTAGTGCAATTCAGAAAAATGTCTTTTAAAACTGCTATTCCATTTGTAGCATTGGCGACGGTATAAACTACCCTATACGGCATATGGATGAAGATGCAGAATCTCTTTTGGGCAGTGAGCGTAACGAGTTGGATGGCGATTATTACACGGAAAGTGGTTTTATTGATACCTTACATTAAGTTAGTGTATGTTTTTCATTACCTAGAGCGTAAGATTGTCCAACTTCAAGTCAAGTTTAAAAAATGACGAGTGATTGTTGATAGCATAGGTTTTACACGTGTTGGAATAACTTTAAATAAATGGAATAAAAGGTATAATTAGTAAAATGATGAGAGTAGGAAGGAACAATGTTAGTGTGACGATAGGCGATTGCTTATCGTGGTATGTATAAATTTACTTGAAAAAAATTTATAAAACACGAAAGATCCTATTAAAGTGGTTAGAATAGGATTGCATCTAAATAAATCAGTACGTTAATACCTCAATTGAGGCGCTTCCAAGTGATTTGTCAATAAATTAGTTGAATGTACATACAATTTTAAGAAGTGTTATTCTTGCCGAACTGATTTTGATTTTTAAGAATTATAGATTTTGTTTTCAATTTTCACTGAATTAATTTAATCAACTTTGACGAAACACTAACGTGGAGCATTAATAATTGAAGTTTGTACTAAATATGAATTTCTATTTTAATAATCAAGAGTAATTTCTAATAAGATGCAGGTAGAGAATAATTGTAATCTTATAAATAAAGAAGAAAAAACAAGCTTTGTGTTTCTCCATTCTAATTGCTAAGTAGCATATAAAATTGTTAAAAACATAAATATATATCAAATAAGAAGGCGATCTGACATTTAAACCCAGAACAAAATTGCTGCTACTGTTTGAATTAGTGTCACGCCTTCATGCTATTGAACTTGATTGTTTAGAGCCTTTAATAAAGTCTGCAATGCACTTTCTTCATTCTCTTTGCAAAGCGGCAGAACGTCTTATCTATGCGTGAAATTAAATATGTATTTCCAAAGTACAGCGTATATACGGTGGATGTCGAAAACCGACATTAAGACTAGTATTTCTCTTTTTATCCTGACAATTGTTTTCCGAAACATAAATTCAAATCTTTAGCTTTTCATTGATATTCTATTGAAGACAAACTAAACCTAGGCCATTTTTATCGCCAGAACAACAAACCAGCCCAATACAAGTAGAAACGTACGCCATAAAGTGTAACTCTCCTGGACACCATATACACGTCACAAAAAGCACATGGCTAATATATCGTTTTCTTTTTATATCCCTTTCTAAGGTCAATAAAAATAAGCTCATTTACTGTTTGTAAATGAGAACCGATACCTACTAATCTACAGTAGTACCGTTAAAGCGAAATTCTTCAAAATCTGGCTGATCAATGTTCACGCCCCGACCGAAGAATAGGACGAAGAAACGAAGGAAAGGTTCTACAATCACCTGGGAAGACTAGTCCACTCATTGTCTACAAACGACACAAAAAATATTCTGGGTGATTTCAACGCTAAGCTTGGCAATGAGCTATTTTATCGGAAGACGACTGGAGGATATAGTCTCCACGATGAAACAAATGACAACGGCCAGCGCCTGATTGACTTTGCATGAAGCAGGAATCTAGTCATACGTTCGACTTGCTTCCCACATCGACGCATTCATAAAATTACCTGGGTATCACCAGATGGTAACACACCAAACCAGATCGATCATGTTCTTTCTGATCCAACAACGTTGGGCATCGAGCATACTTGACGTCCGTACATACCGAGGAGCCAATTGCAACTCTGATCATTACTTGATCAAATTAACCTCTCGATGTCGCATGTCAAAGACATATTCGGCGAAGACCAGCCCGCTACAAAAATTTGGCGTCGAAAGGCTCCAGTCGGCGTGTGTGGCCAAAAATTCCACGGAGATCCTCGGCAACCAGCTGGCTCCCATCTTATCAGAGGCATCGTTAATGTCAAGCAACGAACTCTGGATGGAAGTGAAAGCGGCTATTAAGATCGTGGCAGAACAGACGATCGGACATAAAGCCCGTCGAAAGAGAAATGATTGGTTCGATGATGAGTGCCAGAATGCGTTAGACAAAAAGAATCAGGCGTACAAAGAATACGTAGGTAGGAAAACCAGTACGAAGAGAAAACCCTATGAAAATCTCAGAAGAGTAGCGAATAAGACAATTAGAATTAAGAAAAGAAAATTCTATGACGACCATTTAAGAAGTATAGATATAAGTCTAGCGAGCAACAAGACAAGCCCAAAAACGCGCTGTCGTGATGACCTCGGGGATCTCGCTGATGAAACCAAGATTAAGGAAATATGGCCACCATACTTCAAGAACCTCCTTATTCCTCCTACTTCACTGCTGGCATTTATTCGATTAGTATGTCTCCAATACTGATCATCCTTACTCTAGGGATTCTCTTTTTTGTCAACATGACCATATAGGTTTTCTCGAGGGCTAGACTGAACCCAAGAGTAACAAATAACTTTGACCAATGTATCTGGAATAAAAGGGTCGTCGAAGGGGCATGACTACTTTTTGTACTTTACTTTACTGAGCATGATATTGACATGTTCAGTATAGTACAGATACTGATGAGGATGAATACCGAGGTATGGAACACAGGATTTATGTGGAACCCATTCTGAACTAGCCTCATCAGCTATAATGTGGAAATCCTTCCAATTACGTTGCAGGTCTTGACTGGCCCACAACAGTGTTGTCCGAAACAAAATTTTTCGCACTTCTATGTATTGATTTTGATTCGCCAATTATCGGTGTAGAGCGAACGTTTTTTGAAGATTGCTCTGAACTATTATAGCTAAGTATGCGAGCATATTCGACCTATACTATATGATTGTGTAGAATACGAACGTGTTTTGTAGTGTAGTGAAGAACTGTCTCGTTCAGTGGGCTTAGTGGTGAGTACCGAGGCGCGTATGTCATAGCCATGTCGCTATGTAAATTGCATATTATTATTCTCACAATAAAGAGAATTATGTGTAGCTTGTATCAAATGTAGCATATTATTTCAACCAAAGTTGTCGACGAGGATGAAAAAGCAACTGCAAAATATTGCAAAAGGTGAATTTAATTAACATTAACCAGTCTCCATCCCATCCAGTTCTCCATATTTTTTAAAGTTCCGTCACGGCTCTAAGTTGCATCTGTTTCAACTGTTCCGGTAGCTGCTCCAAAGTTACTTTCTGCTCCAATTTTCCTTTTTTCGCCAACTAAACGCTGTGTGGGTATATTTATATAAGTTCTGAGATAATTTACGCATTTTGGGGCTAGTCAGAATTGGTGAGCAATCGCAAATCGGAGACAATGAGCTCAGAGCAGTTGAAAGGTTCTTATCAATTTTGACATCTACTCTTAGAAGTTCGCAAATCGCGCATCCAACACAAGTGACAACTTTTGAAAGGCATGACGCCAAAAATGAAAAGGTTTCGTCGTTCATAGAGCGTTTTGACAACTACTGTGATCTTAAAAATGTTAGTGATAACAAAAAAGGCTCAACTCTTGCATTCATCGATTGGGAAACATCACTATAACAATCTAGCTGTATTTCTAGGACCAGATAGTCCTATCAAGGAAATCGAATTCAAATCTTTAAAGGGTCATTTAAAAAAATGCTGGCTCCATCAGTCTTAAACTTCGTTTCTAACTTCACTCAGCAGCCACATTAGTCAATCTTGGATATCGTCACATCTTTGAAAGGGAAGTTGAAAGACTGTGATTTCTACACCATCTGTCCCAATGTTCTCCATTACTGATATATTCCTTCGTGCTCATCACAGGCCTGAAGGACAGCTGGATACGCGAATAGTTCCTACAAGCCACAAACCTCAAGGATTTTGACGGGTGTCTAACGAAAACCACAGAACTGGAAGCATCTCGGTTCGAGTCAAGTCAACTGAGTATACACAAGAGAAGCCACTGGATCAAGTTGTAGATGCAAATAAAATCGATTGTCGTCAAGTATGAAATCGTCGTATCTGCCAGCGTTCCAAGTCTCACAACAATCGTCGTCAGTCCAGCTCTCATCCACTATATTGTTCTCAGTCCCATAGTTCTAGAAGCCGTGTGAATTATCGGTCATTAGGTCTCGATGGACTTTGTCTCAACTGTGGTCACGCAAACCATAAATCGCTTGACTGCAGAATAGATCGCAAACCCATGAAGTAAGCGCAAATTGTGCATCTACGACATCTCTACGTCTTCTCGAGCGTGGAGCCAGTAAAACCTTTCCCGCAATTTCGCTAAGGTCTTGGTAACACCGAGGTGGCCTCTCTAGGATCATTCGTGCATTTCCTTAACCACATCGTGGATTTGGGTTTTGGGAAGTATAGTTTGCATACTCTAGGAGCTGCCATCCACCGTTTCCCATTTCTGCTTGAGTACGCCTCCGGGAGTTCCATTGTGCTCAATAACTTTTCAGGGTTGCGCCATGCATCGAAACGTCCTTCCAATCAGGTCGCCCAGTTATCTTCTTCCATACGAGCAATGGTCCGATGTCTTCATCGGCTAGCTGGGCATTTCGAATTTCCTCCAATGACCAATCTTCATCGAATTCGGCCTTTGCCACTCGCAGATCAACGGTCGGCTCCTTTTCCTCAATCCGTTGGCAATGCTTGCAGTTAGCTAGGCATGGACGACGAGATAGGGGGTCGGCATTTCCATGAACTCCGCCCTTCCGTCAAACAATTTTGTAGTCGTATGACTGCACTCTTTCGACCCATCTTGCAACTTGTCCCTCGGGGTTTTTGAAGTTAAGCAGCCATCTCAGCGATGCATGGTCTATTCGGAGAACAAATATCTGGCCATATAGGTACTTGTGGAAATACTTGGTGGCCTCTATTATAGCCAATAGCTCCTTCCTGGCCACGCAGTACTTCCTCTCACTTTTTGAGAGAACTCGACTGTAGTGCGAGAGGACTATTTCTTGGCCATCAATCTGCTGGGAGAGTACAGCTCCAATCCCGCCGTTGCTAGCATCAGTGTCAACTACAAACATTTTTCCGGGTTTTGGATATGCTAGCACGGGTGGTTCACACAATTTCTCCTTCAAGGTCTCACAGGCTGCCTGGCATTGTTCATTCTAGACATACGAACGATTTTTCTTGGTTATCTGATGGAGACACTTAGCTATTTTGGCAAAGTCTTTGACGAATCTTCGATCAGGTCTCCAGACCCTGAAAACTTCATAGTTGGCGCTTGTTGTTTGGAGTTGGCCAGCTTTTCATGGCTTCCATTTTCTCAGGGTCTGTTTTGACCCCTTATCCTGATACAACGTGTCCCAGATATTTTACTTCAGCTGCAAAAAGGGTACCTTTGTCGGAACTAAGTTTCAGATTCGCCAGTTGCAATAGGGCAATAGAGCAATAGAGCACAAGCTCTTCGAACGTTCTCCCGATAACAATGATGTCATCTAGGTACACCAAGTAGGTCTTCCAGGTCAGGCCTCGTAGCACGTATTCTAGCAGGCGTTCGAAGGTGGCTGGAGCATTGCAAAGCCCAAATGGCATCACCACCAATTGCCACAATCCAGTCCTAACTGAAAGTGCGGTCTTCTCTCGGTCCTTCTTGTCGATTCCTACCTGCCTGTAGCTACTCTTGAGATCGAGTGCAGAAAAATATTTTTTGTCGGCCAAAAAGTCCATGATGTTGGCGATGCGTGGAAGCGGGTAACTATCTTTCTTAGTGACGTCGTTAAGCTGGCTATCGTAAACACAAAAACGAATGCTACCATCCTTTTTCTTTACTAGAACTACTGACGTGGCCCATGGACTAACAGCAGGCTCGATAACACCTTGTTTTTCAATGTCCGAGATTAGTGCGCTTTCTTCTTCTTGTTTGGCTATAGGAAGACGTCTCGGTGCTTGTGGAATCTGCTTTGCTCCCTGTGTATCTATGACGTGAGTTACCATACTCGTTCGGCCTTGGTCATCCGAGATTGTTGAGAAGATTGTTACTGTACTTGGTGACCAGATCAGAGGCTTGCTTAAATAGCTGCACTGACAATTTGGTCTGCTTCAATATTGTAGATGTGAATTTCCGGGCTTTGTCTGTTTGTTGTCTGCTTTTCCAATGATAGTCATGAGTGGCTTCCAAAGGGGTGATGGTGGAAACGACCTGGTAGCTGCCGATGACTTCTCCCGCTTTGATGCTCGTGATTGAGTCTGCGGTGTAAAGGACTCTAACCGGCACGTAACCGTTCCTTACATATCTTACAAGGTTTCATCCTACAATCAAACTGCGCAATGCTGGCGTCTTCGTTGGGTCTATCAGATAAGATCGGTGGTCTTCAGAATCACTATCAAGCTTAGCCCATACAATGCTCTGGGAAGAATTCGGTACATCAGTGTCGGCACAGACTACCACATTCATCTTGGGAATTTGGACGCTCGTATCCTCCATCAATACTTCAGTATTCCACCATTTCAATACCCGTTTGTCCAAAGCCAACGTGATTCCATGTGGTCGCAGAAAACCCATTCCGAGAATGCAGTCAACCATAATGTTCGCGACCAGAAAATTATCTCGGAACGCAAGGTCTCCCAACTGTAGGTTGACCTTCAGTATTCCACCATTTCAATACCCGTTTGTCCAAAGCCAACGTGATTCCATGTGGTCGCAGAAAACACATTCCGAGAATGCAGTCAACCATAATGTTCGCGACCAGAAAATTATCTCGGAACGCAAGGCCTCCCAACTGTACGTTGACCTCACCATGGACAGGTGCAGTTTCTCCAGTAGCTGTCCGTAGTGAGAAAATCCTGCCCTTGTGAAGTAGTTATTGCCTCACTAGGTCTGGTTGGATAATCGTTTGGGTTGCACCAGTGTTGATTGTTATGGTGCAATGTTTTCCGACGACTTGACCCGGAAGGCATAAGTCCACTTCTCCACTATGTAGCCTTGACATGTTGATGGTGGTGCTGGGGACGTCGATCCTCCTAACCAACCTCTGCCCCAAAAAGTTGGCTGTTACATGTCTCCCGACCCCTCAGTTTGAAGGGCTTCCATTCTGGGCTCCTGACTCGGTCTGGATCTCCTCCTAGCTGCACACCCTGAATAATAGCTCGGGTTTCTTCGCTTATTGCAATCTCTTTGCAGGTGCCCCTTCTCACCATAATTCCAGCAACTAGTTGCACCATTTACCTGCGGCTCTCACTCAATTTTCACGCGCTCACACCTGTACTCGTCTGTCACTACCTCGCGAACCTGAACAGTGGTACGAGTCACATTTATCTAAGTTCAGACTATAAGTCAATGCGTCCTTAACCGTTTACTTTTGAGCTAAACGCACGGTTTGTTGCAATTCCTGGTCCTTTAATGCGCTGATGAACCCTTCTGTTGCTGCGTCATCTCGTTTCATGCGGAAAAATCGGTCATGTCACCAAAGTCTGCATCACCAAAGTCTGCATCACCACCCGGGCCCGAAAATCGAAGACCAACACTCTGACAGCTGATCATTCTCAAGAAGAAGATCGTCACCTCTACAGAGAATATGGTATCGTTCCCATCGAAAACCGAGGATTTGTACGAAGTTGGATCAGACACTGATAAATACATCTTTGGGGCCATACTCAACAACAAGTTGTAAGCATTTGAAGTAGACTCAGGCACAATTTCCACTTTGCTCTCGGAAACTGCTTGCATTCAATTGGGACCCAAAGTACCGCTGCAAGCGAATTCAGTCTCCTTCCGCCCTTACTCAGATCACGTCATCAAGCCTAAAGGTAAAGTCACTGTCTCAGTCGCCTACAAAGGGAATTCAATGGAAGCCGATCTATTCATAGTGCCAGCAGGTATGACGCTTTGCTTGGATGCATGTGGATTCGTTGTCTCGGAATCAGTCCCAACGAGATATATAGCCACGAAAACTGAGCTCTTCGTCCACTCAACATCAACGTAGTCACTTCGCTCGGTGTTCTGAACGTAGTTAAGCTTCAACTCAGAGAAGGTGTGAAACCAATTTTCATCCGTAAACACGATGTTCCCTTTGCATTGCGAGGGCGAGTTGAAAAGAGTTAGCCACACTGGAGTCTCAAGAAGTCAGCCGTCTGATTGCATCAAGCGATTAGGGCCACACGTTGTTATAGCTAAACCCCACGGTGGGGTAAGGCTATGCGTGGATTACTAGTCTGGTGTGAATTACAGACTTGTTGCTTCCAATCACCTCTTCCGCGGAATAGATGAGGTTATGCATAATCTCAGAGGTTCCACGTACTTTTGTGAATTGGACTTGCACAAGGCATATTTGGATTTACGGGTCGATGAAGAAGGGAGCAAGATTCAAACGATTTCAACGCATAAGGGTACGTTCAAAATGAACCGGTTAAGCTTCGGTATTAAGACTGCTCCAGTGGAATTCAACCGGGTCCTGAGTTAAATGCTGAACGACCTTCCAAAAAAGGTTGAGGCATATTTTGATGACCATCTGTCATAGTTTAGATCTCGAGGAGTGTACTATAAATCTCTTCTCAAAGAAAATGATCTCCACCTCAATTGTGCTAAATGCTCATTCTTATAGGAAAGCATAAACTACCTCGGTCATATAGTGTCACACAATCAGATACAGAAGTGCCCAGTTAAGGTTCAAGCGGTTTCGCGGATGTCGCAACCAAAGAATGTGGATGAATTAAGGAGATTCCTTGGCCTAATCACATATGCCAAATTCAGTCCAGACTTCCCTTCAAAGACCTACCCACTACGCCGCTTACTCAGGACGGGTAAACGTTTCTTTTCGTCTGCAGCTGCTGAGGCCTCCTTCGTGAATCTCAAGGCAGAACTATGCTCAGACAGAGTGCTCATTCCGCTTGATCCTTCAAAACAAGTTATACTCACAACCTCGCTAACCGGAATAGCAGCAATACTTAGCCACGAAATTGATGGTTACGAGCTTCCAATCGGCTGCGCGTTGCTAGCTCTGACGTAGGCTGAGGCAAATTACAGTCAGCTTGACAGAGAAGCCCTGGCTATCGTATACGCAGCGACGCACTTCTTCAACTACTTATTCGGCAAACGTGTCTTTCTCGTCACATGCAATGAGCCACTTTCAGGGATTTTTCATCCAGAAAGTGCACTGCCGCAGATGACCTCTTCGCGTTTGCTAAAGTTCACCTCTTTCCTGAGTGGGCTCGACCACACAGTCCAAAGCAAGAAGGGAAAAGGAAACGAAAATGTTGACTGGCTGTCCCGTGCACCAGTCTCTACAACTAGTGAGTCACCAGAGATTTTAATTTATTAAGATGTCAACGCGTCGTATGCTGAAACACTGCTTCAGATCACCAGTTTGTCCATCACCACAGAGATGGTCCCCGAAGAAATTTCAAAAGACCTGAAGTTGAAAGCATTACTATTGGAGCTCAAGACAAGCCGGAAGGATAGCTTGTACACTGTCTCTGGCAACATCTATTCCCTTCCGAACGAGCAATGATCCCAAAGTCTCTCCAAATATCAATTCTGCAAGAACTTCATGCAATGCATATAGGAATCACAAAGCTGAAGCAACTCGCCAGGAGGTATGTTTAATGGGGAGGACATAGAGCGTTTTGTGAAGAGCTATGAGTCCTGTGTCAAAGTTCGCCACTGTCCACAGAAAGCACATCGACAATGCAAGCCTTTTAGATGGACTATGCGAGCCTTTTAGATGGACATTTCCTTTTGATGTGCATGGTTGGAAAGTCGAAGTGGGCAGAGGATCGCATAATCCGTGATGCTCCGTCTCCTGCTCTCTCCGCTTGCAGGCATCTTTTCGGTGCATGTTGCCACTATGCGATGGTTTCGGACAACACTACCATTTTCAAAGGCAAAGAATTCCAGAGATATTGTAAAGAGCGTGGGGTATTCCAAAAGTTCAGAGGGCCGAATGATCCAGCCACGAATGGTCTCGCAATACGCAGCATTCAGACGTTGAAGAAAAGGCTCAAGGCTGCTGCTGATGATTCCGCTCCCCTGTCTATCACGCTACATCACATAATGTTCCGCTGTAGAGCAACACCTTTAGCATCAGGTCTGCTTCCTTCGGAGCTGTACCTGAAGAGAAGGATCCGCACTCGTCTCGACGTCCTGCCTCCCAACAGCAAAGCTCTTGCTCCAACAGCACCTACCTCGTAGTCTCCAAGTGGGAGAGAGAGTGCAAACAAAGATCCAATTGGGAAATCAAGACATTTGGTAATTCGGCGCCATCAGGAGGAAACTTGGCCAGTACCAGTATATAGTCGAATTGGACACCGGCCGCACTGTGAAAGTCAAAGTCAAAAGCGCTTTATTTAATACTAATCGTTATAAATTTTAAAAGAATATAAAGCAAATTCCAAACAATAACAATAAAAAACTTAATGGCCCAAATGGCTCTCTAAATTTGTACGTTATCATTAAACACATTTAAAAAAAAACTATAGCAAATTTAAATCAATGAAGATTATTACATATTTTTAAAATTCAATTGGAAAAAGGAGAAAAAACCAATCAACACTATTCTAAAATTATTTATAATCTTAACACTACAGTGAACTTTGATCCTACACCTAATATGTTTTAACTTAATTCTAATAAATGCAATCAAAAACTTTATCTTATACTAAAAAAATCTATAACAATGTTCCTAACCTAAGCGTTTTACCTTATCTCTAACCTAATATAATAAACATAATATAAACCTAACCTATACCTAATTTTTAACAAAAATAAACAATAACACTAGATGTAGCAATAATGAGCTGAAACTCAAAAACTAAATAACGAAAAACACCAGAACTGAAAAATAAACACGAATAATTTAGACATTGTCATTCAGCCACCAATACCTAGATTGCGCCGTCTCAACTCGATCAGCTTCAACGAATCTAGCAAATGAGTATCTCCATTGGAATTGTTGGTCTCGTGAACTCAAATTCGGAGGATATTTTATCTTCTTATCGGTGGCCCGTCGATATATGTGATATATGACTGGGACGCCGTCAGAATCAAAAACATATCGATTCATGTCCAAATACACGAATGCTTCTGGAGGAATGAAGCCAGTAGCGAGGCAAGTCGCAATATACCCGTCTGTAGGGTGGAACGGCTGTGAAATCCAAGGGTTTTCACTCACAGTCACAGATCTTGCGATATGATTCCGAAGAAGTTTCAATATGAAGATATCGACCCTCGTCACTTCAGCATTTTGATAAATTCTTCTATTCGATATATAATGTTTCCAATCCGTCTCAGGCTTTCTGTACAAACCAGTACATGCACGAAGACATTTCCTTTCGAAAACTCTTAATTTTTCCATAGTACTAGCGCTCTGGTTGTACCAGATCTGACATCCATAGGTCAAAACTAGTCTAACCAGTATCTTGTAACAGATAATTTTGACCTTTTGATCAATGTATCTGGAATGAAAGAGTTTTCGAAGGGCCATGACTACTTTAAGTGCCTTACTGAGCATGATTTTCACATGTTCAGTATAGTACAGATATTGATCGAGATAAACACCGAGGTATCGAACACAGGATTTATGTGGAACCCGTTCTAGACTACCCTCACCAGCCATGATGTGGAAATCTTTCCAATTACGTTTCAGGTTTTGACTGACCCCCTGCAGCGTTGTCCGAAACAAGATTGTTTCACACTTCTGCGCATTGATTTTCATTCGTCAATTGTCAGTGTACAGCTGTACATCATTGAACATTTTTTGGAGATTGCTCTGAACTATTGTAGCTTTTCGGTCTGCCGTATAGATGATCAGATCATCAGCAAACGCTACCAATGATCGCGTTGGCGAGACGTTAAAATCAAAGCCGTTCAATAGCTTGCGAATGAAGATTGAGAAGAGTAGAGGCGCAGTAACTGCTCCTTGCTGTAGACTATTCAAGACCTTGAACTCGCGCCTTGTTGTCAGATTTCCATCAGTTACAACAAACGATTTCCCGTATAACATATTACACATCATGGCGACAAGGTGTCTGGGGAACTTGTCCTGAAGGAGTTTAAAAATTAGTCCATCTAACCATACCGTATCAAAGGCTTTCTCCATATCAATGAGACATGCTCCAACACATTGTCTATCATTTGGTTTCCAACAGATGTCTGAGGTTACTTTCGTTATTGCATATGTGGTCGAATGCCTGGCACGAAAACCAAATTGGCAATTCGGCATCAACTCATATTCCTCAATGTGGGCGTTTAATGCTCTGTTGAGTATCACTTCAAACACCTTGCTGATGTTAGGCAGCAAGCTGATTGGGCGATAGCTTTTCGGACATGAAGATTCTTTTCCTTTCTTCAAGATCGGAAATACCTTAGCTTTTTTCCACTCATTTGGGAAATATGAATTGCTCAACATGTTATTGAACAATATGCAATAGTTCCTAATAGCAACCTCAGGCAAATGTCGGAGAACTACATTTGGAATACCATCAGTACCACATGATTTCTTGTTGTTTATCTTGCGAAGTATGAAACACAAGTCTTCATAGCTGACAAAATAATCAATAAGATTCAAGCTCGGTATGAGGTCAGATGTTAATGTTTCATTGAAATGAAGAATTGATTGGCCGTACAGGCTTGATTTGAAGTCGGAAACTTTTGCTTCAACGACCTCTGAAAATATTTCGTTCCCTCTCTCAGGGTTTGGTAGATGAACCAATTCAAAATGTGTTCCAATCAGGGCAAGTTTATCCAATCCTTCACAAATAATCCTGTTTCCATTTCTATCCGGAGCCGTACTATCAATTTCGATACCCTATCGAGAAGATTTATCTCATCACTAGTGACTTCAAGATTCGATACCTTCACTCGAGACTTCTTGCGGAATATGCTATTCACTTTCGCGAACACGCCGTCTGGGTCCTGTGGGATAATACCCCTCAATTTTTCCGCCCATTGATTGCTGACCTCACTCCTGAAGTATGACCGGATTAAGTTCCGGACATTCTTCGGATGTAATTTCAACAAAGACAACGAGGGATGGTTGTAGTCCAAAAATCGTCGATAAATATTGTTGACGCGTGTGAGAAGGAGGCTTTTCAATCTTGCGATGGTTGGTGTTTCATATCCTTCCATATTGTTTCGATGTTTTATCTTGGGAACTACTTTCTCAATCATTTCCAACGTCAGCTTCTCTAACTTCGACAAATAGACATCTATTTCATCGTTAGTTCGATTCCTGTCATTAGGAACCATTGAGCAAGAGTTGCCACCATCAGAAGGCGGACATTGCTTCTGGTACTCCCGATTAAACTTATATTGAAACTTTCCCCAGTCTGTTTTTTTGAAATTTAACCGATGATTTTCATGTTGAATTGGAATGAGGAAGAAATCATCCCTGTGATGATCAATTTCCATTACGATTGCGTTATGGTCGCTATCATAAGGAAGTACCTGCAGTTTCCGTTGAGGACTATTTAAGTTGAATTCGAGTCTTGCTTCAGCAATGCAAAGGTCCAAATATGAATTTGTCCTAGGGTATGTTGGGAGCTCCGACCCATATAGAGTGCACCTGTATTCAATTTGGTTCTCTGTTATCCACGATTTCAGGAATACACCTCTTGGATTATTGGTGGCGTTCAGCCATGATATATGCTTGGCGTTCAGGTCACCAGCAAGAATATAATAGTTATGCAGTCTGTTCAATTCGAGTATTTCGAACAAGGAATTGAGCTCCTCCTTGAGCTTGAGAACAGTTCCACCAGTTGCATAGGCAGAGATAACGAAGAGGTTATCCCCACCTGGCAGTGAGACTTTGATAACGGACACTTCAAGAGATTCAAAGCTTTTGAATTCGACTTTTTCAATATTTTGGAAACGATAGGGTCTTCGAACCAATATGCCGGTGCCACCTCCCCCATCACCTGTTACCCTATCGTTTCTTACGAAATCAAAATCCTTGAATCTCATGGAGTGCCATGAACTGAGGTGGGTTTCGGTGAGAAGCACGATGTCAGGCTTTTGTCTGGCAATGAATTCAAGGAGATAATCACGCCGATGTAAAGTAACAATGGAGTTGACGTTGATCGAGATGAGACGAATCCTATCCGTGGGAATGTGGCTGGATGACAACTTATTTTGAGGCATTTGAAAGCCCTAAACGCTGAAAA
This sequence comes from Odontomyia ornata, assembly GCA_963969285.1. Classification (NCBI taxonomy): domain Eukaryota; kingdom Metazoa; phylum Arthropoda; class Insecta; order Diptera; family Stratiomyidae; genus Odontomyia; species Odontomyia ornata. The sequence goes on along the minus strand of OZ017738.1, from coordinate 454,211,360 downwards.
ACAATGTTAATTTTCGAATCTTGTTTATCGATTCGCTCCGATAAGGAATTTAGTTGCTGATAAATTTAAGGAGCAGCTCATTATTGCCACTTACATTATTTATTTTATTTACATTGCCTGCTGGTCCTCTCGCAGCAAATGCAAGTGACACCCCGGGCTTGACGAAGTTGGTAGGTATCACACTGCGGTGTGCTTGACTTTGTTTCGGAGTGACTTTAATCTTTGCATCTTGATACCGGGGGCATCCTCGATATGATGCTGGATGACCAAAGGCCCCGCAGTTCACACAATATAGTTTTTCTTTTGGCTCCGCCTGAGCCAATTTGCACTCGCCGGGAGCATGAATGTCTTTGCATTTAACACACCTATATTTCATGGCGCAATTGGCAGCCGAATGCCCGAATCTTTGACACCTGTAGCACTGGTTGACCTCACTTTTCTGGAGGCGTTCCCACCTCACCACGCGGAAGTTCAAGTACCGTATTTTCTGCAGGGCACTCGAACTACTTTTGCTGGAAATCTGGACTAAGTAGTGAGGCAAGTTTTTGCGCTCCACAATCGATCTTCGCGTTGCAAAGTTTTTGACTGAAATAAATTGTATGTGAAATGCCACATTAATCAGTTGGTCACCACCTTGGTTCCAAAGGAACAAATCTCCTTCACTTCTTCAATTCCACAGAACAGAAGGGGTGTGCCATCCTCAACAGAAGTTTTCAAAAAAATATAAAGCAAATTACAAACAATTAAAAATACTAACATTTTTGGGCGAGCATGGGATCCCCACACTCAGTGCGTGAATGCAATTACCCTCCAAGCCAAAAAAAATATAGTAACGCACAAACTCGGTTTAAGTTCTGCGGACTGCCCCTTTCTTGTTGATTAAAACTACGTTTGTGCTCAATTTCTGGGCATCTTAGTTGATATTTTTAGGAGAAGCTCCAACAACGCGTTTGGTTCAGCCTTTCCGCTAGTTTAACTTTAGTAACTTTGAAAACGTCGGGATCTTTTTCCTTTGTCGGGAAAAAGGCCAAATTGTAATGTTACGAATTATTTGTTGCTCCCGCGCTGATGGACTAATCCCGTGGTTTGTCGCACCAGAGCAGAACAATTGGGTGTAACTATGCATGATTTTCTATTTTGTGAATGTATTCGATAATGAATATCCTATTAAATAAATAAATAAAATATAGAAGTTGACTATTAAATGGATAATACCTTCATCCCAACGAAAAACTTCGTAATCAAACATCTTTTTAAAGCATATGCTTATTTTTTATTTTATGATACAATTACATAAATCTATAGAAAAGGAATCTAATCTATTCAAGGAAATTTTTTTCTTTTGGGGGCGAAACAGAAGTATGGATTAAAGAAAACTATGAAATTGTAACCCAATTGCAAAATACCGAAAATTCAAAAAATGATTTCTAATTTCTTCGTTAAAACTATGCTTTTAAATATAAAATATTTTAATGTATCATTTGTATTATTTATTTATTTTTTTTTTGTAAAAACGATTTAACTCTTGTGGGATTTTGTTTCATTTTGTAAGTGTTCACTGTACTGGATACTAGTGCACTTTCATATAAACTGTTTCCCGTGCCAGTATCTCATCGTAGTAGTCGTTTTTGTTCTATTATAACTTATGCTTCACTATTAGAATAATCGTTTCTTTTGGGTGTATTCGTACTTATTTGTGATATTAGTTATCTAACTGTAGAGATCATCATCTCCGTTGTCGCCAGGCGGATTAGATGGTTGATTTGACCCTGATCCTTGGGCTGATGAACCAGGATTTGTTGGAAACCTGAGGGAAGAACATCAAATGAAAAGTTAGATGGAATATTATAATCATGAAGTAAGTCGTTGGTTCGTACCTGAAATTCGAGCCAAAGCCTCGAGACTGTTGTAGTGTTTGGGCAAACATTTCATATTTGCGAATGTCATTATCAGATACCGACCGACGAGCATACTTCATTGCTTCTTCAAAATGAGCACGTGTTATATCAGGAACTGGATCATCCTCGTCCATCTGTAGAAAAATATAGTCCATCATTTAAAAACATAAAAACATCAAGTTGTACTTACATCCATCGCTGCGTTCTGCTTCTCGGCACGTTCTTTCTCTCTTCTGATCTCTATTTCAATCGCTTGTCTGATTGCTAGCTTGCAAGCTCGCTGACATATTTCAGTCAAGTCAGCTCCTGAAAAGCCTTGGGTGACTTTGGCAATAAAGTTCAAGTCGACGTCTTTTGCTAATGGAGATTTCCTTAGATTTGCTTTAAGAATGGCCTCTCGTGATTTCTCATCAGGGAGTGGGATGTAAATAAGTTGATCCAAACGGCCTGGACGCAATATAGCCGGATCAATAATATCTGGTCTATTTGTAGCGCCAATAATGAAGACATTTTTCTTTGCACCCATACCATCCATTTCAGTCAAAATTTGGTTTATGACTCTGTCAGCTGCACCCCCTGCATCGCCCACATTACCACCACGTGACTTTGCAATACTGTCCAATTCGTCGAAGAACAGAACACATGGAGAAGCTGATCGAGCTTTGTCGAAGATATCTCGAACGTTTGCTTCAGATTCACCAAACCACATAGTCAACAACTCTGGGCCTTTTACCGAAATGAAATTTGCCTGACATTCGTTGGCAATAGCTTTAGCCAATAATGTCTTACCGCAACCAGGTGGACCATAAAATAGCACACCACGACTTGGCTGCATTCCAAACTTCAAGAACTTATCTGGATGTTCAACAGGATACTGTACAAGTTCTTGTAACTCTTTTTTCACATTCTCCAACCCTCCGATATCGGACCAAGTAACGCTTGGTACTTCAACGACAGTTTCCCGTAGTGCGGAAGGAGTTGATTTCGTCATAGCGTATCTAAAGTTGTCCATTGTTACAGCTAATGAATTAAGAACTTCGGCATCAATTTTGTCATCTTCTAAATCGATGAGATCCATTTTTTCACGAATTTGTTGCAAGGCTGCTTCGGAGCAAAGAGATGCTAGATCCGCACCAACGTGTCCATGCGTTTCAGCTGCAATTTGCTCAAGATCTACGTCATCATTCAAACGCATGTTCTTAGTGTGAATGCGAAGCACCTCCAAACGACCGGTCGCATCAGGAATGCCAATATCGATTTCTCGATCAAATCGTCCGAAGCGACGAAGGGCAGGATCGATTGAATTCGGACGATTCGTAGCGGCCATAACGATTAAATGGGAACTCTTCTTCATGCCATCCATTAAGGTGAGCAATTGTGAAACAATACGACGTTCCACTTCTCCGTGAGTTTTCTCACGTTTCGGAGCTATCGCGTCGATTTCGTCAATGAAGATGATGGCTGGGGCATTTTTCTCTGCTTCCTCGAATGCTTTTCTCAGATTCGATTCGGATTCGCCAGCCAACTTTGACATGATCTCGGGGCCATTGATTAAAAAGAAGAATGCGCCTGTTTCGTTTGCTACGGCTCGCGCAATTAAGGTTTTACCAGTTCCCGGTGGACCGTACATTAGAATTCCACGAGGTGGCTTAACACCAATAGCTTTGAACAGCGATGGATGCCGAAGAGGTAACTCAACCATTTCTTTGATTTGAGCTAACTGCTTTCTGCATCCTCCAATATCATCATAGCCTACAGCATTGAGTGATTCTTCCTCTTCTTCACGTTTAATGGGATCACCATCACAGAAAATGACAGTATCGGGAGCTACAATACAGTACGGTTCAGGCTCAGTTAAAACAACCTTAAACTCTATCGCTCTCATTGCTCCTCGGACAATAAAGTTATCACCCATGTGAATTGGACGATAAGCCTCTAAGAAGTATGGTTTCAAATACACTTCAAAAAGATTTCTAGCAACGAAAAAATATGTACGTTAATTTCAGAATGAAGACACATTTTTTTTAACATACCCAGTTAAGTCTTCCACGGTATCATCAATAGGAAGTATTCTGACACGCTTGCCATACATTACATCTGGGCAAGACTGAATAGCCACTACATCTGATATATGAACGCACAAATTATTTCTGACCTTTAATACACAAAATCAAGACCCATTTTAGCATAATGATGTTGAATTAAGTAGACATTACACTTACCACACGATTCATACGAATTTTTTCATCTGGGCAATTTTCGTCAGACAACACAATGCAAACAGTTTCTTTTCGTCTTTTACCCTTAAGCAAAACCGTATCACCTCGGAATAATTGCAGCTCATCCATTTTCGCCTGGAATAGAAATTAAAAATTTGTGTTCATTTTCATTTTACAGCAAAGAAAGAAATATTACAACCAATCGAGAAGCATTGAGGGAAGTTGAATAACAATGCAGGACAAGTCTATCAAGTATTAAGATCTTTAGAGGAAGTTTAAATTGTTAACAATAACAAATAGGATTAAGCAAATCAGGGCATCTTATTTCAAGGAACTCCTGAGTACTATGCAAATCTCCCAAATATCAGAGCCGATATACGAGGTCAATCCTAAAAGGATCTGACCTCTGTGCCAGACCACTCGAGCATACGGATTACGGTATTTTTCCCCTTCGTGCTTTTTAATTATCACTGAGAATGGCGGGATCACCGAATACACCGGTACAAAACTATTGGAACGATACAGATGACCTTTGGGGATGTTTATTTACGATCCATAGATTAGGGAATGATGCAACATAAGATTAAATATTGCCATGAAATGGCAAACAAAAGTCGGAGCAATGTTAAGCACAGGTGGATTGTTTTTTTTTTTTCGATTATGAAAAGTCGTGCATCATGAATTTGCTCCTGATGTGACCAGGCGATGAAAAAATCTGGACAAATGCGAGTTTGATACGAACGCAGAGGGTTCCGTATAATCAGTATTCTCGGAGATTCGGGGGGGAGAATGGTCAATATTCATCGATTTTCTTAAATAACTTGAAAACTGTTAATTAAATAAAAATTATATTTGAGACACTCAACAATACCACTCATTTAGTATGATCACGGTACATTTTGCAAAATTTTGTTTTCATCCCCACTCCCCTCCTCAAAAAGCGACCGTCATTTTAAAATTAAATTACACATGTGTATTTGGGTCACAAGAATGCATATGTGCACTAAATTTGAATTTAATCGATTTTGTAGATTCGGAGTAAATTGGCTGTGACAGACGTAGAGACAGACACACCAGTGATCCTATAATGGCTCCGCTTTTGCATCTATATGTACGGAATCCTTAAAAGGATCGTACCTTGAAGTTATGAAAAGATTGTGTGACGCAGTGAAATAAAATGATTGCCTGTTGGAGTAAACCATCTGGCTTCTTCACCAAGAACCGGCGCTTTTGTTGAACTATTTGCATTTTTTTGGTAAAAAAAAAATTAGATTCTTTTAAAACTTGCAGTTATGAACTATTGAAGCTGTGAACATTGCAGAAGCAGAACAAGAGGTCCTAGTTTCACCACCAACCAGGGACGAAGTACAGGCAGTCCGTTATCTCAGAAAAGATAAGGCTCCTGGAATAGATGGAGCGCCAGCAGTATAACTCCAGAGGGAGGGTCCGTATCTAAATAACCTTCTCCATCGTCTAATATGCAGAATATAGTCAGAGAAGCTGTTACCAGAGAACTGGCGAGAAAATATAACATACCCTATACACAAAAAGGGAGACAAGTTAAGGTGTAAAAATTATAGAGGCCTCGCTCTACTATGGACGTTATATAAAGTGCTCTCCAAAGTTATAAAAGAAAATTAAAGCCGTTGTATGAAAGTATTATAGTAGAGTATTAGGGAGGCTTTCGAATTGGATGCCTAAAATAGACCAAATATTCTCAGTAAAGCAGGTGCTCGAAAAGTGCTGGGAATATAACATCGACGTGCATCAACTCTTTGTAGATTTCAAGCAAGCATACGACAGTGTCGACAGAAATGCCCTGTATAACAAATGTTTTTGGAGTCCGAACAAAACTAGTCCGTATGTTCAAAGTCACGATGCTAAACACAGAATCCCAGCCCAAGGTAAACGGCGAACTAACGGATAGCTTCAAAGTGGTCTCTGCATGTAGGCTGTGGCCCCTTCTGTTCCTTTGTAAGTCAACTCCCGGCTGATTTGGGCATTAAAGTCCCCTAGAACAATTTTGATGACGTGTGAGGGCAGTCTGTCCCGGTATGCCATAAGGTGTTGTAAAAATCATCCTTGGCCACTTTTTCGTTATTTTCAGAGGAAGAATATCAGCTGAGTAACCAGATGTTGAAGAATCTCGTCTTGATGCACACAGCACAGATCCGTTCGTTAATTGTCTCGAAGTCAGTGACAATTTATTTGAACTTATTGTCCACGATAATTTCCACTCCATATTCATGGATGCTTGACGACATACCATTTGTCAAGATGCTGTGTGTTTTCATGTCATTGACATTGTTACCAAGCAGATTAGTTTCTTGCAATGCCAGTATATTGACCTTATATACAGGGTGCGTACGGTATTTGAGGACATGCATAAATGTGACTATAACTTTGCGATTTTTTTTTTTATTTTTTCCTTTTCAGATAAGAAATGGCGGACTACAACATCACTCAAGAAATGAAGAGACATGCTGTCATCGTCGCTATATAGTTTGTGCGAACCATACTGATTTAGAGATCTCTAATTTTCTTAATTGCGCCCGCTCATTCGTGCTTAAGGTTCGCCGTGAATTGGAAGCATCAGGAGGCGATACAGAATTGGTTGCAAAACGCAAAAAGCACGAACAACGTTCTGACACTGTCCGATCTGCAGAATTTTTAAAGCAAGTGCAAGCGATCATAGACGAGGACCCTTCAAAATCTATGAGGGTCCTTGCGAGTGAGCTTCATGTTTCTGAGCGCCTTATTCGTAGAGTTATCCACGAAGACCTTCGTATAAGTCTTACGTGATACGCAGAGGACAGTTCATGTCGGAACGAACTCGGGAACAGAGAGTTCTCCGATCAAAACGTCTTTTAAACAAAATCAAACACCCTGATGCGCCCAACATGTTATGGTTTTTTTCCTACGAAAAAAATTTTGACCAAGATCAAAAGACCAATCGCAGAAATGACAAATGGCTATGTTCAAATCCTACGGGGGTTCCTGTTGTTATGCACACAAAATTTCCAGCCACTGTTATGGTTTTAAGTGTTCTCAGTAACGAAGGACATGTTATGCCACCACACTTTTTTACTCGAGGACTTCGAGTGAACTCTGCTGCATACATCGAGGTTTTGGAGACGGTAGTGAAACCCTGGATAGACAATGTAAGCGGAGGCAGACCATACATTTTCCAACAAGACGCTGCTCCTTCATATAAACCGATGGCGACACAAGATTGGATGGCCGAAATTTTGCATGACCACATAACACCGAACCTATGGCCACCTAGTTCTCCAGACCTTAATCCTTTGGATTATTACGTATGGGGCGTAGTTGAGCGTGAGACCAATAAGCGTCCTCATAATACCACTTCTTCGCTGAAGACTGCTATTAATGCCGTTATGGTCAATATGAACAAAGAGCATTTGATTCGGGCATGTAATCGTTTCCGGACCCGGATCGAAGAGGTTATTGCTGCTAATGGCGATTTTATTGCATAACTTTATAGCCATATATTAATTGAACGTTGTATAAAAAATCCCTGCAATTTCATTAAATTTTGTTAAAAATACAAGCTAATTAATTTTTACTCTCAAGTTGTCCGCAAATACCGTACGCACCCTGTATTTTTCATCTCGGCCAGCAGTGGTATCCGTGCACCTGGCATATATAAAGCTCGCATGTACCATGTTCCGAAAGAGTAGTCCGGTTTTTGATGCGTGTCGTTGCCGGTTATCTGATCCAATCATGACAAGAGAGTACTGATTGGAGCGTTGTCAGTGCTTCGATTCAGCCTGTTTTGGTCCGCGGATGGTATTTTATTTCACACCTACCTACCCTCTATCCGCAACCTGAGGGCGCGTCCGATGAGGGAACGAAAACCCCGCACCTAGCGCTATGGCGTAAAGAGTTTTATTCTAGTCGGACAAAGCTCAGGAATAGCCAATGCGGCAAGCACTCTGTGATATTCAATGTCTGACCTGTGTCTGCATTACGAGAGCCAGAATTTCATAGATGCTCAGTCGCTCAAGACATTGTCGATTAATGTTCTCTGGGATCTTCTTTCCAAGTAACTTTTAAAAAATTTCCTATATTATAGTGAGGTAGGTGTATATAAATGTCCGTTCAGGACTGCAGCGATGGTCTACTGCCTCGGCGAGAGAGGATGGTGGGTTTCTCCGAGATTGGCCTTGTCGGAGGACGCGTGAATGCGCTGGCAAGCTAGCATTGCGGTGTCGTGGGGCGGGTTCTTTTCCCCAGTACAAGACCCACTACAAAAAAATTTCGCATTCACGAATTGAAAGATCAAATGCGAATCGACAGGTGTCGAGGCCGAGGTAACCTACTAAGGGTCAAAAATTGCTAACGCTGATGACGAACCGGGCCGGGAGAAAACAGACGGAATTAAGAGAAATTCGTCGTTACCGACGATACTTATGGCCCCCAAATAAGAGTGGGGCCTCCAGGTAGAAGTGGTAGAAGCTTTCAATTCTACTCCCACCGCAAGGGAAATCGGTAGACGAGCAGAGGTTAAAACCAAGGTACGCAACATGCAAAATGTTATACAAAAATCGCCACACATTCAACGTCGGAAGCTAAAGCAGAAACCACTGTTAACCACTCTTCACAAAAAGTACCGTTACACTTGGCGAAGGGAAAAGGGTGGGGCCAATGAAAATTATTTTTTTCTAAATTTAAACTAAAAATTATTAAATCAATCGAATCGAATTGATCCGGCCACTAGCACTTTTGATGCACCACCCGTTGCCTCGATCAGTTTCATGAAAGGTATCAATCTTATCTCCGTATATCCTCGTTTGTAGTTTCAGCTTTTGTCGCTTGATTCGATAGTTAAGTCTCTCTACGTTTTTTTTTTGGGGGGGTGTTCTAACCTGCACTAGCGCACTTGCACGCTTAAGGTGAATAATCTTTTCAACACAACCGGAACATGTAAACCGATGAAGAAAATTGCATTGAGTAGAAAAAACAAATGCTAGATGTGTTGCCGTGTATTTAAAATGTATAATTCCAGGCTAAGTCTTCAATCATCAGCAACTCTTGGATGTTTGCGGTTTAACCCCTAGTTGCTAATGATTAAAAAATTCATATAGATGAGTAAAAATTTGAAATATACATCACTACCCTTCCCAACAATGTTTTGCGAACAGGTCAGCAGTGATGGCCTTTCCAATGTTTTGGTAAACAAATTTATAAGGTCGTCTCCGCCAGAATGAGCGGCTCGAGGATTGAGAATTTGATGTGTGTAAAGGCAGTGAAACTGTTGGATCTGTGCACTCTATAACGGTTCAGCATTGACTAAAGGAAATGGAGGTCTAAATTTTAGGTTCACCCCCATTTATGAGGAGACGACCTTATAAATTTGTTTACCAAAACATTGGAAAGGCCATCACTGCTGACCTGTTCGCAAAACATTGTTGGGAAGGGTAGTGATGTATATTTCAAATTTTTACTCATCTATATGAATTTTTTAATCATTAGCAACTAGGGGTTAAACCGCAAACATCCAAGAGTTGCTGATGATTGAAGACTTAGCCTGGAATTATACATTTTAAATACACGGCAACACATCTAGCATTTGTTTTTTCTACTCAATGCAATTTTCTTCATCGGTTTACATGTTCCGGTTGTGTTGAAAAGATTATTCACCTTAAGCGTGCAAGTGCGCTAGTGCAGGTTAGAACACCCCCCCAAAAAAAAACGTAGAGAGACTTAACTATCGAATCAAGCGACAAAAGCTGAAACTACAAACGAGGATATACGGAGATAAGATTGATACCTTTCATGAAACTGATCGAGGCAACGGGTGGTGCATCAAAAGTGCTAGTGGCCGGATCAATTCGATTCGATTGATTTAATAATTTTTAGTTTAAATTTAGAAAAAAATAATTTTCATTGGCCCCACCCTTTTTCCCTTCGCCAAGTGTAACGGTACTTTTTGTGAAGAGTGGTTAACAGTGGTTTCTGCTTTAGCTTCCGACGTTGAATGTGTGGCGATTTTTGTATAACATTTTGCATGTTGCGTACCTTGGTTTTAACCTCTGCTCGTCTACCGATTTCCCTTGCGGTGGGAGTAGAATTGAAAGCTTCTACCACTTCTACCTGGAGGCCCCACTCTTATTTGGGGGCCATAAGTATCGTCGGTAACGACGAATTTCTCTTAATTCCGTCTGTTTTCTCCCGGCCCGGTTCGTCATCAGCGTTAGCAATTTTTGACCCTTAGTAGGTTACCTCGGCCTCGACACCTGTCGATTCGCATTTGATCTTTCAATTCGTGAATGCGAAATTTTTTTGTTGTGGGTCTTGTACTGGGGAAAAGAACCCGCCTCACGACACCGCAATGCTAGTCTGCCAGCGCATTCACGCGTCCTCCGACAAGGCCAATCTCGGAGAAACCCACCATCCTCTCTCGCCGAGGCAGTAGACCATCGCTGCAGTCCTGAACGGACATTTATATACACCTACCTCACTATAATATAGGAAATTTTTAAAAGTTACTTGTAAAGAAGATCCCAGAGAACATTAATCGACAATGTCTTGAGCGACTGAGCATCTATGAAATCAGGAGCCCTCCCGGGATAAATACTTGGCCCAACTTTGTGCCTGCTATACACAAATAATTTAAATACATGTAGACTAACTGGATATCATACATTAAATTCTGACAACACCGTATTAATTTACTCGGGACGGGACAAAACTGCCATTGAAAACATCAGCGAGGATCCGGAAAATCCCACGAGTGGTTAATCGAAAGGTAACTAGCATTGAACACTTTTAGGCAAAAGAATAAAGAAGAGATAGATGCCGAGCTAAATATTAACGACGTAACATTGCAAAGAGTGTAAGAAATGAAATACATACATACATATATGCAATTAGCTCCAATAATAGGCTTATTAAGAAGATACGAGGATTTTCCAACTCACATGAAAAACGACGAAATTACATTATGGAGTAGTCATTTGGAGTCAACAGGTATAGCAACATCTGAATATTTTTTTATTAAATAAGTCCATTCCCTATCACTCTTCATCGCCGCACAATGTTCGTGCGATCTGCACTTCACAACTCGTCGATTCCTATGTTAAAACATCGATATAAGGGGGCACACATGCTGTGAGGTACTCCTTTTTTGCTTTTCTATTGTAGTTCAAATCGTGGACGGGTCAGAGATAAAAAAAAAAATATTATAATACGACGCAGTAAAATAACTTGTGGGCATCACACAATGCAATACAAGCGTTGTCACAGTATATAACTTTATTTAACTTAATAACTAAGAATAATCACGAATCGGCATGTACACGGTCGGAATTGTGTGTTGCTTGCATCGAATGGCACCATCAGACTCCTGCGTTGTTGTCTAATTCTCTTTTGAGCATTGCATCATCTCTGGCGGTGAGTCCATAACATCGAAACCATGTAGCGGCGAGCTGCTGCGTCCCCACAAACTCTTGAGTTTATAAAAACTAGCTGTGCTTAAGTATCTCGACGATAGGGTCTAAATGCCCTAAGATACTGCATTGTCAATCCTCAGGACATCATTAATTTGAATTTGTTAGATGTTCCTTAAGCATTTTTTTTTCCTGCTTGAGGAACATTTAAGTTATGCTATGGACGATCCGGAGGTCTCAAGATTATAAGACTGCGGAAGCTGCAATGGACTGGACACATGAATCGTATGGACGAACAACGGATACCCAAGAAGGTCTTCGTTGGGAGAACTCAAGGCCGGAGGCCAGTGGGGAAACCGAGGAAACGCTGGTCTGACTCGGTCGACGAAGACAGTTCATCGCTGCTCGGATTCCGGAATTGGAAGACGCGGTCAATGGACCGAGAGTTGGAGGCGCTGTCTGCAGGAAGCGAAGGCCCGAGAGTGGCTGTAGTGCTAAGAAGATGTTCTTTGTCTTTTCTTAAAAACCAAAAATGAGTTCGCTTTTTTCACTGTCTCTGGAAGATTGCTATATATACGCAGAGCATCATTCGTTGCATTGTTCTTCAGAGGATCAGTTCTAGCGTAAGGTATTACAAAGTTGCTCAATTTTCTCGGGATATATTTGTGATACTTTTATATAAGGGATATTGTTCCGATTCATTTGGTTTTAGACATTTGAAGATAAACTTAGCTTTCTTCATAGTAATGATTTGACTGGAGGTGAATGTATTGGTCTGTTGATACACTAGGCTTGTTGCGAATTGGAAGATTTAGAATAGTTTGACTCTAAATGACTACCGAATAATGTAGCTTTGTTAGTACAAATGCATTTAATACAAGCTTCTTTATATGCATTGGAAAATCTTCATATCTTCTCAACATTCCTATTATTGGTGCTAGTTGTCTGCTCAAATTATTTATGTGTGGTAACCATGTCAAACGATGATCTTTGGTAAAATCGAGATATTTAATTTGAAGCAATGCTATTTTTCGCCGCTAGTTTTTAGGTCAACTTCTATGTCTTCCTTATTCTTTTGTTTAAAAACAATATATTTTGTCTTTGTATTATTCAATGCTAGCTTGTTTTCGATAAGCCATGAAAGATATTTTTCTAGACCTTCGTTGACGATAATTTCCATGGTAACGTTACCATGTCCCGAATAAAGAAGTAAAGTATCACAAGTGTACACATTTTTGTGAAGAGTGAGCTGTAATGTTTATTAATTATGAAAATTTGGTCCCTTACAATTAAATATAAAACATTACTTCGGGCATCTGTGCACCTCGGGCTGCTTTACAGACTGAAACGATTGTAATTTTCGATATTTTACCACATTTCCGGCGTTATTAGGCGTATGTTAGCTCGAATATTGTTTTTTAATGCTTCAGTAGTCTGGGGAGCATCAGCGTAAACACGATCCTTCAGAAATCCCCAAAGGAAGAAGTCACAAGGAGTCAAATCACACGATCTCGCCGGCCAATTTATGGGTCCATTTCGTGAAATTATTCGATTTCCAAACTTGGTCTTCAATAAGTCAATAGTCTGTAAAGCAGCACTAGGTGCATACATGCCCGATGTAATGTTTCATATTTAATTGTAAGGGACCAGATTTTAATAATAAATAAACATTACAACTCAATCTTCACAAAAACAATGTCTTTTTTTCGACAAAAATGTGCACTTGTTATGAATCACCCTTTATTAGTATATAGCAAAAACAAGGTTAGACCAAGTATGGAGCTTTGGGGAACACCCGAGTTCATTGGTGCTAGATTGCTCAAGACATTGTTAACTGATGTTCTTTGGAATTTTCCTTCCAAATAACTTTTTAAAAGTTTTTCGGTTTGCATTGAATAGTCGTATGCTAAGTTTTTGAAATTACAGGTCATGACTAACCGTATCAAAAGCCTTTTCCAGGTTCACAAAAATTGCAATAATATAATCTCCTTTATCAAAACTTTCATTGATATAACGTCAGACAGAAAGTAACGCATCGAAAGTACTCTTGTTCTTTTGAAAGCCAAACTGCTTCGGATTTATGGTAGGATTAAGAAAGATTTCAAACGATTATATACAAGTTTTTCGAATATTTTACCAAAGGCTGTTAAAAGTGCAATCGGGCGGTAATTTTCCGGTCTAGATAATCTCCTTTGGAATTGGAATTATATTTGCCAGTTTCTCCTCGTCCGGAAATGCTCCATTTCTAATATGCGCGTTTATACTCGTAAAATTTCCCAATAGTTCAGCTATCTCCTCTTTGACTAGAATATTTTAATGTGTTTCATGGATTGTATTGAATACTTCTCTTTTATTCGTTTGATGAATATGGAAGATGGACTTAGGTGGGCTATTTTTGATATTGAAGTTGCTAGTTGGCTTGTCACCAAGCTCTTTGGTAATTTTTTCACCAATTTTATTATATGCAGATTGTACGAACCTTGTGCGACGAAGAAATAGTGATGGGAGTGTAGGGAACGGAGTTACTTAAGAAAACATTTAAAAACGAAAGCGTTGACCCAATTCAATCCGTAATTCGCTACAAATGATGCTCAGCGTATAACAATCTTACAGAGACGGTAAAGGAAGCATATTCGCTGTTTGTATTTAAGAAAAGACTTAGGGATCATCTAATGAATACTGATTGAAGTTTAATCCTGAAGATAACGAACACAGCATCTTGGGGTCTTTTTTGACCCTATCATCGAGATACTTGGAGACAGTTACTCAGAGCATTTTTAATGTGTCGTATTATATGAAATTTTTTTTTATCTCTGAGAGTTGGTTACGAATTGTACTAGATAAGCACGAAGGGTTAATGCACTCTATTTTATCTGCCCCTTCCCTTATACCTTGTTTTTAACTTTGAGAGGGACACCTGACAAAGCGACGAAATGTGAATACAGATGTGCGATGAAGTAAGTGTGATGCAGAGAGTGAAAGGAAATTGAAGTACTTAAAAAAACAAATTAGCATGCTGAATATTTTCCAAGTAATGATTGGGAATGGTAGGTTGATCTCTACCAAACATTTCTTGTCGTCGCCACACAGGAAAACTTCTTATACTTCTTTTTCCTGCTAATATTATTAAGTCCTAAATATAATCTTATCTCCTTTCGAGGTATGAAAAATTATAACGTCCAAACCTAGTATAATATACCATTATCCAAAGTCCGAGATGCACAGTGTTACTTGCAAATTTGGATTGTACAAATTAAGGTTACAAATGCTTCACTTTGTTTTTAATTTCAGCATTAAAAACTGACAAGAAGACAATAGGGTAATGACAAGTGGATTTTATTATATTATAAGATTTAGATAACATCAGGTGTAACTTAATGAGATCTTTTTAACACAGACTTTTGCAACGCATTTCAGAACATTTTAAGGTTAAAAATTCTCACATTTTCAGCGAGAAAATAGCTATTTCATATTAATTACAGCACTTACCTGGGAAAGTGATACAACTGAGTTGTCATCATTGACGGCTTCCTCGACAATAAGACGGTTTGGACGATCTTTTTTCTTAAGAATGGCGGTTGCCAAATCATCGGGACTGAAAGTAGAAATAAAGGTTTTTTAGTTCATAAAAGCTACATCAGTTATAATTTATCAATTTTTCCGCACCCATGTTGCTCTGTATTAAGGTTCTGACTTTTGAAGGCCATGTTATAAGAAAGGAAAATTTGGTTATTTCAAGAGGAAGGGATACCACGACGATGAATTGTCAATTATAGGAAATTAATAAAACGCTTACTACAATTTGCCATTTTGATACTTCAAAAATATGCCAAGTATTTAATGAACAACGGAAAACAGAATCGTTAAGATATTGAACCCAAATAACTAGCTGCACCCTTCCCGCTTGTGTTTATGAGTATTGGCAGCGAGTGGTTCGATGACTTACTCCATCGTGATTCTTGCGCTATTCGGCTTCTGTTCCGCTACACAAAGACGGCAAACAGTTTATGCAGAAAATATCTTATTCATATGAAACAGTCCCAAAAGTTATTTCATCATTTAGATCTGATAACTTCTCGAAAATTTTACGGGTTAATCATCACAAAATATGTTGTTCCCATTAGAAATTTCTTTAACATGACAAGCAAAATTGAACCTGGCATATGAGTGTCGGCTTTCCGAAAACAGACATAGCAACGAAAATATGGTCAATCCCTGGTTAATACTTCGATATAAACTTACTTCTTAGGATCAGCCATTATTTGGAAATTGAATGGGGAAAGAGCAGAAACTCTTTTACTTAGAATTTGTTAAACGAACAACGAAATACAAGACCACCGATTATTTCACAGCCACCACTCAATCTTCACTTTGCAAATATGAACAATGGGCTGCCATAGTGAAGTACACGTTGACCAATGACTGGTCGAAACCGAGTGAGAAAGTCGAGCCAATTGGGATCAAATAAGAAAGTTGCATATCCAATTGGTATGGATAGTTGATTATAATTTTTAAATGGTAAATTAACTAGTTTCATTATTCCATTACATTTATTTCTTAGGATTTAATTTATTTTTTCAACTGAAATTAACAATAGGTTGATGTAACCACTAATCAAATAGTTCAACCTTAAATGATAAGTAAGGACGGTGGTGAGTTCCATTTGAAATTGCTTATTTAATGGTTTTTAAGACAGATGTTAAAATTCTATACGCTTGTTGAAAATTTTATTCGATATATAAAATGTTTCCAACCATTTAACTCTAAAGCGATTGATTAGAAATCGGATTGCTAAATCTAATAATTTAAAAGCATTTTCGGCGTGTGTTATTTAACTGAAATATTGTTATCTTTGAATCCATTTTATAAACCCATATTTGTGTTTTATTTATGTCTTTCAAAATATTTCATAGCAAATTCTATAAGAATTGTTCTTAATTACTTTGATTTAATAATTTCAAGTTCGCTTTTTCATTATTTTTGAAGCTCGTGAACTCATTTCTTGTAAACAAACTGTAAACAAATGAATGAATAATGGCTCATGCTAATAGTTTTTGTATTCTGAATTCATATTCCTAGTGTACAACAATCCCTTAAAATATTTTAAATATAACTTTAAAGATACTCGTAAAGCTATACTCAAAAAAAGGATAAAACGATTTTCGTTAGTAGATTAAAAGCCACAATCTGTAGTAATCGAACAGTTCCTGCACGCGAACTACAAAAGAAACTTCCAAAAAAATGCATAAAAATTGTACAGGGGCATGCTAATGAAAAAGTATGTCACTGAGAAACAAAAAACGAAATGAATGTTGTCGAACGGAAAAAGTCAGCTCTTAATGGAAATTAAAAATAAATTGGCAACGAAATCACTTTTTTTTTTCCTCTACCTAACCTTCGTTAGGTGTGTATTGGCTATGGCTAATTAGCACAAGCCACCGATGTATCGATTAGTGTCCTCTAGGGACTTATGGTAATATAGTGCTTTTTCTAGTTTTTCTTTATTGGTTTTGTGATTTTACTGTATTAGTGTGTTAGTATCCGTTTGGAATGGTTAATAGATTTTTGGTTTGAGTGTTTTTCTTGGGAGGTTAAAAGTTAGTTTTTGGGATTTGAGAGGACTATTCGCGTGAAGTTAAAGTTCTAAATTTGCTTCTTCAAGAAAGTCGATTAATTGAGTTAGTGCTTTCTCGTTGTTTTTATTGAAAAATTTTGCTATTGGATAGTTATTTTGAAAGATATCATACTTGTTCCTTAGAGTTTCAAAGTGATCACAGTTTAGAATTCTATGTTCCAGATCGTCTGTTATGTCGCACCATTTGCATCCTTGGGATGGAACTATTTTAGCTTTTTTTAATCTTTTGTGATTGTAGGCTCTGTTGAGTAGAATTCTGTTAATTTGTTTTTGCGTGTTGCTGCTTGGAGTGAAATCATGGAACCATGGTTTGGTTCTGTAAATAAGGTCCGTTTGTAGCCAAGGGCTGTACGCTAGGTTTATGATGTTTTTTCGGTAGTATTCATGCCATTCTATGTTGATGGAGTCATTAATCATTTTGATAGAGTCGTCCCATTCCAGAAATGAGTCGACTTCTTCTCCTTCTATAGTGGCCAATTTAGCTGCTTTGTCAACCAATTCAAAGCTGTGGAACTTTTCCCCTTTCGGTATCCAGTATAATAATAGTAGTGTGTTGGGTCTATTGTTGATTGTTTTTCTGATTTTTTCTGTAATGAGTTTGTGGTTTGTGTTGTTTATGATCTCGTTTATTGTATTTTTGGCGTCGGTGAAAATGGCAATGGTGTTGGTGGGTTCTTCCTCCACGTTGTTAATTGCTTCCTGGACTGCTTTTAGTTCTGCATTTGCTGCTGTAGAGTCTGTGTTCAGGCAGTATTTTAGTGTCTTTTTGGAGTTATAGCAGTGTATGGCAATACCAGTGCCTGGTCTGTTTTTTGCCGCATCCGTGAAATATATCTTAGCTTGGTTATCCGTTAAGTTTTGTAGTACTGCTTCAATCGACTCGTTGAAATTTTCGTAGTTTATTTTCTTGAAGTTGTTGGGGATGTTGTGCATGAAACTATTGGTTTGAAATTTTATGTTGTGTGGGTTTGGTAGTGCAGAACCCAGACAGGTGTTGTTGTAGATGTCGATATGTTTTTTGTAAACTGTGGTATAGTTCGAGTTTTTTTGGTTTTCCGATATCATTTCTTTGAAATCTTGGCGGTAAAGGTTTTTTCTTATTTCTTTAGCGAGGAGTTGTTCAGCTCTTAGTCTAGCTGGTAATTCTTTAGCTAGAGGGTTGAGGGTACCCCAAGACATCGTTTTATGGCTTTGGCTTTCAGGCTGTCTATTTTGTTTAGAAAATAATTTGGCGCATGAACAATATTTGTTAGATTGCTTTCTATTACCGGTCTTATTAGCGACTTAAAGGTGTTTAGAGCCTTTTTAGGGGTAAGTCCATGTTTGGGGGAGCTGATTTTGAACGCTATGTTAATTGTTTTGTTTGCTTTACTTAGGGATTTATTATAGAATTCGTTGAAGTGATTCTGGTTGTTAAAATTTCTGCCTAGGAAAGTGAAATTTTTTACCCAATCTAGTTGTTTGTTTCCATATTTTATTTTGTTAGGATGGTTTTTGTTTGTATAGAATTCTATGGCTTGCGATTTTTCCAAGTTCAATGGGAGGTTTAGCCTATTGCATAGTTCTGTGAACTTGTTGAATTTTGTTTGTAGATTATTGAGATTTTTGGGTCTGTTTTTTCCTTTGCTTATGATAAGAAAGTCGTCCGCAAATTGAATGAGTGTAGTTTGACTGTCAGTGATTCTGTAGAGGCTAGTTGTGTAGAGATTAAAGAGGAGCGGGCTTAGTACGTCCCCCTGCGGAAGTCCATTGTTAATTTCGGTCGAATCCTTGCCTAAATGTAATTTCCTGTACATTAGGAAGTTTAAGATCCACGATATGTAATCCTTCTTGATGTTGCAGTTGGACATGATTTTGAAGAGTTCTGCAATATTTACTCTCTCGTACGCACTAGAAATATCACAATTTATAATCATTATGTTTTTTGCTTTCTTATCCTTGTTGAGTAGGTGTATTACAGTGTTTATACATGAGATTGCCGACTTTCCTTTTCTATAAGCAAAACAGAAATTGCTTAAATTGTTTTGGTACTCAATGTCACTAGCAATCCTATTTTTTATTAGGCAGTTGATTATTTTCAGCGGGATACTTAAGAGAGAGATCGGTCTATAGCTTTCTATTTTGTGCAGTGGTTTGTTTTTCTTAGGGATTGGTACGATTTTGATGTCTCTTAGCTCATTATGTATGTTGTTATTTTTGAAGCTATCGTTAATAGAGTTAAGCAGTGCTGATTTATTGTAGTGGGTTAGGGAGTTTATAATATTGTAATCGATTTTATCCAGACCCGGGGATGATCTTTTTTTGCGTTTGATTAGTACTTTGAGCAGTTCGTGTATTACGAAATCACATAAATGAGACAAAATCTGATGTTTCTGACAGTTCGTAAGATTCGCTGACGGGGTAGAAGAAGAGATCACATTTTCATAATTTTAACAAATATAAGCTATGACTTTAAGCAAGCATACGATAGTACTGATTGTAACGTTCTGTACCAAATAATGCTTTGCTTTGGTATCTCAGCCAAATTAGCTGGTCTTACCAAACTGACAATGACGTCGATAACCTTCCGAGTCCGTATCAATAACCAACTCACTGACGCTTTTGTTACGAATATTGGACTAAAGCAGAGAGATGGGCTGGCCGCATTGGTATTCAATTTGGCTCTGGAGTTCGTCATCAGCAAGCTACCTGTCGTTACAAGAGGAACGTTATTATACAAGTCGAGCCAAGTGGTAGCTTATGCGGGTGACATTAATATTTTTTTTGGTGGTTAACATCCGCCAAAGAACTTTTCCTGGAGCTTGACAGCGAAGGAAAACTAGTAGGGCTACAAATCAATGAGAATAAACCATAGCTTGTAATGCAGTTCAGGAAAAATACCTCGAATACACAGAATATCACAATTGGCGAATACAGTATTTAGATGACAAAATAACGAGAACTGCTAATGAAAGAGACGAAATACGCCGAAGTGCACTAAATTGTGGAACTTTGGTGTTAAATTTTCGTTAAACAAAGATTTATATAATTCATTATGAGTTCGTTCTAAGTGTTCCAGATCATTTAAAACATTGTCGCAAAAGGAGGGCAACAAAATTTGGTCAATTAATTTCACTAAAATGACTTGGAATTTGTAAACAGGATCATCTACGGGTATTAAATCTCCAATTAGCAAAGTTATAAAATGAATAAATGTTTTCATCTCCTAAGCATTCATCTTAAATGTATGATTACGAATATGCTGCTTTTGGAGTGGAGGGCTAATGTTTTTAATTTCCGTATCGCCATAAGAAAGGGAAAAATATTTTTTAACACAAATAAAATCGTTCAATATTTTTGCTAAATCTTATTTGCATATTCCCTGGAAAACATCAGGCATTACATCACATGCTACATTTTCTGTAACATGGAAGTTTCTCAAGCAATTGAATATTGAAAATTCCTTCACACCTGTCACTTTCGGATCCTTCCTAAGTGTATCCGTATTATAGTTTATTTTGTCACAAAGAAAACTAAAATGTTCATTGCAAAAGTCAAAGTCAAAATCAAAAGCGCTTTATTCAATACTAATCGGTATAAATTTTCAAAGAATATAAAGCAAATTCCAAACAATAAACATACATAATCTTTATGGCCCAAATGGCTCTCTAAATTTATACGTTATCATTAAACATATTTTTTCAAAAAAACTCTAGCAAATTCAATTAATTAAGATTATTACATATTTTGAAAATCAATTGGAAAAAGGAGAAAAAACCAACCAACACTATCCTAAAATTATTTATAATTTAAACACAACAGTGAACTTTGATCCTACACCTAATATGCTTTAACTGTATTCTAATAAAATTCAATCAAGCAACTTTATCTTATACTAAAAAATTCTATAACAATGTTCCTAACCTAAGAGTTTAACCTTATCTCTAACCTAATATAATAAACATAACATATACCTAACCTATGCCTAATTTTTAACAAATAAACATCAATACTAAATGTAGCAATAATGAGCTGAAACTAAAAAACTAAATAACGAAAAACACAAAAACTGGTAATAAACATGAATAATTTAGACATTGTCATTCAGCCACTAATACCTAGATTGCTCCGTCCCAGCTCGATCAGCCACAACGAATCTAGCAAATGAGTATCTCCATTGGAATTGTTAAGTCTCGTGAACTCAAATTCGGAGGATATTTTATCTTCTTATCGGTGGCATGTCTATATATTTGTTATATAATTGGGACACCTTCAGAGTCAAAAACATATCGATTTTGTCCAAATACACGAATGCTTATGGAGGAACGAAACCAGTATCGAGACAAGTCTCAATATACTTGTCTGTAGGATGGAACGGCTGTGAGTAAATCCAGGGGTTTTTGCTCACAGTTACAGATCTTGCGATATGATTCAATATGAAGATATCGACTCTAATAACTTTAGCAGCTTGATAGCTTCTTTTGTTCGGTATATAATGTGTCCAATCCATCTCAGGCTTTCTATATGAACCAATACATGCACGAAGATACTTCATTTCGATAACTCTTAATCTTTCCACAGTACTAGCACTCTAGTTATACCAGATCTGACATCCACCAATGATCGCGTTGGCGAGACGTTAAAATCAAAGCCGTAAAATAGCTTGCGAATGAATATTAAGATGAGCAGAGGCACTGTAACTATTCCTTGCTGTAGACCATTCAAGATACTGAAGTCACGCATTGTCGTCAGATTTCCATCAGTTACAACAAATTTTTTTCCCGTACAATATGTTGCACATCATGGCGACCAGATGTTTGGGGAGCCTGTGCTGAAGGAGTTCAAAAATTAGTCCATCCAACCACACTGTATTGAAGGCTTTCTCCATATCAATGACACACACTCCAACACATTCTATATTGTTTAGTTTTAAACAGATGTCTGAGGTTACTTTCGTTATCGCATGGATGGCGTGAATGCGCTGGTAGGTTAGCGTTGTGGTGTCGTGGGACGGGGTCTTTTCCCCAGGACAAGGACCCACTACAAAAAAAATTTCGCATCCACGAATTTCAAGGTTCAAATGAATATCGACCGAAGTTGAGTCTGAGGTAACCTACTAAGGTTGGAAATTGCTTAAAGCCAGTAACAAACTGGGCCGGGAGAAAATAGACGGACTTGAGTGGACTTTGTCTTTACTGACGATAATTATGGGCTCCAAATAAGAATGGGGCATCCAGGTGGAACTATTAGAGAAATAAAGTTATAATAATTTCAACTTCACTTAGAAACAAGTTAACACGAAACAATATAATACATTGCCACATATTTTCTTTTCTTATAATTTAGTCTTAAAATTTTTTACGTAAACTCTTTTTGGTGGTGTTTTCATTTTATTTTCTTCTTCCATTTGAAATGTTAAAAAGTTTATATGTTCCGTTAAGCAAAATTTAAACGAAAATAAAATAGAGAAGAACAATAAAGAGGTGGAGAGTGTGTAAAGGATGTTGGAAGTGTAATCGATAAATGACATGTATTGTCTGACATCAATATCTTGTATAAAAATTAAGAACAATCAACAGTAAGATAAAATAAACAAGTGAAACTAGCAGAAGCACTCAAATCTAATCAGACGAGTAGCCTTACATCACAATTTACGTTGTTCCTTTTTTTCTCTATTGATCTAAATGCGAAAAACTATTTTTTTATAATGTAAAAACCACCGCTTTGTTTCATTCTAATTTCAACTTTAATTTCTTCCCTTCCTGGCTGGGCGCCCGCTGATGATGTGGATGATGCCTGAAAAGTTATTCCAAAATTCCATTTTGATGTACGTTACGAATGCTTGCACAAAATTATTACGCTTGACACTTAATCGACATTATTAATAAAGCCGGCAATGCTGTCCAGTGGTATTGTGATTCCTGCAGGAGACTTTCAATTTCTGTCTACGTTTATCGCCGGCGTCTTGCTCATCAGACAATTAAAGTACTCTCAGAAGAACTGAGCTGCTTGCAAACTAAGTGTTCAAGCGGGTTTTCGGATATCAATTCTTTGATACGGTCTACTGAAGCATTCTCTTCCGAGAAATCTAAGCTTCCTCTCTCTTGCAATCAGCCTCCATCGGTGGTGGGATCTGAGACTTCATCCTCTACAACAGAGAGCCTGAGTAAGCCATTATCTTCATCAACATCGTCATCAAACAACGAAAATATTTCGTCAAGAGGTGTGAATCTGCCCATCACGTCAGGGTATCTACCGCAGATCATACCCTCATCGTCATCAAGTAACGCAACGCTAATGGTTAGCGGTGTTGCAGATGCTTTGCCTACTTCTCAGCCTTCTTCGTCTATCACTACAAGAAGTATGGCGCAGAGATCTTCATCTCATCGGGGAGGCATTCCAAAAAATTTCGAAATGCGGCATGTTCGAGGAATTGCCATCCCTCCAAGTTGTAGCTCTACCGAAACAAATCTTCATATCAAGGCTTGCGTATAGCACATCCACCGAAGACATTTTGGATTATGTAAAAAAGGAATTTGCCTCATCTCTGAAAATAATTAGCTGCCAAAAGCTGACGAAGGACAACTTGATCAACAGAGTTATAGCTTCTTTCAAACTGACTGTTCCGGCATCGTGTGACTACATTTTGAACCCTGATTGCTGGCCGCCTGGAGTGCTTGTTAAACCTTTCATAACTGCAAGGAAAAAAAATTTTCGCTCTCCACCGACCTCCCTACCAAAGCTGTAACATCCGTTCTTTCTAAAAACCTTCAGAATAATCAATTTTCTAACAGT
This sequence comes from Odontomyia ornata, assembly GCA_963969285.1. Classification (NCBI taxonomy): domain Eukaryota; kingdom Metazoa; phylum Arthropoda; class Insecta; order Diptera; family Stratiomyidae; genus Odontomyia; species Odontomyia ornata. The sequence goes on along the minus strand of OZ017738.1, from coordinate 454,187,422 downwards.
AAATTTTCTATTTATTATCAAAATGTTCGGAGATTAAGATCCAAGCTGAAAGGTCTAGCTTTATCCTATTCTCTCTCTAACGATGATATAATCTGTCTTTCTGAATCCTGGTTGACTGATAATATATTTGATTCTGAAATTTTTCCTAATCACACAATTGTTAGGCGTGATCGTGATAGGTCAATCATCAACAAGTTAGACGGAGGAGGTTATCAATTTTCTAACAGTAAATTTTCTATTTATTATCAAAATTTTCGGGGTTTAAGATCCAAGCTGAAGGATCTAACTTTATCCTATTCTCTCTCTAACAATGTCTTTCTGAATCCTGGTTAACTGATAATATATTTGACTCTGAAATTTTTCCTAATCACACAATTGTTAGGCGTGATCGTGATAGGTCAATCTCCAACAAGTTAGACGAAGGATGTGTCCTAGTCGCCTATAAGAATACCTTTACTGGCTTCCCTCTAACAAATTTACTTTTCACTGCTCCTGTAAAATGTGTTGGGGCTAAAATAGTCATTTCGTTTTCCCTGTCTCTTCTTGTCTTTTGCACTTATATACCTTGTAAGTATCCTTTTACGGTCTACAATACTTTCTTCACCGAAATATCTAGTATTTTCTTATCGCGCTTTTCAAATCGGCACCTTATTTTATGTGGAGATTTTAACCTTCCTAAACTCTCATGAAATGACAATCAGGTTAATTCTGACTCATCTCAAATTTGGTCTTTAATTTCTTCTTTTATGTCCATGTGTTCCCTGGCTCAATTTAATAATTTTCTTAACGTTAATAATCATATTGTTGACTTATTCTTTTGTACTATCTTTGTTATGCTCACCTCCAGTTCTTTTTGTTTATCTCTCTCCTGATCCCCATCATCCCCCCTTACGCTTTGAAATTTCCTATACTGCTTCTTCCCGTTTTCGCAGGAAAGAGCGTCAGCGCACTTTTATAAAACTAATTATGAGCAACTTTCCGAAACAATTCGCTCTTTTGGTTGGTCCTCCTTCTTTTGCGGTCTTGACTCGGATACTTGTTGTAACAATTTCTATGATTTCTTAAACGCTGCTTTTTCTAACACAACTCCACTTGTCAGTATAAGAAACTCTTCTGACTGTCCCTGGTTAACTCTCGATGTGAGGCGAGCCTTGCAAGCTAAAGATCGAGCTCGTCAATGTTTTTCATGTGATGCATATCGCTAAAACTTCTTATTTTCATAGTATTGAAGGCTCTTTAAACTCAAATCATTCAAAGCCATTTTGGAAATACTATATATACGCTCTCTTAAATCTTCTTCCAGTTTCCCATCTTCGCTCCATTTGAACGGCTGCTTAGCAACTTCACCTCTCAAGATTTGTGAACATTTTAGAACTCAGTTTTCTTCTACTTTTAATGTTACTCCCAGCAATAGCCCTTCGTTCCCAATCGTACACACGCCACCTTGATTCCCTTTTAACCTGCTATCCAGAAGATGTTATGAAGCTTATTTTAGAACTTGATGACTCTGTTAGTTCAGGTCCCGATGGTATTCCTAATCATTTTGTGAAATCATTAGCTACTTCTATTTGTATCCCCCTTTCCTTTCTAGCTTATCTTCTGGCTCCTTTCCTTCGTGTTGAAAAAGATCCTATGTTACTCCTATTCTTAAAAAAGGTAGTACCTCAGACGTTGCCAAGTATCTGCCTATCTCCTTATTACCCTGTTTCTCGAAACTACTGGAGAGAATCGTGTACTTGCATCTTTCTTCAGTTATTCATGAGTTGTTCGTTCCTGAACAACATGGTCTTATCAAAGGGCGATCGACTTTAACGAATTTGTTAGAATTCATGACCGTTACTTCAAAAGCCATGGAGGACCGTTTACACGTCGAAACCCTGTATTTGGATTTCTCTAAAGCCTTCGACTTAGTAAATCACAATATTTTGTTTAGCAAACTTAAATTTCTTAACGTTCCTGATTATTTGCTCCACTGGTTATCCTTTTACTTATCCAATCGTGTCAGTCGGGTATATTTTCAAGGCTGTCTTTCTACTCCCTTCCATCCGTCTTCTGGTGTTCCTCAAAAATGCATTCTGGGCCCACTATTGTTCACTCTGTTTATAAATGAATTACCATCCGTTGTCATCAACTCCTCCTGCCTTCTTTATGCAGATGACGTCAAAGTTATCAAAGTAATGTCGTCAATCGATGACTGTGCTTTGCTAAAAGATGATTTGAATACCATTTTATCTTGGAGTTCTTATAACTAACTTACACTAAATGTTTCTAAGTGCATCCATCTTTCATTTTCTAATAACCCTTGTCCTATTAGCTTAAATAATTCGTGCCTATGTACGGTGACGCATTTCAGGGACTTCTAAAGCCTCTCGCATTTCTTGCTTGATCTTAAGAAATTCCTATATTTTTTCCGATCCCTTGTCGTGTGTTAAATTATATTCTAGTTTGGTTCATCCCATCTTTGAATACTCTTCGTCAGTTTGGTCGCCTTATTTGAAGTGTTTGAAGTTCACGCTAGAAGCTGTACAAAAAAGATTTACCAGGATCATCTTCTTGAAATTCCAGATTTCCTACATTTTTTAAGAATCTTAGCTATCCTCAATATTCCTTCGCTGGAAATGCGTCGACTCGGTGTATTTTCACTCACCCATGCTCAGATTACCTCGTAACCATGATAACCTTCAGCTTGGGCCCTTCCCCCTCTCGTATTTAGTTTATAAAAGATTTGTCAACTGTTTTCTTCTCAGCTCTTAGTAATTTTTCATACTTATTTTCTCTTATTTTATGCATTTTTTATTACTTTTATCTTGCTTTTTGCATGCTGTGCTATTATTTAATTCATTTTGCTGTACTATTATTTTATCTATTTTGTTATTGGAATTTTTTTCTGTTAAATAGAAATGAATAAATAAATAGGGGGGAGGAAAATCCCAAATTACACTTTTGCACTGTATACAAATCAACTTCCTTAATCATACATGATGTCGAGACAAGCTACTTTGGGTCAACTAAATCAACAAGTGGTTCCGTTTAGGGTTTTGATATGGAGCTCCTAGCTTCGATATCCGTTGTATCTTTTGGGGAGGTCCGACACGGTATAGTGACAAGTTCCACTTCAATCTAGCAAAGACTGCAACAATTGAAAGGCTAAAGCTTTTTGTTCGGAGTCGGTGCCGCGCGACGAAGGCGAGTCCAACAATTATATTATAAATTTATTAAATTAAGCAGTCGCGAGATTATCACGTAGGCACACTCGCTCCACACTCCGCTATGCACAGTTCAGCCAGCAAGCTTGTGAACACTAATTGCGCTAAAAGTCCAAGTCAGCGACCGGGCTCATTTATTCCTGTTATCTACGAATACGCTCAGCAACTCGAAATGCCGTGCTAAATGCTTGCGGACTCGCTACTTCAACCGAAGATAATTTTTCGCTTTTCACTAGCCTGCTGCGTGCGAGCTTTGTCGGTTTTCCGTTTTCCCCAACGCTGTGACTTGCTGGGTCGGCTGATTGAAAATTGAGAGTGGTTGCAGCAATTGCAGCAAATTTGAGGACTTCAATCGCAGTTATGCGACTTCAATGCACTTTGACCGGGACTTCACCCACTTTTATTTTGTTGCCATTGGAAATGCGACACACATTTATCGACGCTTTTCTCCTCGGACAGTGCACGGTACACACCAAGACACGAAATAGCTCTCCTGCCGATTATTTCTCGGGCGCCAAAGTGATTCAAGTTACCCGTACACAACCTTCTACTGGCACGAGCGCTGGCGGAAGTCGCTCGGTCGGGTTTCCTCTATACTCTACTGAGCCACTCGGCTGTACACTCACGCTCGTCGATACACCGGAAATCTTTTCACACCTTTCCACCAATTTCGTCCAAATTTCCACTTCTTTCTGCTTATTCACTATACTGTACAATTTTCATCATTACCATCTTACGATGTTCGTATTCATTGCACTTTTTCCTTCATTCGTCGGAAATAAGCTTCGACATGAGAACTTCACCATCGCTGTCGGGAGCGACATTCGACCGTCATAATGTTCAAACACATTTCACGGTGCCGAACGCACGCCAGGGGCACATACTCAAGATAAATACGTTGCAGACCACTTTCAACAATGCTTTTTCGATCTATTTCCCGGGATTTTCTAAATATTTCACGAATAGATCACAAAAAATGACAACGAATGACGAACTGACGCACGCTTCCTCCTCTTTTCTCGTGGCGTCCGCGCTGTGTCGCGATCTCAAGCAGACTCCGCCCAAGCAGATCTCTTCAGCCATCGTACTGTGCATGTCACAACGGTGGTTTGTGACGAGCCTCTTGCTCATCCATTGTAGATTGTATTCGGCAATGCAATCCGTGGATGAGGTGCATTATATCAGTATTCTCATGTCCGAATTTTAATTGCAGAGTTGAATTATTAAATTAATGTAAGATAATAATGTAGAAAAATTTACATAATAATAAAAAGATAAATATCATAAAGAATATAAATGTAAAGAGAAATTTAAATTTAATATATACAAAAAAAATATAAAATTCATATTTATTATAAAAAAATATAATTTTTTTTTGATTTTATAATTTACAAAAACGTAAATTTGAATAATTAAATTTTTCAAATCTGCAATTAAAATTTGGATCAGTGTCATGCCGGTTTTCGAGCAGCTTGCTTAGGCGGCTGCTCGATTACTACAGCCAGGAAAACGAAAGATAACCATAGGGGACTAAAACCTCAAAAACGTTGATAACATTATGTACATAGGTACTAAATGTCTCGAAGCATGGGAGGGAACTGGACGACATTTAATCAAAACCTTTAATTTGACGCCTTTACACGATTACCTTCGGAAAAAAATCGCAAGAATCCACTTAAGGTATGGTAGGACCCTCCATTGAAAGCATTTGAACATTTTTTTTATTCCCAAACTTTCAAGGTGTTACCACTCCTGATCTAGCTAACAAGTTTGGTGTCTGCAGCTGCTATAATTTTGGGGAAAAAATGCTGTGACACACAGAAGGACCGGATGGACAGACAAAACCGATTTCAATATTTTGTAAGTAGTACAAAAAAAAAAAAAAAAAAATAAAAAAGTAGGAATCTAATTAGTTCTACGGTGAGCGGCGAAATTTTTAAGGGCAGCAACTGGAAAACTGACGGGTTTGAAAAAGATCTCTAATACTCTTTTTTATGAGATTGAAGTGGTATTCAAAATTTCAACATTTTTATAAACGATATAACAATTTATTTTCAAAATTTATCACATAACTGAGCTTTATACTACCATAGATCTATTATAGCTTACACACTACACGCGGTCTTTTTAAAGCCCAAACTTCTTGTATTTCCTTTTGAGCAATTAAGTTATTCAAATTTTGAACATCTACAATGGAAAATCATACAATTACATACATTTTACCGTTTGGTAAATTTTACCTTTAGTTTTTGCGAATTTCTTCAAATCCTGCATGATGCTTACAACTGGTATCGACATGTTAATATTTGGATGAATTAACTGTGTTTCATCATCCTTCGAGTTCGAAACAGATATCCCCAACAGCTGACCGTTTGAATCAAGTAATGGACCTCCACTCTGACCAGCTTGAACGCTAGCATCGGAAATAATCATACCTGGTAGAAATTTCACAACGCGTCCTTCATATAAACTAGGTCGAAATATGTCCTTTCCTAACTTCGAGGCTAGCGGAAAGCCAGCACTGTAAACTTTCTGCCCAACATAGGGCATCGTACTTGACAACTGTAAGTAGTGCTCGTCCGGAATTGAAATCGGTACTTTAATAATTGCTATATCGAATGGTTGATTGTAATTAGGGTTCTTCCATATAAGACTCGTTTCGAAAATTCCATCAGCGTAATGACAAAACACTGTTTCTTTTGGCTGGAAAGAAAAATTTTATTCTACAGATAATCTAATAATTTAAGATATAATTACTCACGTCTCTGATAACATGGGAGCAAGTTAAAAGAAATTTCGCGCTATAAATTTTTACTAAGCTTCCCGTTCCCCAGGATGTACCGTTTCTTACAAGAACAACTCCCTTTTCCCCTACAAAAGACAACGTTTATTTTTATGTCAAAAGTAACATACCTTTTTACAGTCTGGTGTGGTAGGAATCCTTGATATAGTCCCGTTTGAAAACGTCTCTCCAATTTGCTGGAGAAATTCCTTGAGCACGTGACGAAAATTTGCTGCTAACGTAAAGTTCGTATTCGCATTATTCCATCGAAATGTTGTGCAAATGATAACTCCAACGAGTCGTCTGAAACCAAACAACAGTTAGAATTTATTCTCTTAGTGTTCTAAACAAATTTTACAATCGACTATTGATAACTGCAGCACCTTCACATCCATTCACCAAATTGTTTGAAATCGTAAACAAGCATCCATCCGATCCAAATACATTCGAAACTTTGCCTACATTTATTGTTTTATAAAAGCTTTCCATTCCAAATGGAGTTGAAATTGTTAAAACATTATCCAATTTATTGATTGGATCCACAAATTTCACGTAGTTTTTCATTTGCCCGATAAACTGCTTAAAATGATGATTTTGTTGTTTATCAGGATAAACTAGTTGCAGTATCATGAAACTAGAAATAGCCAATTTATGCACGTTGTTATTATACGCACTAATTGAATCATTGCTTGGATGTTCAACTAGAGCATTCAAAATCGTCTGCGCACTTGAAAGAATTTCAGGACATTTAAAAATAAACAGCAATTTTGCCTTGAGTCTTAATAGGCTTTTTGATTTAGTCTGAATTTTGTGTTGATCGTAGGTTATCTCTAGATCGAATGTTTCTAGGATTCCACTTTGATTGTCGACAAATTGATCATTGTTCAATAAGTTGACGATTAATTCATATTTGAAGTTTTTTGATGATGAATTGTACTTTCGTAAATATGGGTAAAGTAAATAGCCTGATGTAACGATAAATTCATCATTAAAAATTATAGCAGATTTTTTGTTTGCAGGATAATTCATGCATTCTAGCAGACCGTGACGTATCTTGAAAACCATCTAGAATGTAAAAGTAAATTAATTTATGAAATCAGTAAATTCGCGTTAAATTTACCTTGCTGTCTCTGTTCTGGTACTAATGTCCAAATGAAGATTATCTCAACTGCAACTTTGTTCAGTCTGTTGCTCTTTACTAGAAAGTATTTTATCAATAACTGGAGAACGTTTAAACGCAATATTTCCCTAACGATAACAAGTGTATAGATTAGTCGAAATGAAATTTAAATACGAGTATATTCAAGTGCACAATTGTGGCAATGTGCCTGTAAAAAAAAAATTAAAGGGTAGAGCACAAGTTACACGTGCAGCGAGAAGGCCTAGGGCTCAATGGGAAGACACCATAGAAGCTGAGAGCAGATCCTGATTGAAAGTGATTACGTAGCGAATGAGTTCGCAGGGCTGTGATGATTTGAAGAGATTAATCCTGAAAGGCCAAGGCTCGACTTATTCTGTGGCGCCATAGATGATATTAACCCTTTCAGTACTGCTGTACATTATAATGTACATGCCTTTTATCACCCTGTGTAGTCGATACAAAGGCAAACATCGATTGTTAGTTGTTACTATTAGTTATTCTAGCGCTTTTTTGTTCTATTTCACTCATCAGTTGGCAAGCCTGTTGATAATAGATTGCCGAATGTCAGTTTCTTGTTCTGTTTTCCTTGGTTGTCATGGCGTGTTCAATTGGTAAGTTTATTTTTTTTTATTTACTCCAACATGTTTACTCCAACATGTTTGTGTAAATTACAATGTACAAAAGTACTCACAGAAGTAGAAATGGTGTGAATTTAGTTTTTGAATTTTAAGCTTTATATTTCCGGCAGGTACTGGACAGAACAAGAACTTCTAGATTACCTAGAAGATGGGAATTCCTCCGAAATTAAGCTTCTTGGAGAGGAGGGGCTAAATGAATCCAGTCCTAAAGCAATTTTGATGCGACGAGTAGGAGCAGACATGGACGATGCAAATAAATCAGATAATGAAGCTGAAGCGGAATCCATACTGGAGCTGGAAGAGGTAGTGCCATCCCCATTTGAAAATATGATCACTAAAAAAATATTAAAAAACCCAAATAGAATCGAATGACCAACATTCGTTTATTCAGTCGGTGAAGATATTGGTGCGATGAACCCATCGGCATATTTTCACGAGTATATTCCCGACAAAATATTTGATACAATGTCAGAAATGACGAATATTTATGCGATCCAGAGCGCTCCAATTTTATGGCTACCAACTTCAAAGAAATAAAATAATTCATAGGCCTCCACATTCTTATGGGTAATCTACAATATCCCAGAGTACGGATGTATTGGGACGGCTCAGTTGGCGTTCCATTGGTCAAAAAAACAATGTCCGTGAACAGATTTTTCAGTTTACGAAGCCTAATGGCAACACAGACAAGTTCATAAAAGTTAGGTCCATTTACGAAGCTATTAGGAAAAGGTGCATGGATATTACATCAGTCGACCAATGCGTTTGTATAGACAAGCAAATTGTTCCATTCAAGGGGCATCATCATTGCAAGCAATATATGAAGGGAAAGCCAAATCCTTGGGGATTCAAATTGTTCGTTTCAAGTGAGTCTAGGGGCCTAATATGGAATTTCTTGCTGTACCAGGGAGCAACAACCGAAATCAATCCGGCATATGTGAGTGAACTAGGTCAAAGTGCTGCAATTGTGGTTCAATTAAGCAAAAGACTGCAGGCCCTTGGACACATGTTAATTTTTGATAATTATTTTTCGTCTTATTATCTTTTGCGGTTATTGAAGGAGAATCAAATATGGGCTGCGTGCACAATAAGAATGGACCGATTTTCAGGAAAAGGATTGAATAAGAATGTAGATTCTCTACTGAAGAAGGAAACAAGAGGCCATTCCAAACAATTTATTAATAAAGAACAGGACGTCGTTGTAACTAAATCGATAGAAAACAAAGTTGTGCCAATGGCCTCATATTTTGTACATTTTGCCTTCCCGTGGACCCCCTAATTCATCAAATGACTTTTTTATTTCAGATTTTAAAAGTTCTAATCAAGACCTTTCATTTGATACCCCACTCGACTACCTTTGATTAAAAAAAATTTTTAAGGGCCAATTCGTTATTAGGGGGGACCCCCTCAAACATTTTTTAAATTTTTGTCAAGGCCTTAACTTTTGAGAGACTATCACTTCCGACCTTTTCACAAAGTTTGAGCATTCTAGCTTCTATAGTTTCTGAGGAAATCAGCTGTGACGCACGGACAGACGGACAGACGGACGGACGGACAGACGGACGGACGGACAGACGGACGGACAGACGGACAGACAGGTCGCGAAACTAGTAGGTCTTTGTAAAAAATTTTTTTGCAAAGACCTAAATATGGACGCTAAGCATGTTATTTCATGCAGTAGACCTGGCGCTTATCAATAGCTGGCTGATGTACTGCAAGAAATATCAAGGTGAACCGAAGGATCGTTTTGACCTGCTACATTTTAGACAAGGGGTGGCTGAAGTTCTACTGAAGTCAGGAATGATCGTTCAAAGAAAAAGTGGACGGCCTTTATCCGCTGAGTATTCCCCCTCCACCGTCACCTTCCTCCTCACCAGCAATAGAGGTTCGACCCGTGGCGATGGTAGCAAAGGATCCTTACAGTCATTTCCCAGACATGGACAAAAATAAAGAGGCCATCAGATGTAAACACAAGGGATGCGGTGGAAGAAGTCATTGCTTTTGCACAAAATACAGTGTGGATTTGTGTTTGAAGAAAGAAAGAAATTGTTTTATTGAGTTTCATTCTTAAAATTTGTCTTTTTATTTCCACATTTGACTTGCAAAATAATTTGGTACTAATATAAAAATCTGTTTATTGCAAATAATTTTCCTTTTGAACCTTTTTATTGGACTTTCGAGTTCTTTTGTAATTTATTTTGATAAATTTAAATTTTGGTAATATGCCTTTGAGTTCATTTGTACATTATAATGTACAACCTTAAATATCAGTAACTGTAACAGACAGTTACCCGCTTCCACGCATCGACGACATTATGGACACTTTGGAAGATGCAAGGTGGTTTTCTACGCTTGATTTAAAGAGTGGCTACTGGCAGGTGGAAATCGATACGAAATATCGAGGGAAAACCGCGTTCTCAGTCGGTACTGGTTTGTGGCAATTCGCGGTAATGCTTTTTGGGCTGTGCAATGCCCCGGCCACGTTCGAACGCCTAATGGAATGCGTGCTCCGAGGGCTCAGTTGGAAGACATGTTTAGTATACCTGGACGACATCATCGTTATAGGGCGAACGTTCCAAGATCATATCAAAAATTTGGAGGAAGTCTTCTCAAGATTGCGAAACTTTGAAACTGAGTCCCCCTAAGTGCACTCTGCTTGCCCCGGAAGTCACTTACCTGGGGCACTTCGTATCGTTCGAAGGAATCAAAACCGATCCGAAGAAGCGAGAAGCAGTGGCTGACATCGAGTAACAAACTCTAGCTAAGGAGTTTCCTTGGACTGGCGACATATTACTGCAGATTTGTCAGAGATTTCGCCAAAATCGCAAAATGGCTGCATCAGCTCACCGAAAAGAATCGTCCTTACATCTGGGATGCGCAATGTCAGGAATCTTTCGAGACCTTGAGGCAGAAGCTTTGTGAAGCCCCAGTTTTGGACTACCCTTAATCGGGGAAACTGTTTGTAGTGGACACCGACGCATGTAATAGGGGCATAGGAGCTGTTCTTTTACAGCAAGTCGGTGGTGAAAAAAGAGTTCTCTCGTACTACAGCCGAGTTCTATCAAAGAGCGAAAGGAATTACTGCGTAAATTTCCACAAGTACCTGTATGGGCAAAATTTTGTGCTTCGCACAGGCCACGCTTCGCTGAGATGGTTTCAAAACTCCGAAGGACAAGTCGCTAGGTGGATCGAGGTGTTACAATCTTATGATTATGAAATAGTGTACCGGAAAGGAAGTGTCCATGGAAATACTGACGCTCTATCTCGTCGCCCATGTCCCCCTAACTGCAAACACTGCCGAAAAATCGAAGAAAAATAGACAAGTGTAGACGCCTGACTGATAACGGCTGAGATCGACGAAAATAACGGGACCTGTTGACGAAGGTTGGTCATCGGAGGAGATCCGAAATGCCCAGTTAGCTGATGAGGATCTTGGGCCATTGCTGCAATGGAAAGAAGCTACGGTCCGCCCGAAATGGAAGGATATATCAGCCCATGTTCTTGTTTTGAAGAGCTATTGGGCTCAATGGAACTTTCTTCATGTGGAAAACGGTGTGCTCGAGCGGAAGTGGGAAACAGCTGATGGCACATCATACTTTATGCAAGTTGTGCCCCCCCGCAGCAAGATAAAGGATGTCATCAAGAAAATGCATGAAGGAACGTCAGGAGGCCACTCGGGCGTGAACAAAACTATATCGAAAGTACGTGTCGAAAATGCACAATTTGCGCTTCAGTTAAAGGTCATAGTGAAAAACTAGGGGTCAATTGAAGACCTACAACGTGGGGATACCATTCGAAAGAATTGCGGTGGATATCGCGGGACCTTTCCCCATGTCCGAATGGGGAAATCGTTACACTTTAGTCGTGGCAGATTATTTCAGTAAGTGGCCAGAGGTGTGCCCCATCCCAAACCAGAAAGCGACCACCGTAGCCGAAAAGATCTATACACTGGGTAAGGAGATATGGCGTGCCTCACGAGCTATATTCGGATCAAAGCCGAAATTTCGAGTCGCAAGTTTTTGCTGAAATGTGTGAGCTGCTGGGAATACGGAAAACAAGAACGACACCCCTACATCCCCAACCCGACGGAATGGTTGAACGTATAACGGTACACTCAATAAGCATCTGGCGAAGATGACATATCCCCTTATCTACGTACAGAGCTGCCGAGCATGTGTCAACAGGTGAGGTTGCAGCCGAAGTGGTGTTTGGAAGGAACACTCGTTTGCCAGCAGACGTGGCGTTCGGCGTCCCGCCAGAAAAACCCCAATCTATTTCCTAGTATGCCAGTGACTTAAGATATCGGCTGGAAAACGTGCATCGGAAAGTGCAAAAGAATATCGAATCAGCCACTATTCGGTCAGTGGTCAGACCAGGTATGATCTAAGAGCTAACTCATCGGGATTCCAACAGGACGATTTAGTGTGGCTGTTTACCCGCAACGGCGTAAGGGTAGGTCTCCGAAGCTACAGTCAAATTGGGAGGGACCATACCGAATCGTCAACGATGTCATGTACCGCATGCAGGAGTCCAAAAAACCAAGAGCAAAAATGAAAATTGTACACGTGGATCGCCTCGCCCCCTACTATGCAAATGAGGCTGCAGCACAAGATGAAGAGACATATTTTCGGGTCGAAAAGAATTAAGGAGGGGGCAGTGTCAATTGTTTGCATAAAATCGCACTTCACTGTTATTGCAAGCTACGACGTAAACAAAAACAGATGATTCATAATGGAATGAATGACCTGACGTTTTCTAGAAATTACCAACACACCAAAGTGATGCGTGTAGATCAATCTGGATACGTATTCGCTGCCGTATAGATATGAGACGGGTGAGTAAAGTTGCGGAGTTGTAATCTAACCGTGATACCAGCGACAGTGGCGATAGAAAGTAGTGAACCCGAGTATAATTTTGTGGAAATTATAGCTACGAATTATCTTTAATTGGTGCAAATAAATAGACTTAGTACATTTTATCTAAACATTGTTTTCACTTGAAGGTAAAGACAGCGCACCTGAGAAAAGCGCGACAGTATTACACGTTTCACCTAAAACGGGAAACAATCTGTGCTGCTGAGATGTAGCCGTGGAGATTGCTGCAAATAATGTATCTTTCTTTCTTGTTTGTATTCTCAAGCCCAGAAATTTTCTATGGAAAGATTAGATTCGATGCACAAAAAACAAATTGGAATGAGCTGGTCATGTTGAAAGGATGAAGGAGCCCCGACTATTTAGGCAAATATTTAACAGCAAAGTTAAAACCGAGGTTGGAAAGAAATCATAGAAGTTGACCACCGATTCTTGCTAGAAGTCGTAAACTAACACACGGGCTTGGAGCACCGAGATGATTTGATGCTGATAAAGGCTATCACGTCGGCGATAATGATCTATCACAAATTGCATTGCATTGAGTATTTATAGGGCTCTAAAAATACTACTATTTTTAAAATTTAGCTAAATCTATATTTGAAATGGTTCATCACAATTAGCATTCTATGCGCCAATGTTTATTTTTCAGGTGTTTGCACAGAAATATAAAATACTATTGAGAACATAACGGGAACCTGTCTGTATTTCACAGCAGTTGTTCCTCTTATGTATGAAAAAAACATACATATACTTGAAAGTTTTATAGATACGGAAGCATAGAGGGGAGAGTTAAGAGTTGTTTTGTCACTGTGTAGGTGTATCTCACCTCTATCGCAGTTGGATAACCTTGATCTGAAAATTTCCTCAATGAAATTGTATAGATACCATCAAATTTAAAGAAATTTTGTAGGTCAATTATTTTGTTTTATGTCCGCAGGCCTATTCATTTTTATCTCGAAAAGTCGTCGGACCATGCACATTTTGGTAATCAGACACTTGAATCATCTTCAGTGCCTAAAGAACGTGTGGAAGGAAATGATTTAATATCGGTGTAGGTGTAACTGGAAAAGGCTTAAACGTAATATTTCCCTAAAGATAACAAGCGTACCGATTAGTCGAGACGAAATTTAAATCTATTCAAGAGCACGATAGAACAAGTGAGACTATATTTTATGTGGAGTGTTTCGGTAGTAATAGCTTGTGCCTCGTAAAAGTACATTAAAGGGAAGAGCACAAGTAGATGTCCAGCGGGAAGACCGAGGACTCGATAGAACTGACAGTAGATCCTTGCTAGGAGTGATCAACTGGCGAACGAGGTCGCAGAACCGTGATGATTGGAGAAGATTAATCCTGGAGGCCAAGGTCCGGCTTGAGCTGTTGCGCTATAGATGATGATAGGTCTAGAGTGGGTTAAGAAGGGAGGCCCTAGGTTAGGCCAGGTGGAAGGGTATCGGGGATATTAAGTATTTGTTTTTTTGAGTAAACGGATATTAACCAATTTAAAAACGAAAACTTAATGTCCCCGATAACCCTCTACCTGGTCCAACCTAGGGCCTACCTGCTTAACCCACCCCTATATAAACTCATTTTCTTCCACACATCCTTTAGACACTGAAGATGACTCAAGCGAGTCGAAACGTATCTGCTTACCAAGATGAGCAAGGTCCGACTGCTTTCGAGATAAAAAAAAATAATTTTGCATGATTTAGATTTCGATATTTTTTTGAAAGTATCCAAATTTCATCATTGTTGCTAGATATTTGATCAGAACGGGAAAAGAATTTGCTATCAATTAAAATTTTTTATTCCGTAGGGGGTTTCTGGTCCCGATCGAGCGCATTTTCAAGTGTCGGCTAAAAGCATGCTTAACGGAAAATCGGTTGAGCTGAAGCGCATTGTCCAAAAACAAAGATCGTCGCTCCGGATTCGATTTATTAATCAACGACGTAAACGGCAGCAAACCACGAAGTTGGAACTTGGAATGTGCACTCATCGTACAGAAATCAGCATCCTTGCACTCTAGTAAACGAAATAGCTTAGCAGCGTGGTTAGCGATCACGGATCGCAAAAAGAACGGCAGGAAAGAGTAGAGAGTGGCATTTGTCGTCGATAAAAGTATTGTTACATGTACAAATAATTACATGTACAAATAATTCTGCGAGCTACTGTCGCAATTGTTTTCATCATCATTAAGAACGTCAACGAATGAATTTACTCGAACCCACGAGAATCCAACAAGCATGATCAACATCTGCAAGTTACGTCACTCCATTCATGAACTTGCTCGAACCTACCAGGTACCTCTCGGTAGAACATTCGCCAATGTGCGAGAAATGGGTGAATAGGTAGAGACCCTATATAAAGGCGAGCTGAATGAATGGGGGGAATCATTCATTCGACCGCGAGAAGAACTGCGATTGTGTGTGGGAAGCGATATTCTTCGAGTAGTAGAAAAGTGTGTTTCGTAATAGTGAAGTAATTCAGAAGACAATTGCGATAATAAATTTATGGACAAGTGTTAGATTTTTCTTAATAGTGACAATTAAAATTAGTGAAAGTGTTAACTGATTATTGTGCATTTTATTTAATTAAATAAACACTTTTAACTTAAATTAAAAGACATTGCGTTTTCACTTTCCCGGAACATTAAAATTATTAGCCGCGAACCAATAACACGCGACAGTATTAACAGTTCGTCATAGACTCCAAACCTATCAATGAAAGATTTTGTACTATTCGATATAAACTGAATTTCTTCAATACACGGCTGATCAGCTGCCACGCTCCAACTGAATGGAAAAGTGATGTCGTGAAGGATAAGTTCTACAGCCTCCTCGAGAAAACATTCGACCATTTACCCTTCAATGACGTAAAAATTTAATTGTAGATTTCAACGCTAAAGTTGGAAAGGAGAAGATCCACAGAGGAATGACTAGAGGGCACGGTGTATATGACCACTGCAATGAAACTGGACAGCAACTCGTAAATTTTGCCATTAGTAAAAAATTTATTTGTACGCTCAACCTGCTTGCCAAATTGATGACAAGATACTAAGAACACTTATGAATTTTTTTATACGTAAACGAGCCTAATACTATGACAAACTCTATGACATTGGTACACAAACAAAGTAGAGGACCGAGACTTGACATCCTAGAAAGGCTTGATATATATAAACATAGAAAAACAAACGTTAACATTGTCAACGAAAACTTATTACGAGTTCCGACACAATTTTCTTAGTACTAGACCACATTCTCCGACGGAAACGGAGGCGAGACCAAGCAGGACAAACGAACATCTAACAACCCAAAAAACAAAAACATAATATCCCTCTACCTGGCCTAATTTAGTACCTACCAGCTTAGCCCATCGTACACCTATATAAAGCCATTTCATTCTACACATCCTTTAGACGCTGAAGATGACTCAAAGGAGTCGCAATGCGTCTGGTTATATAACAAAGCAAGGTCCGATGGCTTTTCAAGAAAGAAAAAATATATATATATATATATATATATATATATATATATATATATATATATATATATATATATATATATATATATATATATATATATATATATATATATATATATATTTGTATCATTTATCAAATATATATATTTTTATCCTTAAAAGTTATACATACCAACAAAGAATAAAATAAGAAAAAGTTGGTGTAATACACGAGAAAGAAAATTTACAGCAACGATATCATCATCAGTTTGAAGCTTAATTATGGTGGACATAATATATTAATTATTCGCACAGTAATCGACTCGAGTTTAATCACATGAACCAATTTGAATTTCTGAAGCAATAACTATGGTGTATCGATTCAACTAATTTAAAGCACTATTTAATTGAATCGAAGAATAATTAGGATATTCCTCTTACTAATACCAGGTATTAATTTAGTATATGCTCTACCGGAGGCAGACAATACTGCACTTTAAAAATAATAAATAGAAATAGTAGGAATCAAGAAGTTAATGGAGTCAACATTACTATTCCAACAACTGGTGACCCGGAAAGAACTAGCAAATTAAGGAAGAAGAAATGAATTAAAATAAAACTTTTCTTTCCATAGTGAAGGCCGCAAGTACAACAGAATACTGAATATCTCAGAAGCTCAACTTGGAGTCAAGACAATTCGAAACTTTAGAAGATAAATTGCTAAAGGGCTTCTACCGGATCCGTAAGTCTTTGAGGTTTCATTTAATTTACTTTTGCAATTTATGCTGAAATTTTTTTCAATATTTCATAACATTTTAAAGGGAATAATTGTGATTTTGTACTGATGCGAGAGTTTTATTTTGTTGTGCGTGGGTCGTTGTTTTTGTGTCCGGTACATAGTAGTGATAAATAGTGTAGTGTTTCAAAGGAAAAATGCCGAATGCTGCAAAATTTCAAGATACGCTAACTCAGAGCTCACCTCCGGTGGAACTCAGACAGCGCAGTTTCATTTAAACTGGTTCCATTTTGGAATAGATCTCCTGCACCATGTTTCAGGCAGTTGGAGTGCTAGTTCGAACTCGTGGGAGTAGTGGCGGAGACGACGAGGTTCCATCAGCGGTCTCAACGTTAGATGAGGATGTAGTAGTGCGTGTTCTTGATATATTGGAAAAGCCTCCCGCGAATTCGCATGCCACTTTAACAGAAAAATTAATTGCACGGTTGTCTGTCAGTGAATCAGTTAAGCTAGACTAGCTTCTGACTAAACTGAGTATAGGTAACAGACACCCATTGCAGTTATGCGTAATGACACAGCTCGAAGGAACAGCAGTAGTGACAGCACTATTAAAGACTTTGTGGTTTGCCGGATACAACTCAGCCAATTCTCAGATGAAGTGCGTCGACTTTGTTGGAAGAATTAGTGGCTATAACAGATAAAACCTATGAAGTTGCGTCGCTCTCGGCAATGTTTGCTGTTAAGGAAGCTATTAATGTATATGACTCAAAGGAGTCGAGACACGTTTGCTCCCTCAAAGAAGAAAAGCTCGACGGCCTTCCAAGAAGGAAAAAATAATATAAATATGGCTATGCAACAGAGTGTTGTTTCGACTTAGAGCCAATTGTAATTACAAATGAACTCGATGGATAAAATAGTCGAAAGATTGAGTCGGGACGTAAATCGTAATATGTCGTTTTACAGAAATAAGTCGCGTTCAAAGTCAAAAGGTAGTTCGCCAGGTAATCTCGAAAGCAAGACATGCTATTACCACCGAAGATTTAAGGAGAAAGCGACTAGATGCACAACTCCATGTGATTGGAGTGAGCCAAAAAACTAGATAGCCTGAGATCTAAAACGACGAGCTTTCAGCATTTTAATTTTTTCACAAGATCCATTTATCTTTGATCCTCTTTCTAAAAACAATTTCTTGGTAGACACAGGTGCGGACATCTCCATTTTATCAGCACCTAACTTCCACTCTCTTTTGCCAGTTGCAGCAAATTCTTCTGCCATTAATACATATGACCACATGCTATTAACACTTAGTCTGGGGCTTCGCCGTTCGTTCTCATGGAAGTTCGTAATAGAAGGTCTAGTGTATCCCATTTTTGGTGCAGACTTCCGGTGTCACTTTGGATCGTTAGTTCATATAAAGAACAAAGTTCTTCTATTCTGGAATCTAAAGGGGAGGTTTCACTTGGTAATAATCTGATTCTTTCTCCAATTTTTGAAGATGTTGCATACACGAAGATTCGTGCACTCCAAGAATTTCACAGCCTACTACACAGAGCAGTTTCACCAAACCAGTTAAGCACGATGCACAGCACCACATCAACTCTACTGTTTCCCCATTCTTTTCAAAGGTGCGTCCATTACCACGTGATAAATTAGCTGCTGCAAAGAAAGAATTTGAGTTTATGCTTCAACAGGGTATATGCCGTCCATCAAAGGGTTGTTGGTTTTCACCTTTGCATATGGTACCTAAACAAAATGGACAATGGAGAACATGTGGAGTCTATCGACGACTAAATGCTCAGACCATTCCAGAACGCTATCCTTTACCTCTCATTTACGATTTTGCGAAACAATTATCAAACTGTCGTATATTTTTAAACTTAGATCTTGCTAAGCCTCATCATCAAATCCCTGTAGCTCCCGAAGACATTCCAAAGAGGCAAGTTGCACACATTTTGGACAATTCGAGTTCACACGGATGACTTTCGGACTGTGAATGCAGCGCAAAGGTTTCAGATATTCATCCACTCTATACTATGGACTTGACTTTTATGTAGTCTATCTGGAGGACTTTTTGGTTGCTTCTTCTAAGTTCGAGCATTTAGTACATTTTAGGCGTATTTTTCAACGACTCCTTAATTCTGGCTTTACTCTCAACGTTGAAAAATGTAAATTCCTCCAAACACAAATGAGACTTCTTGGCTAATTACCCCTGAAGGGGGGGATCCAGACAACGTTCAAGTAATTATGAATTTTCCAAAACCCAAGACGGTTAAATAATAATAATAATCCATCGCACAAAAGTCCAAATCCGAACCTTGGCGTTGAGATTTTGTTGTTAGGGTATCTCATTCTATGACCATAACGGAACTCGAGGTGTTATAGTCAATTACGCTCAACCATGTGATTATTACCTAATTTTTCGATTAGTACCAATCACAGTTGGTGGGCTGATAGTCCGACAGCATCATCAGATGCTCAAAACTCGATGCCGCCACCGTTGTTTGAACTTGGGAGCTATTGCGCAAGCGGAGTGTGCTCTAACCTACTGCTCCACATTAACTATTAAAACTATTATTCAATTAAATCGAAGAATAATTATGATATTCTCCTTACCAACACCAGGTATTAATTTAGTATATGCTCTGCCAAAGGCAGACAATAGTGCACTTTAATAATAATAAATTGAAATAGTAGGAATGAGGAAGTTAGTGGAGTCAACATTTTGAACTCCTCTGATGAGATTCAAGAAACTGAATACTGGAAGTAAATTGAGGCTTTAAAAAATTGTGCTAATACTGATAATAGTTGCGAAACGTGCAAACTCACGAAGGCATTGAAGAAGAGTGACGAATGCTTTGAAGAATATTTGGCTCCTTTTGGCAAAGAAAACTGTGGCGAGTCTTGTGCAACGAAGACTTTTATATATTCATCGTTAAGCTTAAAATGCAGGGTTGGCCACGTTGAGCGAATGCTTGAATTAAGAATGCCCAGAAAGGTACTGAAAGGATGGATCGAAAGCAATCGTCCATGAGGGTAACCACGAAAACGATGAGAGAACACTTTCGATGCAGACAACAGAGCGCTTCTAAATATACCAAACCGGGAGACGCAATCACAAGGCCGAGAAGTATGGCTGCGATATATCCGGGAGACTAAGGACCGGCTTTGATGTAGCACGATCCAAGAAGAATGTATATTGCTTGTATTTAAGTGTCGGGTTCGCACCACTGCATGGATGCAATTGACATAGAAGATTTCAATCGCCCCCTAAGCAAGATAGACAAAAATATCTCATAAAGAAGCTTATTCACATGCATATTTCTTTTCCTTCGACATGACCTCTGTCGGTCGCGTATTGGCCTTGCCATTGAGAAACTAGCAAGATTTCTTTCGGCTTGTGACAATTATGGGTCAGTTAGCTATATTGTATCACATCGTTTATGTGCAGTGTCCTGTTTGCAAGAGAAACTAGATTTTTGAGTCTTTTTTATTGCAAAATGGACATTATTTGATGTGAGTTCGAACAAGTGTATATTCTTTTCTTCAAAATAGCGCACCGAATCGGGGAGAAACAGTTTCCATACATATTTTCATTAGGACGGGGCTTACGATTCCGAATTTTGATTGTAATTTTGACAATAGGTCTTCCTTTGTCTCTAGCATTGGAGAGGCAGCCCATTTTTGTTTTTTTTAAGCTTGACAAAATTCTTAATACCATTAAACCTTTTATATGCGCTGTATTGGCAAGAGATAATCCAACCATTAAGTAGTGTTTTCAAAGTTATTACTCTTAGAGGGCTTTGATAAATGCTAAAGCACAATTTTGAATAGTTTATACTTTACAAAGGTTTTATTGCCTAAAAAATATATATTTTAAAGCTCAGATGAACATTATTATTTAATTACTCAATGTTCTAAACGTACCTTATTCTTTGACAGAGCTGCACCACAAGAAAAAGAAGAACACAGAGTCAACTGTTTACTGTAGATGATTGGAAAAGCACAAAGTGTAAACTGTTGCTGCTGCTCTGTCGATATAAACAAACACGAATCGACTCAGCTGATAGTATATGGCAGTTGTTGTTTTTTTCGATTTTCTTAACTCTACAGCCAGCCTTACCAGATATTTTTAAATATATAATTCTTTACTACTGCCTACTAGAGGCCACTCGTTAGTCATAAGAGAATTTCTAATGGAAAAGGAAGTTCCCAATCTCACTCTCCATCAACAAAGTATTGGCAGAGCATATATACCAGAGCATATATACTAACAAGCAACTGCACCAGCTGTTTTTCCGATTAGAAAGGGACGTAAAATAACATAAGAGACATTATTTTGCATTTCTTTCTTTCCTTTCTAACAATTTGAGAGGAAAATAAATTTTACTCAATACATACACAAATCGATTTCTAATTTTACGCAATACATACACAAATCGGTTTTTACGTTAACTACCGTTAGATGCGAAATTTGTTCTATGTGAAATTGCTTGTTAGTAGATATGCTCTGATATATACTAACTAGCACCTGCAATCGCGGAGCTGTCAAAATGAAAAGAGAGGCAAATAAACGTGTAAAAGATGGATTAAAAGTTACCTTGTGTTGGTAAAATTGCAAGCAAATTCAAGTTTTTGTTTACCATACATACACACTTTTAGTCTAATTCTCTCTACTCCATAAGTACCGTAGGAAATAAAATTTGTTCTAATTGCAGCTGCTATTTAGTAGATATGCTCTGGTATTGGCACGCATACATTCTTAGGGTTTGAATAAAATGAATTTGAATAAAAATAAAAAAAAAATCCTATTGCAATCACGACCTGTGTCCGTCTGTCCATCCGTCCGTCCGTCTGTAAGTCACAGCGCTTTTTCTCCGAAACTACGGAAGCTACAGCAATGAAGCTTTGTGGGAAGGTCAGAAGTGGTGGCTTCTTGAAGGTTTTAAGGTGGAAAATTTTTTCAAAGGGGTTTACGGGGGCCTCTCGATATAGGGAGGTGATCCTTCAAAAAATTTTTATCACCATTGGTAGTCGAGTTGTCATTAGAAAGGTCTTCGTGAGATCTTTTCAAAACAAGTCTTAAAATTGCCTTATCGGTACCTAAGGGGGGCAGGGGAAGAGGAAATGTACGAACTTTTCACGTACGCCCCTCGTGATTGGACACCTTTCATCCGAAAAATCTGAAAAAATCATGAATGTAGGCCTTTATGAGTACAACAACAACAAATACATGAGAAGTCGAAATTCACTCAACTTTGTTAGTAATAGGATGATTTATCGATTCAACATTTTCTTGAAAAAAATCTGAACGGTACCCTTTAATTCAATAAAATTCAGTACACAGATCACTATAAGGTCCTTAAAGTTTCATAAAGATCAAATGGTATTTAACGAAGTTATAGTGATTTGAATTTTCCTGTATTACTATGAAACAATATGCGCTGTATTACTATGGAAACATATGGCTATGGAACAATATGCGCTCAGATACTACAGCTTTGCTAGGATTTGCATGAAAATTTCAGGAATGATAGGTATCATTAATATCTTTGAGAGTCGGCTCAACTAGTGGTATTAGTAATCGTAAAACAGAATGGGGGCTGTTTTAAATGCGAAGGTTGAATAATTTTGAGTTATTTTTCCCCAACTTGATGTTTTGAACACTTGATTCAATTTAATGAATGACTGAAGATGAGTACCTACAATTAATACTCATAAGTGAAACAAGTCGAAGATGCAGGGATTTATATCCATTCTAGGATTCGAAAAAATTGGCCGTGAATGATTACAGTACAGGGAAGCGGCCCCTGAAAAAAATTTCATCAAAGGTAGCCGATATGAGTATCAAATGAAAGTTCTTAATGGGAGCTTTTCAAAAAAGTTCTTACACAGACAGTTTTTGCTTCAGCGGGGGCACAGGGGGGGGGGGGGTATACATGAAAAATGTGTTTCCTCCCTCGTGAATGGATACCTGTGATCTAAAGAACTGAAAAACTTATTAAGGGAGATATTTATGAGTATAACAATAACAAATACCTCAGAAGTCAAAATTCGTTCAACTTTGTTGACAATAGTATGATCTTTGAATTTCATATTTTCTCCAATAAAATCGTCTATTACATGTTTCTTTATTTTATTCGTTGCTGGTGACTGCATTTTGTAAGTTGAGTACAAAACCCTTCTGACATGAGCGTAGGTCTGTCTACCCAACTTTTTTATACCTGTAAAGCAAAAACAAGCAATTAAGGTTAGATGTCTGCCTCATTTGTGGTTTATCAGGATTAATTCATTTATTTTCAATTCAAATTATAAAGTTTCAATATCAAACTGTTAAAATTATCAATAAAAAACAGAGTTAATAGTAGTAAAGGTGCAAAATATATAGAGTACTAAGTGCCTTAACGGGTTTTTCCTGCAAACAAACAAGTCGAGTAGCAACGCCTGCTTATTTAGGCCCGAAAGGAAAGTAATTAACATGCATGACGTCACAGAGGGAACTGTCAAAAGCTGTTGGTCTAAAAGAACAGGTCAATAAGTTTAAATCCTGGTGAGCATTCTGACGTCGTGCATCCGCTTTGGGGCCTGTGTGAGGGGACATTGCGAGTAGACAACGGTAGACAGAAGTATGTTTCAGCCAGAATGGTTTTGTTGGACTTATAAAATGCAGTCATTTGCGTTAAATAACTAATAGTAGTAATTGGGCATCTAAGATGGAGCATATCTACAGAATAGTAGCTGCAGTTAGACAATATTTTATTTTTTACGGTACTTACAGGGTAGGGAGAAATGGATTAACGTTGCAAATGTATTGTGAACAAATAAACTTGAATTTGCAAGGAATTGAAACAACACATGGTAAAATTTATTTCATCTTTTACGCGGCCCAAATTCAAATGCGCTTTATTGATTCAAGCGTTATGAATATTAATAATAATAGTTTTAAAACATTAATGTACTCAAAAAATAATGGATGACATGGCACTCTATATTTAAACAATATTCAATCGAAAAATTATAGTAGTCACACGACGTACGTCAGATTTAGGTTCCGAGAATTTGCGACGAAGCCAAAAACGACGTAACCTAAACTGCCATTTTTTGAATATGAATGTATTATTTTTTTTAAGTTTGAACATAATTCATTTTATTAAAAGAATTCGTGGGTTCTTGTTTACATAAGTTTTATTTTCATATGCAATTGCTTATGTAGGCTGTTACTTGCAGCTTTTATCAAGTGTCTTCATACAACTCCACGTCAAATTACAAGTCCTAATCAAGGTAAAATGTCGTAACCTGAATACGTATTTATAAAACGTACGGAGAAGAAAACAGGCGGCTTTCTTTAAATACGAATACATACATATTTGATATAAAGCACTAAAAAGCAACACATTAATTGTTATTTCAATAGAATAATTGTGCTGAGCAGCTGGAAAAAAAATTGCACAAAACCACTACAATAAAGCACATGGAAGCGCAACACGAGAGAGCAGAACGGATGTCAGAAGTGACATACGAAGTACAGAAAGAACGCGGGAGTGTGAGTACTTTGTCGGCACAAAAGGTATAGGTTAACTACAGTAAGTTGCGATCATTGGTTGAAAATTGGTGTTTGGACTTGCAACAAGTAGCAGTGTAAGAAAATTTGCTGCAAGATAAATTTCTAAATATCAGTGGCTTATAATTCGAAAGTTGTAATGATTTTCTTTTTTGTCCGAATCTATGTTGGACACGGCTACCGATTGTCTGGCACAAATGTCAGCGAGCTATAAGGAAAATGGAGCTCAAGTGACTAGCTTCACTTGACGACCGCGTACGCGTTCTAATTGACTAGCTATTTGCGGGACCTTTTCAGGCGGGTTCTTGCGTAACATGAAGCTTCACTACAAAATATTTATCACACTACTCTACAAGACATTCTGATCAATTTTTATTACCTCTAAAAATGTTCCATTATGTGTCAATTAGTGGTGGGCGTTAGTACTAATTTTCATCAACGTTAACGCTGCTAATGTTGACCATAGTTAGCAGCTAACGTTAACTGTTAAAGTTAACTATTAATATTCACTGTTTGAGTTGGAGCTAGATTTCAAAATAAAACTATACAATATGCTACATTTTAATTTATATTTAATTAAGACAAATATCAATATAACTCAATCAACATTCTTTATTCAACAGAGTAATATTGCTCTTAACTTCTAAGTATTATATCAAATCTAAAGAGATTAAGTTGAATCTTTGGTCATTGTCATTTCTTTGGTCTCTCCACTTCCATTGACGAACTGTAATAAATCCGATTAAATATTGTGAATGCTGAAACTTACAAAATTTATGTGACAGGCAAAATA
The DNA here is from genome assembly GCA_963969285.1 of Odontomyia ornata. Lineage (NCBI taxonomy): Eukaryota > Metazoa > Arthropoda > Insecta > Diptera > Stratiomyidae > Odontomyia > Odontomyia ornata. Next base: position 454,162,238 of record OZ017738.1, on the reverse strand, counting down.
ACCTTAACCAACACGGAGAATTAGTTCCGAATTCGCATTTAGAAAAACTATTTTCCTTACTTTCCCAGATTTCAGGCTACATCTCCTATCAGACAATATGTTACCTGTCTTCGAGAATATCCTTTCACACGGAACAGAAGAGGCCACAATTCCGCATGTCTTTATGAATATTGCTGATGAATTTGGAAAGTATACTCTATATTTTTTCCACCAAGCCAAAGGACAACTACGTCTGTCTAATAAATCTGCTTCTAAATAGTGCTCCAGCAATTGTTTGACGGTTTACGTTTTTCCTTTTCAACAATTGAGTCAACAACTCCCCAAAGAGAAATATTTTTTTTTAGAACAGTTACACTTTTTGTATCCTGAGTTGTATTTCCTGGTGCTTCAGCGGAGCAACTTGTAGCAGCTTGAATTCCATTTTGAATCAGTTTTATTAAAGTGGTTTTTGCCATTTCAGCAGTGTCTTCTGAAAAGTAGTGGCATTTGAATCTAGGGTCCAGAAATCGAATTTTCGGTCGAATTTTCTTCTAGATTTCCAAACCTTTTCTGCAATCCAGTTTCTAATTGCTCAACGATCGATCTAGGGAGCGCTAAAAGTTGCAGGTGCTTTAACTGGTCACAAACAATTAGTAGAGCTTTCATTAGTACAATAGGCATACTACATTTTGAACCACTTATAACACAAGTAACTTCTTCGAGCGTTTCTAATATGTCACATAACTGCCCACAAATTTCCCATTCTTCTAGTGTTATCACAGGTAAATCTGCATCGATAATGGCCAAAGTAGCTCGAATGCAATCTTTCAGCTCTAATAACCTTTTGATCATGTAATATATTGAGTCCCACCGAGTTGCAACTGATTGAATTAGTCGTTTTGGTTGATGTACATTATTTTTTAGCTGATATTCAAGAAGTTTCTCTGCAAATCTTGTACTTTTTTAGAAGTGAAGTACAATCTTCTTTATTTTAATAATTGTTGAGTCAAACAATAATACAGCTTCTTGTACAATCAAATTTAAGGAATGAGCAAAGTATGGGAAATGGTCATATAACAGATATTTTCGAAATGCGTTCGTTATATTAGAAGCATTATCAGATATACCCATAATTACTTTATCCTCCAAATTCCATTCTCGCAAAATTTGACGAATTTCTTTGGCAAGGTATTCACCCGTGTGGCTGCCAACAAGTATGGAACAATCTAAAAGAACTGTTTTGAGTTGGAAGTCTTGCGTAGAAAAATGCACAGTCAATGCCATGTATGATTCTAAATTGCCAGATGACCAGCAATCCGTTGTAATGCAAACTTCTTTTGCCTCTTCATTGACGTATTTTTGAACTTGGATTAGGCATTCGTCGTACTTTCCTTGAAGCATCGAATTTGAAATTGCTTTCCTAGAAGGCAAATTGTACGAAGGATTTAAACTTTTCACAAATTCTCTAAAACCTTCATCTTCAACAACAGAGAAAGGTTGAAAATCTTTTGTAAAAAGGTTCATCAATGCATTATCGGCCTTTAATTTTTCATTAGGTCTAAGTTTTTGCGGAATGAATGATGTTATTGTCTTCTGCTTTCTTTTAACAGCTGTCAAATTCAATACTGTCGCGCTCGCATGGGGGACTTCTTCTGTGGAACAGCCCTCAATATTTATACTTTCCGCATTATGTTTCTCCGATTCACTCCGAAACTCGGATGTGTATGACGCCTTTTCATTCAAATTTGATTGGCCATCCATATGTGAAATCGCCGAAAATTGTATCGGATGCACTCTTTTAAGATGAGACTTTAAATTTGTAATGGTTGTTTTGTAAGAGCACGTTTTTTTTACAAATATTGCACGTTGCTTTTGTCTCGTCTAATACAGAAAAGTAATTCCAAATGGGACTATTGCCCCTTTCCATTTTGAAAGATATCGCCTTAAACTAACAGATAAATTAAAGCTAACATTACCTAACTTTTCTAATACTTTACCTTTCTTTTTTTCTGACTTTTTTTCCAGAAACCGTGACTTCACAATTTAATTATTGTCACTCACTGCACTATGTTCTTGCATCTAACCTAAGCTATGTATTGCACGTGTGGCAAAATTAACATCAATAGAATATGATATCCCATGCATCTCTTCTTTATGCGTTAATCACTCAACAGCATCAACGGACTCGATTCCGGCAACGTTGATGTAGCTGCTAGCAAATGCGTTCTGTTGAGCTCAATGTTAGCGCCAAATAACGCATGTATCAAGTTAACAGCCCCAATACCATCAACATTAATGTGTTTGCTATAATTTGATCTGGATGCTAACGTAAATGAGCCTGCTATCGTTAATACGGCTGCTATCATTAATGCGGCTGCTATCGTTAATGTGGCTGCTAATGCTTTGCCTATGCAACGATTCTTAGCTGTTAGCAGTTGGTATGGAATTAACGTTAGCTGTTAATTTAGTTTTTCGTTAACAGTGCTAATCGTTGGCGGCGGGTAACGTTAAGAATTAGCTGTTAACGATTAACTGGCACAGCTCTAGTGTCAATTAAGCTACTCTATAGTAATTCAAAACTTTTTTGCCTCTTTAAAAAGTTTGCTGGTCCCTCCGCCCATGAGTGGGCCATCGGGTGAGTTATCGCTCTTCCTCCGCTGTTACAGGTGCTCTCGTAGGGATGCTTGGCCTTCCCCACCCGATACGGGCCAAGGCATCAGTTTTTGGATTTGGATCTGGTTGGGGTGTGCATGGCGGCACTGTCACTACCTGGATGCCCCACTCTTATTTGTGGGCCGTGACCGTCCTCCGCAAGATGAAGTCGCTTTACGGATTGCGTGCGGCCAAGCGGTTATTTATCGTCGTATTTTTCCTTCTAACCCCTTTCGGTAAGTTACTTCGGCCATTGGCAACTTTTACACAAGCCAATCGGTTCACCGGAAGAAATCGTAAGTGCGAAAAAATATTTTGTAGTGTGCCCTTGTGCTGTGGGGAAAAGAACCTGCTCCACGACGCCTCAAAGTTAGCTTTTTTAATGATTTTTTCAGTTCGTGGTAAATTTCGGAAAGTTTGATGTGAATTCTGGCTGTTTTTGTCAATATCAGGTGTCAGTGTTGTGCAGTTTTCCAGTACGCTTTGCTTTGATTTTTTTCTTATGATATTCATTATCATTTTCTTTCCATATCCGTTCATCCTTGCTGTGGCTATTATGTACTCTAGTTCTTTATTATACTCGTAGTTTTCTCTGCTCATTGGTATTGTCATTAGCTTGTGCACCATAGAATGATATGCTGCCATTTTGTGCTGGTACGAATGATGCGAAGTCATGATCGTTCTTTGTGTTGTCGGTTTTCTATATATTGATAGATGAATTGTGTTGTCGGTTTTCTATATATTGATAGATGAATTGAGTTGTTTCTTCTGGTTAGCTGTAGATCAAGGATCGCTAGTTTCCCCTCGTTTTCTTAATGTTGTGGTTTATATTATTAATTTCTTCGACCTGGTTTTGAATTTTACTTCCTTTAATAATCACTAGCACTTCGTCCACATATCTGATTCATATTTTAGGCAAAATGCCATTTTGCTCCACACGTTCCTCGAGTGTCGCCATGAAAAGTAAACCACTCATCTCTGCCAAAGGTATGGAAACTTGACGGATGTAGTTTACTTTAAACTAGTAAAACAACAAACTAAGCCGTTTCGACGATGTGACCACCATATCTCTTCACGAGCAGCCACTCCTGATCACCACGGGGCTGCTCGACTGCTTATGTTTATTACATAAGCAATATCTGGGAAGAGCATAGCTTGCGGGCCTTTGAGGCGCTTAGGAAGAGCCTGACAACAGCTCCCGTATTTCATAGCTCAGACTTTAAAAAACCGTTTTCAATCCATTGTGATACAAGTCAATATGAAGTAGGAGTAGTTTTAGTTCAAGTTACGGAGGTCGCTGAGAAAGCGCCTATAGCGTTCATGTATCATAAGATAAACCCAGCCCAGCAGAACTATACTGCTTCCGAGCAGGAGTGACTGGCAGTGGTGTTGATGGTGAAGCGTTTTCACGCATAAGTTGAAGGACGCCCTCTTTGAAGTGGTTACAGAGCATGTATCTCTGAAGAGGCTAATGAGTCAATTAGATTTACATGGTCGTCTCACCAGATGGGCCTTAAACTGCAAGCATTTAATTTTACGATTAATCATCGAAAAGAAAGCCAATATGTGGTACTCGATACATCATCGAAGATTTTGTTACGGATGGAGTAGAGAGGCATCAACACTCAGTCGCGTTATATGTTAAACAAAACAGTACTAAGCCGCACTCGATTAAAGTTTTGTTTAATAATTTTTAAATGTACTTGTAGCGAGTCACGACTAATACAAAATAACCCATACTGGTAGATAGTTAGGCTGCCGTGAAAGTATATATTACATCAGGTCCAGCAGTAGCCGGGCAACAAGTTAATTCAGAAGGAATGTCATGAGCCACTGGCTAGCAACATTCATATCCTGAACGAGAAGTATATCGCCACATATCCAAATGCTACTGAGTTTTCATCCAACAAATGTACACCAGGGTTGAACATCGTTTAGAGACAGAAAGCGCATTAACGAGACGACCGACCGGTGTGTATCTAAGAGTGATGGCCTGAGGAGAATTAGTACACACGTCGAAACCACCTTTTTCTAACATTTTTCTTCTTTAATAATTTTTCAGAAAAATTATTATTCAACTTGTTCATGTAGCTGCAAAGATTTTCCATGAGTAATTTAAAAAGTTATGGGAGCCATCCGAAAGAGTGGTCATTATCCGCACGACGTAATGAAAAAGCTTCAATATAGAGCAAATTCTGTTGTATAGATTTACATTAAATTGATGTGAAAAGGGTGAAATGATCCAATGAAAGTTTAGCTAAAACACTGAAATAAGTTTAACAACTCCGTCAAAGGAGAACGCAAAAAGCAATGTTTCTTGTAGTACTAGTTAACAATTTTAAACATTTACAAAGAAGAAAGTAAGAAAATAATCTAGCAAAATATTAACGTTGCCAGATATTTGCCTCCAAGCGTCGTATGGCCAACAGCACTAATCCAATCATGTAAAAAACCGGAAAATCACAGCTCATCTTCGCAAAAATCGCGAAATTACTATTTAGTAATAAACAACTTAATTTGACATTGCAAGCTATCAGAGATGACATTCAGTCAATTCAGCCGTGATTGTGGTGATCGCCATCAGAGTGGTTGAAGGTGGAGTGGAAATCACGCCGAGTTTGATTGAAACCTCTCCACTGGAACAGGACGGACCACTCCAAAGAGGTGGCTAAACCCATGACAAAGAACTCGGTTGGAGAGCGGTAAAGTGGCCGTTAGAGGCGAAATTATTTAAGAGCGTGATGAATGACGCGCCTCCTCTTTTTCGGATTTTCGACTTGAACAGAAAAGGTGTAGCGACTGCGGATGACGAGCTCTGTTTGGATTATTTGTACTTGGTGGAATTGAGTGTGGCAGGTGCGAACTAGACGGAAGGCGGTTGTCGAGATATTGGTGGAGGAGTAGAAAACAAAAAAAACCGAAATTCAAATGCACAAGTCTATACGAAGCATCGAGGAAGAGATCGTAGGACAAGTGGCAAATCAATATCAGAGTCGTTGACGGAAGCAGCGAAGAAGGGGCCCCTTTATTCTTCGTAGAGCGGTTAGTTTTTTCGAGAAATTACTTCTTTTTCCTTTTGCTCGATTGCAATTGTTTAATTTAGTTTGCTATTTTCATAAAGGAATTTAAGGGGAAAAATAAAATTGTAATACTGGAGGTTTTAAAAAGTGAATTGAAAGTAAAAACTAACCAAAGATTAAATTCTCTTTCTGTATTGCATTTGAATTTGACCAATATTAAGTTTCAGGTTGTAACGGGTGTGGCTTGGGAGTGAATTCGCGATTGAAATTTAAAGTGGAGTGCTAGTGTTTGGAGGAGGTGTGCGAAATGGCACCCGTAGAGTGTGACAAATTCTCGCGGTCTCAATTTTCCTGACGGAGTTCAAGAGGGTCATATAATTCTCGTGTTGTAGGTATAAACCGAATTCGTTGTCGCGTCGTGGGAAGTGGTTCAAGTGTCCTCTTTTATGCTGCCAGAAAGTGAAACTGGTAAGCCATATTCTCGCTTGGCAGCTTATTGGGGCCTTGGAGGCGAATGAGTGGCACTCCACGACCGTCTCCGAATGAGCTTAACCGGGTCCGTAAGCTCCACCGGGGCACCCTATTCCTTTTGGGTGTAATAATGTTCGTCGTGGAAGGAGCAGAGTTGGCACAGAACTGAGACAGCTCAGTGATAGACTTCAAACATCCTTCCTTTAAGTCGGCAAGTTTCGTTCAGTTGGTAGACACCAACCAGACTCACTTGTCCAAGTTACCGGATTTGAAAGTAATAGATGGATTTGTGTACAAGCGCATGGGACACACAACTGGAGATTGTAAATCGATCTCATCGGCCCCTACCCTAGACCCTAGATCAACGTCTAGAAACATTAGAGCTGTCATAGTCCTGGACTAACTGTTAAAGTTTCCGACAATAGAACCTCTGTGCAAGGTACATACAGTCCTATCCTGGGCTTCTTAGATAAATGTGTATATCATGTATTCAGAGTACCGGTGTACGTGGTCTGCGAGAACGAATAAATGTGGTATGCGAGAACGGATAAATGTGGCATTACCCACACACCTCAAGCCAATGCTTCTGAATGTCTCAACCAGACGCTTCTAGCCGTTATACGTGCCTACATAAATCTGAATTAGGGTTGGGACAACAGGATGCCCGCGAGCACGTGTGTGCTGCGGTCTTCGTATCACGCAGCCTTTAAGGTCTCATCTTACTTTGCCGTTTTCCGTCAGTACATAATTTATCGACTGCTCCTGCAATTAAACTGTTTAAGAGAACCAGTCGTAGCGTTTGAGCTGCAAGAGAAACTCCGAGTATTAGGCAACTAAATCTGAGACGGAATCAAAGACGGGAGGCATGCGGGTGAGGAGCGGTATAATCTGCGGTCCCATCCTTCTGGTTTCAGGGCTGGTGATAAAATACACGGACGCAACTTCAAGCAGAGTGGCACAGCTCAGCATGACAATGCCATTAAATCGTATTTAATAACATAGTGAAATTTAAGGAAATATTCAAAAAAATCATTTCTGCTTTTATACATTCAAGATGTCAAACAAATGAATGTTATCTATAAAATTTGACAAATATATCAAATTGAGATTCTCGTTGTCATTTCTTAATTGAGATGCGTATTATCTGAAATTTTTTTATACTCAGAATTAAAACAGAGCATTTAGAAATTTATTTCACAATGCAACTACATTTATGAAATCATTAAAATAATAAAGAATAAGGCTAAAATTATACAAATAAATGATAAAACAAAAATATTGAGTAGAAAAATAAACCCAATAACAATTGCTAATTTAAAACTCCTCTTTCCATCAGATCAGATTTCGAGCGTAAATAGAAGCGGAAGGTGAGTATGTTGTCAAGTTGGAGAGGTTCTAGGTAATACGCGACTAATTGGTTCAGTGCTTTCGGTTCGGTTTACGGTGTTGTAGTTTGTAGTTTTAAGATTTCGTTTACTGTAAGTTGTTTCGGTTCGGGTTAAAGAAGAGATGTCTGACTCCGCGTCGGTATGTAGATCGGGAATGCATGACTTCGATGTCTTGTTTATGTTGAATTGTTGGACGGCCTGAAAAGGAAACGGTAGAGTAGAGTAAAGGCTTTAAATCTTCTTTTGGAAAATTTTGGGAACGCGTTTAAAACGGGCAAGTTGAGCGGTGGCTGAAAATCGTAAATAAGCATAGTCGACTCACGATAAGACCCACGAAAATATTCCTCTCCAAACTAGCTGGCCGACCAGCAGCCACAACGAAGTAGACTATGAGTGCCTATACTTGTTGACCTTAAGGGTAGGGTTCGTTGGCACGACTAAAGACTTCACATTTTGGAATCACTGATAGGACGATTTACACTTCCTTGGGAAGGTACTCGACCCGAGCGATAGAAAAATGATTACAGTATCTCAATTGGAAGGCCTTAATTTTGCTGAGATGTGGATTCAGCAGGATGCCAGCACATACCACACAGAGGATGATACAATTAATTCACTGAAAGACACATTTGACGCACGATTAATTTCATGAAATGGCCTTGTTAAATGACCCCCGCCTTCGTCTGATTTAACGCTTTTAGGTTTCTTTCTTTGAAAAGCCAGACATAATTGAGCACTTCGAAGCTAATATTCAAAGTATTGTTGCTAAAAAACAGCTTGATTTACTGCGAAGAGTGTGTGAAATTTGGACCTCCGCCAGTTGCGGCGGCCACATGCCCAAAATCATCTTTAAATATCAATGACAAAAATATCTTTCAAATAAAGGCTGCTCTATGAATATCAAAAACATTTTTCTTTGTTTTATTTATTTGTAAACTACATAAAAAATAAAAGTCATTCCTATAAACTGAGTCGTATCATAATCTTACCTCGAAATTGGTTTTGCAGACCACAAAATATTCGACCAATCTTCATCCGTGAAATGTTGATATTTTTTCGCCCACTCATAGCTTCCTATTTTTTTAGACAGCAAAGGCTTCTTCCTAGCCTTGCAACCATTTAAACCAGCCTCTGAAAGCCTTGTTCTTACGGTTGGCGCAGAGATTGGTTTATTGATTTCCTCGGAAAAATTTGCAGCCAGCGCGGATGATGTGTGCTTCCGATTTCTGAGCAACTCAACTACCAACTTTCGGTCCTCACGTTCTGCGGTGATACGTTTACGGCCAGTTTTTGGCTTATGCAGATGTGATTTTGTTTCTTGTAGCCGCTTAATAGTGTACTGCACTGCCCGTCGCGAGCATTTCACAAATTTAGAAATTTGAACTTGTGAATTGCCCTGTTCGTGAAGAATTTGGATCTCTATGCGCTGCTGAAGGCTAAGCTCTCTAATGTTGGGCATTTTAGTAAATTATCACTGAGTACACCAACTGCTACCACTTTAACTACGGTTAAAGAATACTCACGTGTCCGCAACGAGGTTTTAATGTACACTGACACGTCTGCAGTTTTATCAAGTTTCTTTATATTTTTCATCTCGGGTAGTTTATGATATAAGATAAGGTTAAAAATATGCTTTTATCCCCTTTCATGATACCGACTAACTGACAAGAAACAATAGAAACATATGCAATTGTTATTTCGGACAAAATTGTACTCTGGGTGGGGGTGCTCAATACTTTTGAACAACGCTGTATATGTTGCATTGTTGTTGTTGTTGTTTTGAGCTATGTTTGAAAATTCAAGTCTCTATCTCATCTCATCAGGAAGTTTATTTAAAACCGATTATGAAATATCAACAAAACAGACACGAATGCGAGTCTATAAAAATTGATTGAAAAACAGCAACTTTAATAACTACGAGTTGGTCATAATTATTATTTAATCTTGTTATAATACTTAATAATGCCATTAACAGCAAGGAAAATTGGTCTAATAAATAAAGCTGTAGCAATGAAATTTAATGAGTCAATTATCGTTAGTTCCCCTTAAAGTAAATATGGATGCTGCTGTCATTAGGACATTCATTCAATTAGATGAAATTGAAATGAAATTTGAAATGCTACTAATTTCAAGTGTACTGATAGGCAATTGTGACAACTAATGACTAGTGCTAGAAGCATTTCCGTGTCTATGAAACCAAAAAATTTATTGCAATGGTTTTGAAAGGTACAATCAATTAATGTACGTTAATGTTTTTATTACGTACTTAGCAAACTTACTATATGTACTCAATGGAATGGAAAATAGGCTAAAGGACATCATTACCTTGTACTAATTTGTAGTTATCTTTTTTGCTAGATGCTGATGAATTACGCAGTATACCGATAAATTCGATAAATAATTTTTTTAATCTTCTTGATGATTTTTAGAGTCTAGATTTGGACTGGAGAGTCTAGAAATTAAACCAAAATCATCAAGCACCTTTCAATAAATGGATATTTTGACTTCCTTGAAAAGAAATGACGCAAGAATTTCGTATGAAATGTACATGACACGATTTTGCTTATTTCAATCGCGAATGTGTGAATAAAAATACATACATTCGTAACTCTGTTGAAAGAGCAGAAGATAATTAAAGGCTTGGTAATAAGAGGAAATAAGCGCGTGATGTATGTAAGTACAGGATAAGAAGAAGTATCATTTCTTTGATATTGTATACGACATACGAGTATGATGGTTGTCTTCAGGACATTGTGACTGATAGGAATGATGGGGTAATTTGAAATGGCAGTCAGAAATTACACTACTATCCCAATATGTAATTTACCTCCCACAGTTTGCACTTGCTGTCATTTTTAGTAGCTACCAATCCTGTAATTGTTGGCGAGTGTGAATATTTTTGCAAGCAACGAGACAAATGTTATAGATTTGAGACGTATCGTATTTGAAGCACTAGCAAAGAAGAAAAAAACAAAAAAAGAAAACATCTATTCAGAACGGAATATAACGCTTCATATATAAGTACTGATCATTTCTGAAAACATCAACAGTGCCGAGGGTAGTGTCGCGTGGTAAAGAGTTTAGTGCAAACACCATATAAGGAATTTCATCAAATAAACCCATTGGATACCAGGATTTTTCAGCTTTTGGATTACAGTGATACAAATTCATGTCAAACAAGGTACGAAATTTAGCATTGTGAAATTACTAAGTTCTGAAATGTTTCAAAAAAGTTGAACAAGTGATTTTTAAAACTAAAGAATATTGGATACCACAAAACGTAGTTATTAAGAAGGTTGCACGGTGATCCTAACTAGAAATTAATGTAATATTTTAATTTTATTTGAAATGTGTACTGAGAAAGGTTTGTGTAACAATAGAACACAATTCGAAAAAAAATTCAGAGACTATTTTAAATGGAAACATAGCTAGTTAAACATAACATAAGTCTACGAAACTTAAAAATTACTTAGTCCATTTTGCCATGAACTTATTCTTCCGTTTATTCCTTCATATTGTTCAAAATTTGCATTAAATTCTGAGTAAACGCCAAAAAATATTTGTAAAAAGGTTAACCTTATAGCTATAGACTCTATGCAAATACAAAGGCTAAGTGGAAGACCTCCCTGGGCTTTTCGCATAAAGTCCCACTCAGCCTTCCAAAAGCCCATTGTGATCACAGAATAGATATACGCAGAAGGTAAAATTTGCATTTTAGTGAAATCAACCACATGGATTCAGGTGCTTTACATCAATTCACTCAGTTGGCTTGTTTTATTTTCGTTTGAAACAAGGTTTTCTATGAGACCTCTAAATCTCAATTATTTCAAGGTCACCAGGCTAATTGAGCAAATTTGTTGAAAGCTTACTTTCGGTGTATATCTTCATACTCTATGATTGTGCTACCATGATGAATTGACTCACAATTGTTTCCTTGTGAAGCTATAAATTCGATATAATTCTGATTTCTAGTAACCGGACTTTTCAGACTAAAACTGTTATGAGCAAGTCTCTGCTGCCAGTCAATTATTCTACTTCTACCCTTATTGTTCAGTTGACTTTTGCCATTCAGAGTCTGCCAGTACTTCTGGAGCTCCCCTCTCCCTTCCATATGTTTTGAGGCCAATTCGCAAAAATAGCCCAAAATTGATCCAACCAACCTTATAATGGTGGAGCAGACTATTTTCCCTCTTTATCTCTGTTTCAACAGTCTAACAGAACGACTGGCCCTTTTCTTCCCCACTATGGCAAGACTTCTGTCTGCTTATTTCCAGGGCTCCCAGGCTATACTGTAGGAGTTCATTACGATAATATTCGATCAAACATGACCATTTTTATATAGAAAGCTGCTCTCAGCTTTTTGTAGACTACGTCTACCAAAGAATATCAGTTAAGCCAAAAATCAAGCATAAACCACTATAGACGATTATTTTTCTAGAAAGAGCAATACAGTCTTATAAGTAATGAAAAATTGTCTCTTTCGTCTTGCATCGATGACTCCGGAAAAAAAATGAATCAAGTCTTACAAGGAACCCTCATCTGGATTCCACGCCTATCAAACCAGCTGTGTTCAGTTAAGACTACCTCCATAACGCGAAGAGACTCCCATTTTATAAGAAGTAGTTCCATGGTGTAATCAATCTTGATAATTCTTTTCCGAAGGATTTTTAAACGTCTCTTATGTGTATTTACTCAATGCCAATTGAGATCAGTTTTGACGATCTTGAAGACCAGCTGCATACACAGGGAAACAAAGCTCCAAGTATACAAATCTGTGTTAAGACCTGTGTTATGCTATGGGTGTGAAACATGGACCCTAATCTAAGCATGCGCAAATATATTGAACGCCTTTAAGCGACGGGTCCCGAGGCGAATAATAGGAACGAAGCTAGATGGGGACCAATGGTGAATTCGATACAACCATGAGCTGTATGAAATTTTTGATGAGCCGGAGATCTCAACGATTGTAAGACTGTGGAAGCTGCCATAGGCTAGCTACATGAATCGTATGGACGAGCAACGGATATCCAAAAAGGCATTCGTTGCGAAAACTGAGGAAGGGAGACTAGAGGGGAAACTTAGGAAATGTTGGTCTGACTCAGTCAACGGAGACAGTTCCCTGCTGCTCGGATTTCAAAATTGGAGCATGCCATCAATGGACTGAGATAGTTGGAGGCGCTATTTGCAGGAAGCGAAGGCCTGAGAGGGGCTGTAGTGCCAACGAAGAAGATAGATACTTCACTGGATTTTCGAAAATATTTTTATTTGATTATTCAAGATAACACCAACGAAGCCTCACAACAACCACTTCACGCACGTAAAATAACGTCCAGGAAAACAGCGAAAGAGATTTAATGTAGTGAATTGGGTAGATGTAATGTCCGTGAAGGGCTGTAGTGATGGTCTACTGTCTCGGCGAAAGAGGATGGTTGGATTCGCCGAGAATGCGCTGGCAGGCAAGCATTGCAGTGTCGTGGGGCGAGTCCCTTGCCCCAGTACACATATGTCACTCTTCACACGCGCCCAGCTTACCCCTACACCGCAAGCGTACTGCATTCCGTGCGCATTACAAGAGACTGCGGCGGACTGGGGACGGTATTCCACGTGAATCCAAATCACGCCGTCGCCAAAATCCGTTCCACACGCCCTCAACTTCACCTTCACGTCAGCTTCGTTCGTCACTCACGCGCATCGCCAACTTTGACGGTCCTTTTTTACCGCTAAACACCCCAATTCCCGTTTGAAACTTGAGCAATTCTTCGCGTAGATGTCGACACGACACGACGGCACAGCGAAAACGTCCAGACCTATCATGGTAGTTGTATGTCAATACGCGGCGCATTTTCGCCACATATTTGCGTCACTGGTCCTTATCAGAAACACACACATCCACAATATGTGATCGAATCGATTATCGCATGGTTTTATTATAGACAAAAAACCAAATGAGAAAATTCCTTTTTGGTATTCGCTACCACCGAAGAATTTTCGCTCGGGTCGTGTGTCACTTTGATATGGGTAAATTCACATCTGCCTTTCACACTTGCCGAATTGAGATAAATTCATTTATTCTGATATTCGGCGAGATATGCGGTTGCACGTTTTTTCCGTCCAACTCTCTTAGCTGAAACTTCTTCAGTGAGAAGAGAACACTAATTTTCCGAGGTTATTTTTCAAACCAGACTGGAAGGAGTTGCATGCTATGCACACCAAAATTGCACCTTTTAAAATGGCCTCTATGTTGAAGTCTCGCGAACGAAGTCACGGAATTGCTGGCAAACCAAAAAAGTGAGTTCTTCAAGAGGAAATTCACAACGCTGTCCACGGAGAGTAACCAAAGGAAGAGATTAGTGATGACTTAACGACTCAAGGATGGTAGACATTGGGAAGGTAGTGGGAAACTCGGACATAGATTTCCAGAACTCCAGAGCTTACTTGGATCAACAAAAGACCTCGTACCCAAAATGGAGAGGAGCGGAATTTACGTGGTGTCCTGCCAAAAATGTAATGGATGTAACATTGGGCAAATGAGAAGATCGCTAGGCGTCAGATGGAATGAACATCAGAGGGAAGTGGTTAATAAATCAAAAAAGAAGGAACTGAGGATCTTCAAGTCAAAAGTGGCAGAGCATATGGTTCTAGAAAGCCATGAAATAACGGCGGATGATGTGTGCATTGTAAAAAAAAAATAACAAATCCATGGAAAGTGGGTCTGGGCGAAAATATCAAGATATTTAATTGCAGGATGCAGGATATTTGAAACGGCAACCCAGGTAAGGGATATGCCTGGCTTTTTAAAGTTATTAAGTAAAGGATAGGTAATTAAGGAATTTAGATACATTCAACTATTGTTTCAAAATTAAAAAGTTTTCAAAGTAATTCGGTAGTAAGTTAGGTTTTAAGTTAATTAGAGATCAATCAAAGTCTTTTAGATTAAATAGTAGGGCTTTTTGCTTTAGCCTTCGTTTAGAGATAGTTTGAGTATCTCATTATCTTGATCGAATGTATGGGCACTCGGGAAGGTGATATGGTCAGAACCACGCTTTGGCCGTGTGTCCGTCCACCCAGCTGCGATGCGTTCTGATTTACGTACGTATCGTAGCTGAACGGGCTTATAGTCCGTCTGAAGAATCATTCAATCTCATTGTCACCAACTGGATTCGATCCTGGAACCTTCGGCTTAGGGGTCGGTTCTCTAACCACTACACCACGCGGAATAGTAGGGCTTATGCAAGGTAAATTTAGTAGTACTGAAGAAGTCCTCAAGTAGAGGGCGAAACAATTGTATATGCAAACCAATAAAATTATAGTAGATTAGAGGGAAGGTATTTTCTTTTAGTTTCTTTTCAATTGAAAGTTCCACTAAAGGTGGATATTTTATTGTTAGCGAGAATCGACCATAAGAACTTTCACATGTAACTTGAATGTTTCGCGTGAGTAATTTGCAGGTGATAATTTGACCTTCTTAGAATTATGATAACAATACTGTAACGCATAATCTAATCAAGCACCAGAAAAAATCGTTTTTAATCTCCATTTTCAGAATTAAAACTAAGGAATTAGAATAGTATGAAGTAGTAGTAGAATGTATTATTACAATAAAAGCGTCAATAACGCTTCCATTTATCTAACCGTAAAAATAAACATAACAAACATCCTGTCAACTTTTTAAATATTGCAATCAAAAATAGCATGGATGTGGACTAGATACTTCCATAAAAAACCTATCACTGGAACAGTGCATTCATAATTTATTCGTTAGGAATAGTTGTGAAAACTTTACCCACTTATAACATTGATATCCCAAATCGGTAATATGCTTCGGGAAATATGATGTGTAGAATCAACAACAAGGATTGTATTAATTTGAAGCATATTTTACCATTACGTCATTTATAATACACTCCTTGAATTCATATGCAATTAACATACAAACTTGTATGAATAATGTTGCGCACATTGATGTTACCGATAACTGAGTCGATTATTTTACAAATGGTTAATCGTGATGAAATCTTTGGCAATTTCGTCGTCAGACTTGAAATTACTCATTCCATGCCAAACGCTTATTAGTGCATTCCATTGTGAGGTTGATCGACAACTTTTTTATCGTTGGTAAACTTTACATAGAAGGCTCCGTCAACTCGGAAATACCAGTGCATGAAAATAGTATTTCTGGAAAGAAGTTGTAGGTAATTGTATCATTATGTTAAGTAAGAAGAAATAGATCTGTACTTTTTACGGGGACTTTACTTAGCGGTATTTAGTGCACAAATCTTTACTATTCAATGTAAGAGCTGCCATGGCAGTGTTGATTATAATTAAATAACATTTTTCACGGAAAATTATTAAATGCTAGAACACGTAGAAAAAAATACTTAAAAATGCCCTAAAAATAATGAAAAACAAAAATGGAACTGGAGTGAAATCAGTTTTTCCCTATTCTATATATTAGGATTTTTTGATAGGGGGAACTGAAAAGGCAATCACCCTTTAAAATGTGGATCTCATTTGGCTCATTCATTTATCCTTTTAAGGGCATTTTGGAGTCGGTTATTTTTCTAAAAGAATTTTTACCTTCATAATTTTAAGCCTTATTAACCTGCAAAAAACTACTATCTGGATTTATGTTGAATAAATAATGACTCTTTTGAATTGTGGATGTAATTTTTTCGTTCTAGTGACAGAAATAACTTTGAAAAGCATTTAACCGCATTTCAATTCTTATAAAATAAACAACCTGGAGTAAAAATAATTGGGGCCTAAACACTGCCTAGACATAGACTAATTACCCTTTTTTTGGCTTAAGCGAAGCAAAAAACTCAAAATTGGCCTTAAAAAATACTTTTGGCCAAAAATTGGCTTAAAATTATATAATTTTCTATTTAGCAAAATATGAGCGAAAAATGCTCGTGGCTTGAAAAAAAATGTCGGTTCCATCAGTTAGCATTGTGCACTCATGAAAATAAGCGCTTTGTTATTAAAATCTTATAAATTCAGAGTATTAATAGTTCAGTCTGAAAATCTGGTTAAAGTTTTTAGGTGATACTTGTTGAAAGGACAGGGCCCAATAATACGTTAAAGTTATTATATATTGCAGAACAGTTATTAACTATTATCATTTATTGGTGATATAAAAAAGATATGATTTTTGATCACTTTTCAGAATACAAAATCCATGTAGACTCAACATATGTACCAAATATCCCTCAATAGGTCGTAACTTGAATATGGTATTACAACTTTTGCAAACATACCCAAGTATTTCTTTGACTGTATCGATTCCATTCAAGCAAAATCCTTTACGCTATGAAGAGAAGAGAGCTTATGACTCAAGGTAGAGCGGAGCTGCTCACCACAAGGGAACTACTTTTATAACAATTTCCCAAGCACGGAATTGGAGAACTTAAGCACATTAGCTTGCAGTTATGCTTTAGTATACCAAGTCCTTCTTTAATAACATAATTCCATCCATCATCACTAACACACTACCAAATTTCAGGGCAACTCTTGAGGGTAGAAATCCTATTTAAAACAAACATATCGACCAATCGGGACTGAAGTTGGACGGTATATTTAATGATTACGTTAATGAGCTGAAGAAAAAATTACATCTCGTCTTCGTTATGGACAGTGCTAAAAATATATCTGGGGCGGATGGAGCCTTCATCAACCTCAAAAAAATGAGGCAAGTTTTTTTTCAGCTTGGAGGAATACGTCTCGGCTTTAAATGCAGAGCTGCATGCTATGCTTGTAGCTCTCAAGGATCCAGCTGTTATCTCATCTACCAGCATTAACATTTTCTCAGATTTTAGTGCAGCTCTATTAAACTGTAGCCACAATAGAAATTATAAAAGGGTTATTAACGACATCGGGCAAGTGATTAGCAAAAATTTGAACACCAACTTCAATGTTCTTTGGATTTCTGGGCATAAAGGGATTGATGCAGTGGTAGAAGTTGATCACTTTACTAAAGAAGTTATCAAGGGCGCCATTGTAGGTACACACAATAACTGAGCAGGAAGATATTATGGACATGATGGCTCCAAGATTTAATTGATCGTTGTCAAGAAAAAGGATAGCGGCTCTACAATCATATCTGGAAAAGAGCCCACAATTTGAGAGGTGAATAACCATAGTTTCATTCTCTTCCTATAAGCAGTTTTATGATCAAATCCATAAATAGAATTCTTGTTAACAAGGGCTACAACAATCTAAGATTGTATAAAGCAAATTGTGTTGATTCGGATGTGTGCAGTCTCTGCAATGAAATTGACGACGTAGATCACAAATTCTTTGAATGCAATGCTTCGGGGTTTTTGACGAATTCAACGGTCGCTCTACTGTAAGGGATATCCTCGTTATGAATAGCAAAAATCTGATCATAGCGTTTTCTGCCGACGTCGTTAAAATCAGGATCTAAGTCTCTTGCGAACTCAGGTCCTACGACCAACTCCTTAGTTCCTGGACTCCTATTTTCCTGGAGGATGGAAAGCTCATTGAGGTTCCTGTTATTTTTTTGCTTGGGAAATCACTGATTAGTTCTTGTTTAAGCACTTTTTATAAAATTGCCATCACATACCATACTACATTCATTGATGTACCTCACCATGTATACCCTGTACACTTATTGGTCCTTAAGTCTTAATTTATTTTGTCAAGTTACACCGCTATTACACCGCTAATATTTAAGGTTTATAGATAAGAGCCGGTTTCGCCTTCATAAGATCGTATTTTTATTAGTGGAATCTCGTAGGCTGATGCCGCTTTGGTCTGAAATTTTCACACCGGCTCTAGCCAAACGGAATAATTTTATCTTTTAATCATTTTACACTTAAATAGGGTTAAGGTGCTTCCTCCTTGCCTTTCATATAACACTGACTAAAAGTATTTTTGTTAAAAAAAATTGAGCCGCTTTTTTTACTACTACTACTACCTACCCGCATATAAACCTCATAATGAGTTTTGTTCAATCACCCTCAGTTTTCGTTAAACATAAACTAAATTGATTACGCAAATTTCGCTTACCGACGTGTGAAATCAAAATGGTTTTCTTTGTGATTGTCGTTTCTTTACATCATAATAAGATGACTAGAGTGTGTGTAAACCATCCTGATGACTTTTGTTACATTTGAGGTCAACTTACTATTAAAAGTCAACGCCGTAGTTTGACGCCATTAGTTAAAAACTGTTATTTTAATTATTTTGGCTTTCCGTTGCCAAATTTGGACAAAACCTGGACTCCTAATGTTTTTTGTGCACAGTGTGTTAGTTTATTAACATCATGGGCTAAAGGATCTCGTGATATGTCGTTTGCAGTTCCAGTGATATGGTCTGTACAGAAAGCACATGTATCGGATTGTTTTTTCTGTCGAACTTCTATCAAAGGTATTAATCACAAATCTAGACACACCATGAACTATCCGAATTTACAATCTGCTTGAAGACATATCCCACACAGTGATGATCTGCCTGAAATTTATCTGCGAGTTCTGATTCTGATCCGACTTTTGAGCCCAGCACTTCAAATATGGCACCTCGTTTGTAACTCAAAACTATCTCAATGAAATTGTACGTGATTTGGATTTCTGTGAAAGACAGGCAGAACTCTTGGCTTCCTAACTTCATGATTGGAATTTACTAAAAAAAACAACAACAGAATATCCGTATACAGAATACGACACACGCACTTCTAAAGGTGGCAATTTAGTGTTTTGTAGTGACATTCCCTCAGTTATGCCCGAGCTGACGATTGAATATAAAGCATCCGACTGGCGATTGTTTATAGATTCGTCAAAGGTTAGTTTGAAAGCTGTACTATTACATAATGGTAATAAATACCCTTCCGTGCCGGTCGCTCATGCTACTGAAATGAAAGAATCTTATGAGAATATGAAGTCACTGCTTGAACACATGAAACATGATCAATACTCCTGGAAAATATGTGGAGATTTAAAAATAATTGCTATTTAACTAGGTTTATAGCTTGGGTATACGAAATATTGTTGTTTCATCATCTGTGAGTGATAAGAAAAATCACTATGTTAAAAAGGAGTGGCCTAAACGAGCCGTTCTTATACCAGGTCAACGAAATCTTCTACACCCTCCGTTAATAAATCCTGAAGATGTATTGCTACCTCCATTCCACATCAAACTCGGACTTATAAAAAACTTTGTCAAAGTTATGGACAGAAATGGAGATGGTTTTTCTACTTGAAACGGAAATTCCCAAAAATCAGCGATGCCAAAATAAAAGAGGGAATATTTGTAGGACCACAAATTAGAGATCTACTGTCTGATAAAGAATTTGAACAAAAACTTAATCCGATGGAAAAATCCGCATGGACATGTTTTCGAAATATTGTTGTAATTTTTTTGGAAACCACAGGACCGAAAACTATGGAGAGTTGGTCAATAACCTCTTATCAGCTTACAAGAATATGGGATGCAATATATCGCTCACAATACACTTTTTACACTCTCATTTGGATTTTTTTTCCTCAAAATTTGGGAGCCGTTAGTGATGAACACGGCAAGCGATTCCATCAGGATATGTCCAGCACAGAAACACGGTACCAGAGTAAGCGGAGTGCGAACATGTTGACTGATTACTGTTGGACACTCAAAAGAGGTGTACCTGACGCTAAATATTCCCAATAATCCTGAATCAAAGTAAAATATAAGTAATAAGTAAATATAAGTGGACGCTAAATATTCCCGAAAATCCTGAATAAAAGTAAAATACAGGTATAAGTAAAAGTAAATATAAGTTGTTTTTGTTAAATAGATCCAATTTTTAACCGTATTTACTTAAAAAAAGTGAATTGCAGTGCAGAAAAACTGAGGGTAACTGAAACTTTTCAAAAATGCAGATTATTAACAGGCTATATGTAGATACAAAATAACCCATTCGAATTAATTTAACTTTCATTAAGGTCATTTTTGTCTATTAGTGTAATTTTAATACACATTAACATTTCTTAAACCTTTTCTTACTGCCCTCTGTGGGCTCTTACTCGTATTTTATCCACTCTCGCCCTGACGGGGCAAATATATAGAACCAGCTGGCCAGTGCTTTTAATTTTTCCCAAGCCATTCCCAGGCTAGATTACTTTCTGGTCGTTATGCTTCATCACTCAACAACATTTTTAAATAAAATTTTAGATCAATGGTAATCTTTCCTCCTTCCAATTTGCCAACGTTGCTGTGGCGTGAGTTTATTTATTATGGATTGCCAAATAGAACTAACCTCAAAGCAACGGAGGACCATGACATCGGCTGTCACCAGAAACAGTGCTACCAGTTTTAAGTTCTCTGCCTCAAAAAAAAAAACATATTTCATTATGTTGTACTTCTAAGCATCTTCAGATCTTTTAAGCCAGCAAATTAAAGGCATTTTTTGCAGCAATATTGATCTACATGAAAGATTTAACGAAGGATCAAATAAAATAATCTGGCAGGTTTAGAAGCAACGTTTGCATAATACTTTCAGGAAGTCTCACTTGGTTGCACACGGGTCCATTGTGATACTGCAATAATAGATACTACCTTTATTCTGAGAATTACTCTGAGTTCCTAACATAATGAGTGATCCTCTTTACATCCACCAAAGATACTCCAGTTGGGAAACTGAAAAAGTAAGAGCAAAGAGACTGCACCATTCTCCTTGAAGGAACCAGGCTGGTGCGACCGATTTCAATTTGTTTAAAATCATCTTGCAATAAGGTTTGTCCATCCTAAGGTTTCTGGTCTCGTGACCTTTTATTTTTCCAAGAAATTAACAGAATATCCCGGGAACATAAATGCAATTCCCAGAATTCCGTCAGCGTGTTGATTTGTACATGCCGAGCTTCTGACATGACCGATTTGTCCGTGATGGGTGCTGGCCGTGAATGAAAATATCTTTCTGAAGTAAGAAAGGTTGGTCCGTTCAACCAGAGGTAATGTTGACACAGTTGTGATGGTTCAAGGCCGCGTAATGCACAATAAGCTGGATTAAGCTTAGACTTGATGTGACGCCATTTTTGAGGTGGAACTATGTTGATGATGTTGAATGTCCGATTTGGCAGAAATGCCTTCCAGCACCTTGGATTATCCGACGTCCAAGCTACTGTCGCTTACAAATCCGTAAAGCAGTGTAAGTTGTCGAGATTTACATTTATGCAGGATGCAACCTTCCGCATAAGTTTAGCGAGTAGGGCCGCTGCACATAGTTCAAGTCGAGGAATGGTGACTCGCTTGATGAGTTCTACCTTAGCTTGAGCTGCTAGCTTTGTGATTAGAAAAGGCTCGTATTTCTCTGGTTTGGGGTTGAGAGTAAACCACTGTGGCGTAAGCCGCTTCCGATGCGCCCGCAAAGTCAATGTGTTCCAATAAGGAGGGTGTAAAGCAAAAAACGCTGTTAGTCCAGATATGTAGTTCGCAAGTGTGTTTCCAAGATTGACGGGAAGTGGATCGTCCTAGCCACTCCCTGACGTTCACGATTGAAACTGGAGCAAGAAACCCGAGAGGGTCAAAGATCCGTGCTGAGGTCGCCAAAAACGTCCGTTTTGTATATGTTGCCGGTGTGGTGATGTCGATGTTGTGTCCGAAAGTGTCTGAGGTTGGATTCCAAACTAATCCAAGTACCGTACTTGACCGTCATTGTCAAAAGAATGAGGTTGCGCCGTAGTATTATTTGAATCCGAAAATTCAGGCGCATTTGACACCCAACCGGGTAGATCTAAAGTGTTACCGTTTAGGGCATTAATGATGTCCCGTTTTAACTGTGAAGCTTCATAAATGTTGTCAGCTCCACCGAAGTAATTAAGATAGAAATTATCCGTAATTAACCTGCGCCGCTTGTTTTGAGATGTTATCATTATCATTGGCTATTTGGTATAGTGCACAGCCTGAAATGGTGCTGATGCGGTACCGTATGTGACCTTTTGAGCTTGTAGTCCATGATGAATTATTCTCCAGATTATCCTCTGATAGTTGGCACTGACGTGGTCTACTTGGAGTTGTAGAAACATCTTTGTGATGTCAGCGACGATGGCGTGAGGAACGTCCGGAATTCGCAGAGCGTATTTTAAATGGTAGGACCAACCATAAGTTTGTTGTTGAGGGATACTTCTGATGTAGATTTGGCTGAAGCGGCGAAAACTGCATGGTGCAGTATGTAGTAGGAATGCTCCGTATCCAACTGCAAGTCCTTTGATATCAAGGGTGACATGTGTCTAAGCTCCAAGCATTCCGCTATGAATTTGTTGTAGTCCAGCCGCAGTTGATGATTGTGATTGAGACGCTTCTCCAAGCCGTGTAATTGTTGAATTGCTCGTTCCCATGAATCACCAAGTGGCTGATAAAGAGTTTGTGTGGTGAGTCTCGCATTCCATCTCTTCAGGAGTCATGACAGATGGACTGTCTATGTCTCTTATTTCCAGAACTTCCGTAGAAGTGACTCTAGGTTGACTATGTTGCTTTCCGAGTTGTTGGAGTTATGATAAATGTATGTAGCTGCTGAAATTCACGATTGCAGTGATGATCCAACCAAAAAATGTGTTGCGAGCCATGAATTTGTTCATTGTGATGGCTATTTGATCCAAAGTTTTTGCTCAGCACCCAGTAATAAGTCTATGTGTGATGGCTTGTTAAACTTCAAATCCCCAAGTTGTAAGGTGGGGCTGATGCCAAGATGTTATTTATTGATCCGCTGTGTTGAAATCTGATGTACCACTAGCGATGAGATGGTTATGTTCTGCATGCTACTTTTCGAGGCAAGTTTTACTAACATTGTACCGAGAGTTGTCATTTTTGAATGCTCAGCGATGTCGGAAAGTGGTATTTGACGTGCTGTCCATGGAAGCCGCAATGTTTTTACAAGGGCGTGAGTGATAAGCGAAACTTCCGATGCCGAGTCCAGCAATATTTCACATGCAATTTGAAAAATACAGAATTTTAATTTTTTTCAATTTTTTTTTTCAAACTTGAAAGTTGTTCTTGGAAGCTAAAAAGAGGATCATTTTAAGTTTAAATATTCATTTTTCTCATATTGAGTAGGCAAAGCCAATTGAATTAAAAGATTTTAAGAATCATATGCAATCTAAACTTTTATCATTCAGCCTCAATCTTTGAAAAGATAAGAACAATCCTGTCGTAGAGGAACCTCTATGAGCTTTGGTCAATTTTGTTGTTAGCACTCTTGATACTTCACACCGTTTAGTTATATAATAGGCTAGGATTTACTAAAATCATATAATAACAAATAATGCTAAACTATCCTACTGAAGTCAGATCAGAGAAAAATATATCACTTCCTACTCTGTTGCCTAGTTTTAAGTCATTGGTGTAGGGGAAAGTAGGGGAATCGGGAACACAACTTCCAATGCTCAAAACGCTCCAAAATAAAAGAAAAAATGCATAGTCATAATAAGCTTTTATTGAAACACAAACTTTGCTTATCAATCTACTTATCAGTGACAAAAAACTCTTGATAATCAACGTTTTATTTGAAAACCCTGCTGTTCCTTTTTCGCCGATACCCTAAGGGGGTAATTGAGATCATCCCACGGGAGAAATGGAAATGCTATGGGGTAATTAGGAACGATACAGCTACATATTTATAATAAACTAAAATTGTTTTGTGAGGCACAAATCACACACGTAACCGCTACTAGTCTCGCCAGCAGTAAATTTCTCATGTGCCCAGAGTTTATAAATATGCACATGATCCAGTCTTCTGTAGGTACCTTTCGTTGGATACCATACAGAAAAACTATTCTTCATTTTCATTTCTTTGTAAAGCTTTTTTTCCTCGGTCCAGCTCTTGAAAACCTCGCTTACAAACGGTAACAGAGGATTATCCGTCGGTGTTCCAGACTTCTGCTTGTTGTATTTTCTTCTAGAGGTGAAATAGCTTTCCGGCATACACAGTGTTGCCAGCTTTGTGATTGCTGTAGCTTTTCTTTTCCCTTCCATTCTGGGGTCTTTTGAAATCAGTTTGTCTTCCAAGAGCGCGAGGGCTTGCTTCACCGGTATGCTGGGGAATGGCCCCTTGATGACACCATTTTGTCCTCACTTTGTAAATGATTACAATACTTGTACATTATTTTTCCAATCAATTAATCTCAGTTCTGAACGGAGTATTTGTTAGTCAAAACCCTATATTTTTTAATTCTTGTAACAATGACTTTGATTTCTAGATGTTTTTTTTGTGGTAGGGAGGTGAATGCCATTTATGCACAGAGTGTGGCACTCCCATACGCGACTGGACTACCCACTAAACACCTCCCCTGTCAACCTGAGAACCTAGCCTGGAACCGTTTGACACATTACTTCTAGCCAGGTCTCGTTTTGTTACGCCGTGAGGCGCCTTCAAGCTGGGGAATCCCTTTCCTGGCGGGAGGGGAGAGGGGAAGAGGAAGTGCCAGAAAAGCGATCCCCCAGCCTCAGACCCCTGGCTGCTGTGAGTCCCTTTTATATTTTAGGACTGCCCGAGCACAATGTACCACCTGGTTCCATTTGTCAACTATATTTTCCGGGTAGGGCTCTGTAGAGTTCTCTTCGCAGCCTGACCCATTTTTTACACGCAAAAAATGTGTGACAGGCATTGTCCTCTTCGCTTGGGCAAAAGCGACAATCGGGGGACCATGACTTACCGATCTTGTGCAGGTAAGACTGAAAACACCCAAGCCCGCTCAAAAGCTGGGTCAGATAGAAGTCAGTCTCACCATGCCTTCGATTTAGCCACAGTCTCACATCCGGGATGAGGCGCGCAGTCCACCTACCCTTTGTGCAATCGTTGAATGAGCGCTGTCTCTCTTCGCGGGCAACCATCTCCCTCGCATCCGCGTTTTGACGCAGAAAAATAGAGCGGCGCTCTCTAACAAGGAGGCCGACAGGTATCACGCCTGCAATGACTTTCACCGCCAAATCAGAGAATGTCGGATACGAAGATGCAATCCTCAGTGCTCCTCTTCTCTGCACCTGTACCTTTTAAAACAGGCCAGTCAATATAATCTAAACGTACACGCAATCCAGGAAACGAATTTGTACTGGAAATGATATTCAATATATCAGATCGCACACAATATTGAAAAGTGAGAAGCCTGCTAAAAAGTGAGAAATCGAGTAGCCTATATTGTTAATAGGGAGTTCAAATCACATTTTATTGATTTCAAGGCAATCAATAAATGGTTGTGTGTGATCCGCATAAAAGTGAAACTCTTCAAAATTTGGATGATAAACGTACACACAACGACCAAAAAAAATGACAAAGAAACGAAGGAAACGTTTTACAATCACCTGGAACGACTCGTTGGCTCATTACCTACGAACGACACAAAAATAATTCTGGGTGATATAAACGCTAAGACTGGCAATGAGATACCTCATCGGGGAACGACTGGAGGACATAGCCTCCACGATGAAACAAATAACAACGGCCAGCATCTGAATGACTTTGCTTGTAACAGAAATCTAGTCTACGTTCGATTTGCTTTCTGCATCAACGCATCATAAATTGACCTGGGTATCACTGGATGGTAACACTCATAACCAGATCGAACAAGTTCTGATTCAACAAAGGTGAGCATCGAGCATAGTTCACGTTCGTACATATCGAGGAGCTAATTGTAACTCGGATCATTACTTGATGAAATCAACATATCGACATTGTTTGTGAAAGGCGTATTCGGCGAAGATCAGCCCTCTTCGAAAATTCGACATCGAAAGGTTCCAAACGGCGTCTGTGGCAAAAAATTTCACGGAGATCCCCGACAATCAGCTAACTCCCATCCTATAAGATACATTGCTGAAAACAAGCAACGAGCTATGGGTGGAGATGAAAGCGGCGATTAAAGCCGTGGTAGAAAATACAATCGGACATCAAGCCCGGCACAAAAGAAATGATTGGTTCGATAATGAATGCCAGGATGCGTTAGATGAAAAATATCAGGTGTAGAAGCAATATACTCGTATAGATAGGAAGACCAGAATGAAGAGAGAACATCAAGACAATCTCAGAAGAGTAGCGAATAAGATTATTAGAAATAAGAAAAGAAAATACTATGCTGACCTATTGAAAAGCATCGATGTAAATCTAGCGAACAACACCGCAAGACAAGCATGCAAAGTAGTGAAAAGCTTGAAACGAGGTTATTAGCCCAAGACCACCCTCTGCCGTGATGACATCGGCTTCATAATCGCTGACGAAAACAAGATTAAGGAAAGATGGGCATCATATTTCAAGAACCTCTTTAATCCTCCACACAGCTCCAGAGCATCGGAGTCTATAGATATTCCCGGGGAACTCCCATTTGCCCCGCTGACTCTGGATGAAGCTTGCTCCACCATCAAAGCCCAAAAGAATAATAAAGCGCCGGGCATCGATGAGATTCCAGTGGAGCTTATAAAATATGGTGGCAGCAGTGCTCAGTAAGCCATCCATAAAATCATCCAGTACATTTGGTAACAAGCCTACATGCCAAAAAATTGGAGCCAATTAATTATGTTCTCTATCCACAAAAAAAGGTGGCAAGCTCCAGTGTGAAAACTGGAGGGGCATATCACTACATTGTACGGCGTACAAACTATTTTTGAAGAAATAAGAAAATAAAATCAGATCATACGCTAATAGTATTCTTGGGGAGTTTCAAGGTGGCTTTAGAGCAGGTAAATCGATGATAGACCGATTGTATATAGTCAAGCAGATACTTGAGAAATGGTGGGAGTTTAATATAGATGTATACCAAAGATTCGTTGAATTTAAGCAGGCTTGGGACATATTGATCGTAAGATTCTGTACCAAATAATGCTATGCAAATTTGTGTATTTAGGCGCCCAAAAACTAGAAATGCTGATTAGAGAGACCAAATTCGCCGAAGAATACATCTCGCAAATAAAATATGCTATTCAGTTTTGACGATTTTCAAGACCAGCTGCATACACAGGAAAACAAAGCTCCAAGTATACAAATCTGTGATAAGATCTGTGTTATGCTATGAGCGAGAAACATGGGGCCTAACCCAAGGATCTGCAAACATATTGAATGCCTTTGAACGACGGCACCTGGGCCGGATAATTGGAGCGAAACTAGACGGAGACTGATCCGTACAGTAGCGCTGACCCTACAGCACTCATCAAGAGGCGTCTTCTTGATGGGCTGGGTCATAAGTCGACTCAGAGCCGATACTCCCGAAGCATCCTTCTCAGCCGCTGCCCTGATTTGCTCAGAGAAACTCATCTTTGAGTCGATTAATAGCCCCAGGTACTTCACCGATGGCTTCAATTCGATTCGTAAGCCTCCAATACTGATCATCCTTACTCTAGGAATTCTCTTTTTTGTCAAGATGACCACTTTGGTTTTCTCCAGTGCTAAACTGAGTCCACGAGCAGCCATCCAGTCTCTCACTCAGTTCATTACAATACTTAGCCTAAGTTGCGCATGTTCAACGGTGCGTCCAGCAACCAGAGCCGCAACATCATCCGCATAGCTAATCAAACGCGACTCATCTGGCATCTCCAGTCTCAGAAGCCCGTCGTAAGACACGTTCTACAGGTCTGGACCAAGGATAGATCCCTGGGCAACACCTGATGTAACCGCCATCTTCCGTTGGCTCTGTGTCGTGTCTTAGTGCAGACTTCGGTCTTTAAGGTAGTCCCTCAAAAGCCGCATTATATATTCTGGAACTTGAAAAGGGTTTTGCAGCGTATCCAGAATATCCACCCATCTAGTGGAGTTGAAGGCGATCCTGACGTTGAGTGTCACCAACAGGTAGATCCGCCGTTTAGTGTGACTATGTGTCTCTACCCTTTGGACCACCACCACCACCTCTGCAATCGAATCGATAGTAGAACGTCCTGCTCTAAAGCCGTACTGCCGAGGAGATAAGTCCCCAGCAGCACGAATCGCGTCAGTGAGTCTTCCCTTGATGAGTTTCTCCAGCACCTTCCCAGCCGTGTCCAGCATGCATAACGGGCGGTATGCAGACGGCGATTCGGGATTTCTCTTCCCCTTTCTGATCAGCACGAGCCTCGCCACCTTCCATCATACCGGGAAAATCCCGTCCCGTAGGCAAGCGTTGAATGTGCTGAGCAGCAAGTCAGAACAATGGTGATAGACAAGTCACAACACCTCAGCCGGAACACCATCTGTGAAGAGTGGACACTCGACTGGTGTTTCACCATAGACAGCGTCAACACGGACGGGATGTGCGGGGAAGAGTCCCCGCACTTTCTCTTCCATCTTTTTCGCTTCATGTATGCAAGGCTTCCGTAGGGCGCGAAGCTTCCGCATAACTAGCATGTAGCCAAGGCCCAACGGATCATTGTTCACATTGTCCACTAGGTCTTGCCAGCAGCGAGCCTTGCTATTGTTAATCAATTTCCCAGTTGCATGCCTCGTCACGGTCCCGCACCCGTTGAGTCTCACGTCGAAGCTTGTGACACTCCCTTCGCTTTTCAGCGATTTCAGTTGACCACCAGTACACTGGGGGTTTGCCGTGCCGGGGTTTTCGACGGGGCATAGAAGCGCAGCAAGCACTCGTAATGATGCTCATAGTTGAGTTCTGCACGTCTTGAGCTGCCAATTCATTGGTTTTAGAAGCTTTTGTTATTTTGATTGGCCCTCATTTTGAAGCAACCTCTACCACACTCTAAAATTTCATTAACATCGGTTGAAAGGTTCGGTTACAACTAAATATTTGCACGTATTCGGCTTCTGAGCAGTCGCCATTTTGTTTCAGACGATTTGACTTCGGATTTTCGATTGTGGGCTTCATTATTCAGTTCAATAAGCCAATTTTGTTCAAATCAAATGATATTCGTCTAAAATAGCCACCATTATGGTTTTTGCTGGTATGACTTGGCTGGTCAATCAACTTTTCCAATGCATCTTTCTGAAAATTTTATAAAAATCTAAGCAAAATTACAATACCTCGGTTACAAACTTCGTTATATTCCAAATATATATATATATATATATATATATATATATATATATATATATATATATATATATATATATATATATATATATACATATATATATATATATATATATACATATAGATGTGTATATACGGTTCCATATATATGTACATATACATCCATATATATATGTATATATTTATATATATACAAACATATGTATATATATATATATATATATATATATATATATATATATATTGTATAAATACATATTCATAGAAAGTAGGTACTCTCTGCAAAATTTCTCTCGAGAAATTTGCTTTCAAAAAGAATTTTCCTTCCTGAATCGACTTTATTTTAAGATGACAAAAATTACAAATCACTTTGCGTTGTTAAATATGATGAAAACTTTACTAAATTTTTCAAAAACAAATTTAAAGCTTGGCAACACTTTGCTACTATTAAATCAAATGCAAAAGAGGTGTGAGCCGCATATTTGGGATGTTTGAAATTGCACAGATAAATTTTTCATTCACTTCAAGTGATATCCTCCCTTTTACACCCCTTTACCACGACAGCAGCCTCTAATCAAGCTTGCAAGTTTCCTTGGACATTTACCTTCATGTGAACATGTCTAACAGGTGTGTACATACTTAGATTGTATCAATTCACTTATCTTTCCCGATTCGCTATTTAATTCAGAATGTACGCGGCGAACAGATTTGATAGTATGCATTATGTTCATTTGTACGAGTATGTTTATGCATTTATAAACACTTGGTATGTGCACATACAATTGCACATGCATACGCGAGTATGTGGTACATGCAGCAGGGGAAAGCAAAATTACTGTAATCACAACCAGACTGTTTGGCTACACAGTTCACTCGTAAGTTAAGCGCTGAGTTCAATGGTTGGACATTTCAATCGCAATCGCTGTGACAATCAATTGCATTTACCTGGTGAGCATGCATGATTAGCGAATATTTCACATAAACTCCGCAAGATCAGTAATACACGGTTAGGGTTACAATATTTGAATACTTGTTTATGTGCCTTAATTCGTATGCAACAATTAACAAACAGAAAAAAGTATCTCATCCGGGAAAAGTTTCTTAGATACGCTTAACCTTGAATGTTTTTAGTTTTCCGCTTTTTATTAGTGCCGAACATCTTTAATTGAGCATAGCACTAGTTAAATTGGCCCACGAGCACTGAGGGAAACTTAGCGCATTTAAAATTTCATTCTGGACAACGGAATCTACAGTCCTCATTTTATTGTGTGTATTATTTGAATCGGACATTTTTAAAAGAAGGATTACCTGAGAGGTTTTACACAGAATTATAATTTATGATGTTATTGATAGGTTATTCCTTATTTTAATGATTTAAAAATATATAAAATTTGCTTAGTTATCACAGAGATATCTTAACATTTATTTTGATAAAACAATTTTTTTTACAATTAGTGCATTGAAATATTTAGTAATGCTACTTTATGCAGTTGGTACAAACATACCTTCATCATGCTTAAAATATCACAAACTTTAAGTTTAGGTAGGCGGTTCTTCTTCAAACTTCCTTTCTGTTGAAGGGTCTGGGCTGCGGAGAGGATACGGTCGCTCTCCTTCAGGTGCTAAAGGAAGCTGCACCAGAAATTGAATTCATTTCTGTCAAAACATTTGTAACAAGGAGAATGACCATCGAAAAGAAGAATTTATCACTTTATCCGGTGCAAATTTCGAACAAAAGCAGTCCAAGTACCCTTCAACAGATAAGGTACTAGAACTTCAGAGCGGTGAGGTGGAAATGCCTCCAGAAAAAAGAAGTCAACCAATGTTACCGGTGCCAACGATTAGGTCATGCGGCAGCCAACTGCACCATGCGCTGTTGGTGAGTAAAATGCAAAGACGGTCATGCCCCCGGTGAATGTAAATTGGCTCAGACGGAGCGTAAAGAAAAATTGTACTATGCCAACTGCAGTGTATTTGGTCATCCAACATCATATTGAGAATGTCCCCGATATCAAGATGCAAAAGTAAAATTTTTCCAAAGCAAACGCAAGTACACCGCAGTGTGATACCTTCCAATTTCGTCAAGCCCGGGGCATAATTTACACTCGCCGCTAGAGGACCAGGAGAAAATACTGTAAATAATGTCAGTAGCAATAATCAGCTGCGTTTCAAAAATTACCAGCAACCTAATTCTTTATCGGAGACAATAAAAAAAAACAAGATTCAAAAATTAACTTTATTTTTCAGCGTTTAGATCTTGCAAATGTCTCAAAATAACTTGCCATTCAGTCACATTCCCATGTATAGGCTTCATCTCTTACTCTACATCGACGTGACTATCTCCTTGAATTCATTACTAAGCAAAGGTCTGACATCATCCTTCTCACTGAAACCCACCTTAATTCATGGCACTCCAAGACATTCATGGATTTTGAATTCGTAAGAAATATAAGGTAAACGATGATAGGGGAGGTGATAATTGATAAGTCCGAGGTGTCCATTATCAAAAATTCACTGCCAGGTGGGGATAATATCTTCGTTATCTCTGCCTATGCAACTGGTTGAAACGTTCTCAAGTTCAAGGAGGAGCTCAATTCGTTGTTTGAAATACTCGGATTGAACAGGCTGCATCATTTTTATATTCTTGCTGGTGGCCTAAGTAGCCGGCATACATCATGGCTGAACGCTAATAATAACACAAGAGGTGTATTCCTGAAATCGTGGTGAAATCTATATGCGTTGGAGTTCCCAACATACCCTAGGGCAAATTCATATTTGCATTGCTGACGCAAGACTTGAATTCAGCTTTAATATTCCTCAACGGAAACTGCAGGTGCTTCCTTACGACAGCGACTGTAACGCAATTGTAATGGAAATAAATCATCAACAGGATGATGTCTTCCTCTCTCCAGTTCAACATGAAAATCACCGGTGGGGTTTAAGAAAATGGATTGGAGTAAGGTTCAAACGAATTTTAGTCGGGATTACCGGAAGCAATGTCCTCCTGCTGATGATGAATATGCTTACTCATTGGTTCTTAATGACAGGAATCTAACTAATGACGAATTATATCTGTATTTGTCGAATTTAAAGAAGCTGATGTCGGAAACGATTGGGGAAGTGGTTCCCAAGATTAAACATCGAAACGATATGGAAGGATATAAAACACCAACGCCGCAACAATATTTATCGCCTGTTTTGGACTTCAACCATCCTTAGTTGGCTTTGTTGAAATTACGCCTAAAGAATGTCCGGAACTTAATCTGTTCATGCTTCATCGAAAAAACTGCGGGATATTAGCCCACAGGACCCATATGGCGTTTTCACGAAAGTGAATAGCTTATTCCGTAAGAGGTCTCGAGTGAAAGTATCGAGTCTTGAAGTCGCTACTGACGAGATAAATCTTCCCGATAGGGCTGGTATCAAAATTGATAGGATGACTCCGCATAGAAATTGAAACAGGACTATTTGTGATGGATCGTAGAAGTTTGTCTTGATTGGAACTCATTTTGAATTCTTTCATCTACCCAGCCTTGAGAGAGAGGATCAAATACCTTCAGAGGTCGTTGAAGCAAAAGTTTCTGATTTGAAATCAAGCCTGAACGGCGAATTAATTCTTCTTTTCAACGAAACATTGACATCTGATCTCAAGCCAAGCGGATATCCTCTTGATTATTTTGTCAGCTATAAAGACTAGTGTGTCATATTTGGTAGGACAAATAACAAGAAATTATGTGCTTTTGACGGTATTCCAAATATAGCTCTCCGAAATTCGCCTGAGGTGGCTATTAGGAATTTTTGCGTATTGTTCAACAGCACGTTGAACAATTCATATTTCCCAAATGATTGGAAAAAGGCTATGATATTTCCAAAAAATAATCTTCATGCCCTAAAAGCTATCGCCCGATTAGCTTGCTACCGAATATCAGCAAGGTGTTTGAAGTGATACTCAACAGAGCATTAAACGCCCACAATGAGGAATATGAGTTGATGCCGAATCGCCAATTGGGTTTTCGTGCCAGGCATTCGACCATACACGCGATAACGAAAGCGACCTCAAACATCTGTTGGAAACTAAATGAAAGATAATATGTTGGAGCGTGTTTAATTTATATGGAGAGAATCTTCGATATGGTGTGGTTAGATGGATTAATTTTTAAACTCCTTCAGGAAAGGTTCCCCAGACACCTTGTCGCCATGATGTGCAATATATTGTACGGGAAATAATTTGCTGTAACTAATGGAAATCTGATGACAATGCGTGACTTCGAGGTCTTGAATGGTCTACGGCAGGGAACTGTTTTTCTCAATATTCGTTCGCAAGCAATTGAACGTGTTCCATGTAAATCCTGTGCTCGGTACCTCGGTGTTCATCTCGATCAGTATCTGTATTATACTGAACATGGTAAAATCATGCTCAGTAAAGCACAAAAAGTAGTCATGGCCCTTTGACGACTCTTTCATTCCAGATACATTGATCAAAAGGTAAAAATTATCTGTTACAAGACCCTGATTAGACCAGTTTTGACTATGGATGTCAGATCTGATACAACCAGAGTGCTAGTACTATGGAAAGATTTAAAGTTTTTGAATGGAAATGTCTTCGTGCATGTTTTGGTATATACGGAAAGCTTGAGACGGATTGGAAAGACTGTATATCGAATAGAAGAATTTATCAAACTGCCAAAGTGATGAGAGTCGATACCTTCATATTGAGACTTCTTCGGAATTATATCACGAGATATATACCTGTGAGCGAAAACCCCTGGATTTTATAGCCGTTTCAACATATAGGCTTGTATATTGTGACTTGTTCCACAACTAGTTTCGTTTTTTCAGAAGTATTCGTTTATTTAGACATGAATTGATATGTTTTTGATTCTGACGGTGTCCCAATTATATATCCCACGTATAGACGGGCCACCGATAAGAAGACAAAATATCCTCTGAATTTGAGTTTATTTATTCATTCGCCAAGTCAAGGCATATTAATTACTCGTATAATAAAATTTTACAATACAATTAATTTAACAACAAACATTAATTAATAGTAAAATATTTGACGGGGAAAGGGAATCTAAATAGGACGTTGTAAGTGTATGGGAAGTAATGATAACTATACATGTTAAAGTACCTACAGCATCTGTTGATTGGCTCATTGTCTCCGTAAATGGTATTGTGTCTGCTGATGGCAAGCATGGTTGTGTGTCTTGTGCTTCTAGCTGGTTTATACCAGCGGGTTGTATCACATATAATTTTTACCTTAATATTTCTCTTTAAGTCGTCGAAAGTCAGACATGCTGATGCGGTTTTCCTTGAAGAGAGGCTAGTCAAATTAAGAATTGGAGACGATTTTCATAAGGTGGTAGGTTAATAAAAACCTGGGGTTGTAGAGAGACCTCAAAGCAAAGAGTACAAACTGCTTATGCACTGACTTCAACCTATTGCTGTGAATCTAAAAAACGGGATTCCAGATTAGGCAGGCATATTCAAGAATAGGACGTACAAGAGATATGTATAAAGATTTTTTGTCAAATATTCTTAAATTCTTTGGCCCTTCTTTTGATAAAGCCCAGCATTTTATATGCTCTGGAAAGAACTTCATCGTAATGAAGGTTGAACTGGAGCTTTGTATCCAAGACAACGCAATAATCTACAACTCTATCGACCCTTCTCAGAGGGGAATTATTAATGTGGTATTCGTAGAGGATAGCATTCAATTTTTGAGTGAAGCTGATTACCTGGAATTTGACCGAATTTAGAAAATGCCACAGAAAGCTCAGAAATAAAAATATTGAAAAGCAATGGGCCAAGATGGCTACTTTGAGGAACCCCAGAAAGAACATGAATTTCTCTGGATAAACATAACATAATTGAAACTTTAATAACTGTGGATTGAATCCAACTAAGAAGTGATCCCGTGATACTAAATCAGTGGAGTTTCTATATCAGAACTCTATGTTTCACATGATCAAAAGCTTTGCTAAAATTAGTGTAAATAGCGTCAATCTAGTGACCTTTTTCCAGACCACATAGAATGTCTGAAGTCATAACCATGAGGCTGGTAGTAGTGGACCTATTTTTTCGAAAACTATGTTGTTCTTCATTAAGGTATAGCTCAACGATTGGAGAAATTTTTCTGCATATAATCTGCTTAAACGTTTTGGAGTGGCAGATAGTTTAGCACCCCTGATTTTTTGTCACTTTTTTTTATGTATTGGAATTATGTAAGATGGTTTTCAATACGAAGAAAAGATTCCACTTACGAAAGACTCATTGAAAATAATATGAAGGGGCTGAGTTAGTGTATTTGTACGCGGGGCTAGAAAGTAGGGGGAATTAGATCAGGGCCAGGTCCTTTTTTCAAATCCATACTCTCAATTGCCAGGCAAATATCTTCTTCCGAGATTGCAATGTTTTTAATTAAGGCCCTTGGAGATGTTATAGTAGATCCTAAATTTGTTGAAGCTAAGGGATCGTGGTAGACTTCCTGAAAATTATCAGCAAAAAATTGACAAATTTGTCCTTTGAAGGTCATTGTGGAGGGAAAACCATGGGCTTTACGTTTGATGTTTACGAAATCAAAGAACTTTTTAGGGTCGTGAATGATATTTTGAACAAAAGCATTAATGCACAATTCCTACGCTTCTCGAGATTTAATCTTGAATTCACTGGCAAGTCCATGATATTTGCTATTGATTGTGTTTTTGTTCCTTTTTATAGTTTTGTACAACGTATTTCTTTGATTTTTTAAAGACCTGAGGTCATTATCTAGCCAGGGTTCGGAAAGTTTATCCTTTTTTCGATATTAGGTACAAATCTTTGAACGGTGTCAAGAATTATTTGGTTAAAAAGTAGATGTCTAGCATTGAAAGTGTACCAGTCCAGTTGAATGTGGATAGAAAATTGTTAATGCCATAGAAATCAGCATTTTGAAAGACAAATGCGATTGTAGCGTTGTACGAAATAGAATTGATTTTATCAAGAGTGGAAAATCCAATAGAATAAGCGGAGTCATGCAGGGTGTTACGAAAAGGGTGCTCGTTGTCAACAGTTGGATAAACCATTACCTCATCACATGAATTAGTAAAAATTCGGTCTAACCAATTACCGTTTTGGTTAGGTACTGGAGTAACTTGCTGCCAATCACAGATATAAAAATTACTCATTAAATTGAAATCTCTACAATTGAGCAAATTTACTGGGAGAAGAAGATTGCCTTGATTTTTGCCTATAAAATTTAAATTTGGTCAATTAAAGCCTCCGCTAATAATTATTCTGTCATCTTCATCAATATTGTCCATAAATTCGGCTATAATATCGCAGATTTCATTAAAGACAGCTTCACTTGAATTAGGAGGAATGTAGAAAACACCAACGTAGAGGGAAACTTTATCTAACTTAATTTGAACCAATTCACGAGACCGAAAGAGTTAGTGCGACTAACACCTTAACTCCCTCATATCTGTGAGCACTTCACTATCCATCTACTTTCCTAAGCCAGTTTCAGTCATTATTTGATTTTTTTATATAAATTTTTCTACAGTGTTATTTGGCAGATGATTTGGAACCTTAATTCATCCCTGTTTGGTAAAGCTCGAAGAAATGCCAGAGTACTATTAATATGGTTGTCAATTGTCTCAAAAAGTTTCAGTGCCTTGTCACGTACGTATTTTTCAACTGTCTAAATTCTTAGGTGTTTGTAGATGTCAGTATTTCTAATATACCATGGAATTCTTTAGATCTTTCTAACAATTCTATTTTGGAAGGATTGGGATGCTTTTTTGTTAGTCTTTGTCATTTGGTAGAAATCAGAACTACTGTATAGTAGCGTCGGTCGTATAATTTGTTTGTATATGAGCAGTCGATTTTTAAGGCTGTCTTTTGGGTTTAAAGAGAGGGTATAAAGGGGAGAGAAGTCCAATGTAGTGTCCTCGTTTGTTTTGCATGTGTTATTTCTATGTGAGCCTTTTGTCGAATGTAAATGTAAGTTCAAGGTATTTAGCCGCTAGTGACCAGTCTATTGTTTCGTTGTCAACGATAAGTCTCCAGTAAGTTTGTAGTCTTTTCCTTGTGATGAATAGTACCTGCGTTTTGTCAAAATTAATCTTAATTTTCCATTTAAAAAAGTAATTCAATAAAATGTTTATTGACCGTTGCAACTTTGAAGTGATGGCTCTTGCTTGTCGTGCTGTAATAAATACACAGGTATCAGAGTGATAGTGTCGCATGTTATGGGGCGCGGCCAATAATTTTAATGTTCCGGGAAAGTGAAAACGCAATGTCTTTTAAATTAAATTAAAAGAGTTTATATCATTACTTAAAAGCGCACAATCACTTATTAATTATTTCACAATTTTAATTTTCGCTATTAAAATTAAAGCTTCCACTCGTCCATAAATTCCTATCGCAATTGTCTTCTAAAATCACTTCACTATTACTTGATCGCTTTTCAATTCACACTCCACACACTATCGCCGTTTTTACTATCGCGGTTGAATGAATGAATCCCCCCATTCATTCAGCTCGCCTTTATATAGGGTCTCCATCCGTGCAATACATTTCTCGTACATTGGCGAATGTCCCGCCGAGAGGTATCTGGTATATTCGAGCAGATTAATGAATGGAGCAGTGACTCACTTCCAAATGTTGATCATGCTTGCTGGGTTCTCGTGGTTTCGAGTAAATTCATTTTGTTGATGTTCTTAATGGTTGTGAAAGCAATTGCGACAGTAGCTCGCAGAATTATTTGTACATGCAACAATAGTTTTACTTTTGGGGGTAGAGTGGGTGAGTCATCACGAGCTCCATAACCAATTGATCTCAGGTTTGAGAGTTGTTTGTCGATTCTGACACGGAATGCTCTGCCTTCCAAGAAGGAGCTAATAATTTGAGTGAGCTGCAGTGGCATATTGAATTGATACATTTTGAAGATTAGTCCTGTATGTCAGACTTTATCAAAGGCCTTAGCTATGTCAAACATAACTATGTCTGTTGAATTCCTGTGATGTAAGCCTGTTCTGATGTGTTAGACCCCTCTAACTAACTGGAGCTTAGTAGAGTGTTTAGCTTTGAAGCCATATTGTTCTTCCGGTATAATATCTTTATTGGATACAACCTCATCAAGTTGATGCAGAATCACCCTTTCCGCAATTTTCGACAGTGATGAGGGGGGACTAAAAGGTCTCCAGTTTTGTGGAAATTGTGAGGTTTCAGAAAAATAATAATAACCGCTGGTTTCCATATTCTGGGAAACTTTAGCAAACGGAATATTGCATTAATAATGTCAGTAAGTATTTGAAAAATATTGTCCGGTAGCCAAGAAATCATTGAGTTCATGTCCAGGTGTGCTTTATTTATTGAGTGTCTGTATAATGCTCTTGATTTCGTCTAAGTCCGCTGGTTCAATCCTGTCTTCATGTTGAATGTTATTTATCAGGAGTCTGTTGACAGAAGGTTCAATTCTTTCTTCAGATTCAAAGTCCTCCCGGTCTGAAGAATTTTCACGGAATCTCATTTTTAAAGAACCCTACAAATGCTTCAGCTTTACCCGCATCGTAGAATTGCATCCTGTTTGGACCATGAAGAGGCGGTACCACAATTTTGCTGTTTATCTGAAAGAATTTTACTTTCTCCAGAAACTACCACTCCCAGGTTCAAGACTCTGCAGAACGTTTTCCCATAGCGCGTTTCGGAATACCTTTATGTTATCACGGATTTTACTTGTCAACCGATTAGCGTTTATATATATATATATATATATATATATATATATATATATATATATATATATATATAGCTCTCCTCCGAACTTGATTCCTTCTCCTTATCAGTCGTTTGATGTTCTCTGGGAGTTAATAGGGATTCTTTTCCCTTCTCCGAGTAATGACCCTATGGTCCTCTTTTGCCTGTAAAATTTTCTAAGTTACGTTCTTAACGATGTTGTCGGTGCTGTTGGCCGTTTCAGGTGATTGAAAATTAGTTACATTTGCCAATGCGACTTTCAATGCTTTCCAGTTTGTATTTTTCATTTCTGGCATAGAAATATCAATGAAGATGTTTTTGTGGACGGAAAACAGTTCATCGAGAACATTTAACCGAGCATTTGAGTATGAAATCTCGCGATATTTTAATGTCCAGTGCAAAGCCACTTCTGGATCCATAATGTGTTGGTTCATAGGGGATATGTAGGCTGAAGTGGTTAGCTATGATGTATGTATTTAGTTCAGTTCCAGCTTTATTGCTTCTCACAGCTCCTTTATGGTGATGGGTGGCATTTAGATCTCCTGCGATGAAGATAAGGCCTTCAAATGCAGCAAGTGCTCTGAGATCATTTAAGAAATTTATATTTCCTGAAGGATTGTAAGCAGAAATCACAATGAACTTTAGAAAATCAGTTCGCACCTTAATTGCTGTGGCCTCTAGTGTTTGAAGAGTGGGCGTATTAACAAGATAGTGACTAACGTTTCATCTCACGAGAATAGCCGTTCCACCTCCTCTACCCGTCATTCTGTCTTTTCTGTACATAATGTAGTTAGGGATGCGGAATCGTCTTCCAGGCTTCCGAAAGGTTTCTTTTATCATAATAATGTCAAATTTATGATCAAATATAAATTTTTGTAGTTCATCAGTATGCTGAAGCAAGGAATTCGCATTCCACGTCAAATTTGAAATGTGGTTCGCTAAACTCATTAGTGTTTAGTGTTGACGATATTTTGAAATGCAGTGAACATAGTTTGAATCATATTTGCCATCATCTCTTCAATCATGTTTGCCATCATCTCTTGCACCATGTTTTGGGATTGTGTCTGTATTTTGGCAAACATTTGGTCCATATTGTGAGGTTGATTTTGTATGCGTGGATGTGCCTGTGTCGTGGTTGTTTGTTTTTGTGTTGGTGATATGTTTTGGGCCGCAGCAACCTTCATGAACAATCTTCTCACGTTCTTTGGATTCCTGGGACAACTCCCGTAGCTTGCTGGATGTTCTCCGTCACGTTTGACACATTATGGCTTCTTCTGAATTGTCTTTGAACAGTCCGAGGAATTGTGAAGCGAATCGCATTTAATGCATCGATACTACGCATGACAGTTTCTAGAAGAATGTAAACATTTTTGACAATTGTGGTATATACCCTGCCACGTACAAGACGCTGTGCCTCCACCATGCAAATAAGGTTGCGAACAGATTTCATGTTGTAAATTCTTGTCTCCGATTTTGGGAGGAGACCCTTGACTACCTTAGAAAGAGCTTCCTTCATTTTGATGTAATAAACTTCAATTGAGTTGAAGCCCTAAGACTATAAGTCTTCCTTAATCCCTTCAACAGAAAGGCCATACTGGCCCCTACTGACAACATTCAACTGCATATCCTGCGGCAGTACGTTAGTGTGGTATTGTATTTCATTGTCAGCGGTTGCTTCTGTCAGTTGTTTGTGATCTGTAGGTTTTGTTGGTATAATTTGTATATCAAGGTAGACCCTTTTTGCGGGTGAGCATAAGATGTTTTGTGTTTTCATGATATCAAGTATTTGGGAGCATTTGGAGGACTGTCGAAGTGTTTGTGGTGCAGGTTGTGTATTTGTAGTGTTCGGCAGTGTTGATTTTGGTGTAATGGTCATGTTGTAGCAAGTTTTGGTGGAAGGGCAGGGAAAATCTTATCCTCTTTATCTTTACTGCTACTCATCCAGACAACTTCCATCTCGCTTTCCAAATCTTCAGAAGAGGAGCAAGTCTTTGGAGGTGTGATCGTCCTCCTTTCGTTTTTCATCTCAGGGCTAACTTTCTGAGTTTTACGGTTAGTCTTAGCCGTATTTTTCAACAATTTAATTAGTTCTGCATTTTTTGCAGGTAGCAATCGTTTTTGTTTCGCTGGCTAGCCAGCTCGGCATTCATTTTCGCAAGTGTTCCTTGCATTTGTAATAGCGTTACGAGTACTTGGTCTATTTTTAACATAATATTGTCGAGCCAGTGAAACAATTTGCTCATCTTTATCTGTTATGTTACGTTCGGTAACCACGTCACCGTCGGTCAACATCCTGACCACCAAAAAGAACTATCTATACATTATTTGGTATCCGCCAAATAACTTTCAATTCAATATACAATAAATTCATAGTTTGGAAAAAATGGCTGAAACTGACCCAGGTCAGTAAAAGAATACGAAAGTACTCACCCAGAGCCCCTTATATTCTTCTATTTTTAACTCCTATCTCTTTCGAATTTTACTATCTTCTATCTCTTTCTGTCTTCTGTCACTTTTTATCGTTTGTTCTTCCTATCTTCTGTCTCTTTCTATATTCTATCTCTTTCTATCTTTTTTCTCCTTCTATCTTCTTCTTCCCTCTTTGCCTATCCTTTATCACTTTCTTCTCTATCTGTCTAATTCTTCTCTACCCATCCTCTTGTGTCCTACCAACTTTCAACTTCCAACTTTCAATTCACTTGCAAAAACAATTCAAAACTAAATCCGTGGGAGATGCTGACTCGTCAATGTCTTCTATACAGCGGTGGCCTTAAGGGGTGGCGAACAGGGCAATCGCCCGGGGCCTCGCTCTTGCAGGAGCCTCGCGCAACAACCAAAGCAAATTTAAAAATATATAAATTTCTTAACTATTTTTTTTAATTTAAAACTTTTGATTTTGATCCTTAATTATTTATTCAGGTTAAAACACAGCAGTAAATTAAAATAAAGTTAGTTAACTAATTCATTCATTCAAAACATAATTGAGAAATTCATTATGTAGTACTTGAATACCGCGGGTCAGGTCGGGACTCGGGACAAAATGTTCTGCTCCTCTATCGCTCGGGGAATCCCTGTGTTCCATTTTGTTCGTCAACTCTTGTCACCTTGGAATTATTTTGCTAGCAATATGAGTTACAAAGTCGTTACTATACCGTACATATCTTTCAATTTTATTAAATATTACGTTCTTATAGTATTTACAGTACTGAGTGAGCTTGAAAAGGGTAAGAAAAACTAGGTGATATTAAAAAGATAGTTCAAAAAGGAAACGAGCCATCAAAAAAAAAAGCAGGTACAAGAAAATCAACGTGGATCTTTATACAATTCTATATTATAAAAAGTGATAACCAAGAATCCTCTATAAAACTTCTGTTGACTGAAAGTGACTCTAATCCTGATTCAGCTGAAAACATTCCTTCCACATCATCATGGGTGCCGCCGTCGTCAAGTAAAAATAGCGAGGATGATGATGAATCAACTACATCATTGTCTCTTAGGTCACCGGTGCCACCGTCAACGCTATCCAGTCAAGAGTACGAATCTGAGCCCGAACATATGTCTACATCCATGACTGCTGGAATGAAAAATCTTAATCCTCAAAATGACCTCGGTTTGTGGCCCATATCAATTACTGATGTAGACCGAACTGAGATTCAAAGGTCCAATCCCGGTTAAAGTTGATTTATTTCCCCTAAATGATAATGGACGGCGATTCAGCGACTATCATTATAATAAGATATTAGTTAACGGTGAAAAGCTTGACAGGAGGTGGATGATTTATTCACAAACGGCTACAAAATACAAAGATTGGATCAAGTGAAGGAGTGTGTGATTGGAACCACTTGGGTGATTACCGTAAGTCTCACGAATCTACTCAACAGCACAAAGATTGTATGTTGAAATGGATTAATTTAGAGAATGGTTTGAAAAGCTGTTCCACTATTGATTCCTTGGTCCAGTCACAAATCGAACAAGAAAAGCAACGTTGGAGAAGTATTGCTGGCAATTGTAAATTTTTCAGCATTTCACAATTTAGCCTTCAGGCGTTATAGAGAGAAGTTAACATCTGACTCAGATTCGAGTGAGACAAGCGGCAACTTTATAGATTTAGTAAAGTTAATAGCCCGATTTGATCCCATGCTGAGCCTCCACCTAAAACAAGTAAAGGATAAGACAATTAATGACCACTATATCGGAAAAAATATTCGAAATGAGCTCATACAATTAATGGCAAGTCACGTGAAGACTCAAATTGTTGAAAAAATAATAAATCTTACTCGACTATTCTTGATTGTACTCGCGACGTTTCTCTTGT
Organism: Odontomyia ornata; assembly: GCA_963969285.1. NCBI lineage: Eukaryota > Metazoa > Arthropoda > Insecta > Diptera > Stratiomyidae > Odontomyia > Odontomyia ornata. Next base: position 454,118,743 of record OZ017738.1, on the reverse strand, counting down.
TGAGCAATTTTCAATTATTATAAGATTTTTTAATACAAATACAGCTGAAATTAAAGAGCATTTTATTGATTTCTTAGCCGTCAAAAAAACCACAGCTGTGAGTCTGACTAATTATATAATCACAGAATTGGAACAGTTAGGTATATCATTGTAAAACTGCAGAGGCTAAGGATATGATAATTGTGCATGGTGAAAAAAGTGGCGTCCAAGAACGTATTCTTGAAATGAGTCAACTTGATTCATAGCTGGAATCTCATCCTAGGAGATGCAGCATCGTCTTGTATCCAAGCAAAATCTAATTTGGGTTTGCTACAAAGGTTGTACACTCTATTTGCCGGCTCAAGTCAGAAAAAAACTTATATGGTAGTAAGGATTATCTCTGGGTCCGGATACATTTAAAAATACGAGTAAATATAAATGCTTAAGAACGTCCGAAACGTGCGAACATTAGTGTAATTATCAGCATGTGTTAAACATACTTGCCCTTATTTAATGAATGTGACATTAGAAAAATTTAAAAACCAATTAGATATGTAAAAATTCAAAGTTTATTAAGTGTAAACAAATCAATAAATACAACACAAGTCAGTTTTAAAGAAATTAAATCATTTATTACTCGTAAAATAAAGACAAACTTAAATAGTTTACACTTAACACTGAAAAGAGATTTTCCTTGCTTTCATTTTGGCAAATTCGTTGAGAATGTAGTCAGTGTGCATTTGGTTTAACAAATTATTCTCAAAGGCCATTGTTGCCAGTCCACTGAAACGTTCCTGACAAATGGTGGATCTGAGATAAGTTTTTATTAGTTTCAACTTAGAAAAACTTCTTTCACCACTTGCTACTGAAACGGGGAGCGTCAGAAGGATTCTTAGAGAAACAAAAACATTAGGGGATGTGTCCATAAAACCATTTTTTGTTATATACGACAAAACCTCACTTGGAGAACTTCCGGGTGGCAACATTGGCGCAAAAATGTCTAGCTCTTCGAACAGTTCAACTCCGTTTATGTCACATTCTTCTCCATCACTCAGAACATTGTGAAGTTGGTCTTCTTGTCCCATGTCTGAAGAATCTTAATGTCATACAGAAAACTAAAAATCTTGCTGTGGTTCTCCATGAGTTCAAACCTCTCATTAAGTGAGTTTATTGCTGTATCAAGCACCACAAAGAAAAATTTCACTTTGAATGATGCCAGCCCAGCCTGAATCGGTTCATCCTCACTCTCATACGAGAATTGCCTCTTGGTTTTCCTTGGACGAACTTCGGTTTTTTTTCAAATTCAGCAGAAATACCAACTTTTTCGGCCAGTTCTGAAGCGTCTAAGGTAATGCTATTAAGGCCTTCATCAGATCTCATTTTTTCCAAAAATGTCTGAACACTTTTCACGAGGTGCATTGAAGTTTGCAAAGTTGATGAGGCTTTTTGCAAGGTCTTATTCACCATGTTTATTTTAAAAAGGATATTATGCCACGTTACTAAACAACACAAAAATTTGAAAGTTTGTAGTTTTCTTATTAATCCTACTGCAGTGTTCCTCCTAAAAGTATCCAGCTTGTGGTCTTGAGACGCTTCATACAAAGCATCGTAAATTTCCTCGATGTGATATCGAAGAGGTACTAAGGCTTCAATCCTACTCTCCCACTGAGTATTGCTAAGGGGTTTCCCTGTTAGAGTGGATATTTGTTTCATTAAAAAACTCCACCTGTGAGTTGAACTGGAGAAAAAGTTGAATATTTCTTGGATCATACTAAAACAATCAACTGCAATAGGGCAAGAGAGAGCAGCGTCATTAACCGCTAGATTCATGGAATGGTTACCACATGGCACGAAAAATGCCCTGGAATTCAAATCAAGTACTCTTTTCTGGACTCCAGCATACTTTTCTCTCATGTTGAAGCCATTATCATATCCCTGGCCCCTCATGTTTTTTAACAGGATGTTCCGTGTATCTAACTCACTGAGTAAGACTTCTGTGAGACCTTCACCGGTCGTATCTTTGATAGACAGAAAGCCTAAAAAATGTTCTTTTATTTCTCATTTTTAACACATGTGCCGAATTTTACCACCAATGTCATTTGTTCTGTATGGCTAATATCGGGTGTACAGTCCAGTATTATAGCATAATATGTTGCTTGTTTTAGGTCACTTATGATTCGGTCTTGGATCTTTGTGGAAAAGAGATAATACGAGTAAACTCATCTTGTATTTGTTTGCTCAAATAGTGAACATGTGTCTCTTCTGAAGTAACAATTCTTACATGTTCAGCCATGACAACATCAAATTTGGAAATATACTCTACAAGTTTCAAAAAGTTGCCATTGTTACACTCGAAAAGAGACTCTTTTGTTCCTCGAAAAGCCAGCCCATGAGATAATAAAAATTGAACAACATAAAGTAAACGTTTCAACACATGGTCCCAATGTTCTGTTTCAGCTCGAATGGTACTCTCATGCTCTTTGTTGATAGTTCTATCCAAACGTAATCGCATGGACAGTTCACGCCAAGATTTACAATTGTGTATGTAGGTAGAAGATTTCTCATGACTGGTCAAAATCTTGGTTAAGTTTTGCCAGTCAGAATATCCTTTGTCTCCGGCGCACATTTCCAAAGACAAAGTAAAATACTGCGTTTTTTTTTTATTGCATACATCAACCAATTCCTATAGACTTGTTCCTTATCGCTAAGTTTTCTTGTGAAACGAAGTGAAGAGAATTTTCTACCCTTAGCATCAATGGGAAAGTCAATGTCAGTAACTTGCACAGGACCACGCTCAGTAAGACGTTTTCGTATCTCATCCGTGATTTTTAGCGGCCACTCTCCACAGTCCATCGATAGTAGCGGTGACGTGCCTCCGGACAGCTTTTAATCCTACAATACAAATTCAATTCTAAAATTTTTATCGTCGCATATGTAAAAAACTAATGTTTAATGAGTTATTTTGTTTTTTGAATAGTTAATTGATATAACTCCATTCAATAATTAATTGTTACATGAGCTTGATAATTAATTTCTAGTGCCTAACTTAAACTGCCAGCAGCTATTGGGTTTTGCATCATTTTTTCAAACATTGCAACACCCAGCGTTTATATTTTATTTTTTTACATGGTCAGCAACACAACAGAGAGGCAAAAGGCCATAACAAGGATGAAGGGCGAAAACAATGGAAGGGTGCTGGGACCCAAAACAATTAATTAAGCCTTTTAAATTCGCCCATATGAATTTTTGGTTTATTGGAAATTTATATTTTATCACCAATGAAAGATAAATGATAAACGTTGTCATACAATTGAAGGGCTTTTTGGAAAAACCGCCACTGTCAGTTTTATTAAATTTTGAACTAGAAGTAAAAAACGTTTTTAAGAAGAATAGCTTCTTATGGAATTAAGTACAGGTACTCGATAGGAAGGTCATATATCAACATGTACTTTATGAGTGTAGTTACGAAAAAATTTCTTTTTAAGTAATAAAAAATGTTAAAAATAACTTTGACATAGGCACTTTTTCCGAAAAAGGTATATAAAATGTTGACATAGGCATTTTTTCCAAATAATTGAATTTTAAAATCAAATAAAACAAATTCAATGGCTTATTATTATATCAAATATTTATTCATTATTATTCACAACCATCGCTATTATCCCCTTCATCAACTTCGTTGTGATCATCAATGACACCTTCACCACAGATTTGACGGCAGTAATCGCGATGATCAGGCTTAGTTAAATATTTACTGAGACTTAATAAATTCTCAATTTTTCCAGCAGTCATTTTTATTGGTTCACTATAAAGAGGGTTCAGTACAAGTTCAGAAGGCAAAGTTATTTTTCTACGAACTTGATTACAAGTAGAAGGTCCTGAAAATGTTTCTTTTACTTTTATTTGTTGGTGTTTTTCATTAATCATGATAATACGTGCTTGACGCAGTCTTAGAGCAGGTTTCGGAACCTTTAGGAAGTAAGGAGTCAATGCATCTTTCATTTAAAAAAGTAGGTCTTGTGTGACAGGAATCACTTAGAATGGAGAAGGTGTGTTCTAGCTGTTTTCATGATTTCATCCCAGTCTGCTGGTACTTCCGGAGAATACGATCCTTTTTTCTTTCGAATCAATGCAAAATCTGCATAATTTGGCAGGTATGTGTGACCTCTTACAGGAAATACATGCTTTACAGTTTTAAATACCTTTAGTACATGTACTAAAAAGTATTGAAAATATACCCTTACGTGGGTTCTTGTTTTGCCCACTGCACCCATCACTGAGTAAAATAAGATTGTCTGATGTTATGTCATGATTATTTAAATAGTGAAGTAACAGTGAAATGACCTCAAATGCACCCTTTTTTCCTGTCATTTCCGTGTAACAGTAAATTGTTGCATCATCGTTTGACAAGTTATGCACTCCGAACACATAATACCACATCTGTCGGGAGTAAAACACGTCGCCTGTTTTAATGTGTGGTAGGGGAAGATTCTGCATAAAATCAAATGATAGCAACATGCATTCTCCTTGCCTTGCCTTCTCTGTATATATATTTTTCAATTCACGGATTTTTTTAGCTTTCTATAAATGTAACGTTTTTTAAATATTTAGTTAATTTTTTTTAGCAGCATCATTTTCACTCATTATTTTTAAATTCAGCTCGTCACAAATGCTGCAGGTGTCAGATCTTGGAAGGCCAAATTTAATATTAAAATGTTTTGTAAATACTGTGTAATATGAAATATAAGAAATCCTGATCTGTACTTCGTTCAAAAACAACTCATGCATTTTCTTTACACTTAACTCTTCTGGCAAATATGTTGTGTTTGGGTCATTACGTAAAGAGTAGTGAGACTGCCTTCCCTTGAAGCTCTTGATGTGTAACTTTATTAACTCCAGTATTGGATCTGGGACTGCATGAGGTCTTGTGGTATGCTTACCTCTGCCATCTTTGGGTAACTGACCTGAAGATATTTTGGCCTGAATTGTACGCAGCCTTCCTCTGGTAATTCCATGCAAATTCATAAACGCTGTGGAGCACACTGGCAACTCTTCATCATTAGTTCGCACTTTGTAATAATATGCTAAATCATGGCTGAACGAATCATCCTCTTCATCATGGTTATGTCTAGGTCTTCTTTGTTGGACACTTCTGTACGATACTAGTCCTGTAAGAAGCGCGGGTTGGTCATTTTTACTTTCATAGTTGTAAAAGATTCTTAGTATTTCTTTTTTTGTTCAGTCGTTAATTTTGTGAAACATTGCAACCTTTTGCACCTAAAAACAATGAAGATCTTTATAGGTCATCGCACATAGCGAAGGCGATAGCCAAAAGTTATCAACATAATATTGTTATCAATGTAATATTAAAACACAGTACCTACCTGCAGTCAGGGCGCGTCACAACACCACTTCTTAGACGACCAACGTGATCAATGTGGGGCTCACCGCTAACCTTGCATCTTTTAATTTTTTCGCGTTTAGAAATTATTTTCTTTCTTTTGGCCTTCCAATGTACACTGCTAGATTCATCTCGTGGTATTTTATCCATATTTTAAGAAAAAAATACACAACAGTACAAAAACTTACAATCCCACCGAGAAAGAAGACTAGATCGTCTGTAAGCCACGAACAGAATGAGCAGACATATGAAATACGTCAAACAAACAGTTTTTCCATTTTTGTTGGAAAAACAACCATTGTCATGACTCATTGACTTAGGCGGTTTCTCCGAAATTGCCTTGACTTTGGTTGTTTTTCCAAATATCAAACAAACTTTTACCCAGAATATCGTTTGACTAATGCACTTTTACGAAAAACTGTGTTTTAGGTTTGATTGCTATAATTACATAGAAACCATAGACATCAAAATATCGTTTATTGCCTTTTTTGACATTGGTTGTTTTTTTCCAAATACCCCTTCAATTGACTGTATAAGAATACAGCAAACTCCCGATTATCCACGAGTAGATTATCCACGATCGCATAATGAAAAAGAAAGAAATAAATTACCCAAGTTAAATGTACGTTAAAGCGGCAACCAAGATGTTGTAATGATTTTCATGTCTAAGTCCGGACGAGGAACCGACCTCTCATCGGTTCTAGACGTTAAGTCTGAGTCGTGCCAACGGATGGTACCAACCGGTCAACCAACCCGTGCACCGTAATCCATTTTCGCGGTGGCTGCTTGTCGGCCAGCTAGATCGGAGAGGATTTCGGTCGCGGGTCTCCAAATGGATTACGCTCATTTACAATCTTCAGCCACCAATACATGCCCGTTTTCAAACGCGTCACCAAAACAAAACCATACGGAGAGGAAACCTACTTTACGTTACTCCGTATTTCTTCATACAACCAGTCAAAGGTCAGAGATCTAATCTTTACTTCGCGTTCCCGAATTTCCGACGCGTTACCGAAAAATATACTACGTTAACGTAAATCCGAAAAAAACTACGCTAAAGAAAAACCAAAATCAACTAAGGTACCGCGTACCGTGCGCGACACGAAACCGACCTCAGCGGATTTTCTCAAACCCTACCCTCGCGACGGCATACTTACCATGCACTCTATTTCCCGCTGAAAGAAAGGACCACTGGAAAGGAAAATCATGTTTTGAGTTAGCAATTCATATTATTTTTGTTATATTTGCATAAGATATGATTATTATTTAAATGATTTACAGTTCTGACTTAAATACAAAAAAAAAAAGAAAACTAGAATTATTTACTTATTTACACAATGTTTACGTCCTGATCTTTTGTTTCAATTTTATTGTTGTTGCATGTATGGATTTTTTTATTATTTTTTTTCATTCTAGTGTGAACACCACTTCCGTTGCAATCGAATAGAGGATTATATGTAAATCTAATGTATATCGCAACGTAGAACCATATAAAAGTACATAATGTGGAACTTTTATAGCGATGATTTTCATATAAACATGTTTATATTTTATTATATGTTTACAACCAACTAAGAGAATAAAAAATGAAAAATAATAGAAAATCTGCGATTAGTCTTTTTATTTACCTTACGTGCAGGGTACAGTAAGATAAATGAATTTATACGTATCTTTTCTATTTTTTTGTTAAGGTGAGTTATTACACAATCATTCCAAGATACTTAGGCTCATTGAAGCTTCGCTTTGCCAATAGGTTTGTTTTTCTCTTTTTTTTGGGGTGTCGTTTTAAGGCATTTTAAGACATTTTTTTTGTTTTCGGCGCACTCAACAAAGTAAATAAAAATTTTCATGCAGCAAACATTTAGAAATAAAATGGAATATGCTGAAAAGCACTAAAAAGTATAAAGCGTGCTTTTTATACAATATTGGATTCTGGCATATGAGTATAACAAATTTTTAACACCGACAATTTCTTCAAACCACGTCCTAACTCGTTGCAACAACTCGAACATAATTTAATTCTAGACCGCTATGTCGGCGGCTTTTAAGGAATATCTTCGATTAGTTTTAATATGCACGCCTATGCAGGAAATGCTTAATCGCGAAGTAAAACCATAAACGATTCAAGCTGCAATCAACTTCACCTTGTGCGCTTTGGCGAAGTTTTTTTTTCTTCTTCTTTTAGAAACTAACAAAACGAGTGCTTTAACACATAATGGTTGATTAAGAAAGGAAATCACTAAACATGTGTGTAAAAGTAAATAAGTCGACTTGGTCGACTTGGATAACATTGTAAATAAAATTTCACTCCGTCAGATATGAAATTATGTGTTTGTGCTATAAAATATTTTTTTTTTGTTAATTGTGTTTCGTTATGAACTCTCTAAGACAGTTTCGACCGTTGCAGTAATAATGTTAAGAAGTTTGTAAACATAATTCATTGTCAGTACAAATTTCAAACTCTTGCCTAGATAAATCCCTCTTTATGAGATTACTAGGACTGTCGAATAATTAAATCGTTTTTCTACCTTTCTTGTTAACAGTTGGAACAGTGCGGGAAAATGACATTTTATTTTTTTGTTCCCCTCTTAAAGACTAAATGCTTGATCATGCAATCAATGGAAAAGTAAGAAGAAAACGATAAACACCAAATAACCGAATACAAAAAATTATTAAAATATTATGAGATGTTCAATCACTAACGATAAAAATACTGGTCCCGAAACACCGCACCGCTCCTGAATAGCAGACTATTTGCAGTAAAAAGATATACTCTTAACTAAACACATGGCTAACCCTTTTTGAACCCATCTGCCTTGATACAGGATAAAAGTAATATATCCACACTAATTTTCATGATATGACCTTTGGTTACTTGTGCGAGCATAGGCCGATTGCTGACGAGTAAATTAAAGAGTCATAATTTTCAATTTTTCCAAAATACTTGGAACTAAAGATAATTTGGCATTTTTGCTCAACTCAAGTTTCTGCTTCATTATTCGATTTCTCCTAAGCATAAACTGTATCACTCGTAACAGATCAGGTGCAATTATCTTTGTGTTAGCTTTAAAACTGACCTTTGCTTTGCCTCTTATTAGGACTTTTTAATAGACAACTGAATGGTGATCCACACCTGGGGGGGAGGTGTTGCAACTGAATTGATGCCCTCGTTATTGTTGTAGGGTCGCCAGCTTGTATGATGGCAATGGGAACTGTTTGGGTTGGATCTCCCGGATTATTTTGTTGTTGCTGCTGTTGTGGAGGAGGCTGTTGTTGATGTTGCTGCTGCTGCTGCTGTTGTTGTTGCTGCTGCTGTTGGTGTGATACAGCTCTAAATTTCTTCAACATGAGTTGTTCTTCCAAACGGATATTCCAATTGGCCAAAACTAAAGCATTGTTGCTTGTTAGTTAGTTAAATCTGTACGAATAACATTCATCACATATTCATCACGTTTAGTACTTTAACACTAACCTGCTAGTCTTCATCGTTCGATAAAAACAAACTGCCAATCGATCCTCTAATGGCACTTTGAATAGAACTGAATCGCTAACCCCATGATGCATATCAGATGTTGAATTTTCACGGGCTGCTCTTTCACCCAGCAAATGATCCTTTTCGGTTGGTTCGTAAACTGATTCTTCGCGAACATGTGCAACCCGACTCTTATTGAGTGGCGGCTACTACGTACGCACTTCACTGCCATGTGGCTGTCAATTCCTCTTGACATCCCACGACAAAATTGACGTGGGATGTGCGCTCGTCACAACCGCGTGAAATGACAAGCCACCTAGCAGCAAGGTGTGTTAGTAGTGGTCGCCAGCGGCGTCGCATGATTCATTACAATGTTTAGCGCGAGAGAGTTGTCATTGTTGACTTCGCTGGCCGCCGATGAGTCATGCATACTAGTGATAGGGAAAATCGTTCATTTCGGTGACTCAGTATATTCGAGTCATTCCGTTTTAGTGACCGAAGCAAATGATTCGGTCATTTGAGTCATTTCGTTTTCGAGTTGGCTTTGTAGTTGAGAGAATAAACGAGCTACATTTCTTATGGCATTCCAATAAAACGAAGTTGTAATTAAGCTTATTGCATCATTTAAAAAAAAGTCAAATAATATATACAAAACAAAGCATTCAATTACAGATTAAACCTAAACTAAGAAAATAATGTTGGGCTACGACAAGGAAGAAATCAGTCTTTTATAAAATGTTCAGTCTTTTTGGAAAGATGAGCTGGATGCTGAGAAATTAGAAATTCCTAAAAAAATTTCAAATAATTAATGTAAAAGTGTTATTTTAGTAGCACTGACCTGTATCTAGGAGTTGTAATTCAAAAATAAAGGTTTGGAAACTTTTCCAGCGGAAATGCGATTTCTGCGATCCGTTAAAATTTGCCCAGCCTTCGAAAAAATCCTTTCACACGGAACGGAAGTAGCAGGAATGCAGAGCTTTTTCTGCATGACGTTGTAGAGCTTTGGATACAGTAATTTCTTATGACTCCACCATTTTATAGGGTTCACTTCACGGCCAATATAAGGTTCATTAAGATACTGTTCTATTTCTTTGTTGGCTTCTGCTTCAGGAGTTTGTTTGGATATTGAATTTTGTAGCAGCACATCCGAATCGAAGTCACCCCAAACTAAGGAACAACATGCACTTTGGTTGGTGTCATTAGGAGTAGATGCAATCATTTTGAGACTGTCTGGCCGTGCCTGCCAGTCTACAACACAACAAATTGCTTCATCTACAATTGACTGCTTAATTTGTGAAAAATGATCCTCCTGATAAAATGCTTGCTTTTTAAAGCGTGGATCCAAAAAAGCGGATTGGCCATAAAGATGGTTTTGCTCAACGCTGTTTAATCGTGCCATTAAATCTTTATGAATGCATCTTACCATATTTTCGACCTCCTTTGGAAGGTTTGCTGCATTTATAAATTTTTCTACATATTTTATCAAAGATCTTCTAAATAAAAGAACCTTTGAAAGAGTCACTGTTTTCTCACTAGAAGTTTCTTCCGTAATTTCGAAGGAAATTCTCAGTACTTCGCAGGCTTTTTCTAGGATAGCGAAGTCTTCCTCAGAAAGTGTAAACAAACTGCGATTCATCTGGCTTAATGAATAAAGCAATGGTTCCTTCATTTCTAGAACTCTTTGGAACATCATGTAAGTTGAATTCCATCTAGTTGAGATATCCTGTATTAACTTTTTCTCGGTGCCTAGCATTTGGTTTTGCACAGAAAGAAACTTGCTCATTGCGTTTGGGCTTTTTTTGTAAAACTGGATAATTGATTTTATTTTTGATTGAGTCGTCTTAATTTCTTTTATGCCGTTTTGAACAATTAAGTTCAAAGTATGGGCAAAGCATGGAATATGATTCCAGTTACCTTGTCGAATGGCTGCAACTATATTTGCTGCATTGTCACTTACGACACTCACAACTTTTTCGCCCAAATCCCATTCCTCGATGATTCGTTTAATTTCACGACTTAAGTATTGCAATGTATGACGTTCATCGCTGCATTCAAAGCAATCCAGCAATGCTGATCGCAAATTGGTGTTATCATCATCACCGGATATAAAATGAGCTGTTAAAGCCATAAAGTTTTGATTATTCGATGACGCCCACCCGTCTGTGGTCAACGATACATAATTTGCACTGCTCAATGTTATCCTTAATTTTGCTTTTATCTCTTCAAACATTTGCGGCATTAAAACAGTAGATACTGTTTTTCGACAAGGGAGAACATCATTGGAATTCAACAAACCGACGAATTTTTTAAATTCCACACTTTCCACTATTGAAAACGGCTGATATTCTTTTGCCATCATCTTCACCAGCTGTGCATCAATTTTCTTTGACACGCTTATTGGTAATGGCTTTTTTAAAAAGTGGGCAATGATTGTCTGTGCTTTCACAAAGTCGCAAGTATTATTTACAGAGCCAGGCAAACTTTCATTGTTGGAGGCGCTGGGAACAACATTTTCATTTACAGGCGTTGCTGGTGTAGCCTTACTTTTGATCCTGGAATCCTGTACGCCAGGATGCTTCGTTTCCAAGTGCCTCGACAGATTTCTCGTTGAGCCACCCTTAAACGAAAGAACTGTTGCGCAAAATCCACATTTTGCCTTATCACCAGCGATTTCGCTGAAACAATTCCACACCGCACTCCTTTTACGTGGATTCTGCATATTTTCGCTATAAAATGTGGACTGGTAAATTTTTACTGTACATGAAAGTTCATATAAGGTCTTTACTGTACATTAAAGTCAATATAAGGTCTTGCCAATCAAATTAATAAATCTTTCATCGATTCTAACAAATATGCTTAACAAAAGCTTTTGAATTTATGTTTAAAGTGACTACAATAACATCATTGTGATCAAACGCTTTCACCAAAAATTAAATATATACCTGTTACCTTATGCTTTAAAACTTATTTTTTGGACACACTGAAATGAAATAATTAACAATCCAATTTTAGCACTAACACAAATTAATTGCTCCACTAATCACAAGCTAATGGGAAAATGTGTTCTCGTGCCAAATCGCACATTCTAGAGCTATTCATATGCCAACATAATTTGTAAAAATGCATACATTTAAAACCTTTCATCGACTCCAGCAAGTCGATAGATATCATCCTACCGCATCGAGAAACAATCGGTCGAAAGAAATCAAAATCAAATATGTACACTAAATGTGACTCAGTTGCAATCCACAGCAGGTATCATGTTGCATAGCATGAATGGGTCGCCCCAAGGAACGATATCACACAGCATAAACTGATTATGAGTCGGTCGCGACCAGTATCGGTCATAATATTGTGTGTTGTGCAAATGAGTATACACTGACCGAAAGAACGACTCATTCTTAATTGCATGATCGAGTCATTTCGGTCATTGCAACTGACTCGGTCTATACGAACGAATCGTTCGCGACCGACACATCACTAATGCATACCCCGATCCCGTATTGCGCGAATGCTATTAGGCCAATATAGACTCTCCAATATTATTTGTTTTGTAAATAAACCTGACTAAACAAATTTAAAGGTATATAATGTATTTTGAATAAAGGTTTTACTGCTTATTGAAGTTTAACTATGCACTTATTTTATGTAAATTAAATTTTAAAATTAGGCCTCAATTAAGTATTAACTTACAGTTTTATTTCTTTGATAGCTTGTCGATGGAGTAGTTACAGCCTCCAATATTGGCAACTCATCTTCTTTTACATTGACTGTTATAACAGTATCGTCCTTACCCAACTTCGTAGAAGTTGAAGCCGTAATAAACTCCTGTAGTGCTTTTGATTGTATTTTATCTTCTTTTGCGTGCTGCAGTTTTTTTTGCGGTTGAATGACCAGGGATTTTTACTACTACTGCCGGCACTAGTACTAGACAAAACTTGCGTTTAATAAACAAAGAAGCACTAGGTTGCGAATGGGTTAAGCTGCGTTTCGTTTTCTATGGTTAGGATCGAACGATAGAATGTCTCAGTACCGCATGGCATGAGGCAACTGAACTGAGGCAGTAGACGACAGAGCAAGGCAATATGTGACGGAGGGGGAGGGGCGTCTGCCAGACGAGTCCAAGTCGATGACGGAGGGCTGCACGATGGACGAGTCCATTTGTTATTATTTGTGGTTATTGTTATTTGGGAATAACAATTGATCAAGTAGTGGGAGTATGCGCAAGGGTCTCACCTTACGATATACGATTTTCCCTAACTCCTTACTGCTACAATCTGGTGATGTGAATCAACTTTCAACCTCTAGTCTAGTCTCCTTTTTAGGTCTTTGTTAAAAAATTTTTTTACAAAGACCTACTAGTTTCGCGACCTGTCTGTCCGTCTGTCTGTCCGTCTGTCCGTCTGTCCGTCGGTCCGTGCGTCACAGCTGATTTCCTCAGAAACTATAGAAGCTAGAATGCTCAAACTTTGTGAAAAGGTCAGAAATGATGGTCTCTCAAAAGTTAAGGCCTTAAAAAAAATTTAAAAAATGTTTAAGGGGGGTCCCCCCTAATAACGAATTGGCCCTTAAAAATGTTTTTCCATCAAAGGTAGTCGAGTGGGATATCAAATGAAAGGTCTTGATTAGAACTTTTAGAATCTGAAATAAAAAAATCATTTTATGAATTAGGGGGTCCAGGGGAAGGCAAAATGTACCCAAAATTTGTGTCCCCCCCCCCTCGCGATTGGACACCTTTCAACCGAAAAATCTGAAAATTATCACGAACGTGGACCTTTATGAGCACAAGGGCAACAAATACCTTAGAAATCGAAATTCACTCAACTTTGTTAATAATAGTATGATTTGTAGATTTCACATTTTTGCCCATAAAATCAAAACGGTACCTTTAAACTTCTTGAAATTTCGCAATTATATAGACTAACATAAGATATACCCGTTTACAAAATTTAATTGAGATCGAATCATAATCAAGTGAGTTATAGCCATTTCAATTATATGGAATTACACCAACAATAACACGTGTTTATGGTTGATATAGGGTTTTCCAATAAGAGGTGTTATTTTGATATTAAAAGAAAAATGCCACTTTTAATACAAATGATCGAATGTTTATTTCATTGTAAAGAAGAAGATATGCCGTTAATAGCAATAATTAACATTGAGCAAATAACCTCTACGACACGCTTACAGGACCATATCCTCTTCATGAAATTTTCCATAACCAAATCGCAAAGTGGCTGCCCTATGTCCTCGATAGCCTCACGAATTTCATCTTTGAGATCTTGAATCCTCTATCACGTGGCTCCAAAGGAAGAAGTCGCAAGGTGTTAAATCAGAAGATCTATTCAAAATAACACCTCTTATTGGAAAGCCCTATATATTTAAAATTGACTTAGGCACTTTTATTTTCTTTCAATGTTCATGAAAATTTAAGGAATAGTGTTTAACTTGAACATGTTCAATCGGCCGAGCATTCAGAAAAATCATTTAAGCTAGATTAAAATGGCGGCTGCACTGTGCTTATAAAAGAAACTGTGCATCTTTTGTATAAATTTGAACGATTTCATATTTAAGTATTGGATGAATAATTCAAGTTATCGATTCACGCCGTTAGAAAACTTGTTTCTAACCCTAGGAGGTTTACAAAGACCTTCTGGTAGGAGCACCCTCCTGCTTACTCAACTTGTTTAATACTGAACATTGAAGAGCGATTAAACCGGCCTTGTGGAGATGAATTGTACAAAGAACTGATTATGCTCATCCCTGTGTATGAAGGAAACCAGGACATTTTCTCGGTGCTGGAATACATAATAGAAAAAAAAAATTAACTGAAGTTTACCCTACTATCGAAATAGTCGTGAGAATTATTGCCACCAAGCCTGTTCCACTTGCGTCTGCTGAAAGGAGTTTTTTGAGGCTTAAAATTATTAAAACATATTTTAAGGAATTCGGTGACACAAGAATGGCTTTCAGCCCTTGCTATTCTTTCAATCGAAAATGACGTTGCTCATTCGTTAGATTATTGTGCTGTAATTAAAGATTTTAGTCTTAGGAAAAGCCGCAAACATCAATTTTAAAACTTATCATCTCTGTATTTGTTAATTTTGTAAATCTTTCAATGTAAAATTTGTATAACTTTAGCATTTCTCGTCAAACATGACAAATACCCAAACCAAACAACCAGACCTACTTTCGCATCACATACTTTTCAGGAAGGACAAAGGGCCTCGCAAAGACCTGCCGCCCAGAGCCTCGCAATGGGTAAGGCTGCCGCTGCTTCTACAAGCATACGACTAATAAATTAACCATGTTAATCGGGTTGCTTATTTGATTATTTTTTTTATTACATCTTATCTGTAATTGGATGTTTTTAGAGTCGGTTGGTATTGATATTAATAAATAAATACATCTAATGAGAACCATCTTTAATATGTTTTTGAAACAATAACACCAATGAGGCCACCAATCATATCTTTCTACAAAGATTGATGAACTTTGTTCAGCAGTTTCTTATGAAAATTTCTGTGACGAACCGAATTCTAGCACTTGGATATTATTTTTTAATTTACTTCATTTTTAAAAGCTTTGCTTGATATTTTAATGGACTTTTCCTTAGTTTATAAATGAAAGACAATGCAAAGAAACAAGAAGATATAAAAAAAAAAAATAGTATTGTTTGGTATTTTGTTCTTATTCCATATAATGCAGTACCTCAAGTAACAAAAGATAAGATTGAAAATTATCTTATGATATAAACGCTAGCAAATAATTGACGTGGGAAAGTATGAAAGTCCAAGATCTTTTCTTTCATCGTGCCTAAGGAGGTTTCCACATTTTTCAAGAACATCTACAACTTTCCTATGTACTCGCACTTGCTCCTCTTAATGCTTCTCAATTTATTTCCACTCAATAAAGCGGGCCAGTTATCAGCTACCAGCACGGCAATTTAAGTGGACGGAAAAGAAAGCAATAACGGTCTATTTTTGGGAATATCGCCTTGAAATGTGCTACAAAAATTGAAAGAGATTGTCAAGATGGACGTGTTGGTGTCGAGATGCGTTATCTCGCTCGCTATTATCGCAATTTCTTCCCAATGACTCAGACACACTACAAAACGCATATTCCGTAGTATTTCGAATGGACGTTGGTGCTATTTGTAAGTTGTCCATACTATGCTTGGTACGGGGCACACAATGCGTACGACAGGCCCCAGACTAAGGCCTAAGACCTCAGACCCCGTCGGTCTATGAGCTCCCTAATATGATTGCATTAAGCCTATAGAGTGGATAAGTCCGAGCGCATGATTCTGATTTAATATAGTACTTAAATATAAATACATACATACGAATTTATCAAGACGGACCACTTAGAGCAGTCTGTCCACCCTCAGATTTTCGGTATTTTCTCCGAGAACGGAAGCGTATTTCTTGGCGACCATAGGCCCAGTGTTTGCTTAGCCCTAGGGCGGGTTTTAGCGACTAGGAACGAGGATCTGGCTATTGCGCCATTGGTGGCTAGCGCTGCGTTTTGCACGATACAATATTTGCATCGCCGAGCGTTAAATTGTCGTGCGAAAATAGTGCGTTCGACTTCCTCTATTTCTTCCGTCGATTTGTTTTGTTCTAATTGATTTTAATTTATTAGTGTCGTGGGCTTATCCGGTTCCTAAATCGCTAGACAGTGAAGCGTAACAACGTCGACTTTAAAATAGTGCAGAAATGAAAATTAGTGTCTGACGTGCCTGGGAAAATTTCGGAGTTTCAGGATCATGCGTTCCCCATTTAAAATAAGTGATTTCTTGAAGAATCCCCGCTCCTTGGTGTCGTATTTGTTAAACTCGGATCGCACCTCGTGGCACCTGAATGAAAGCTGAATAAGTATCACGCAAAGTGTATCTGTCCATCGCGGGGAAATATTAATCGGTCTCCAAAATTGGGACTCGAAAAGATCTTACAAAAATCCATACCAAATGGCGAGAATTTCTCGTTCTTGTAGAGAAATTGCTTCTATTTATTTTACTATCTTTGTGTAGGAGAGGGTGAAGTGTGTGTGGTTCAAGTCTCCATTCAATATGACTTAGACAATCATCTTCACGGCTTTTACTTAGAGATTCGTCTCTAAAAGTGTCTTGTGCGTGTATTGTCCAGTGGAGTGGTAGGAGTTGGAAGTTTAAGAAATTCAGCACGTCGAAAGGCATCAATCGTGCGCTGTGAGCGAAGGTATGTATGAATGTTTGTAGATTTTTTGCGCAGCTCCAGATAAATTAAAAGATGACTTATCGATAATTTTTCTAGTAATTAAGTTGATACACAGGTGGAAGCTGCTTCATCATTCAGCACCATTTACAACTAAGTACCTGCGTTTTAGCGCCAAATTTTATGTCAATGTGACGAGTGTTTATTAATCGATTGCTGACCAGATTTTCTTGAGAATTATTCAAAATTTATTTTTAGAGTGTTCCCGAATTATAAATGCTTACAGGTGTTCATAATGTAAAGCGGAAACACCCACTTTTTAAAGAAATTCACCTGCTTAATGGGAAATACAAGTAGGTGCGTGGTTTTCAAGTATAAATTTCGCGGAAGGCTCTTCTGTCTTCAAATGAGTGGGTTGGTTAAGTTTGTTTATATCGGCTATAATTCTTACAGTTTTCGCAAAAACGAATTGTGGCAAGTAGATTTAATGAAGATGAATCATATTATATTATTATTTGGATAGTAGTTCACATGTAGAGAGACAAAAAGTTGTAAATCAGATTCAAAAGGATTCACATTATTTCAGCTTAGAACAAAAATTCAAAATATCGTTTTTATATATTCAAAGAAAATTTGATGCTCTTGCAACCATATGTAGCAAAAAGTAAAAGTGAGTTTCCTGGCGAATTCATTCTTTCAATCGTATAAATGATTTAACATTACTTGAAACAAAACATCCGGAAATCTTCACGGCTTTGTTGATACTTTTATCAAATCCCACACAAAAATCGACGTCCTTCTTTGTACAATTATTATATAGGAAAGCACCTGCTTCTTGTTTTTTTGCCAATTGATCAAAGGACTCCCATGTATGTCTCAATCAAACTTATGCCTATGGCTCTTTTTCAAACAAAAGATACTTTTCCATGTCGTTTGATTGAAGAGGAATCTATTAGAAAACATCTTTTTGGCTGAATCGTTTTCGAATCTAGTCTAATTCAGATACTTATTCACCGGAAATCATGTATTGGAATAAAATCAGCTGCATCCTTTATATACTCCTTTTGGCGAAAACTGTCTGATCGTTGATGTTTTATCTGAGAGTTTTTTAATTCCAAAGTAAATGAAATTTGGTTTTAACTTTTGTGTAATTTTCAAAGTAGTATTCATTCGTTGGGAAGATAGTAATACTAGAATATAAATAAATTAAAATAATACGTGTTTTCAGAGCTGAACATACAACATACACGCTGCTTAATATATTTAATTTTTCGAAAACTTAAATCCTGTTAAATCACTTGAATAATAGCGAGGCCATTGAATTATTCTCAATTTAAAATACATTAAAATAATTATTAGACGTCAACTATTTCGTTTTTTCTGCATTCGATTAAACTTTTACTCCCGTAGGGCTTCGCATGGTTTACTTAAAAACGCTTTTTGACTATTTGAAGTTATTTTCAGCTCTGTGAAGTGGATGGAGGGAAGCCTTTTTTATAAGAGTGGGAAGGGTTTAGTAGGTAGTTAAGTGGAGTCGGAGGGTCAGAGTCAAGTCAAAGTCAAAAGCGCTTTATTCAATACTAATCGTTATAAATTTTAAAAGAATATAAAGCAGATTCCAAACAATAAATATACAAAAACTTAATGGCCCAAATGGCTCTCTAAATTTAAACATTATCAGTTAAATACATATTATCAAACAAACTGTAGCAAATTAAAATCAATTAAGATTATTACATATTTCATGATTTGTTTGGAAAAAGGAGAAAAAACCAGCCTACACTATTCAGAATTATTTATAATCTTAACACAACAGTGATTTTTAATCCTACCCCTAATCTGTTATAACCTAATTCTAATAAAATTCAATCAAAAACGTTATCTTACAATAAAAAATTCTATCACAATATTCCTATACTAAGGTTTAACCTTATCTCTAAACCTAATATAATATACATAACATATACCTAACCTATCCCTAATTTTTAACACAAATAAACAACACTATATGTAGCAATAATGAGCTGAAACTCAAAAACTAAGTAACGAAAAACACAATAACTGAAAATAAACACGAATAATTTAGACATTGTCATTCAGCCACCAATACCGTCGCAGCTCGACCAGCTTCAACGAATCTAGCAAATGAGTATCTCCATTGGAATTGTGTGTCTCATGAACTCAGATTCGAAGGATATTTTATCTTCTTATCGGTGGCCCGTCTATATATTTGATATATGATTCGGACGCCGTCAGAATCAAAAACATATCGATTCATGTCCAAATACATGAATGCTTCTGGAGGAACGAAACCAGTAGTAAGGCAAGTCGCAATATACCCGTCTGTAGGGTGGAGTGGCTGTGAAATCCAAGGGTTTTCACTCACAGTTACAGACCTTGCGATATGATTCCGAAGAAGTTTCAATATGAAGATATCGACTCTCGTCACTTGAGCAGTTTGATAAATTCTTCTATTCGATATATAGTGCTCCCAATCTGTCTCAGGCTTTCTGTACAAACCAGTACATGCACGAAGACATTTCCCTCCGAAACTCTTAATATTTCGATTGTACTAGCACTCTGGTTGTACCAGATCTGACACCCATATGTCAAAACTGGTCTAACCAGGGTCTTGTAACAGATAATTTTGACCTTTTGATCAATGTTTCTGGAATGAAAGAGTCTTTGTAGGGCCATGACTATCTTTTGTGCCTTACTGAGCATGATTTTGACATGCTGAGTATAGTGCAGATACTGATCGAGATAAACACCGAGGTATTGAACAGAGGATTTCTGTGGAATCCGTTCTGAACTACTTTCACCAAACATGATGTGGAAATCCTTCCAATTACGTTTCAGGTCTTGACTGACCCCCTGTAGCGTTGTCCGAAACAAAATTGTTTCGCAACCAAGCGCATTGATTTTCATTCGCCAATTGTCAGTGTACGGCTGCACATCATTCAACATTTTTTGAAGATTGCTCTGAGCTATTGTAGCTTTTCGGCCTGTCGTATAGATGATCAGATCATCACCAAACGCTACCAATGACTGCGTTGGCGAATCGTTAAAATCAAAGCCGTTCAATAGCTTGCGAATGAATATTGAAAAGAGCAGAGGTGCAGTAACTGCGTCTCTGCTGTAGGCCGTTCATGACCTTGAATTCGCGCATTGTTGTCAGATTTCCATCAGTCACAACAAACGATTTCCCGGATAACTTATTGCACATCATGGTGACAAGGTGTCTGGGGAACTTGTCCTAAAGGAGTTTAAAAACTAGTCCATCTAGCCACACCGTATCGAAGGCTTTCTCCATATCAATGAGAATACGCTGCAACAGTTTGCTGTTTAGTTTCCAACAGATGTCTGAGGTGACTTTCGTTATCCCATGTATGGTCGAAAACCAAATTGGCAATTATGCATCAACTCATATTTCTCAATGTGGGCGTTTAATGCTCTGTTGAGTATCACTTCAAACACCTTGCTGATGTTAGGCAGCAAGCTGATTGGGCGATCGCTTTTAGGGCATGAAGATTCTTTTCCT
The DNA here is from genome assembly GCA_963969285.1 of Odontomyia ornata. Lineage (NCBI taxonomy): Eukaryota > Metazoa > Arthropoda > Insecta > Diptera > Stratiomyidae > Odontomyia > Odontomyia ornata. The sequence continues at coordinate 454,098,152 of OZ017738.1, read as the reverse complement.
TTCTTCAAGATCGGAAATACCTTAGCCTTGTTCCACTCATTTGCGAAATATGAATTGCTCAACATGTTGTTGAACAATATGCAATAATTCCTAATAGCAACCTGATGAAAATGTAGGAGAACTAAATTTGGAATACCATCAGTACCACATAATTTCTTGTTGTTTATCCTGCCAAAGATGAAACACGAGTCTTCATAGCTGATAAAATAATCTTGAATCTTAATTCAAGCTCAGTATGAGGTCAGATGTTAATGTTTCATTGAAATGAAAAATTAACAGATTGGCCGTTCAGGCTTGATTTGAAGTAGTAAACTTATGCTTCAACGACCTCTGCAAATATTTCATTCCCTCTCTCAGGGTTTGGTAGATGGGCCAATTCAAAATGTGTTCCAATCAGGACAAGTTTATGCAATCCCTCACATATAATCATGCTTCCGGAGTCGTACTATCAATTTCGATACCAGCCCTATCGAGAAGATTTACCTCATCACTAGTTACTTCGGGATTCGATACCTTCGCTCGAGACTTCTTACGGAATATGCTATTCACTTTCGCGAAAACGCCGTCTGGATTCTGTGGGCTAACACCTCTCAGTTTTTCCACCCATTGATTGCTGATCTCATTCCTGAAATATGAACGGATTAAGTTCCGGACATTCTTTAGGTGTGATTTCAACAAAGCCAACGAGGGATGGTTGTAGTCCAGAAATCGCCGATAAATATTGTTGACGCATGTGAGAAAGAGGCTTTTCAATCTTTTCAACCTTGCAATGATTGGTGTTTCATATCCTTCCATGTTGTTTCGATGTTTAATCTTGGGAACTTTGTACTTTCTCAATGGTTTCCAACGTCGGCTTCTCTAACTTCGACAAATAGAGATCTATTTCATCGTTAGTTAGATTCCTGTCATAAGGACCCATTGAGCAAGAGTTGCTTTCATCAGAAGGAGGACATTTCTTCTGGTACTCCCGATTAAACTTCTTTTGAAACTCTTCCCAGTCTGTTTTTTAGGGTATTGTTAAATCATTTTTCAATACCCTAATACAATCGCGTCCTATCTGTCCGTTTGTCCGTCTGTCCGTCCGTGTGTCACACCACTTTTTCTCGCAAACTACATAAGTTAGAAACATAAGATTTTGAAAGTAGGTGTAAAATATTGCCCTCTTCAAACTTTCATCACTAAAAGAAATTTATATGGTGTTTAAGGGGGTCTCCCTATATAGGGGCGTGGCCCCCGAATAAAAAAATGTCATCGCATGTAGGCAATATGGGTATCAAATAAAAGGTTTTGATGAGAACTTTTTAAAACCGCTCTTAAAATGACGAGTTTTGCATTGAGGGGTGCAGGGGAAGGGGAAATGTACGAAAATTTGGTGTTCCCTTTCAGCCGAAAAATCTGAAAAAAATCATAGAGATGAGACTTTATAAGCACAAGGGCAACAAATACCTTAGAAGTCGAAATTCGATCAACTTCGGTAACAATAGTACATTTTATAAATTTTACATTTTTGCCTATAAAATCAAAATAGGACCCCTAAATTTCCCAAAAACTACACTTTAAGTTTTTTTAAAGCAATTGTATGTGTTCTAAAAATTTCACAATAATCGAACAATAAACAGCTAAGTTATAGCCGATTGATTATTTAACAATTACAACAACATTAACACGTGATACTAGTTTTTTTCGCTTTTGGAAGTGTAAGGAAAATATGGAACCTCTCCAGAATTCAACGCAATTTTTGCTGCCTGAACATCAACCAATGACTTAGTTCTAATTGTCAGTTTATCGGCATTGAATCTCTTGATCTTAAAATTATTTAACTTATTTTCGGCTACCAAAAGCTGAAACATATCTTTGCCTGTTTGCCCAAATACGTTGATTGGTGGGTCTTTTTCTTTCTTTTGATTAACCTTGATGGACCGACCAGCAGACAAACTTTTGGCGGGCAGTTGAAGCTTAAAGCTTCTAAAAGTCGAACTTGGTTTTAAGATAGAAATTGCTTGGATCTAGAGACATTTTGGTGATCATGCGTGTGCAAATTTCATAATAGCGGCGGTTTAATTATGCGTTTTTTTCAGATTTTTGTGGCCCTCTAGCAGTCACATTTTCTAACGGATTTTTATGAAACTTAAAATTACGGATATTAAAATCAAATGAAAGACAAAAAGTCAAAAATTTAAAGCCCAATATTTTTAGCTGCCATTTTTACTAAAAATTAAATGATTTTGCCCTGTCTAGAGTGAAACTTCGATTTGAATAAGTTTTGGCACATTGAGTGATAAAGTTCTAGCACACAAAAATAATCTAAAATCAAATGCATGCATTCAAAATGGCGGCCCCCAAAGGTCAGAAGGCAAGCGCAATTCGCTATATTAGTAGCAACTGAAATAATGAAGATTTTTCATGAAAACGTCTTAAATGACTTAGCATGGAAGCAGTAGCGGTGCAAGGCATGGGTGACGTGGGCGACTGCCTACGGTCTCGCACTATAGGGGTCTCGCGCTTGAGAGCCTTTTCTAACTCATTAAAAGTTTGAAAAGTCTTGACACCGGTGAAAGCTGTGAATGATTTTACTCAAAGTTAAACAATAAAACCAATGAAATCGCTAGCATTTGGCGTTACGCATCAATTGTCTAGTCCATAGTATAGTATATTAAAATAGTGACCAAGATCAACTCAACTACAGTAAGGCATTTAGGACGGATGAGAACATAGGCGGGAATCATCTTGGCTTACAGTATTCTTTCGCCACCGCCCTCAATCTTGTCTCGCATATCACAATTGCCCTCCTATCTTTGGTGTGATATCTACAATTCTAGTGTAATTTATCATTAAATTGTGCTTATTGGATTCCTTGACCCTTTCGTAGAATGCCAGCACACTTCCATGAAGCTCGAAAGAGGCATTCGAAGGCATTTACTAATATATCCATATCTCACTAAATGTTTGGGTTGGGAAATTTGCATAATAGGCAAGCACATCATTTCAATGATCAATATATACCTTAAAACGATATAAAGAATGAGTTTTCTTTACCGTGGGAACATCTTTTTATTTTGACAAGGTATGCAATTTTTATGCAACTCATTATGCGCCAAGTTTCATGTTATACACATAATGAACCCACCATCATAAGGCACAGTGTATCCTAGTCAACACTTAATAACGGACTACAGAAACCGGTCTATGTAAGACATACGTGGTGCGCCGTCTAATTTGATCAAAGGACCATGGTAAATGTCCCAAAACAGGTTTTAATCGGCTATAAGGTTATTTCCGTCCATGCGCTACTTCTGAGAGAGAATCGTGAGCATTGATCCGTGTGCGAGGCCAAATGCTACATGCGTTGATGAACATGGCAACGGCTGTCAAGATAGTTCCGTACCAACAAACAATTCTTATTTCGGTTAATTTATGTCTACTTCCACTCTTTCTCTATGGCTCGCTAGACAAAGCAGAGTACCGTAAGCAGGTGATTCTGTGACTGGAAACACTTAACAAATATTTTACATTGACACGAGAATGCCAGAGAACATATATCATTTATGTTTCAATGGCAAACATTTGAGAAGCAAATTAAGCATCGGTGAACAATGGATAAAGAAAACGAAAGGCTAATTCATAATCTCAAAAACATTGGTACAATTTATTTGAAAGATTAATTGACATCATTAACTTCTTAGCCTCACATAACCTGGAATCCAGATGGCATAGAGAATCTCATAAAATAGACTGTAGTGAATATTCCGAAACTTCAGAATCTTCTTCAAATTGCTTTCTAAATATGACCCCACGCTTCGACAATATATGAAACGTACTAATGACCAATAACTTGTAACATATTATCTTTGCCACGATATTTCAAATAAGATGATAAGGCTAGTGGCGACTAACTAATGCATTGCTTGAGGAATTAGGTAAAAATGGCCATATGCATAATTGTCATGGCCAAGGGTATGACAATGGTGCGAATATGGTAGGTATAAAAAACGAAGTTGAAACTCGAATTTTGAATATTAATCCGCAGGTATTTTTTTACACCTTGCGGCTGTCATAGTTGGAACCTGCTGTTAGTAGATGCAGCTAATTCTTCCGTGGCAGCAAAAGACATTTTTGGGCTTATTCAAAAAATTTATTTGTTATTTATAAGGTCAAGAAAACTCTGGGAGCTTATCTAAAGCAAATTAAAACTTACTTTAAAACCTTTATCAGACAAAAGATGGGAAAGCAGGATCGAAGCAGTTAAAGCCATATTATTCCAATTCGCTGATGTTGTTGAATGTATTGAGAGCCTAAAAAATCACACAGGAGAATCCGATACACTCAGTGATTGTGATTCAGCTCTAGATGAAATTCTCAGCTTAGAATTTATTATATCGTTACATTTATGTTATGCAATATTATCGCGAGTGAATATCATAAGCAAATTATGGAAATCCGCAGAAGTCCATTTAAGCATTACCCTTGATCAATTGCATACGTTCTGTGATTCGATCAAAGAATATCGTCAAATTAGATTGGAGCCTGACGCTCATCGATTTATTGAAAAAGTAATTATGACGAAAAGGATGCTCGCTTATGAAAGTAGTGATGAACCCATACAGTCTCTCAAAATTCGGTTCGAAACAGAGTGCTTTAGTACTGTGATTGATTCCATAATGAACAGTATGGATACAAAATTTACATCTTTGAATCATCGTTTTGCAGATTTCGATTTCTTCTTTGCCTTAAGCAAACTCAAAAATGTTCGAAAAGAGCATTTATTGAAACATTGTCAAGATTTAGGCACAGTCCTACGAGTGGTTGAGAGCAGTGACCTCCAATCTTATGAATTGTATGAAGAACCGTAAGCAATTTCGCCGAATTTGCCCGCCTGCATCGGAGACGTAAAAAAGCTGCTACATAACCGAGAGTAACTTAAAGGAAATTTACCCACACATATATATTGTAATTAGATTTTTATTAACAATACCTTTAAGTACAGCTTCCGATGAAAGGAGCTTTTCTAAATTAAAGCTTATTAAAAACTTTTTATGAAATACAATAGGTCAGCAAAGACTTTCAGCGTTAGGAGTTTTATCCACTGAGGCTGATATAGTATCTAAGTTCTGCTACGATGCAATTATTAAGGAGTTTAGTAAGGCGAAAAGTAGAAAATTTCTGTTTATTTAATTTTCACTGTTAAAGTGTAGTTAGCAAGTGATATCATCTTGAAAGAGCAGGAATAGAATAATTCGATAATAGAATTTCGTTCACCGATTTATAAAAGTAGTATACGGTGTCCAACTAATGATTTTTCATTTTTAACTCACATTGAGAAAACACTTGCTGACGAGACCCTGATTTGTTTATGTTGAAGTAAAAATGTGGGCTTTTGTACGAATAAAAAATCTGTATAAATTATTTGATTTCTATGTTATTCTTCCAGTTGCGTCATAGTAGGGCCTCGTGGATTTTATCTTGCTCACATAAATTTTTGGCTTTGCACCGCCGCTGCTTGGAAGTATTTATAAAGTAGACCATGTTTCAGATATTGTAAAATATTTTTAACAATACCCTAAGAAATTATAAATTGGTGATTTGTCTGTCTGTCCGTTCATCCGTCCATTTGTTCATGCGTCACAACAAGTTTTCTCGCAAACCACATGAGCTGCGTAGGTCAAAAGTGGTGCCTCTTGAAATTTGCAGTGCAAGAAAATATTTTAAGGTGCCTAAGGGGGGTCTCCCCATACAGGGGGGTGACTTAAATGTTTTTTTTTTATTTCTGTAGCATTCTAGCAGCCAAATTTCTCAACAGATTCCGATGAAACTTAAAATAATAAGTTATTAAGGCCATTTAATTTAGTTATGCAAATCTGATGACAAATAAAAAATTTGAAAATTAACAGCTTAATATTTTCAGTAGCCGTTTTCAATAAAAATTCAAAATGATGGCCCCTGATGGTTCAGAAAATAATTGAAAATGTATATATTAATGGCAACAAAAGCGCTGATTAATTTTTTATGGAAATCTTTTGAAATTAACTATTTGAGCTTTTTAAGCCGACAAGCTATCACCTTTATGTAGTAACCACTGTGTAATGTATAAACAGCAAATGTGAGAAGGGCGAAACCTGTATTTACGTGTTTATAACAATTTATTATCCGTCGAATTTCAATACGTGATCCATACGTGTGCAACTCAATTTAATTAGTAAAATATTTGCGCCTCTATAAAAGGTCTCAAAATACGAACGTCGGCAGATTCTTTTTATGTTAATAAATACCCATGTGGTGCAACAAAAATTGCAGTAATGAGTCTAGTAGTGGGCAAGCCAAATTCTTTTTCGAAACCTTACGCTACTTACGAGAAATTTACCTTTCCGGTTGGCGCTGCCAACGGGGATTTTAATTATTCAATAAATCCATTATCTGGCTTAGCAATACAATGTTCAGAAGTTTTGTTACCTGTATCCTCTTGAATACTCATGGAATCTTCTAGTCCAGCTAGCGTTGAGGACATCCTTTGATCAGGTTCTTGTTTCGGTTTCTTAGATTTCTTATCTTCAGTCGGTTTTGAATTTACTTCCTTTTCTTTCTTGCTGGTTTCTTTTGCTTTGTTGAATGTTAGTTTTCCAACTAATTCTTCCAGTAATTGGATCCGAAGTGTGAGCTCTTCGTTTTCTTTCTCAACCTTCTCAGCTTTCTCGTTAGCTTTGATCAACGGCTCGACCTCGATGACTGATAAAATTTTCTGTTTTTCTTTGTTGTTATCGAATCTTCGTTTCATCTTTTTTCGTCTGTTATCGTTCTAGTTGATGGCTGAAGCCATCGGGCTCCTCCATCTCGTTGCTTTTGGAGCGAGACTAGAGGGAATGTTCTTAAGTCGGGACTTCTAAAGTCGGAGGGTATTGAGTCCTTTATATAATGTATATATTGCAAGTATAATTTTTTATCAGTTTGTAGTAATTGAGCAGTCCGCCTAGGCAGACTGCTGGAGGAACCTTCACGATATGGACAATAGGAGTAGAGAAGAAAAGAAAAGAGGCGAAAATGTGATGATTGTGAAATAGTTTTCTATTCTGCATAGTTCACTGTTTCGTTTCTTAGTGTTTTAATTATTCAGAATAAAAAAAAGACTAATGTGGCCGATTGTGGCCTTACATCAGAAAACACTGTAAATAATTTATCAGACGATCAAATTCCGTTTGACGCAATTATTCGCAGTAGTATCACTTCGCGAGCTAAGGGTGGAGCAACAATAGAGGATATTCGTAATAATTATTACGAATATAGCGGTGGAAAATTTGCTTTCATAGAAGACGTCTCTGACACATTGCTGTCGTTGCAGGGTACAAAAAAACAAAACGGCACATTCATATTTAACCTGTTTTGTACCAACCCCAAATCCCAGCAAATTCTCAATATCGGACGAAATCAAAACCTTGGCTAAAAGGGATAACACCAAAGAAACATGATTTCATGTTCCAAACAAAAATAAATATTTGTTTCTGTAGTGAATTGGGTGGATATAAAATGTCCATAAAGGACTGCAGCGATGGTCCTTCCTTGTTTCAACGGGTTTAAGTTGTAGATAATTTCTTGTTCAGATTGTGAGAAAATTGATATATTAAGCTGCTTGTGACCAGAACACATGAAACTGTCTGTGTTACTTAGTGATGCGATTAGGTGGATAACTTTTGCTGTTGGATTGTTCAGCACAATTTTTAACGTCATTGGTACTTTTACGAACATTTTGTTTTCTATGGAACAATATATATTCATGAGCGGTTGTTTGATTTTGATGCCACTGATGATAAATCTGGATTCAATTTCTTACCTTTATATTTACGTTTCTATTGTGAGCCACGAACACTGCCAATTTATCAATTATCCCGCGAAATTCTTATGAATTTGTGACTAAAATCAAATCTTGTAGGCTATTGTAGTGACGGAAGCTATGGGGGTACATTTCAACTGGTGCTGTCGTGTTGATATTGAATAGCTTCGCCTCGAAACTACGTGCCGCAATCGCGAATTGATGACCACAAATTAAACAGGAGGGGCTATTCGATGTTTTGCAGGGGAATTGTATGCAGAAAGTTTTGTTTTTGCAATTTAATCAGCAGCACTAGAAGACTAATCTCCACTACCTGCTGCACTTGGTTTTATGCTTCGAAATGAGCCAGTCCAGCTGGCCGGGTGAGTGAAGGCTTCGCTGGTGCACAGAATCTGGTAGTTACTACCTACTTAGTTCGGAATGTGTGAACTCCTAATAAATTATTCCAAGAACGTTCACCCTAATTTGCTAGGCACACAATTCTATTTTTCAGAAATCTTCACCTTTTGACTTGATAGCAGCCTGTCCCCGATTAAATTGATCGGAACCTGTTTTTTGATATTTTACTAAGAAAACTATTAATCTCTAACAACGACATCCATTCCGATCAGATAACAAGAATATTGGGCTCAAATTAAATAAAATTTCGCACTCAATGTTTGTTTTTCACACGCGATCGCTCGGTCTTTGTTTAGTTCTCTATCTACCCGTCGAAGTCAGTGGCGTTTGGTTACAGAGACCTGTCAAACAACCTTATCAGCTGATTTGGACATTGATATATAGGGGTGACAGATCTTTGCGGAATATCGATTCGTGGGATCAAGGTTATCACAGTTATGACGAATTTTTTGTTAGATTTGCAATTTTAACTTGATCAGAATTTGTCAATTTAAACTTAAAGTATAATATTATAAATTCTAACATGGCATTCCTTTTTATTTTGTACCAAACTATTACATTATTATATTTAATAAAACAAAGTCAGTCCATAGCTGACCGTGTGCACAAACGGTGTCTCTTTATTATTTTACTTCCGCACAAGAGGTTATGGGCCCAGACACCCAGACGCAGACGGTCCGTGCATTAAAGTGTTTTATTTTATAGTCGTGAAAAGTGAAAGTTCAGCATGGCAGAGTCGATCCGTACAACGAAAATTGTAAATTGTGCCGTCTCACTCTTCAGGAAGATGGTGACATGCTGCTGCATTTCAACTCCATGGACGAAATCATCGACGAGTTGACAACATTGGGGGAGACGCTAGCCGACGTGCTGGCTGTTGCTATGTACTGAGTAGCTTGCTCGATAGCTACAGTACATTGATTATGGCGTTGGAGTCTAGACCGGAGTCTGATTTAACTACTACATATGTAAAAACCAAACTTGTAGAGGAGTACAATCGATGTCTCAATACGCATGGAAGTGCAAGTCTTGATAAGAATACTGCATTACAAGCAAAATATAAAGGAAAAGAAGTAAAGTGTTTCACTTGCAAGAAATTTAGACATATAAACACAGATTGCAGGAAGTAATTGAAGTGGAAAAAGAAAAACTTGGAAAAGTCTCAAACAAATACAGTGCAGAAGTCGCAGTCGGATTGTGATGATTGTAGTCTGGTGTATATCAACGCTCTTGTAAGCTGTTCAACCAGCAGCGAATGGATTATTGATAGTGGTGCCTCAGCACATATGTGTAATAATAAAGAATACTTTCACGAATTGAATGAGACCGATAAAGGAAACGTTAGCTGATGGTCGCGCATTACCTGTGAAAGGAATAAGCATTGTTAGGATCAGAGGTAAACAAAGTGAAATGAGCAAAACAGTAAAACTGAATGGCGTTTATTTTGTGCCGGACTTAAATTGCAACTTTGTTTCGGTGAACAAACTGATCAGCAAAGGATAAGAAGTTCAGTTTAATGAATCCTTTTGTAAATCGCGAATTCGGTACAGTCGAACAATCCAAAATGTGTACATGAGTGGCATAAAATATTAGGGCACCGCAACTTACATGACGTTCGGAAACTGAATCATTTGACCGATAGCGTAGCGTTTAAAGAATTTAAGTATAATAATGTTTGTGAAGTTTGTTTAATGAATAAATTCACACGTGATCATTTTCCTCATGAGTTTAAGATGAGAACGAGTGAAATTCTTGAAATAATACATTCGGATGTCTGTGGCCCTTTGCATACTACACCAAGGGGCAATAAGTACGTCCTTAGTTTGATCGATAATTTTAGTGGGTATACGTGTATACATCTAATGAAACAAAAAGACGAAGTGTCCCACATCATAAGGAATTTCATTAAAATAATGAAAACTCAACTGAATAAAACGCCTAAATGTATCCGATCAGATTGTGGCGGTGAGTACATGGATATTGAATTAAGAAACTATTTTAAACAAAAGGGTATTAAAACTCAATTACCTGTACCCAAGACACCTCAACAAAGTGGTAAAGCTGTTCGGAAGAACCGCACGCTGATTGAAATGACGCGTTGCATGCTTTATAGTTCGAAATTACCTAATCGTTTCTGGGGTGAAGCAATAACAACAGTGAATCACATATTAAATCGTGTTCCTATGAAAAATGCTGTTATAACTCCGTACGAAATATTTAAAAATAAAAGGCCAGATCTAAGTTATTTTCGAGAATTTGGTCAAAAAGTATATGTGCATATACCGAAGGATCAACGTGGTAAATTAGAATCGACCGCCGACAAATTAGTTTTCGTAGCCTACGAATTGGGCACCAAAGGTTACAGACTAGTAGATGTAAATACTAACAAAGTCAAAGTCTCTAGGGATGTTCAAATCTCAGACGCAGATCCACCACTTGATTATAACGATGCGGTAATTGAATTTGGAAGGGGAATAGAATCAGCGAATAAAGATACTGAAAGTAGAATTGACAGGCAACTTGATGGTATCGAAGATGATCGAGAGGTACAGGTACCTAGACAGTTAACCCGTTGTAATAAAGGCATCCCTCCTCAACGTTAAAGAGAAATATACAAGGTTACATCTGACAAAATTAAAACCGAACCAGCTACATTTGAGGAAGCAATCGGCAGTTGTTATTAACTAAATTGGATTAAGGCTATGGATGATGAGATAAACTCACTAAAGCAGCATGCCACCTGGGAAATAGTAACATTGCCTCACGGTAGTGTCACAATCGGTAGCTTATAGATATTATAAAACGAAGACAGTCCAACCTGGTACTGAAGTTAAACAGAAAGCGCGTTTAGTGGCACAGGCATTATCGCAAAAGTTTGGACGTGATTATGATGACATTTTTGCTCCTGTTGTTAATCATACGACTCTTAAAATTCTTCTTAATGTGGCGGGAGAAGAGAATATGTTCGAACATCATGTAGAGATAGCTTATTTGAATGGCGAACTTTCTCATGAAGTCTACATGCGTCAACCAAAAGGATATCATATTGGAGGACCCGATAAAGTATGCAAGTTAGTACGAAATATATATGGGCTTAAACAAGGTGCTAAAGAATGGTATGGAAAATTTGATAAGATAATGAAAGAAAATAAATTTAAAAATAGTGATAATGACCCATGTCTCTACATAAAACAAATCGGTGATGATTGGATATATTTGTGTACCTATGTTGATGATATAGTTATCGCCTCTTCAAAATTGCAATTCATCAACGACTTCAAGATGCATTTGGACAAACATTTCAAAATAAAAGACTTAGGTAATATAAAATATTATTTGGGTATTTAATTGGAACGAGGCATAAGCGGTATATTTACGATGTATCAAACGAATTATATTGAAAATAATTTAAGGGAATTTAAATTGTCTGACGCTGCAGAATCAAAGATTCCTATGGAACCAAGTTACTTGTCTGAAGTAGAAAACGAATCATTCGAAAAAAAAAGGATGTTTACAGAGGTGCAATCGGTTCGTTACTATATTTGTCAACAAACACACGACCGGATATAGCTATAGCAACATCAGTTTTGGCACGAAAAGTAAACAACCCAAGCATTAAAGATTGGAACGAAGCTAAACGTGTTTCTCGATATCTTAAAGAAACTAAGTATTTAAATCTCAAGCTAGGTAGTTTCATGAACAATCAAGGATTAATATGTTTCTTCGACGCTGACTAGGCCGGAGATCGAATTGATCGAAAATCAAATACTGGTTACATCTTATTTTATTCAGGTTCACCAATTAGTAACATTGTCATCCATCGAAGCTGAGTATATAACATTCAGCGAAGCCTCTCGTGAATTGATGTGGGTAATAAAACTACTCAAAGACTTCGATCAACATATAGCAACACCTGTTAAAGTATTTGAAGATAACCAAAGCTGCATCTACGGACTATACAGCAAAGGAAGCAGTCAACGTACGAAGCACATCGACACTAAATATAAATTTGTTCGAGAACTAGTATCTAACAATACCATCAAAGCAGTTTATTTTCCAACTAAAATGATGACGGCTGATATTTTGAAAAAGCCACTAAATGCTAAAAGATTTACTGAATTAATCAAAAATTGAAATCTAGTTAATATTAATTGTAAAATTGAGAAGGGGTGTTAGATTTGTAATTTTAACTTGATTAGAATTTGTCAATTTAAACTTAAAGTATCATATTATGAATTCTAACATGGCAACCCTTTTATTTTGTGCCAAACCATTACATTATTATATTTAATAAAACAAAGTCAGTCCATAGCTGACCATGTGCGCAAACGGTGTCTCTTTATTATTTTACTTCCACGCAACATGTTTGTGGCATAATATTACCGACCAAACACGCATACGCATTGCGGATGCATTTGTGGGTAAATAGCTCGATTAATGGACGGTACGAAATAAATTTCCCTGTTTCAAAATAAACTTCACCAATGTGTGGTGAACATTAATGAAACAGGGAATAACTGATATGGCACCGCTTGCATGAAATTTAATTCATCCTTTTTAAGGCACTTTGAAGATAGTTTTCTTTATTTTTTAGTGTTATGTTTTATTAATTATTGGTAATATAAATAAATAAAACAGTGCTTGATTAGATTTTTTTAAGCACTCAGTATTCTATCTACCTTGATTTTTTTAAACGGCTATAAAATTCCATTGTCTTTTACTTAACCCATTTCAGATAAGTAAAAGAAAAGCTTAAGCTAGAATTTAAGCTACTTATCTGACCGCAGGTGTGAATGAAAAGTTGTGCCTAAAATTTTATAGTTTTTGTCCTTTTTAAGTGGAAACACCACCCATTTAATTTTTTAACAAATTTTCACTAAGTATACCTCGTTTTTAAACAGTTTAGACTATATTTCTATGAATGCGTCGAATATTCTAGAATCTTTAGAACTATAACTGACTATAGCATTCTAAACAATATTAATTACCAGCTGCAACCGAAATGAATGCAACTGAAGCACGATAAAAGGACAATCATACTCTGGTTAAATTAATTTGAGCGAAAAATCTAAGTCTTTGGTCAGTAGGTACAATTGAATTTCGCGAAAGTTTCCCCCATGCAGTTTAATGAATGGTCATTCGTTTTTCAACAGTTCAGACCATCCACGTTTTGAAAGTCACGTGAATGCATTACTTTCCGCTGAGTTCGTTTCCAGTCAAGTGTGGCGTTTATTGAGGTAGCACGTTGTCCTGAATATGTCTCCGCTAAACAATCTTTCGATGACATCATCATAAAATGCTTTCAAAACAAAGCAGTTTCAAATGCAGATATATTACACAGAAGCGTTAACATCGCTCAAGAAAACAATAACACTTTTTATTGGGTTTATCTTTATTTCAACCTGTTATTAACTTATTACATCGAAATAACATGGATTGCAATTGTTTGAGATGCAATTATCTTTATAACTACTTGTATAGCTGCTTAGTAAGTTTCCATATGAATGCTGTTTGCGTGGATGCATTGGTCACTGGCCAATAGGGTATGCTGGAAATTCCCGAATGACCGAGTAACATTCTTCCATAATAGTAGGAGGTCTACGAGAATTTAGTAGGCATCTTATAAGTAGAACTATCATTCTGACTAATGAAGTTGTCGTTTAGCAAAAATTGATTGAATAAATATTTATATGCGTTACATTAAAATTTTGAGTACATATCCCAGTTAACTAATCTCATTAGCAACCATGTGGCATTTGAGAAATTCAAGTTCATTGTGTCTATATATAGTCAGGGACTTGAGGTAAAATATGCAATATTAAAATAGACAATAACTTCCTGGTGATGTTAGCACTCTCCGTGAATTTGTTAGAATTTGCAATCAAAATAAAAACAGTAGGTCAGGTGCTTCAGCATTCTGTTTATATGATATGTAAAATTATTAATGCTAAATGAAACCGTGTCGTTATTAATATTTTGTGAAAATAGTTAAGGCGATAGTTGTCTTCAACGACGACTTTATTCAAAAAATTTTCTGAACAGCGAGTTGTAAAGTTCAGTTATAGCCTCCAAATTAATACATAGAGCTTCGGTGTTTCTCTAAGAAAGCATTTTTACCTTACAACACAATAACTCCTAGGTGAAATAAATAAATACTTTCCTGGCAGAATTAATATCCTGCGCAAACAATAGATGCTTCAGGTCAATTAATTTATGAATTCTTTAACAACGTGTTACTAAAATCATGTTGTACCAGTTTCCGTATTTTCTTCATTTCTGTAGATGTATTTCACTACACGTGGTTATCTTATTATTTATTTAAATAATAGGAGCTCTATCGCTAATGCTAGGATATGACCCCATGCCGAAGTTTTTCAATTTAAAAAACAGCATTTTTAGGCAAATATGAAAGATAAGGAATACCCAAAGATGTGTTGTGCCGACCATATGAACTAATTTCCACTTGATCAAACAAGGATTTAAAACTGTGATAAGAAACATGTTTTTTATTTGAGGACATTGGTGATAAAAAAATTTAAATCGATCAAAATTTTGATAATTGTTTGGGTTTCCAAATATTTGAAATCAAAGGACTGTTACAGAGAAGCAATGGATTCTGAAAACTCCATATCATTGCTTACATACAAGTGCTTGCTAGTGCCAGTCGACCTTTTCCCAAGACATTCAACTTATTAAAGTGTGCCCGTTCACAGTTGGTCCAAGACTTGGTGAAATATCTTTTCGTGTGTGTCATCTTTTTGAGTTTATCATTTTATCAGTCAATCTTTTAAGGAAGGTTTTTCGGAGATTTTATGTCTCTTTTAATTGTACAATCAAGAGATATTGAAATAAAATCACGTTGCTTTGTCGTGATATGTAAATGCGAAGAACATTTGTTTGTATGCCGTATAAGATAATATCATTTTGAGGACCTCGTTTTTGCAGATTGCTAGTGCGAAAATTTGTTAGGTACTTAATGTACATCAGGAGTCAAAAAAATAGAACTGAATTGCTGGAAATTGATTTCAAATACAGAGGTACCAGTACAGGTAAATTAAACGTCATGAAGGATCCCAAAATGGTGCATAAACCACATGATCATTTATTGTATAGTTTTTTTCAGAATATATTTACTATGGTGGAGAAAAGTTTTGACAAAAACAGATTTTCGAATTACATAAGTCAGTAAGTAAAGCCGAAAGAAAAAATCTTTATCTTTAGGGTTTGAAAATTAAATACTACAGTTTTCTGCAAAACAACAAAACATTTTAAATTTTTTTGTTTCTGCCCAGACAAAAGTTTACGCACAGTTAGTTTTAAAAGATTTCCTACATTAAGTTTCAACGCTGGCAAAACTTACGTTAATAGTATAACAAGAAACTCGCCGTAACGCAAATGCTGTTTTGGTGGCAGTCTTATGCCATAAACTTTTTCTAATCAGCTGGAAAGTGTAGTAGTAGTAGTAGTACTTTAATGAGACTTTCCTTTTGACATATGTTACTTAACCTACTTTTAATGTTACGATTCATTTGACAGTGACACTTTTGTCAAATGTCCTAAGCTTTTTTATACGACCTGAGTCTATACTTTACAGTTTTTAAAGTGCTACTGAAATTTTTCTATACTGTTTGCTCTTACGGTTATTGACTTTAAGTTGTTTATTTACATATTAAAACCTAAACTAAACAAACCTAACTTATTCTATTCTTAGCCTAATTAAATTGTCTTTTTAGTTTTGGTTGGTCGTGTGTTCTCTTCAAGCGTTACATCCAAAAATCGCGTTTCAGAAGAGGCACAGTTCCTACCGACCTGATCTTCAGGGTCTACGAAGTTATTTTTTATTTCTTTAGTCGGTTACTTGATTTTTGTATGTTCGGTTATAATTTTTTTCCCCGATGGAAATTCGAGTTGGTTTAGCCCCTGTAGGTGTTGGGGGACGATATATAGTAGAAGATGGGTTTTGGGGAGTTTGGTTGGGGATCGGTGTTAATCTGAAAGTCTTGGAGGATTCTTACGGGAGATAGATAATATGGGTTTTCAGAGGTAGGGGTACTATTGAAGAGGTCCCGGATTAGATTTGATTCGTGTGTCTGCCATTTAGCTATTCGCTTTTTGCTTGTTTCGAGCATGTATTGCAGGATGGGGGTCACTTTAGTTTCTTGATAAGAAACGCTGTTTTTGTAGTATTTTTTATTGGGGCGTCGGTATTTCGATATACATTTTCTGAGTATCCTCCTCTAAAGTATTTGCAATTCTTCGGCTACTGTTGGTGAAATTGTCAGCCAGGCTGGAAAAGAGTATGTGATGATGGGGCAAATTAGGGTTTTATACATGAGAAGTTTCACATTTGGAAGACGGATTTGGAGGGTAGGAGGGGTGAGATTAGTGCAGCAGCCCCTTTGGCTTTATTTATTGCCTTTCTTGCATGTGGGTTCATTTTGAACCTGTTGTTGAGGTTCACTCCCAAATACCTGATGTTGTCTTTTGGGTTCACTGTGTCCCCTTCGATAACCGCCCTTATTATCTTGCTTTGCTGCACTGCTAGTTTGTGCCCTTTACCACTCGCGTTACGGAAGCAAATTATTTTCGATTTAGCGGCGTTGATTTGGAGCCCCCAATCCTTTAAATAGTGTGCGATAATGTCGATTTCCGTTTCCATGGCGGAAATGGGAAGATGGCTAGGATTAGGATATCATCCGCGTACATGATCATGCTCAGGTTACTGGAGATGTTTTGGGTTCTGATTGTGGGGGCGGAATGTGGGATGCCGTGTAGGAAGAAATTGAAAAGGTTTGGTCCCAATATGGATCCTTGTGGAACTCCAGACAGGATAGGTATAGGTGTTAAAGTTCGGTGGGATATTTCAGTAGTTAAGTATCTATTTTGTAGGAAGCTATCAAGGATACGGGTGAGGGCCAGGGGACAGTTGGAGTATATGAGTTTGAATTTTAGCCCATCAGTCCAAACGGAGTCAAACACTTTTTGTAGATCTAGCACGCATACGACTGTGCATTGTTTTTTGCGCAAGTTTTTGACGACGGTGTCGTGCACAATCATAATGGCGTGTTCTGTGGATTTTTTGGGTTGGAATCCGAACTGAAACTCGGGGATTAGTTTCGTTGAGAATGCTCTAAATCTCCGTAGAATGATTCTTTCCAGAATCTTACCGATGTTAGAAGGTAAGGAGATTGGCCTAAAGTTTTTTACTTCTCCGTCGCAGTTTGGTTTAGGAATAAGGATAAGGTTGCCTCGTTTCCATCTTTCTGGAAAGTAACCATTGTTTATGCAATTGTTGAAGATGACTGCTAAACTTCTAGCGACAATTGCGCCAGATTTCCTTAGTACTTTATTGGGGATACCGTCTAGGCCTGAAGAAGTTTTATTATTAAGACCGGCTATTGTATCTTCTACTTCTGACACGTAGGTTAAAAATTCCCCAAATGTTTCGTGTTGTGGAGATACTGCCTTGTTGGTGTCAGAGAATATTATAAGGTATGACCCTTGGTAACCAATGTTTCTTTCTCTTACAGCCGATATCATTTCCTGTGCTCTTTCGTTCTCTGGGGCTCTCTCTCGGTACAGGT
The DNA here is from genome assembly GCA_963969285.1 of Odontomyia ornata. Taxonomy (NCBI): domain Eukaryota; kingdom Metazoa; phylum Arthropoda; class Insecta; order Diptera; family Stratiomyidae; genus Odontomyia; species Odontomyia ornata. The sequence continues at coordinate 454,080,350 of OZ017738.1, read as the reverse complement.
TTCCGTAGAATGAAGAGATCACTTGCAGCTTTTCTTCAAGTGTGGAGAAGGGTAGCCCTCTGTGCTTGATAGGGTCCCTGTCGATGTTGAAATTATATGATCGTCGGCCCGTTAGTTTATTAATTTCTCTAAAGATGTCTGAGGATGGTTTGAGTAAACTCAATCTTCTTTTATAGTCTTCGTTCATCTCACGTCTTATTTGCCACCTTATGCGGTTGTTTAGTTCAGTTATTTCCGCTTTAAGAGTGAGGTAGGTTGTGCCGGTGGAAGATCCGTTTAAGCCTTTGAGTTTTCCGTTTTTGTTCCCTCATCTGTGATTTGGTGTCTTGCGTAAGGCATCTGTATAGCCCTTGTTTCCATCCGTTTTAGTATAGCCTCGGTTAGGTTCTGGATGTGGATTCGGGGAGGGGGGTAAATCGTCTTCGAGGTCTTTTCTGAACTCTGCCCAGTCCACAGAGGCATAGGATCGAAATTTTTTCGGTGTGTCTTCAATAGTGGTTAGGTTGTTTAGGTGGAGGGTTAGTTTCAGACAATGGTGATCGGATATCGATGGAAGGGTTGCACATTGGTAGGGAGTTGTGTTACCAGTTAATAGGTCTTGTGACACCAGAAAGTGTCTAAGAAGGAGCTGCTTCTCGGGTTTGAAGGGACACCTGCGTTGACAATGGCACATGTTAGAAATGCGCTCGTCAGGAACAATTTATATATTCTTTGGCCGTTTGGGTTCCGTGTGGAATCACCCCAGTACTCATGTCTCGCTAGTCACGAATATTCTTTTTTCATGCGAAACTAGAGAGTTTATGTTGAGGCAGATAGTGGTCAGGTTATTTACCCCCATACAGGTTGAGGTATAGCTCAATTAGCACGACTGGTTTTTCCTGTGCTGGCGTGCCATCGTATTTCGGCTAGAATTGGGCAACCTTTTTTATGAGTCCACCTGGTGACACTCCTAAAACTTGGACTGTTTCGTAGTGGAGTCTTTGAAGGGGGTTCCCTTGTGATTCTGGGTTCCGGGGCATGGTTGAGTTTCTTCCACTTGCGACTTCAGAGTACAGGGGTACTGAATGTGCTGGTGTGGCTGTTGCTAATGGTGTTTGGATATATTCGTACGATGGGGTTGAAATGGGGGTTGTTCTTTTGTTTTTTAGAAACGCTATCTTGTCTATCAACCTTCTCCTTTCCGGGCATCCGGGGAAGCTTGATGGGTGGCCTTTCTCTTTGCAGAGAACACAGAAAGGTGGGGTGCTTGTTCTGTCAATGTCCTTTCTTGGACATTCTTGGGGGTTGTGGTCCTCTCCGCAGGCTACACATCTTGCCTGGAAGGCACAATTCGCCGAGACATGGCCGAAGCGCTGACACCTATAGCACTGGAGTAGGTCACTCTTTCTTGGCTTTTCCATGTCGCTTTTTGGTGAAGGATGAAACGAAGCTTAATGAGGCGGTCTTGATCTTCTAGCGGGAGAGTGTTAGAATGACAGATATCTGCTACTACTCACCACCTGACCTCGTCAGTCTGAGGAGGAAAGCTGTCACTGAACCAGCACTTCCCATCATTCTTGTGCATATTGGCAAGTGGTAGCTGAAGCAAGGTAGGGATTAAGCGCTCATGCAGTCCGTAAGGTTAGAAAAATTGTGCATAAATTTCATTTTTATTTGATCTGGGATATAATTTTTATACAAAGGAGTGGATTTGGCATGTTGCGTTCGGGTGGAGTTTGGCAGAAGTGACTGGACGTGAAGCAGTTAGGAAGTCGGTACCGCAAGAAATATTTCCACTAAAACAACAGAGTAGGCACTAAATTCGTGACTACATAAGCTTTTCAAGTCGAATTAATCGCTCATATGGCTCACAGTGTCCAATCGCAGAGGTAAAAGTGTTTCAGGCATTTTATGTACATATGTTTTCTTATACCATTTTTCTAACTATCTGCATGCCGTTCAATTAATACGAGTAAATACACAAATAAGAAGTTAGATGGGTCTGTAAATAGTGCGAAATAGTTTGACCGATATGGGGCCTGGAACTATTTGGCAAAATGAACTATGTCTCTCATTTTTTGAGTCCACACAGTAATGAAATTGAATTTGATAGTGATAAGGAAAGAGCGCACTTTGATAAAATGGTGTAAATAATAGACGAGTGGGAGAAGGCGCGACCAAAGTGTATGAAATAGGCATAGTGAAACTTAAAGCACAGACTACCTTTTAAAATGAACGTTTGTACGTAATCCCATCTCGGTGATAATTGTAAATCAACACGATTAACGGTGGCGTGTTATAAACAATTGCACGAAGGGAATGTAAGCCACGCGTCCGGTTCATAGTTTCCATATTAGGCAAACAGAAATAAATTCATTCATATGTACAATAGACGCGCGTAATGTGTGTATTGAGTAAATATCTCGGTTAAGTTTGTGAACTAGCGATATCGGCCAGGCGAAAACAAAATGGCGGCCATTTTAGACGAAAAATCGTCATTTCTGTTCTGGCCAAAGTATAGCTCCGATTTGCATGAAATTTGGTACAAAGGTTCACTGATGTATGTGATGAGTCTCACAATAAAAAATCCATAGACGGTGCGGCTGAAACCAAATGGCGGCCGCTTGAAGGTAGAAAAACGTACAAAATTTTGTTGTTGTAGTTTTGACCAAAGTTTTCAAACAATGTCAATGAGTTTGGTACTTTGATAGAAACTATAAGTATTTAAAGAGTTATGTAAAAAAACTGGAGGTCAGGTCGCAAAAACAAAATGGCGGCCAGGTTTTGATCCGATGTATATGAAATTTGATTTTAAGATAGAAATCAATTAGATCTAGAAACTTTGACATTTTGCTGATCATGCATGTGCAATTTTCAAAATGGCGGCGGTTTAAATATGCGACTTATTCAGGTTTTCGTGGCCCTCTAGCGGTCACATTTCCAACGGATTTTGATGAAACATGAGATAATGGATCTTTGTACTAAGTTCTTGTATTATGTTTCTTTTTTATATCTGTAGCCCTCTAGCAGCCAAGTTTCTCAACAGATTCCAATAAAATTTGAAATTATAAGTTATTAAAGCAAGTTAATTTAACCTGCAAAAAAATTATGCAAATCGGATGACAAATGAAAAAGTCGAAAATTAACAGCTTAATATTTTTAGCAGCCGTTTTCAAGTAAAAATTTAAACTGGTGGCCCCTGATGGAAAAAAATTGAAAATATATATATTAATAGCAACGCAAGTGCTTTTTAATTTTTTATGGAAATCTTTTGAAATTATCTATTTGAGCTATTTAAGCCGACAAGTTATCACCTTTGTGTGGTAACCACTGTGAAATGTGTAAACAGTAAATGTGAGAAGAACAACACCTGTATTTATATGTTTATAACAATTTATTATAAATGTGTAACAAAATTGAATGAGCAAAATGTTTGCGCCTCTATAAAAGGTCTTTAAATACAAACGTCGGCAGATTCTTTTCATGTCAATAAATACCCATGTGGTGTTACGAAAAATGCAGTAAGAAGTTTAGTAGTACGCAAGCCAAATTCTTTCCCGAAATCTTACACTACATACGAGAAATTTACCTCTCCGGCTGGTGTGGGGATTGTGTGATTTTTGTTGAACGAGAATAAAATGTTACCATGACAAACCAAAAAGCGCATTATTATAAAGGAGGGATTTTACTTTCGTTGAAAAGGAGCCAAATAAAAATGAATTGTTAAATATCAAACTTTCGGTCTTCTCATTTTTGAAATTTAGACCGGGTATGAGACCTGCCACGGTGACTGGACACTCTTCTTCTGAGCTAGCTATCGGGCTGTAGTGCCTTTCTTAATAGAAACAGGGGCTTTTGCTGGGTAGAGTGGGCTTCCACACGGGTTTCTTAGTTATGTTAAAGTTTCATATGATTCGATCATATAAAATTTTAATATAAATCTGAAGCATTTTCTTTTGCATTTACCGGGAAGGTTCATATAAATTGCATTGTATGAATTTTTCATCAAAATGTAAAATAAATGGCCACGCCTACAATGGTTTTTGATCCGGATGAAGGGGTGCGAGGGGGCATCGCTTCCCCCTGGATGTCCCACTCTTAGTTGGGGATCGTAAGTGTTCGGAGGAAGGACGAAATCGTCTCGCGTCCTACGCAGGCTAATCGAGTATCGGCGTCGTATTTCAAATGTCAATTACTTTGGTAAGTTACTTCGACCTCGACAAAGTCGACGCGTTATCTTTCTAATGAACAATTCGTGAATGCGAAATTTTTTTTGTAGTGGGCCCTTGTGCTGGGGAAAAAGAACCCACCCCACGACACCGCAACGCTAGCCTGCAAGTGCATATACGCATTCTCAGACAAGGCCCATTCCGGCGAGCATTAATATCTTCGCTCGCTGAGGCAGCAGACCATCGCTGCAGTCCTTAACGGACGTTATGAACAGTAAGAAGCACTACAGTTTGTTTGTAAAGTAGCGATCTTCGTTTGCAGGCAGAAGGAAACTACTCAAGAGGAGCGTGAAATAATTTTGAGTTTATTCAAACAAATTGAATGGATTGGAGGATTTGGGAAAAAAATGGGTAGAAGTCGATTTACAATATGTATTACAAGTTACAAAACGATTTCAAGTTTGGAAATTCCCTACGAAATCGACGCCACCGAAAATGTACACTAAAGAAGGAATCGCAGGTCAGTTTGAAACACAGCTTATCAATCCATTTAATGTTTTATAAAACCAACATACAGACTATAAACTTCATTAAAAAAAAACTCTCAAGACAACATCGTCAGAAGTTGCGGCTCAAACTGAAATCAATAAAAAAAACTAGTCATACCGTAACTATAAGTAGTGTGTTTAGAACACTGGTGGTTTGCTGGCTCGACGGAGGCTGGCATTTTTAGCAAAAGGCACTGGTACATGCTACAACTGTGGTTTCATTGTTCAAAACACTTTATGCTTCGTTACTATAAAATAATGAGTAAGGTCAAATAGATGAGGTTGTCAAGTGCAATGGACCAAGGCCTGAGCGCTAAATAGTAAATAAAATAGCCATTTTGCTCCAACATAAAACAAACAAACAAGCCTGATTTCATTTTGAAGCTATCCATTAGTTTGCCGTTTACCTTGACCTAGGACTCTGTGTTTAGCGTTGTAACTTTGACCATTCGAACTGTTTTTCTTGGGAGTTGGGACGCCAAAGTCAAGCATTATTTTATAAAAAATATTTTTGTCGACACTTTTGTATACTTACTTGAAGCCTAGAAAGAATTGGTGCACATCGATGTTATACTCCCAGCGCTTTTGAGCACCTGCCTTGCAGAGAATATACTTTGAAAATCTCCCTGATACTCTTCTATAATACTTTCATAATGCGGCCTTAATTTTGCTTCTATGATTTTGGAGAGCAAATTCATTTGAAGTACACAGTAAAGCGATGCCTCTATTATTTTCATAACTTACCTAGTCTCTCTTTTTGTATGAAGGACATATACTTTTTCACAAGTCCTCTGACCATGTTCTGCATATTATTCGATGGAGAAGGCTAATAAGGTGGGGAGTGTTTCTCTAAAAAGCTTAGTATGTAACATCCGGATCGGTTCTATGATCGGAAAGATCGGATCGACAGTTGGTCTAGGACTACGACAGCCTCAATGTATCTAGACATCGATCTAGGGTAAGGGTCGACGAGATCAATGTACAAGCGCTGGAACACATGTTCGGGCATTTCGAGTTTGCCCATTGGAGGTCACAGAAAAGCGTTCGGCACCTTGATGCACTTGCATGTTGTAAAAGCAGTCACATATATTTTCACTTGCTGGACCATTTTTGGCCAAAAGAAACAGGTCCTCAGCTACCTGAGCGTCTGGCCGTAATCATCATGTGCACTCAACGGATGGTTGTGGGCTCATCTTATCAGATCAAGGGTCAATCCCTCAGGTACCCACAGTTTACACTGTTCCTCTTCCTGTAAGGGATCTCCTGTTGAGTGTCCCATGTGCTTGTACACAAATCCATCGACTACCTTCAAGTCTGGCAGCTGGGTCACTTGACTCTGGCTGGTCTCTGTCAGTTGAATGTAATTTTGTGATTGGAATGCCAGATGTTTGAGGTTTAAAATATGGGAGCTGTTCCAGTCTCTTCCCCTCCTGGGGCAAATATCCTCGATAGGGTGTCAGGTACCACATGTTGACTTACCTTCCGATGTCGGATTGTAAAGTTAAACGCCTGAAAATTCAAGGTCCATCATGCAAGGGAACCATGCAAGTCGGACTGACTCATCAGCTGCTTCTGAAGTCCATGGTCCGTAATGGTTTCGAACGGGTGTCCTTCAATATATGCACGAAAACACTTCACCACCAACACCGCTGCCAGACACATTCCTGCTCAGGAACAGTATAGTTCCATTGGGCTGGGTTTAACTTGTAGAACACGTCCTCCATAATCTGGACTAAGACTACGTCCACTCCATGGACAATGGACTGAGAACGATTTGCTAAAGTCTGGGCTTTGTAGCACGAGAGCTGATATCAGGCTCTCCTTTAGCTCTTCGAAGGTCTACGAGCCAGGCTCTTCCCAAGAGATCTTTCGCTTCTTACGCAGCGCATCTGTCAAAGGCGTGGTGGTAGTACCAACCGCATAAGCCCAGGAATCTGCACAACTGCTTGTTCGTTTTCGGCAGAGGGAAGGCGCTCTCACGTTTGTCTTATCCGGGTCCGTTTTGACATTACCGTGACCTATGATGTGGCCTAGGAACTTAACCTCCGTTATGACGAACTGACTCTTCTGCATGTTGATGATTAATTCTGCCTTTCGGATATGCAAACCCGCTTCCTGAAGCAGAACTATATGCTCATCAAAAGTCTCGGTTAATAGCAATAAATCATCTAGGTATACGAAGACTTGATGCCGTAGTTGCGGTGGTATAACCTTGTACATAAGGCGTGTCATAGTCTGTAGTACATTACACAGACCAAAGAGCACTGTCAAAAAGTGGTACAATGAGCGACCTGGAACCGCGAAGACGGTATGCTCCTTTGAACTAGGATTCAATGGGATTTATCAGAATGCTTCTTTGAGGTCTTAGCTGGTAGTAAAGTCTGCTTTAGGTAACCGACACAAGATATCCTCGATCAACGGGAGAGGGTAAGCGTCTTTAACTATGACAACATTCAGGCGCCTGGCATCGAGGCATAGTCGGACTTTATTCGGTTTCATCATTAAGGTAACTGGTGAAGCCCATGCACTTTGCGATTCTGAATTAAACCCAGTGCTAACATCTAATTGACTTTGGCGTATAGCAATTTTTCCTTTGACCGAGAAATTTGCGTCTAAAATGTGTTGAAGCGGTTGAGAGTTCGGTGTTTGGTCATTTACGATTATGAGCGAGTTGAGTAAATTACTGGTAAATAATTCCAGAGCCAAGAACAAAGTCTACTCCAAGATAAAGGTTTTGGATCAGCTGGGGTACAATCTAAAAATCCAGTGACTTGGTTGTACCCTTCAAGGTGACATCAGTCGTGAGTTTCCCTACTGCTCTCTTGTTAAATTGTCAAACAAAGTCTACTCCAAGGTAAAGGTTTTGGGTTAGCTGGTGTATAATATGAAAATCCAGTGATTTGGTTGTACCCTTAAAGTTGATATCAGTCGTGAGTTTCTCTACTGTCTCTTGTCGTGGTAGATCAAGCTGAAAATTAAAAATAACTGTCTCACCTCTAAGCATGGCGGTTACCATCACCGGTGTGTATCTAATAAGATTGAGAATTAGTACACACGTCGAAACCACCTTCTTTAACATTTTTTTTCTCTAATAATTTTTCAGAAAAAATTATTAAAATAAGTAACTCAATCATGTAGCTACAAAGAATTTCATAAGTAATTTAAAATGCTATCGGAGCCATCCGAAAACGAGATCGCTATCCCCACGAAGCAATGAAAGCTCACTGTAGAGCAAAAAATTATCGTATAGATTTACATTAAGTTGATGTAAAACGGGTGAAATGATCAATTTAAAGTTTAGCAAAGATATCTGAATTGCATATGCAAATTTGCCGCATTTTCATTGGTATTGAACAAATCAAATTCACTTAAGTTGTTCATGACTGCTTCGGCTTTACTCCATTTTGGCGTTTCTTTCAAAGTTGCCCACAGACAATGCTTCAGTGGCTCAAATTGTTCTGTCCATATATGATTTAAATGAACATGAAATCACAGAAGAGCTGTAAGATAACCGGGAAATCACCAAAAAATTCGTTGCGTCTAGGAGTCATCTCAGCCAAATTATACCCATCACCACCGTCGATAAGTTTCTGCTTTTTAGGGTTTTATAAAATAATTTCACCAAACCCTACTAAAATCGCGCCTGTTTGCCCGTCTGTCCGTCCGTAAGTCACAGCACTTTTTCTCGCAAACCGTATAAGCTACAAACATAAAATTTTGTATATAGGTGTAAAGTGATGCCCTCTTCAAAGTTTCGCTATGGAAAAAATTTTACAAGGTGCTTAAGGGGGGTCTCCCCATATAGGGGATCAATCAATAAGATCAATAATATACTTTTTTTTTGGAAGTTAATGACTTGAATCATTTTTGTTAGTTTGCCACAAAACGACGACCGTTGTAAGTACAGATGCAATGGATTTTCTTATAAACGTGCACATCTCCTTCACGAGTTTCTTGCCTTTATTCGTTGCTGGTGATTGCATTTTGCACGTTGGGTACAAAACCCTTCTGACATGACCGTAGGTCTGTTTACCCAACTTGTCTGTTACTGCGTTTGGTGATAAAAAAATCATCTCCTTGGCAGGTTTTTATGGTCTCTCATTCAAGCAGCGTGCAACTTCAATAGCAGCGACATCATCACCTTCAATTTTGAGTACGTATTTGGCAAATAATTCAAAATTAATATAGTTAAATCTTTATTCCAAATTGATTTTTCCAAACCTGTTCACAAATACCAACCAAAATATGAATGATTTTTCGCGAAAACCTTCAGCATTTTTGCGCCTTGCTTAAGTCCAAAAAAAAACATATACAGGGCATCGTATTGTACCAAAATGCGCTTGATAGGTGAAATGAGAGCTAAGCATCGTATTTTTACGTATTCACGCAGTTTATTATGTTGTACTTCTGCGTATTCATAAAACTTCTTCAATGCTGTCATACGTACAGTGTTAAGGTAGAAATGGGAATAAATTTTAACAACGACTCACGCTACATCGAAAGGTTTTTCATCACATGCAAATTACAGTCATTGTAAGTTATGTGAATGACACAGCCATTGCCGAGCAAATGCGGAAGCCACTGTTCCAACCGGTAAAAACATTATTCTGGCCACCACGAGTTTCACCACCAAAATTAACTTTGGCCTTAACAACGCAGAAACAGGCAATTTTTTTCTTCAGTTTAAATGTATTGGCAGCTGATTCTATAAGACTCGATGTTATTGTGGAATTTCCACTAGGTTCTTCAGTTAGGTTTAAAATTTCAACGCCACTCCGATAGTGGGAATGAAAAATTGAACGATAACAGAAAAAAGTTTAATGTTTCTGTGGTTCGATGCATCTGTGTAAATTGACACATGCTAAAAGTTTGTTAAATCTTGTTCAAGTAATTCTTGAGCGTGCGGCGTGAAAACACTGGATATTATTGCTTGACATTTCTTTTTTGAACACATAATTTTTTGATTAGGAAACATGATTTGAATTTCTTAGTTGCACAGTCCAACGATTTGAAGTTATGATTTGAATTTAACACATGGGAAGCCAACACTCCTTCTTTTGCCGCTAAACTTATGTCAGTATCCAGTATGAGATTTTATAGATGAGCTGGTTGAAGTGACACTCTAACTTTTATGCTTTTTTGTATAAATGTGCTGAACAATATCCGCATTACCGCCGGATCCAATGGAAAAAGGAATAACTTTTTTTGCACAGTACATCACATTCACTTTTAGTTTTTTCAAGAAACGGAAATACACGAAAAATTTGTGTCCGCCCCCCGTTGCGATTGCACACCTTTGATCCGGAAAATCAGAAAAAATTATGGAGGTGGGTGTTTATGAGTACAAAAACAACAAATACCTAGGAAGTCAAAATTCACTCAACTTTGTTAATAATAGTATGATATTTGAATTTCACAGTTTCCCCAATTAAATTCTATAGGTACCCTTAAACCAAACGGAATTTGATACTTAAGTAGTCCTACAAAAGGTCCTTAAACTTTATAAGTTTGATGAAAATCGAATGATATACACGGAAGTTATAGCCATTTGAAATTTCTCTAATTACAACAACAATAACACACGATTTTGGTATTTTATGGACTTTTCATTGAATCAGTCAATGCAGTTTTGCTTTTATCTTCGTAAAATTTTCAAATAAGGTCAATGACATTAGTATTTTTCGGAATACATAATTTGAGTAATTTTTGTTGGTTTACAACAAAATGGCGACCGTTGAAAATAGAAAAACAATGGATTTTCTTATAAACGTACAGATCTCTTTGACATATTTTTTGAATTTATTCGTTGCTGGTGACTGCATTTCAGAGAAGTTGAGTACCAAACCCTTCTGACATGAGCGTAAGTCTTGTTACCCAACTTGTTTTTCTCTAAACTTTTCTGTTATCTTTTTTTTATGAGCCAGTATTTGAAATAATAACAAATTACAGTTTTTCTATTAAATAGATGAAAATTTTCTTCTACATGCATTGGGATTTTATTTTTTTTATTTTTGAAAGACACAATAAAGTGTCGAAATTTTTGATTAGAACTATGGAAATTAATCGATGAAAATGACTCGTTTTTAATTTGGCTTTGAAAGGATGACAAACAAAATGGCTGATTTTTCAGTTATGAGATCAGATCTAGTTAAGACTGGTTGATTTGGCCAAATTCAAGCTTCATTCTAAATTTCAAAACAGTTGAGTTTAATTTACTATAACGTATTTTGTCTTGTTTTAAAATTACTTAAGGAATTGTTTGCAGTTACATAAATGAGTTGCATATTTTTAATAATAATTTTTCTGAAAAATTATTAGAGAAGAAAAATGTTAGAAGAAGGTGGTTTCGACGTGTGTACTAATTCTCATCAGGCCATCACTCTTAGGTACACACCGGTGATGGTGACCACCATGCTTAGAGGTGAGAGAGTTAATTTTAATTTTTCCTACTTATGTGAACTGAACTTTCCTTCTTATGTGAAATGATCCAATTAAAGTTTAGCTAATACAAGTACTTACAAGAGAAATTTAACTTGAACATAACTTGCACATACAAAAACATATTGAGTTCGCATAAGTAGGAAAAATTAAAATTATCTCTCTCACGTCTAAGCATGGTGGTCGCCATCACCGGTGTGCATCTTATAAGAGTGATGGCTCGAAGAGAATTAGTACACACGTCGAAACCTCCTTCTTCTAACATTTTTCTTCTCTAATAATTTTTCAGAAAAATTATTATTAAAAATATACAACTCATTTATGTAGCTGCAAACAAAGCCATCTGAAAGAGTGATCGATATCCGCGCGATATAATGAAAAGCTTTAATGTAGAGCAAATTTGTCGTATAGATTTACATTAAGTTGATGTGAAAAGGGTGAAATAATCCAATTAAAGTTTAGCTAATACTTTTTTTTAAATTGATTTTCAAAGTAGAATTTTGTTTACGTAAAAAAAGCTAATTTGCTCGGATCAAACAGCTAACCAGGTGTAAACTCAGAACCAGAAATTAACCAAAAAGTGTATAAATATTTCATTTAGTCTCAAATTTTTAAGAATAATTCTTAGAAGAGAAAGTAGTCAGCTGATCATTGTAGTTTTGCTTCATTTATTTTTGGTCTGAATAATGATAACTGATATAACCTATCGCCTTAACTAAATGCATTCCTTGCATTTATGAACTGATTGAATTTAAATCCGGTGAATTTATTTTATCTTCTATCAAATTTCAAAATGAACTTAAAGGTGCTTATTGAATTTACCAAAACTTTTGAAATATTTCTTTAAAGCAAAAACTCAATAATCTCAAACTATCGAAAACGTTAGCTTAAATATTTGTATATTCTAAAGGAACTAATATCTTGGCTAAATTCTGTCGACTGGACGAACAGATTCACTAAAACTAGGCTTTGTCTTGTTTACATGAATTCTTATTATTTTATATATCATTTTTCTACTTTGATAAAGAAGTGTAATGTGACGCCTACGCCCGGGAATCGAAGTGATTCCGATCCCGAACCCTGGCAACCGGCCAGATATGTATGACTTCGAAGTGCAAGCAGACTTCATCTTTCGTGCGGATATCATTGCGCAGAAAATTTTTTTTTTTAATATTTATATCTGTGGATATAAATATTTGAAAAATAATATTTATGAACCATCCGATACATTTCGAAGCATATCTATCTGGCAATGCCCCCCACATCAAAACATCGAATAGATAGAAACGTGGAAACTGGGTGGAAGTGTCATTCGTCACATAACCTTCAACGAGTGTCAGGCTAACACGGAGACGGGAGCCGGTAAATTTTTGTAATCAGTTGAAATCTGAATTAATTATTTTTTTGCTTTAAGGGCGGGAGCGACCTTCCTTCGCGGGCCGACGGAATTGTTAGTGGAGTCATTCGCTCACTGCTGGAAATTCGACGGAAGAGTCAACAGAGCACTTACTAGCACTATCGTGCCTACCCACAGTCGGAAGGGCAAACGCAACAGTTGTTTGGCGTGCAGGTTTTCTTCAAGTGGTGCAGTTATTCAACGTTTTATCGGTAACTACATTTTACCATATTAGTTTGAGTCCTAAGACAAAATTTAGTTCCACGCAATAGGGAAACTTTGTCGTCCGTTCCATTTGAGGTTATGAATATTGGGCAACCCCTACATACAATCTAAGACCACATTAAATAAGCTAGGTAATCTCCCACCAGACTCACCAGTTGTTCATATAATAAGTGCAACATGTGCCGGTTTCGCAGCATCGACAGCAACAAATCCAATATGGTTCGTGAAAACGCGCCTGCAATTGGATTATAAATCAAAAAATCAAATGACCGTGCGTGAATGTATAAAACGAATTTATACAACGTCGGGCTTTCGTGGTTTTTATAAAGGAATAACGGCCAGCTATTTTGATATATCCGAAACTGTTATACATTTTGTGATTTATGAAGCTCTTAAAGCGAAACTTATCGAGCTACGACATAGTCATCCTTTGGATGGTAAGACGTCGAGAGATTTTCTTGAGTTTATGCTGGCCGGCGGTATATCGAAGACTGTTGCTTCATGTATTGCGTACCCGCACGAAGTTGCACGAACGCGATTACGTGTAGAAGGAAGCAAATATCGAACGTTTTGGCAAACGTTATATACAGTAAGGAAAGAAGAGGGCAAGGCTGGAATCTATAGGGGATTAGCAACACAACTAGTCCGTCAAATACCAAACACTGCTATCATGATGGCAACATACGAGGCTGTTGTCTATATGTTAACACGACACTTTAATAGCGACTTTTATATTGTATCCTAAGGAGAGAAATGTGATTCTCATGCACGTTCATGCCGTCGTTTTTGTGTGGCAGTGCAACAACGCTTAATAAAACTAGAGTGGTATATATATAACATTATGAATACATGGTAGATAAAAGTAACAACCGATAAAAATCAGCGGCAAATAAAAACAAAACAAATCAAACACACAAAATAGTACCGCGTAAGAAAAACAAATTCAATAATATCATAGGCAATGAATGATTTACCATTTAGCTACAGATTAACCGTGAATATTAATACTTAGTTTTTGTTCGTGACAATGAATTAACATAGAATAAAGTTTATTTGGTTATAATTCGAGAACGGGAAACGGGTAATTTAAACTCGAAGAACAACTAAAAGATTGCGAGCCAGTATCGTTGATGATAAGAGCATTTCTTCGGTTATTTGTACAAACGTTTCAAGTTTGTCCGCGCAGAGATTTTCAAAATTATTTTAGTCATTCGAAACGTAGCGATAGACGTCGGAGTTTATGGTTCTGTTGGAAAACGTGTTGTGACATATCTAGTAGAGAAAAAAAAACACAACTCATAGAAATGCGTGTTCAACTCGAAATAAAACATTCAAGTCATTCAGAACATTCAGAATAAGTAAAAGGACAATTGACAAGCCATATGTTGAATCCAAGGAGAGCTAATTTCCCTTCCATTCTTTCCGATCGCACGGAGAAAGCAAGTCCTCGTCTAAATTTGTGCATCCTACCAACCTATCGAGAGTATAAAGTTTTTCAACGATAAATATCGTGCAAACTTAACATAACTTAACACCAATCAAAACATTTTGCAAAGAGACTATTGTGATCCTTTTTTCTTCATATCCTTATAAAACAATGAAACGTGAGAAATACTTTGGGACAATGAATTGAGATTTACTAAAAAGGCAAGAAAGAGCAATTAAATAAGTTAGGTATGCAACACTCGCGTTGAAAATTTGGGAAAAAAAAAAAAGAACATTGATGGTATTTATAAATATAGCATTGATTTCAATACTTGGAACAAAAGACATGAAATGATAAAAGGCCTCTTATATAGAAATTCCTAAAATAATATCCCGCCTGAGTCCTTCTAGTTTAGCTGATCCAGCGGATTAACATGATCAATGCCCTCCTTTTAGTGTACTTGTTAAGTTTTTGATTTAGAATTGATGATAAAAATACTTCGTGCAGAGAGGCATATTGAAACTAATACAATGATTAGGGAAGAATCGCTTCTTAAATACTGGCAACTAAGTCGTACACATAAGTTACATATACACTAGATTTCAGTAAATTAATTATACATAAATTATTAAGTACAAAACGATAGTTCACTACCGGAGCGTTAAGGAGAAGTCACCTACAAATTAATTCGAAAATAGAGGTACTCGTATATTTTAAACGAAAGTTGCTTTATACACTAGTATATATATTTGTGTAACCCGATTGGAAATAGAAAAATAACGTACAGTAGTATTTTAAAGCCAAGCAAAAAAAAAAAAAAGGAAAAATAACACAATATCGATATAAATTTTTAAATAACGGAGTGTTACTAAAAGAATACTGCGCAAAAATAGAAAAACCAAGGCATGAAATAAAAAAGAAAAATTATAAGGCAAAGCCATTACAAGCATCTCTGCAAATAGCGAAAGACATAGCACGTAAATACTAGAAAAATTGTAAAATTTAAAATTTGATGCTCTTACAAATGTGCTGAATTGTTGCAACCATCCATCACCAACTTGTAAGAATTTATTGTAAGTTCAGAATTCTCGATTGATGTGGCGAAGTAGCTTTGATACTAATTAAAGTGCCTATGTTTACTTTCTTTTCCATTTTAGTTAAGTTGTTAAATGTTATACATTTTATTTTTGGTTTATGAAATTTTCATGTCAATTATTTTGACTATATTCCCGGATAATTAGTTTATATTTTTATATGAATTAAAGGAATGTTTTTGATTACAATGAATTGCTAACAAAAAAAAAACGGACTTTCCTTTTCAGTGGTTCTTCTTTTTTTCAGCGGGAAAGGAAGTGCAGGGTAGGTATGCCGTCGCGAGGGTAGGGTTTCGACAAATCCGCTGAGGTCGGTTTCGCGTCGCGCGCGGTACGCGGTACCTTTGTTGTTTTGTTATTTTATTTAGAGTAGTCTTCGTCGGGTTGAGTTCGAGTAGCATATTTTTCGGTACCGCGTCGAAACTTCGGGAACGCGAAATGGAGATTAGATTTTGGTATTCTTGACTGGTGATAAGAAGAAATACGGAGTAACGTAAAGTAGGTTCCTTCTCCGTATGTTTTGGTTGATAACGCGTTTGGAAAACGGGCATGTTCAGGTGGCTGAAAATATTGTAATTGAGCGTAACCCATTCGGAGACCCGCGACCGAAATCCTCTCCGAACTAGCTGGCCGACAAGCAGCCACCGCGTGAATGGGTTACGGTGCACGGATTGGTTGACCGGTTGGTACCATCCGTTGGCACTACTCAGACTTAACGTCTAGAACCGATGAGAGGTCGGTTCCGCGTTGGACTTGAAAGGTAGAAAATCATTACAAATGGCGCCCAACGTGGGGCCTAAAACATCCTAAGGGGGAAAGAACTTCGCGTCTTCTGACGAGTTGGTCCTTTACGGAGGATGTAAGGTACTCTGGTACTCGAGTCCCACTATCAGGAGCAGTGGAGTTGTGTGATACACACTAGAAGTCGCTTCACGTGAGTTGTAGCTTCCGCTCTCCTTTGTTTGATTTTTTTTTTCGCGACAGAATCCTTCCGATGTGTTGTCCCAGGTTAACCCCTGTAAGGACCTTCTATTTTCTTGATGGAACTGCCAGCCTGATGGGTTTACCTATCAGCATGGACTCTCAAGAAAATAGAAGGCTACCTTGCCTTTATGTCGCGGAAGGATTCTACTTATTTCGTATGCGTGATAGACGAGTGGTATCGGTTCAACGTTCGGTGGCGTACGCTGGAGTTGCGAAGCCCGGAATGCTTCCACGCGTCGGGAGTTTTGACCGCGTACTAAGCTGTTACGGTAGCTATACCACTTGTCTCGTCGAGTCATCTAACGTAGATTAGAAACGTTTTGTAATGTATGTGGGTTATGGGGAAAATTTCGTAAATCGGCCAAAAGCACCCTTTCTTCGGCAGATTACCACGCACTCTCATTTCCCGTTGAAGGAGTCGACTGCTGAAAAGGAAAGTATAATTTAAATAAATTTTTTCTTCCCACTTATCAATAGCTCGCCACTATCGGCCACTAATTTAGTAGTAAGTTTTGTCCATTTATATATTAGGGTTATAATAGGAATAAGTCTAGTTATATATTTTTTCTCTCTCTCTTTCAGAAGCAAAACAAAAATGGCAACGAAGCGGACCCCAGATAAGCGTTGGACCAGATCCAAAACGGTCCAACCAGCTAACTGCGGGATCTGCTTCGAAGACGTAGTGGAGGGCGTACACAGCGTGCGATTGGATTGTGGACATCTATTCCATCGTGCCTGTGTACAACAGCTCCTCCTCACGTCCGATCTTTGCCCGTTATGCCGGCGACCCATAGATTGGTCTGCCCTAGACGTACCCCTCGGAACGCCCCTACCAACGCGTGGAGCAGTGGCGAGAGGAGTTCCAGAAGCCGAACCGTCACAACCACTTTTAGACCTGCAAGGAGCCGTAGGCGGTGAAGTTCCGGCCGCAAGTGTCGTGTCCGAGGTGACAACCATGCCTTCCGCCCACTCCATTGACACCCTCGTGGCGTTGATGAGGGATATGTCGGAGAGGATTGGCAACCTGGAGGGAAAGATCCAGAATCTCCCGTTGAGCCAACCACCCAGCCGCGTGAGAACTCCGCTTGGCTGGGAGCCAAATCCCAGTGTGGCGATGCCCCACTCCCGACAATCCGAGCAATGGGTCCCACCTCCAAGGAACTCGGGAATGGATCCCAGAGCTCCCGAATACAGACCGCGACACAGCACCGGACCTCCGTTGGCACCTCCAGCCCCCGAGGCAGCTCAGTACAACAGGTCAATAGAGGATGTGATTCCCCCCGGGAACGCATTGGCACCTTTTCGAGACCCGACGCCTCGTATCATGGAGAGTTGGCGCCTGAACTTTACAGGGTTCAACGATATGATATCGGCGGACCGGTTCCTTTTCCGGATTCAGGCGTTGGTATCCAGCACCCTGGGAGGTGATTCCTCGGCCTTCCTCCGGCATGCACATCTTTTGTTCAGCGGTGACGCTGCCGACTGGTACTGGAGCTTTAAAGAGTCAACGCCACGTCCCACTTGGCACTCTTTCAGTGCAGCCTTCCGCAATCGATTTGAGGATGGCTTCACTGAGAGAGAGCTAAGAGAGCAAATAAAGAAACGGAAACAAGGCGCTCACGAACCGTTCGACCAGTACTACACCAGTATAGTGAGATTGAGCACTCGCCTGCGAAATACCATGCCCGAGGACGAATTGGTAGAAATTATCAGAGAGAACATGCGCTGGGATCTCCAGAACAGCCTTCTGCATTTTCCCATCAACACCATACAGGGATTGCGCCTCCATGCGCGTAGACAAGAACACTTGGATGAGCGACGAGGTACCTTCCGTCCACAACCTCGCATAACGGGACCAAATCCCCGAAATCATCACACCGCGGAGTTGATGGCAGCAGACCACCTGCTTGCTGATCCAGTACCAGTACCGAGGAGCGGAGCACCACCGGAGCTTGAGGACCCAGCCTTGATTAATCGACCCTCCCTTGAAGCAATTACTAGCCCGACGGTCTGTTGGAACTGCCGACAACCGGGACATCGGTTCTATGCATGTCCAGCGGAGGCCACGCTTTTCTGCTACCGCTGCGGGAAGGCCGACACATACGCACCTGATTGTGCAACTTGCAAAGGGCGAAAAAACTTGCCACCGAGTGCCGCGACCACCCGTCGGCACTCCTAAACCCCGGACGGACCAATCCAGACCCCATCACTAGCTATGACCCAGCTCCCAACATGACTCCAACTCTGCTGACTCGCACCGCTAAACACAGTTCTCCCGAAGTTCCACAACCGACGCCGTCCTTCGCCGAGGCCAATGCGCAGGGAAATGATAGCGAGACGAAGGTTCCTTGGCATGTAAAACCTTTTCATGTCAGGCTGCGGAATTACTTGGATACTCGACAGCGCATCTTCCATGAGGAATTGGCCACAACTGTCCAACCGCGAAGCAAGCGAGCCACGCGTCGGATGCGGAGCTTCTGGAGAAAAGTCAGGCAGTCGAGAAAAGTGTTGAAGGACATACACTTAGACGAATTATTGAGGGATGACGTTCGGCCATATGCGTCAGTACACCTCCTGCAGAAACGAGTGTCAGGCTTAGTCGATACGGGAGCCAGTGTGAATTGCATATCTGCCGATTTTGCAGGGGAGGTACTGGCAAGGCACGCGGACCAAATCCGTCATTTCACCTCCTGGTTAAGCACGGCGGATGGAACTCGTCACTCTGTAGTGGGAAAAATTATGACGGATGTCACCTTTAAAGGAGTAACTAAACCTATGGAATTTTTCATCATACCTCAGTTAACCCAGAATCTTTATTTAGGAGTGGATTTCGTTCGAAAATTTAACTTGGCCCCGGCACTATTTTCCGGTTCGACCCTGGAGTCCGTCACCACCGTTCCTGACCAATCTCAACCCACTAACTTATTACGGCATACACTGGATGTAACTCAGCAACTGCGTCTTGACTCGGCTATATCGGCTTTTCCATCGCACGAGAAGGAAGGTCTCGGGCGGACTGCCCTGGTGTTCCACACTATAGATGTGGGGGATGCTAAACCCATAAAACAGAGACATTTCGCCATATCTCCGGCGAAGGAAAAATCGTTATATGCCGAAGTGGATCGAATGCTATCATTAGGCGTAATCGAAGAATCACAGAGCGCGTGGGCTTCCCCAGTCACCTTAGTTGTCAAGCCGAACAAGGTCCGGTTATGCTTAGATGCCAGACGCTTGAACGCCGTCACAGTCAAGGACGCATATCCTCTACCGTTGATCGAAGGCATTTTGAGTCGATTGCCTAAAGCCCATTTCATCACGAGCTTAGACCTCAAGGACGCTTCTGGCAAATTCCTTTAGACCCCGGTTCAAAGGAGAAAACAGCCTTCACAGTCCCAGGTCGGCCCCTATACCAATTCGTGACCATGCCATTCGGATTGTGTAATGCCCCCCAAACGATGACGCGCCTTATGGATAAGGTGATACCACCTCATTTGCGGCACCAAGTTTTCGTTTACTTGGACGATCTGCTGCTTATAACCGAGACCTTTGACGAACACATCGACCTGCTTCAGGAGGTGGCTCTACACATCCGGAGGGCAAGATTAACCATCAACATAAGGAAGAGCCAGTTCGTGATGACGGAGGTGAAGTATTTAGGTCACATCATTGGGCATGGCCATATCAAGACCGATCCGGAAAAGACTCAAGCGATTGACGTTTTTCCATTACCCAAGACCACCAAACAATTACGCCGATTCTTAGGCTTATGCGGATGGTACCAGCGTTTTGTACGTGACTATGCCACCATAACCACTCCTTTGACCGACATGCTGCGTAAGGGACGTAAATTCGTCTGGGAAGAGCCCAGCTTGCGAGCCTTTGAAGAGCTAAGGAAGAGTCTGACTACAGCCCCCGTACTGCACAGCCCGGACTTTGACAAACCGTTCTCAATCCATTGTGACGCGAGTCAACATGGGGTGGGAGCAGTCTTAGTCCAGGTTGCACAAGACGGCGAGGAGAGACCTATAGCCTTCATGTCTCACAAGTTGAACCCAGCCCAGCGAAATTACACGGTTTCCGAGCAGGAATGTCTAGCTGCAGTGTTGGCAGTGAAACGCTTCCGAGCCTATGTGGAGGGACACACCTTTGAAATCGTTACGGACCACGCGTCTCTGAAATGGCTAATGAGCCAGACTGATCTCAACGGCAGATTGGCCAGGTGGGCACTGAAACTACAGGCATTTGACTTCACAATTCGCCACCGAAAAGGAAGCCAGCATGTAGTCCCCGACACCCTATCCAGAATGTTTGCCCCTGAAGGAGCCGAGTTGGTCCAGGAGGACGACAGCCCCCAATTGATCGATTTGGACCATCCTGCCTTCAAGTCAGCCAGCTACACCCAACTGATTCACACTATCCAGAATCAACAGCCCCAGCTTCCTGAACTGCGGTTGACGGATGGATTTATTTACAAACGGATGGGACACGCATCCGGAGACCCCATACAAGAAGAAGAACAGTGGAAGTTGTGGGTGCCCGAAGAATTAACCACTGATCTTATCAGGCGGGCTCATGACCACCCATCAAGTGCGCACGGCGGATACGGTCGTACACTTAGGCGGTTGAAAACCTGTTTCTTTTGGCCTAAGATGGCACAACAGATAAAAGCGTACGTAGCCTCCTGTGAGCTATGCAAGTGCACTAAAGCGCCCAACACCATTCTTCGGCCACCCATGGGTAAGGTTGAGGTCCCCGAACGCGTGTTCCAGCGCTTGTACATAGATCTTATCGGTCCTTACCCTCGATCTGCTTCTGGTCACACGGGAGCTGTCGTGGTCCTGGACCAGCTCTCTAAATTCCCTATCATAGAACCACTACGTAACATGCACACTGGACCAATAATCAGCTTTTTGGAGAACCGAGTCTTTCACATGTTTGGAGTTCCGGAGAAACTTGTCTCCGACAATGGGGTCCAGTTCACCTCCAGCAAGTTCCGAGACCTAATGTCCAAATACGGCATCATCCACCAACGAACTGCCGTCTATTCACCACAAGCCAACGCATCCGAACGACTGAATCGTACGCTCATAGCGGCCATTCGCGCCTATGTCCACCCGAATCAGAGGGACTGGGATCGCAAATTGTCCGCCATCACTAGTGCGCTGCGCTCGTCGTACCACGCCACGACCGGCATTTCGCCGTATTTTGCAGTGTTCGGCCAGTACATGATCGGTCATGGGAGCGCTTACCGGCTATTGCGGCAGCTGAAATCGCTAGAGGACCCAATCGTGGTTCTGGAACCGCACGAAAAGCTCCAACTTCTGCGAGAACAACTGCGGGAGAAGATTGAAGAAAGTCGACGGATGGGAGAGGAGCGGTACAACTTGCGATCTCATCCTTCTGGCTTTAAGGTAGGCGACGAGATATATCGTCGAAACTTCCGGCAGAGCGATGCCACCCGACATTACAATACCAAACTAGACAAGAAATTCGTGAAGTGTCGAGTCCTACAAGTAATAAGCCCCACCCGATACCTCATCGCGGACATGGCTGGTAAAACCCTCGGAATTTACCATGCAAAAGACCTTCGACGATGAAGGGCAACTATTTCCCGCGAAAGAAAAAACCATGGCTTACCTAAATCTCTGCCTGGACGAAGACCTCCGAGTAACACCTGACTCCCTACTGTATAGCCACTATCGAGTCTTCACTGAAATTGTTGTAGCCTATTCCTCTAAATCGACCTTCGACCCGCCACGGCCCCAACCAAGACCTTTTACATAGGAGGCGGGATCGGAGTTACTTCGATTTTGGGGGGGGGAATGTGTAATGTGACGCCTACGCCCGGGAATCGAAGTGATTCCGATCCCGAACCCTGGCAACCGGCCAGATATGTATGACTTCGAAGTGCAAGCAGACTTCATCTTTCGTGCGGATATCATTGCGCAGAAAATTTTTTTTTTTAATATTTATATCTGTGGATATAAATATTTGAAAAATAATATTTATGAACCATCCGATACATTTCGAAGCATATCTATCTGGCAATGCCCCCCACATCAAAACATCGAATAGATAGAAACGTGGAAACTGGGTGGAAGTGTCATTCGTCACATAACCTTCAACGAGTGTCAGGCTAACACGGAGACGGGAGCCGGTAAATTTTTGTAATCAGTTGAAATCTGAATTAATTATTTTTTTGCTTTAAGGGCGGGAGCGACCTTCCTTCGCGGGCCGACGGAATTGTTAGTGGAGTCATTCGCTCACTGCTGGAAATTCGACGGAAGAGTCAACAGAGCACTTACTAGCACTATCGTGCCTACCCACAGTCGGAAGGGCAAACGCAACAGTTGTTTGGCGTGCAGGTTTTCTTCAAGTGGTGCAGTTATTCAACGTTTTATCGGTAACTACATTTTACCATATTAGTTTGAGTCCTAAGACAAAATTTAGTTCCACGCAATAGGGAAACTTTGTCGTCCGTTCCATTTGAGGTTATGAATATTGGGCAACCCCTACATACAATCTAAGACCACATTAAATAAGCTAGGTAATCTCCCACCAGACTCACCAGTTGTTCATATAATAAGTGCAACATGTGCCGGTTTCGCAGCATCGACAGCAACAAATCCAATATGGTTCGTGAAAACGCGCCTGCAATTGGATTATAAATCAAAAAATCAAATGACCGTGCGTGAATGTATAAAACGAATTTATACAACGTCGGGCTTTCGTGGTTTTTATAAAGGAATAACGGCCAGCTATTTTGATATATCCGAAACTGTTATACATTTTGTGATTTATGAAGCTCTTAAAGCGAAACTTATCGAGCTACGACATAGTCATCCTTTGGATGGTAAGACGTCGAGAGATTTTCTTGAGTTTATGCTGGCCGGCGGTATATCGAAGACTGTTGCTTCATGTATTGCGTACCCGCACGAAGTTGCACGAACGCGATTACGTGTAGAAGGAAGCAAATATCGAACGTTTTGGCAAACGTTATATACAGTAAGGAAAGAAGAGGGCAAGGCTGGAATCTATAGGGGATTAGCAACACAACTAGTCCGTCAAATACCAAACACTGCTATCACGATGGCAACATACGAGGCTGTTGTCTATATGTTAACACGACACTTTAATAGCGACTTTTATATTGTATCCTAAGGAGAGAAATGTGATTCTCATGCACGTTCATGCCGTCGTTTTTGTGTGGCAGTGCAACAACGCTTAATAAAACTAGAGTGGTATATATATAACATTATGAATACATGGTAGATAAAAGTAACAACCGATAAAAATCAGCGGCAAATAAAAACAAAACAAATCAAACACACAAAATAGTACCGCGTAAGAAAAACAAATTCAATAATATCATAGGCAATGAATGATTTACCATTTAGCTACAGATTAACCGTGAATATTAATACTTAGTTTTTGTTCGTGACAATGAATTAACATAGAATAAAGTTTATTTGGTTATAATTCGAGAACGGGAAACGGGTAATTTAAACTCGAAGAACAACTAAAAGATTGCGAGCCAGTATCGTTGATGATAAGAGCATTTCTTCGGTTATTTGTACAAACGTTTCAAGTTTGTCCGCGCAGAGATTTTCAAAATTATTTTAGTCATTCGAAACGTAGCGATAGACGTCGGAGTTTATGGTTCTGTTGGAAAACGTGTTGTGACATATCTAGTAGAGAAAAAAAAACACAACTCATAGAAATGCGTGTTCAACTCGAAATAAAACATTCAAGTCATTCAGAACATTCAGAATAAGTAAAAGGACAATTGACAAGCCATATGTTGAATCCAAGGAGAGCTAATTTCCCTTCCATTCTTTCCGATCGCACGGAGAAAGCAAGTCCTCGTCTAAATTTGTGCATCCTACCAACCTATCGAGAGTATAAAGTTTTTCAACGATAAATATCGTGCAAACTTAACATAACTTAACACCAATCAAAACATTTTGCAAAGAGACTATTGTGATCCTTTTTTCTTCATATCCTTATAAAACAATGAAACGTGAGAAATACTTTGGGACAATGAATTGAGATTTACTAAAAAGGCAAGAAAGAGCAATTAAATAAGTTAGGTATGCAACACTCGCGTTGAAAATTTGGGAAAAAAAAAAAAGAACATTGATGGTATTTATAAATATAGCATTGATTTCAATACTTGGAACAAAAGACATGAAATGATAAAAGGCCTCTTATATAGAAATTCCTAAAATAATATCCCGCCTGAGTCCTTCTAGTTTAGCTGATCCAGCGGATTAACATGATCAATGCCCTCCTTTTAGTGTACTTGTTAAGTTTTTGATTTAGAATTGATGATAAAAATACTTCGTGCAGAGAGGCATATTGAAACTAATACAATGATTAGGGAAGAATCGCTTCTTAAATACTGGCAACTAAGTCGTACACATAAGTTACATATACACTAGATTTCAGTAAATTAATTATACATAAATTATTAAGTACAAAACGATAGTTCACTACCGGAGCGTTAAGGAGAAGTCACCTACAAATTAATTCGAAAATAGAGGTACTCGTATATTTTAAACGAAAGTTGCTTTATACACTAGTATATATATTTGTGTAACCCGATTGGAAATAGAAAAATAACGTACAGTAGTATTTTAAAGCCAAGCAAAAAAAAAAAAAAGGAAAAATAACACAATATCGATATAAATTTTTAAATAACGGAGTGTTACTAAAAGAATACTGCGCAAAAATAGAAAAACCAAGGCATGAAATAAAAAAGAAAAATTATAAGGCAAAGCCATTACAAGCATCTCTGCAAATAGCGAAAGACATAGCACGTAAATACTAGAAAAATTGTAAAATTTAAAATTTGATGCTCTTACAAATGTGCTGAATTGTTGCAACCATCCATCACCAACTTGTAAGAATTTATTGTAAGTTCAGAATTCTCGATTGATGTGGCGAAGTAGCTTTGATACTAATTAAAGTGCCTATGTTTACTTTCTTTTCCATTTTAGTTAAGTTGTTAAATGTTATACATTTTATTTTTGGTTTATGAAATTTTCATGTCAATTATTTTGACTATATTCCCGGATAATTAGTTTATATTTTTATATGAATTAAAGGAATGTTTTTGATTACAATGAATTGCTAACAAAAAAAAAACGGACTTTCCTTTTCAGTGGTTCTTCTTTTTTTCAGCGGGAAAGGAAGTGCAGGGTAGGTATGCCGTCGCGAGGGTAGGGTTTCGACAAATCCGCTGAGGTCGGTTTCGCGTCGCGCGCGGTACGCGGTACCTTTGTTGTTTTGTTATTTTATTTAGAGTAGTCTTCGTCGGGTTGAGTTCGAGTAGCATATTTTTCGGTACCGCGTCGAAACTTCGGGAACGCGAAATGGAGATTAGATTTTGGTATTCTTGACTGGTGATAAGAAGAAATACGGAGTAACGTAAAGTAGGTTCCTTCTCCGTATGTTTTGGTTGATAACGCGTTTGGAAAACGGGCATGTTCAGGTGGCTGAAAATATTGTAATTGAGCGTAACCCATTCGGAGACCCGCGACCGAAATCCTCTCCGAACTAGCTGGCCGACAAGCAGCCACCGCGTGAATGGGTTACGGTGCACGGATTGGTTGACCGGTTGGTACCATCCGTTGGCACTACTCAGACTTAACGTCTAGAACCGATGAGAGGTCGGTTCCGCGTTGGACTTGAAAGGTAGAAAATCATTACAGAAGCCAAATTTGAAATACAATAATTTTTTTAGAATGCCAATTAATATGTTTATATGATTGGCAAAGATCGTTATTTTTATCATGATTAAATCTAATGTTCCATATATTGTATATTACTTCACACTACACTTAAAATTTTGTTCCCGTATTTGAAATTAATTTGGAAATTGTTGCGCTTCATTACCTCACCTCGATATTTTAATTTGATAACTTTGAATTTACCTTTGGGAACAATTTCGTGATGGAAATTGTACACAGCGAACATTTGAACTTATTCCAAGAACATCGCGATCTCCTTTGATGATAATAAACCGAATGTTGATAGCTTCACAACGTGTACAATTTTCATGCAGTGAAATATTTCGAAGGCAAATATTGTTCATAAGAAATTAAGCATTGTAGTGTTAGATGGTTGCACTATAAAGGTGTGAATCTTTTCATTATGTTCACTTCTACACTTCACAAGATGGATTTCTTAAATTATATCAATTTGAGCAAATGCTCCACCACTGATAATTAATATCAGCAGAAATTTCTGAATACCACTTCGCAAAGTTGAACAATCTGGCAATATAACGCGAACGTTATCCTTTTGATGGTTCCGCGTACCCCTCAATGCGTTCCGCACTCCTTTTTTCCCTTCCGGTGCGGTTTTCGCAACGTGCTCACTGCATGGCATTCTGCATAAGACTCCCCGTTGTTGCTTCTCGTCACCCTGCGGGACTCCTCACAACGGCAGTTGACAAGCCTTTCATCCACTTTCCATTGCATTGCGAAAGTACTATTCGTGGACCAGCTCCGTTGTAAAGGGGGTTGCCGTGTCCAGATTTCAATTGCAAATTTATGTTAAATGATTGAAATTTGGATCAGCATTATGGTGGTTTTCGAGCAGTTTGCTTAGGCGACTGCTCGATTACTACAGCTCTTTTGCTTCCAATGAGCCTTGGTTTTTTGGATCCACATTACACTTCACTATTAGATCACAAAACTCTAACATAGAAGACACCATTACAATCTACTATTGGCAACTGTTAATATTATAATTGCTCATTAAAAACACACGAGCATTTGGGAGATTACGGTGTTTCTCATCACCACACGGCTGACGTCAAGTGGCAGAGATACAACTCACCACACTGCCGGCGTAAAGTGGTGGTTCAGTGGCAGAGATCTGTCATTCGACACTTAATACCTGATCGCAATTTGTGTAGAGATGATCGATCTCTGTCGGGTATCGCTCCACGGGATTGGCGGTTATTACACTCTTTGCGCATACGCTTTCAAGTGACATTCTATACTTCAGTACGTTTCTCTGGTGCTAGCAATTGTGGCCGAACTTTTATTTTGGCCGTCAGATGACAATTGACGGGAAGACTCTTGAGTTGCGGCTAACATCACGTGAAAACGTCACAGAGCAGCGGACAGGTTCCAGAGTTATTCGAGAAAACACATTTTTTTCGTATCAGAAATTATTCATTTTTGTGTTAAATATAAGAGTAATATCGCATCTAGTTGGCATGAACTCATTCATTCTATTACAAATGTTTAAATTAGTACAATTCAATATTTGTTTTGCCGGGCTATATAGTCGTTGATTAATTTTTAAATAAGAATAAAAATTCCAAAAGCTTCCTTTTTTGACTATATTTATTTTTATTTTCTGTATATGCGCATTTCGACCGCAACATACGGTCATCCTCAGTATACTACTTCCTACCTATCTTAACATACCTTTATATACTAGAGGGTTTTTGGAACACTAATTACATTCATAATTTAATCCTTATTACCTAATTAGATTAATGAGTTTAGAATTATTATTACCTAGGTCAGTGCTCATTCTTAAATTTGCCGGTACTTTCCTAATCTGTATGCTTTCGCTGCAATCAAGTTTTTGCCATTTATCGATATCTTTGACTACTTCGACGTCGTTCATTGTTATTTCGTGGCCATTTTTAACTATATGCTCTGCCACTGATGATTTAAAATTTGTTCTAATTGTATTCTTCGTTGCCCCAGCTTCTTTGAAGTGTTCCTCGCATCGAACTACCACTAAACGTTTCGTTTGACCAATATAAATCATACCACATTCTGGACACGTCACCTTGTACACTCCGCATTTTTCTTCCTTAGTTTTAATATCCTTTACGTTGGTCAGCTGCACTCCTAGTTTATTCATTCTGCTTGTACCTATTGCCTCTAGTTGGTGTTTCTTCAGTACAGGTGCCAATGTCTTAAACATTCTTGAATACGGGATGCTAATTCTTCGTTTTTCGTTGGCTTCGATCGTTGCATTCTGCTTGAATAAAGTTGATAGTTCGTTTTTAGGGTTTTGTACTAAAATACAAAACCCTATTGCAATCACGACCTGTGTCCGTCTGTCCGTCCGTCCGTCCGTCCGTCTGTATGTCACAGCACTTTTTCTCCGAAACTATAGAGGCTACAGCCATGAAACTTTGTGGAAAGGTCAGAAGTGGTGACCTCTTGAAAGTTCAAGGGTGAAAAATTTTTTCGAAGGGGTTTAAGGGGGGTCTCCCCATATAGGGAGTTGACCCCTCAAAAAAAATTTTCACCAGTGGTAGTCGAGTAGGGTGTCATTGGAAAGGTCTCAATGAGATCTTTTGAAAACAGGTCTTAAAATTGCCTTATAAGTACCGAGGGGGGCGGGGGAAGGGGAAATGTACGAACTTTTCGCGTACCCCCCCCTCGCGATTGGACACCTTCCATCCGAAAAACCTGAAAAAAATCATGAATGTAGGCCTTAATGAGTACAACAACAACAAATACATGAGAAGTCGAAATTCACTCAACTTTGTTAGTAATAGTATGATTTATCGATTTTATGTTTTCTTGAATAAAATCTAAATGGTACCCTTAAAGTCAATAAAATTTAGCAAACAGATGACCATTTATAAGATTGATCTTTTCTGAAAGTTTCATAAAGATCGAATAGTATTTGACGAAGTTATAGCGATTTGAATTTTCCTGTATTACTATGGAACAATGTGCCCTGTATTACTATGGAAACATATGGCTATGGAGCCATATGCGCTTTTTACCGACTTAGACACTACAGCTTTGCCAGGATTTGCATGAAAGTTTCAGGAATGATAGATACCATGAGGATGACTACATACAATTGAAACAAGTCGAAGAGGCAGGAGAGAGCTCCTAGCAAAAGGGCTTTGTAGCCATTCTAGGATTCGAAAAAATAGGCCATGAATCGATGCTTACAGTACAGAGGAGTGGCCCCTGAAAAAAATTTCATCAAAGGTAGCCGATATGAGTATCAAATGAAAGTTCTCTATGAGAGCTTTTCAAAACAGTTCTTAAACTGACAGTTTTTGCTTCAGTGGGGGCACAGAGGGGGGGGGGGGGGGAAATACATGAAAAATGTGTTTTCTCCCTCGCGAATGGACACCCGTGATCTAAAAAAATCTGAAAAAATTATCAAGCGAGATATTTATGGGTATAATTTTAACAAATATCTCAGAATTAAAAAATTCTTTCAACTTAGTTAATAATAGTATGATCCTCGAACATGACGTGTTTCTTAATTTTATTCGTTACTGGTTACGGCATTTTGTAAGTTGAGTACAAAACCCTTCTGACATGAGCATAGGTCTGTCTACCCAACTTGTTATATAGTTGTTTCTTCTTTTTGTTGATGACGTTCGTAATAATTCGGCGATCGAATCCGTTCAATTCCGCTGTTTCCATGATGTAAAGCTTTTCCCTCCTATACCGCTCATCAGATAGAGGCAACTTTTCGAGGCGATTAATCATACTTCTGTATGCTGCAAGTTTTTGGGGATATGTATGAGCGGATGTGGCTGGAATCGTCCTCTGAGTGCTTGTTGGCTTCCTATATATATCGAATTCTAGCTGACTATTGTTTCGAATGATCTGCAAATCTAGAAACGGTATCACACCTTCCTTTTCCATTTCCATCTTGAACTGTATATTATTGTGCACTTTGAGGACGATTCCAGCCACATCCGCTCATACATATCCCCAAAAACTTGCAGCATACAGAAGTATGATTAATCGCCTCGAAAAGTTGCCTCTATCTGATGAGCGGTATAGGAGGGAAAAGCTTTACATCATGGAAACAGCGGAATTGAACGGATTCGATCGCCGAATTATTACGAACGTCATCAACAAAAAGAAGAAACAACTATATAAAAACGAACTATCAACTTTATTCAAGCAGAATGCAACGATCGAAGCCAACGAAAAACGAAGAATTAGCATCCCGTATTCAAGAATGTTTAAGACATTGGCACCTGTACTGAAGAAACACCAACTAGAGGCAATAGGTACAAGCAGAATGAATAAACTAGGAGTGCAGCTGACCAACGTAAAGGATATTAAAACTAAGGAAGAAAAATGCGGAGTGTACAAGGTGACGTGTCCAGAATGTGGTATGATTTATATTGGTCAAACGAAACGTTTAGTGGTAGTTCGATGCGAGGAACACTTCAAAGAAGCTGGGGCAACGAAGAATACAATTAGAACAAATTTTAAATCATCAGTAGCAGGGAATATAGTTAAAAATGGCCACGAAATAACAATGAACGACGTCGAAGTAGTCAAAGATATCGATAAATGGCAAAAACTTGATTGCAGCGAAAGCATACAGATTAGGAAAGTACCGGCAAATTTAAGAATGAACACTGACCTAGGTAATAATAATTCTAAACTCATTAATCTAATTAGGTAATAAGGATTAAATTATGAATGTAATTAGTGTTCCAAAAACCCTCTAGTATATAAAGGTAGGTTAAGATAGGTAGGAAGTAGTGTACTGAGGATGACCGTATGTTGCGGTCGAAATGCGCATATACAGAAAATAAAAATAAATATAGTCGAAAAAAGAAGCTTTTGGAATTTTTAATTCTTATTTAAAAATTAAATTAGTAGTTTTATAAAATTTATACCGATTGAATCAATGAGGCGCATTTGAATTTTAATTTGAAACAATCACTATCTCATAAACAATTGGAATGACCTGACGTTATAACAGAGTTTTGTTATTCCTTGAGATCAATTCTGACCCGATGACTGTTAACGAGGTAAAAAATGTTTCATGTGAAATAATGTAAGCATATTTTACAGTCTTATTAAGTCTGTTTGAAAGTCATAGCATATTAAGCTCTTTAAATGCTTGTTTACAGAGTGAATTACACGTTTATTTTAAAATGAATCAAAATTGACCCAAAGGGCGAATAGAGGTTAAGATGACAGTCAATATTTCGTTGTGTGGATACATAACCTTTCTGGTGGGAACAGATTTCTGCCTACTTAACTTGTAAATTTACCAAAAACCTACAATCATTTTTACAAACGCAAATTCTCCATCAAAACATAATCGAGCACTTGTTGAAAAACATCCAAAGTTTTTCCCAGTAAAATTGAAAAAAATGTACACACGTTCGTATTTCAAGGGGATGCAACAAGCAATTTCGACGCATTCGGGTTACTGCATCTTAACACAGTAGTCTCATCATATACTCGTATTCCCATGAATTGTTTGTTGCAAAAGGTGTTTCAGAGAAAGAACCCCAGGATACAACACCTACAACTTGTCCATGCTGCAGTCAACATATCAAACACTAGCAGGCGGCCTAGCAGCAGATGCAAAGATTAAGAAAATGTTAACATCTTAAGATATCTTTCTTAGAAGTTTCTCTTAAGGTGCTTCTTTGTTGAGGTTCACCCACCACCAACGACTAACCATCGCTCTCTTAGCGCGCCCGAAGCGGGAAACCCACTCTAGCAACATCCCGAGATTGATGCCAGCAACATAAGAAACGGCGCGAGAGCACATTCAACAGATGAGTTGGTGTTGGGATTGGGATTTAGATACGCTGCCTTGGAAACATGGAGACACTTTAGATACTTGGAGGAAATGTGTGAACTGTAACAACAAGTAATAACTTCTCAAAGTCGAAGAAGACGAAATCGCAGGTTCGGCTCGGAACGCAGCGTTAACATTTGCTAGTGCTACACCACGTTCGTACTCGTGCTCTCTTATATGGTGGGGATTCTTGTGGAAATATTCGTTTCGGTTATTTTAAGTTTTTAGTCCTTAAATACGAAGCGTCAGGTCAGTGTCGAGTTATTAAATATCTTCTCGTTATTGCAAAAACACGAAATACTTAACACTGTCTCGCAACATTGCATTGCTCAGCCTGCACTGTACTTACCCGCACGGTCGCTAGTGTACTCGTACTTAAGTTGGAGCTGAAACTGATAGTGTGATTTTCAGATTCGAATTTGTGCTTAGAGATCCGAAATCCGCGGCTGTTTTAATTGCGTTATCAACATCGCGCTTGCGATAACGGTCGGCCGAAGATAGATTCCCGATAGACTTTCTAAGACGCAGCGAAGGCTCCCTGATCGCTGATTGCGCTGATTGATTGCACTTATTCGAATCTTGGCCCGTCTCGGCTGCTGGTGCAACTCGGACGAGACATTTCGTTTTCGTGATTATCGCTCAAGACGTGCCCGTATCTGTTTCTAATCGGAAATAAAATAAACGGCCTTAGATATTGAGAGGAACTCGAACGTTTAGTGTGTGAGGCGGCATTTCATTTCCTCATTTCCGCTGGCAAACAGACGATTTTGATAAAAGCAGTGAACAATATCGGTCCGTTGAGAATTGGATTTTTGGCGCGACAAATTTGACTCGATCGAATGCTGGTCAAACAAACTCCAAGTTCTAATAGAAACAATAACTGAATTAGGCACAGATATCCAATTTATTCGTGTGTTTAATTGAATTTGTTCAACATGTCGCCGGTCACAAAGCCATTTAACATTGCGAACCTCCTTCATTGTAAAAGCGTATAAATTATATTTGTGTAGTGCTGGAAAGTATTGTATTGATATTGCGAATTTACACTTAATAAAAATTATTGGTGAACGATCCCCAAGTGATATTTAAGATAAACTCCACATTGTTTTACATATTTATTTTGTTGGTTGCTTCTGTTACGCCTCACTCATCTCACCACAAGTTCTTGTGCATTTTCGATTGGAATATTTGGAGCTTTATACGATCATACTAAATGTGAGTAAAAAATTGTTTGTACATTTAATTAACGCTAAGACGAATGGGGGTCGGACTTTGGCAACGAATTTTCGAAGGCACTTGCCACGCAAAAGCGTTTTTTGACGTCAAATGTTTTAAGGTCAAGGCCATTTAAATCACATATGTTATTATATGGTTCAAGAAGAAATCTTGATTAAAATTGAAAAATGTATTGTTTGTATTGTTGACCGAAACGGTTTGATGTTTCGCGCTGTTTAACTCGCATGAAGATTGTTTTAAGTTGAATTAACAGCGTAAACTGATGATCCGCTTAAATGATGCAATATTTTTGCATAAGGTCACTTTTCGATAAATCTTCATCTTCTAAACTAATTTATTTTTTTCCACCCTGCGTTTCAAAACAAACCCCTTCTGAAAGCAATAGTGGAAAAACTAGTAACGGCACAAGATTTGTTAGTTTATACTTTTTTGCTCCTTCATTAGTTCAGATGCTATTGACATTAAATGTGAAATAGAAGATTAACGCACTTTCACCGAGCATTGCGTATAAACGTATATGCATATTATACATACTCAGTATATACTCGTATTCCGAAAAGTATGAAAAATCTCGAATGAATGGTAACATGAGTTCAAGTCAATCTGCATATATGTACATGATTTTCAAGTGAAGCATTCACCGCCGATAATGCTGATATTTAAACCAGTTGCGAGTGTTTGTACCAGAGTGCAAAAACTTGTTATTTTATTAACTTTTCGGTACTTATCGTTTATGAATATCTTAACCTCTTCAACTGCTGAATGCACAATGAAGACGTTATAGTGTAATGCAAAATGAAAAAGATTTATATGACAACAATTCAGCGATCTTTTTAGTTGCTGCATTTTGGTTTTGAAAATCTTAAAAGAGTGCCGAATTTTATCGGAGTACAGGAAGCAAGTAAACGTTATAAATTTTGTGGAAATATTTTTGAATATTTCGGTTTCTAGGGGATGAGTAGAAGTAGTGCACAAAAATTGTTAGTTAACCCAATTCTTTCATTTTTGAATGCAACATTATTTTGTTTATCTTCGAAATATTTTTTGCAAAAGAAATGCTTTTTTCAATTTTTACGCACATAAGAAGCAAAAATGAGTAGTCTTTGCGTATAGACGTCTTTTAAATCGCTCCTGTCAAAAGTTTTCAAAAATTAAATTAATTTTTTAAAAACGGTAGTCCGAAGTTAATTTTTATCGGAAAAAATCTTATATTGTCGAAGTAATCGACTCAGGAAATTTCTATCGAATATTTTTACTTCGATTGGTAACGAAAAACAAATTACCAAAGAAAACTTCGCCACTGATATGGAGGAGCCCGACGGCTTCCCACCGTTGGGGCAACCTGGGAAACGACGAATACGAAACTGGCGATAATCACCAAAAGAAAACATAACGAAGAAAAATTCCGTAGATGGAGGGTGCAAGCTGCAAATAATAGCGGACAATCAACAAATGGCCAAATTGCAGAAAGAAAATGATGAACTAAGGCAAGAGATACAGTCTCTCAAGGATCTCTTCAAGAAAGGGATGAAGCCTCAGAAGATGCAGCCACAAAATCAATGGCAACAGGTAACAAAGCCGAAGAAAAGTACAAATCAAGCAATTCCAGAAGAAGTTCTTAGTGCTGGTGGCACCAACGAGAGCCAAAACTATTTTGCAGCGCTGGAGGGATTAACCGAAGATATAGAAACTGAAGAAAACATCGGAGGTAATTTTAATCAAGATAATGACTTTAATTTTATTCAATATTTAAAGAACAAAAATAAGGAGAAAAAACCAGCCCGCAGTTCTGCTGGTTCCTCTGAAAAAGCTTCCAACAAGACAGAAAAAGTTCCGCCAATCAACGTGTTCGGACAGACCGGGAAAGATATGGTTCGGCTATTGGCAGCCGAAAATAAACTGGCCAATTTCGAAATCAAAAGAGTTAATGCCGAAAAATTAACTATAAGGACGAAATCACTGGTTGATTTCAAGTCAGCCAAAGATGCGCTGATTTCTGGGGAGGTTCCACACTTCACCTATACCCCAAAAAGTGAAAAAAATTAGTCCTTCTTGTTGAAGGGTTTGGACTGCGGAGAGGATACGGTCGATCTTCTTCAGGTGCTCAAGGAGGCTGCACCAGATATTGATTTTGTTTCAGTCAAAGCCTTTGCGACAAGAAGGTCGACCATAGAAAGGAAGAATTTACCACTTTACCGGGTACAAATTGCAAATAAGAGCAGTCCAAGTGCCCTTCAACAAATAAGGTACTTGAATTTCAGAGTGGTGAGGTGGGAACGCCTCCAGAAAAGAGAAGTCAATCAGTGTTACCGGTGTCAAAGATTTGGACATTCGGCTGCCACTTGTGCCATGCACTATCGTTGCGTTAAATGCAAAGACGTTCATGCTCCCGGTGAGTGCAAATTGGCTCAGACGGAGCCTAAAGAAAAATTATACTGCGTTAACTGCGGTGTTTTCGGTCACCCAGCATCTTATCGAGGATGCTCCAGATATCAAGATGCAAAAGTTAAATTTGCTCCAAAGCAAACGCAAGTACACCGTAATATCATACCTTCCAACTTCGTCAAGCCCGGAGTATCATTTGCACTCGCCACTAGAGGACCAGCAGAAAATGCTGGAAATAATGTAAATAATGTAAGTGGCAATAATGAGCTGCTTCTCAAAATTTACCAGCAATTTAATTCTTTATCGGAGAGAATCGACAAACAAGATTCAAAAATTAACTTTGCTTTTCAGCGTTTAGGTCTTTCAAATGCCTGATAATAACTTGTCATCCAGTCATATTCCCATGGATAGGCTTCGCTTCATATCGATCAACGTCAACTCTATCATTTCCATACATCGAAGTGATTATCTCCGTGAATTTATTGTTAAGCAAAAGCCTGACATCATACTTCTCACTGAAACCCACCTCAATTCATCGCATTCCATGGAATTCAAAGATTTTGCACTCGTAAGAAACGATAGGGTAATAGGTGATGGGGGAGGTGGCACCGGGATATTGGTTAGAAGACCCTATTGTTTCCAAAATATTGAAAAAGTCGAATTCAAAAACTTTGAATTTCTCGCAGTGTCCGTCTTCCTCATTCCAGTTCAACATGAAAATCATCGGTTGAATTTAAAAAAAAACAGACTTGGGAAAGTTCCAAAAGAAGTTTAATCGGGAGTACCAGAAGCAATGTCCCCCTTCTGATGGTGGCAACTTTTGCTTAATGGTTCCTAATAACAGAAATCTAACTGACGATGAAATAGATCTCTATTTGTCGAAATTAGAGAAGCTGACATTGGAAACGATTGAGAAAGTTGTTCCCAAGATTAAACATCGAAACAATATGGAAGGATATGAAACACCAACCATCGCAAGGTTGAAAAGATTGAAAAGCCTCCTCTCACACGCGTCAACAATATTTATCGACGATTTTTGGACTACAACCATCCCTCGTTGGCTTTGTTGAAATTACACCTGAAGAATGTCCGGAACTTAATCCGTTCATACTTCAGGAGTGAGGTCAGCAATCAATGGGCGGAAAAACTGAGGGGTATTAGCCCACAGGACCCAGATGGCGTTTTCGCGAAAGTGAATAGCTTATTCCGCAAGAAGTCTCGAGTGAAGGTATCGAATCTTGAAGTTGCTAGTGATGAGATAAATCTTCTCGATAGGGCTGGTATCGAAATTGATAGTACGACTCCGGATAGAAATGGAAATAGGATTATATGTGATGGATTGCAGAAACTTGCCCTGATTGGAACACATTTTGAATTGGTTCATCTGCCAAACCCAGAGAGAAGGAATGAAATATTTTCGGAGGTCGTTGAAGCAAAAGTTTTCGACTTCAAATCAAGCCTGAATGGCCAATCAATTCTTCATTTCGATGAAACATTAACATCTGACCTCATACCGACCTTGAATCTTATTGATCATTTTGTCAGCTATGAAGACTTGTGTTTCATATTTCGCAGAATAAACAACAAAAAATCATGTGGTACTGACGGTATTCCAAATATAGTTCTCCGACATTTGCCTGAGGTTGCTATTAGGAATTATTGCATATTGTTCAACAACATGTTGAACAATTCATATTTCCCAAATGAATGAAAAAAGGCTAAGGTATTTCCGATCTTGAAGAAAGGAAGAGAATCTTCATGCCCTAAAAGCTATCGCCCAGTCAGCTTGCTGCCTAACATCAGCAAGGTGTTTGAAGTGATACTCAACAGGGGATTTAACTCCCCCATTGAGAAATATGAGTTGATGCCGAAATGCCAATTTGGTTTTCATGCCAGGCATTTGACCATACATGCAATAACGAAAGTAACCTCAGACATCTGTTCGAAACTAAACAACAAAGAATGTGTTGGAGCATGTCTCATTGACATGGAGAAAGCCTTCGATACGGTGTGGTTAGATGGACTAGTTTTCAAACTTCTTCAGGACAGGTTTCCCAGACACCTTGTCGCCATGATGGGTAATATGTTATACGGGAAATCATTTCTTGTAACTGATGGAAATCTGACAACAATGCGCGAATTCAAGGTCTTGAATGGTCTACAGCAGGGAACAGTTACTGCACCCCTGCTTTTCTCAATATTCATTCGCAAGCTATTGAACAGCTTTGATTTTAATGTCTCGCCAACGCGATCATTGGTAGCGTTTGCTGATGATCTGATCATCTATACGGCAGACCGAAAAGCTACAATAGTTCAGAACAACCTTCAAAAAATGTTTAATGATGTGCAGCTCTTCACCGACAATTGGCGAATGAAAATCAATGCGTGAAAGTGCGAAAAAATTTTGTTTCGGACAACGCTGAAGGGGGCCAGTCAAGACCTGAAATTGGAAGGATTTCCACATTATGGCTGGTGAGGGTAGTTCAGAACGGGTTCCACATAAATCCTGTGTTCGATACCTCGGTGTTCATCTCGATCAGTATCTGTGCTATACTGAACATGTCAAAATCATGCTCAGTAAGGCACTAAAAGTAGTCATGGCTCTTCGGCGACTCTTTTATTCCAGATACATTGATCAAAAAGTCAAAGTTATTTGTTACAAGACCCTGGTTAGGCCAGTTTTGACATACGGATGCCAGATCTGGTACAACCAGAGTGCTAGTACAATGAAAAGATTAAGAGTTTTCGAAAGGAAATGTCTTCGTGCATGTACTGGTTTGTACAGAAAGCCTGAGACGGATTGGAAGCACTACATATCGAATAGAAAAATTTATCAAACCGCTAAAGTGACAAGAGTCGATATCTTCATATTGAAACTTCTTCGGAATCATATCGCAAGATCTGTAACTGTGAGTGAAAACCCTTGGATTTCACAGCCGTTCCACCCCTACAGGTATATTGTGACTTGCCTCACTACTGGCTTCGTTCCTCCAGAAGCATTCGTGTATTTGGACATGAATCGATATGTTTTTGATTCTGACGGCGTCCCAATCATGTATCACATATATAGACGGGCCACCGATAAGAAGATAAAATATCCTCCGAATTTGAGTTCACGAGACCAACAATTCCAATGGAGATACTGGTCGAGCTGAGATGGAGCAATCTAGGTATTGGTGGCTGAATGACAATGTCTAAATTATTCGTGTTTATTTTCTGTTTTTGTGCTTTTTCTCGTTACTTAGTTTTTTAGATTCATCTCATTATTGCTACATCTAGTGTTGTTGTTTATTTGTATTATAAATTAGGTATAGGTTTCAATATAAGGTAACGTTTTTTTTTGATTGAACTTATTTAGAATTAGGGTGTAACATATTAGGTATAGGATATAAGTTCATTGTTGTGTTAGTAATATAAGTAATTTTTGAATAATGCTGGTTGGTTTTTTTCTCCTTTTTCCAATTGAATGAAAAAAAATATAATGATCTGAATTAATTTAAATTTGCTAGTGTATTTTTTTTCATTAAATGTGTTTAACTGATAACGTATAAATTTAGAGAGCCATTCGGGCCATTAAGTTTTTTATAGTTTTATTGTTTGGAATTTGCTTTGTGTTCTTTTAAATATTTATAACGATTGGTATTAAATAAAGCGCTTTTCACTTTGACTTTGAGAAGCAAAAATGCACGTTGGGAATCCGGGTCATATACATTAATAATAAAAATAATTTTTTGTACTCCTGAAAATGTATTTTGTTAATAATATAGCATCCTATGTAAGAAATCATCAATATATTGTGCTTATTGTACAGAGTGAGCCTAACATAAACAAAAGTGAATTTATAAGTAAAAAAATCTAATTTGAACTTATTTTGTGCATTTTTGGTGTAAATGAACTCCACACTAATTACAAATAAAAATTGTCTGACTCTTGCACTGAGCACATCTTATTGCTTGCTTGCCTGTACTTTCAGCAGTACGTGTCCAATATTGTCATACCGAGCATCGGGATCCATATTAGTTAGGGACCTTGTCCTTCCTGGTTTTTTCAGCATACTTTCATATTTTTTTAGCATGTGCTGGACGGCTGATCTTGTAAACGTCAATAAATCGTCCGTGTATCCAAATTGCCTGGCAAATAGCCAGGCGTTATTCGTGCAGGTATTTAACAGGTAGCTGAATAATGAAAAATACCATTTTTTACCACGAATGTGAATACGGTACAAAGCTACATTTTCGTCGAGCCGATCTACTCCACCCATGTACTTATTGTACATAGTGAAATCTTCAGGAATGGGAACTAAAACATTTTTCTTTTCCGCTGCTGAATTTCTTTCCACCTTCTTTTGGGGAAAAACGAAAAATATGTTATTCTCGTCATCCAGAATATGCTCCTGTGAACCTCTTGGTTTTTTCTTGAAAACATTAATATCAGATATTGGGCAGTTTTCTAGCCTGTTGGCTCTAATGGTTCCTGGTGCTGAATACCCCCTTCTCCCTATTTCCTCTATCAGTCTCAGTGAAGTGAAGAAGTTGTCAAAGTAGAGTGATATTGTCTGTCCAATATGTTCGGTTTTCATCTTATCTAAAAATGTTAGCACAACTTCTCCCCCTAAACCAAATCCAGCTTTATACTTAGCAGCTATTTCGTCCTCTGTTTTACCTTGGTGAAAATTCGCAGTGTACACGTATCCCAACGAAGATGCAGCAATCCAAGCTTTATAGCCCCAACGTATAACGGTTTGCCACGTATAAATTGCTTTGTCGGATGTCTACTATAATATGATATCGTTGATTCGTCAATTGCTGCTAGGTCCAAAAGCTTTCCCAAAATTAAAAAAATTTTTATTTAAGCCGTCTAAGAGCGGTCGTATTTTGGAAAACTTGTCTCTTTTAGACATTGCAGTGTTATCTGCAAGATATATATACTTCATTATTTCATCAAAGCGATTGCGGCGCATTGAGTTTATGATGAGCTCATTTCTTGAGTCAGATTCATTAGACCAATACAATCTGCGTCGTGAAACGCTGTTATACCCAGATAGAAGATTAACTTTTACGAACACTTTCATTTTGTCTGTTTCAATTGATAACTGGTGGTCTCCTCTTTGCTGTGCATATTTGATGGATTCATTTCATGAAAGTTGAATCAAATCCTCATCAAGAAACAATTGGAAGATTTCAAATGGACTTCTGGGAATATCGGCAGCATTAGGTTTATATAAGGTTGGCGGACTTTCTTCATTCCTCAATAAATCTTTGCACTTCCAATTCCTGTATTTGTTCTTCTTTTCTTTTTTATCATCTTGAATAGGTTTTGTTGTTTTAACTAATGCTGAAGAAGTCATTTGTCTTCGAGGTAAATTTTGAAGTTGGACATCTTCTTCTGCTCCCAAATCTTCATCAGTTATACCTTCGTTATCTGGAGGTGATATGTACACAGTTATGTATTTTCAGGTTCAATGATGATTGAACCTGGATCTAGGTTTTCGTCAACCATTTCATCTTCAGACAAAGCCTTTTCAAGCTCTTCCAAAATTTCGTCGAGCGTAAATGGTCGGAAATCAAATGTATTACCCTGTCAATACATTTATATTTGAAAACTAGTACGAAAAACTTTGTTATTTTGCAATATTGGGTACCCAATGTTGCGCAAACGCACCGGGTTTTACAATAGCGGTGCCCAGTGTTGCGTTAGCGCAACATTTACACGTTCCTTGAATTCAACAAAGAATTTTGTAGAAAATTCAAAGAAAACTGGCACAACTTTTAGTAGGAACTATGCAGTCACATCTAATTTCACAAATTCATTATAAAATATCAATATGGCAATAATGTTATTTGCATTTTACCTCTCTTTGCTGAGCTCGTAGCAGAACGAAAAGTACTGATTTTCCAAATTGCGAAACAAAATAGAATTATTAATGAAAAACACATTTGAAGTTCACTATCTAAACCTTAGAACGGTTAAATTAGAAATGAGAATGAATCTGCGCGTCTACGAAACATAACAGAACAAGCCTCTTCAAACTTGTGAACACACTTTTTGCGTTGCGTGAACGCAACACTGGGAACAAATGGTTTAATATATATATATATATATATATATATATATATATATATATATATATATATATATATATATATATATATATACATACATATATACATATATAAATACATTAATATATATATATATTAATGTATATATATATATATATGTATATATGTATGTATATATATATATATATATATATATATATATACACATAAATATATATATATATATATATATATATATA
The DNA here is from genome assembly GCA_963969285.1 of Odontomyia ornata. Lineage (NCBI taxonomy): Eukaryota > Metazoa > Arthropoda > Insecta > Diptera > Stratiomyidae > Odontomyia > Odontomyia ornata. The sequence goes on along the minus strand of OZ017738.1, from coordinate 454,038,596 downwards.
TATATATATATACCAGATTTTTTGCAAAAATCTTATATTATCTAAATTAGAGATATCCGAAAATTACTCATTCATTATAAAGTAAATAAGGTTCATAGAGATACTAATAAATTATGTAATGAACTGATGAGAATCTTGAGTAAAATAAGGATAATTCTGGGAAAAACATCCCAGAAGTAGATTTGTAAGTTGCCTTAAATTTAATTGATAGGATAAGAGGGTAGATCATCAAAAAACATCTCATAAACAGTAAAATACAGGGGATGTAAATAGACGAAATCAAGAACTCTGTCATATAAGGGAGAGACATTTTGACAATAACGGGTTCTAAAGTATGAGAAAAACAGAAATCAGAATAAAGAGAACTAACTAGAGTTTTGCTAACTGCAACCAAAATATCCCAAGAATATATATAGGCTCCAATGTTCTAGAGCAAAAACATATTGAGTTTGCATAAGTAGAAAAATTAAAAATTAACTCCCTCACCTCTGAGAATGGTGGTCGCCATCACCGGTGTGTATCTAAGAGTGATGGCCTGAGGAGAATTAGTGCACACGTCGAAACCACCTTCTTCTAATATTTTTCTTCTCTAATAATTTTTCAGAAAAATTGTTATTCAAAATATGCAACTCATTTATATGTAGCTGCAAACAATTCCATAAAAAGTAATTTAATTATCTACTGTTTGCGCCCTCACTACCTGATCCTCATAAGCCATTTTTTTCTCTACCGGAGACCACTATTTCGTTTTTGGATTGTGGTTAAAAATACCGATACACACATACATATAACATAATCACACGTTGTTTTCAATGTAATGGTGAATTTCTATCTATTTATTCCCTTTTTTTGGATTATCTCTATATTCAATTTAAATGGTGTATGTCATGTTAACTAGTGAATTTCTGTTTCATTTCATTAATAAAGCCACTGAGCGACGGCGTACTCTAAACATATCATTATTTAATATATTGTATTGGCTACCACCGAATTTTATCTATTTTAGTTACTAGACAATTAGTTTCGCTGTTTTATTCATTTCCTGTAAATTGATAAATGTAAAATATAAAGGCTCAATAAATTTGTATGTATCTATGTATGTATGTCGCTGCTCCAAATTATGCTTTTCGTTTTGCAGATAGATAGATATTTTATTGAGTACTGTTGCAAAATCCTCAAATTATCTGGAATGGTAGTGACTTTATTTACCAGCGAAATTTTACAATTTTTCCGTTAGCCTCGTGCATCTCTTTCAGCATAGTCAGTGGTAGCAAAGTGACTTAAAAAATCGTTCACCTGCATCTCCAGGTTTTCTTTCCAATGACGTTCCTCAGCATACAATTTTTGTAATTCTCGTACCATCACCATATGATCATTACTCTCCTTTTCTATTTCATAGTGTCAACTATAATTTTTTGATTTCATTCCTTCAAGGTCCGATTGATGTTGTTTCTTTAGTTCGTTTATTATCTTCGAATTTCTTGTCCGCTTGAATTCATAAGAGTTGCCATTTGCATTTGCGATCCATCACTAGATGTTTTCGGTTTTGGTTTGGAACTACCACTGTTAGACGTTCCATTAGTATCAGCATCTCCTGAAAGTTTTGCGGAAGTAATTGCGGCCAGGCTTAATTCATTCCTCGTTACTTCTGGCGGTCCTTTACTACTTACATGGAACTCTCTGCTTGAATTCTTAACCTAATTCCTTAATTCAATACAAAATTGTTTGGACTTAAAGAACTTGAAACTATTCAGTTTCGTCGTGGCTCGGTTGGTTATGGTGTATTTTATTTAAATTCTATTCTTCTTAACACAGGCGCATTTTTTTTTGCTCCTCATGCTTGTGGTAGGAGGGGATTCTCTAAGGGCAAAGTAAGAAGTGTGGAACCTCCCCAGAATTTAGAGCATCAACCAGTGATTTCGTTTTAATTGTTCATTTTTCTGCATTCACTCTTTTGATTCAGAAATGTTTAATTTATTTCCGACTGCCAAAAGCCGAACCATATCTCTTCCGCTTTGTCCGAATGCATTTTTTAACGGCGCTTTTTCTGCCTTGTTGATTGTTATTTCTGAGGAATCAGCAGAACTGTGAGTTGGTTTCTTCTTCTTCTTTATACTTTTTAATATTGAATAAAATTCACATTAGTATCTTTAACGGAATTACCTTCGACATAATCTTCGATTTCTATTTCTTCTGCTAGTTCTTCCAGCGCTGCAAAATAGTTTTGACCGTCATTAGGGCTGCCAGCGCTTAGAATTTCTTCTAAAATGGTTTGTTACACATTTTTCTTCACCTTTGTTTCCTGTTGGACTTTTTTGTGCAGCTGCAGCTTTTAAATCTTCATCTTTTTCTTGAATAGCTCTTCGAATTACTGTATGTTTTTTTTACGGAGTTTATTCATTTCTCCATTATTTGCGATGATTTGTAATTTACACCCGCTATCTGCGGAGTTTTCCCCATCATGTCCCCAGCTTACTTTTTGACGTTTTCTCGGGCTTCTACAACGGTGGGAAGTCGTCAGGTTCCGCCATATAAGTGGTCCCGAAGTTGTCTTGAGATACCTCACTTTTATTTATGTATCCAAATTAAGTTATTTTATTCGATACAAATTCCTTAAACCAATTGCTTTGACGATAAAATTAATTTTCGATTGGCATTATAAAAATTATTTAATTTTTGAAAACTAGTAATAGGAGCGATTAAAAAGACGTCTGCATGCAACCAGTACTAGACGTCATCATACTATACCATAAGTGACTGCACAATGGAATGCGCTTCCCATCAGCTCACTATTATTTTTGGTATCTTCATAGAAAATTCGGAGAAGATGTTTTTACCAATTTAAAATGGGTGCTCCGGTCAGGCTCTTATCGGCCCTGGATAGCTCCATTGGAGATGGTGCTCGCGTCACTTGTCCGCCCTTGGAGCCCGATTGGAACCGCCCAACGAGGTTACGGCTCCCCGGAGAACTATGAGTGGAACTCTACCGAACTGGAACTCTGCTCTACCAAATTGAAACTACAACACCTTAAAGACAATCCAATTCAATTTGACTTTACCTCCATATATTAATCCGAAGTCCACAATAAAATATACAATCAAATATTAATACAAAAAAAAATAAAACGTTGGCCAACATTTATAACGATGATTCTGCTGCCGCTGATGTGGGGATCCCCAAACAAATAATTTGATACTTGGCTGCCAATTTATTGATGCCGTTCTCCGCTCTGCTCACGACGCGGCCAATTCAGCTGCCAACACTTCTTGCAATTTCAATCCACCGTTTGACAGGTGGATCCACTAACTTTGTTTCCCAACCGACACTCTTCACCGGATGATTTTCACTGATCAAAAGAAAAGCGGGACATCCTTCCGTCCTCCTTTTATTAGTTTTCTCATTCTTCTAGGTGGAAGACCTTATAAATTCCACTACGTGGTGTTGGCTGTGCAGTTTTCCACCAAGAGAATCGGTGCTTTTGGGTGTTCACAAAAATCTGGCTCCTATTAAACTAGTTTGGGGTCAGTGAAACAATTCACTGACAGTTTATCAATTTGGTTATCTGCCTTATAAAGCTGATATAAATTCATACAACTCCTTTTCTTCAAATGAGCAACGAAAGTTGATTTTGACTGGATTTGCTTCAAGTATTTAAAATGTAAATTCCTGGCCAAATTCGGGAATTTTTGTCGCATAGGAGCCATAAATGTCTTATATGACGGGTAAGTTTACGGACAACATATGCAAGCTAATGTTTGGTATTGCTTAAGGAAATCCTCGTTTTTACGTATGAAAAGCAATTTCGGGTCGGTTAAAAGATGATGATATTTTTCCGGTCGGTTATATTCATAAATTCCCATCATTTCTGGTGTGACTGGTGGCGGCGCAACTTTAAGAGTTGGCTTTATGTTAGATCGTAGCGAATGGAGATGTTTTAGCAATGATCGTAGTGTTGGCTTGGTACGAAATTTGGGTGGTTTTATGGTATTCACTTCTGATGCGCGATGTATATTACGTTCATGTCGGCGAGCGTTGATTGGAGATGAGAAGTTCATATGACAAAATCGACACCGTGTTGCTGGAACTTCTGTTGTTTAATCATATTCTCGTTGGCGCTTCCTATCCAAGTTTGGGATCAGCTGCTGAGTGGTTCCAAAAGCGATTCCACCTTATCTTCAACTTCCTGTTTGGGCACAATATTTTCATCTAAGGATTGTGTTGGACTCAAATTCAATTTCATAGCAGCTTCTTCCTGAGCATCAGCTTCTTCGTCAATTGATTCTTCTTTGATAATCATCGGCATGGTTTTAGGCCGTCGAGTTACTGGTTTATTTTGTGGACGATTTAGAATTGGTTTGACTTGCGTTGTTTTTTTCGAGATTTGAAATGATGAAATTTGCATCTGTTGTGATGGCATATAAGCAACCTATCGACGCATTGACTTTTTAGCCATTTCCAACCAATTCCTCTGCTTAATTTGCGCGGCTAAACATAGATTTTCTAAGCTTTGCCATGAGTTCATAAAGCTGATACACGAGTGTCATATTCGTAACGATAAACGTTCCGATTGATTAACCTTCCTTTTGACGCACCCTGGAATTTTTGACGAAAGAGATTCGTTATCAGCAGCCAAGCTCGTCAAAATTGGAACAAATTCACTATCCGGGGCCAAGCACAGACGACAGCAATTTTGCCGTGCCTGGACGAATATATCTTGTCATTTCTGTTACACTTCTAATTCTTCATATTTAATCAACGCTGACTTCGAACGGAAATGAATGAGCTCTGGGGATCTGGGGCGAAATCCACACACTGGTGCTGCACGTACCAAAAGTCTTGCCATCCGATCCACAATCGGTCATCAACATTGTTACCGATATGCTGATCGATCGAAGTTTGGCAGGTTGTGTAATTGGAAAGGATGACGCTTGATGGTTAATTCATTGTTTTCTCTTGCGTATGTTAAAGGCACATACGAGTAATACAAATTTATAATACATAATACATTTTCGTGTACGTTACTTTACGCTTTTGTTTTGTGTATGTTGAGTTCACATAATACAAATTTATAATACCTAATACATTTTCGTGTATGTTACTTTTCGCTTTCTGCTTGTGAGGTTTGCGTTTATTCGCGGCTGATTGCGTAAAGTCGTGCCAATACCCCTTCGTGGTCGTCGCGAATTAAACATATTTGGCGTTACCCCGTAACAATGTGTCTGATAAGTATCTATAAGGTTTCCTTCACAATTGTAATCAGTAAAACGAAACAAAATGGCGGCTGCATTAAATGAAATAGGAGTTGTTTGTATCCTCATTTTTCAATGTAAGCAATTATTGTAAATGCCATTCAACAATATGCTGAGTTTATTTATTAATAACGTAAGATAAAAGTCTACCTTTCAGAGACTAAATACAGACCCCTTCTTGAAGAAGCATACTCCTGCTTACTCAACTTGTTTTAATTGAACTTCTTCAATTTTAAAAAGTTACAATGCATATTTGAATCCAGTATTTATCAATGACTTGGAATTGTTCGATAATTTCCATCGGAATAAATATTGAACAATAAAAATCATCTTCAAGAGTGACCTAGCGGTTTTTTTACCTTCATGGCCAGGTAAACAAGTAGTTCACCGAATTTGGAACTGGGCGCAGAATCTTCACATGATTCATTAGCACTTGATACAATAGGGGATTGCGTTTCAATTATACCCTCGTAACCTTAACCGACACCTGCAAGAGTCGTTACCTGTCATTGAGCCACTTACATGTTTCAATCATTGACGGTGAACGGAACTGTAACGGTCAAACCTATGTTCATACTCGTACGAGTATTGTGGCACTTGTCTGAATAGAAACGTGTGAATAATGTTTTCCGTTGAAAATTGCAATAAATTTCCGATTATTATGCGTGGGCTTCCAATTGCTTCTATCAACATGAATACGTTTTGTTGTCTCATTGGCGCGGTGTTCGTTACATGACGAAAAACATTTTCATAAGATTTCCATTATGCCGAAGAAAATCAGTTGCAACTCAGCATTCCCATTCACAGTTTAATCTTTGCGAAAAAGTTCGCAATTGGGTGTATCATTAAATGACACGGCAAATTATAATAGCGCCGCGGTAAACTTGATTGAATGAAACAAACCGCGTTGGGTAATTAATTATCAACGGAAAATTTTAAATTGTGTAAATAACTTCCTACACTCCACTGTCTCGCGGGCGATAAAACGTCGCATAATCGGTTAATTTGTGCAGAATTATAACTGAATAGAGAACTTTTACTTTAAGTACAAGAAAGTGTCTTGATGCATGCTTAAATACTTCCGTGTCAAGTGCCAGCTTCCTGTTCGACTGCTTAAATGATATGTACGTATGTTAATATCGAGGATTTGATTATTGGATTCAGATGATTAAATATCGGTATTAAGCCATTAAAGCCGTTATTTCCACAATATTCATTTAACTCGAAACAGGAGCCAGCTACGAGCACAAATAATTAGGCTCAACGTGAGGTTATCTTTTCCTCAGAATTTAATTTGATGAGAATCAGTCGAGCGTTCGTCTGCAGGATATTATTAACACGTGCTGTTCATGCTGATTACCATTTTAAAGAATTTATTTACCCACTCGTCTATGGGATTGTATCATAAATTCAATCATTTTCTCCGAGTACTTTCATAAAATGTAGGAAAAATTCTTTTGTATATAAACATATTTTTGCTGGGTGAAAAGTTTATTTTGGTAAAGATATGGAAAGAAGATGTTCGGCAATATTGTGATAAAAATACGGATCAGTTTGATTATGTTAAAATTCGCATTGTGCTGCTTGATTGATTCAAATCCTTTGCTGTGCACGCGCTATTGTAACGTTTTATTGAATTTATCGAATCAATATCGTCTCGAAATTGACAGCCTTATTTAAAATTTTCAATAATCCAAGGTTTTTAATATAATCTTGGAAATACGAAGGGAATCTGTTAAAAATCAATTTTTAAGAAAAACTTGCTAAATTCAATGGGTGCTTTTAAATTTTTCCCGTCTTATAAATTATCTAACTTAAAGTATATGAATGATAATTGCAATTGTAATATTATTCAATTTAACAGTATAACGCCGATCATGACATATTTTTTAAGATAGCGAATGGTGAATAATTAGCCAGGTTCTAGATAAAAGTATAGTACGTATTCAAGGTGTATGCCATTAAATTTAGTTGAATTTTGTCCATTCACTGAAAAATTCTTAGGAAACTGAGTCATTATACGTCATTATATAGTGCGTCAGACAAGATTAAACGTTTAATTTAGAAATTCGTGAATGCATAACTCATTTCACTATAGCTTGTACGGTTATATTGAACTTATATGACAGCCTGATGCTGCATTTCTACCAACGGGTAGGTAGGGGTATGCTCCTACCAAAAGAGATTTGTATTCAATCTCTAAAATGTAGACTTTTGTCTTTAGCCCCTCATAAAAAAATTTAAGCAACAGTTTGTGTTGATATTATGTTAAATAAATGCTTGAATTACATTATTATACAAGTCGAGCCAAATAGCAGCCTATACGGATGACATCAACTTTTTGTCGCGGTCATTAACAACTGCCAAAGAACTTTTCTTGAAATTCGACAGCGAAACGAAACTAGAAGGTTTACAAATCAATGAGAATATAACAAAGCTCATGACGCAGTCGAGTAAAAACACCTCAAATATCCAAAATATCACACTTGGCGAATACAATATCAAAAATGTGGGAGAATTTGTATATTTAACACCAAAATTACGAGAACGACGAAAAATACAGATTCAAGATCTTTATTTGGTGATTTTTAATTTTTTTACATACATTTACATTTAATATAAATGATCATATGTTTATTTCATTATAAAGAGAAAGGTATGCCGTTAATAGTAAAAAATATCATCAGGCAAATGACCACCACGACCACGCTTACAGGACCATATCCTTTTCATGAAATTTTCCATAACCAAATCGCAAAGTGGCTGCCCTATGTCCGCGATAGCCTCACGAATTAAATCTTTGAGGTCTTGAATCGACGCTGGGCTGTTGGCGTAGACCTTCTCTTTCACTTGGTCCCAAAGGAAGAAGTCGCAAGTTGATCATCTCTTCGGAGATAACACGGTGCGGAAACTTTTCCCGTAAAAGATCAATGGTTTCGTTGCTCGTGTGACACGTAGGGTTTTAAGCCCCAGATGCGACAATTTTGCTTGTTGACAAAGCCACCGAGGTGGAAATGGGCCTCATCACTCAAGATGATTTTTCGATGGAACTCCGGATCATTTTCATGCATTGCAAGGACCCAATCAGCAAAGACACGACGTTGTTGATGATCGACCGGCTTGAGTTCTTGTGTAAACTGCACTTTATAAGCCTTAAGACCCAAATCTTTATGCAAAATACGGTGTAATGACGTTTGTGGAATGCTTAATTCCAAAGAACAACGAGGAATGTACAAACCTGGGTTTTCTTCAACACTTTCGACTACAGCAGCAATATTCTCGGCTGTTCTCGAGTGACGTGCACGGGTGTTATTCTTCACACCACTAAATTGTCCCAATAGCTCAAAATTTTCCACGTATTTCTGTATTGCGGTCCGACAAGGTGTTTCACGACGACCCAAAAACGTTCGAGTTTTACGAACCGTTTCTGCCGAATTTTCACCATTTTTATAGTGAATTTTAATAATTTCAATGCGTTGTTGAAGCGTGCATCGTTTCATTTTTATTAATTTTGTAGTTTCTACTTGTTAAATGTCAAGAAATGACAGCTTCAAAAGTGAAATCAACCCAAATAGCGGGCTATTCAAAATAATACCTCTTATTGGAAAACCCTTTAGATACAACTCATCACTAGCTTAACCTAACAATATACATGCGGGTTGTGCCAATAATAGATTATAAAAGAAGTTTGTAAAAATCATTTGCTCTAACAAATAGTTCAAAAATTGATTTCTTCAAAATTAAGTACATGATTTCCTTAAGACTACCGTAAAAACTACTCATTTGCTGCTTCCATTGAGCGGTTGTCTGTCGTTCTCCTGACAACTCCCGCCTTGTGCTCCTTGGCTCTCCTGATTCCCGCTTTCGCCAGCTTTTCTCATAAGATTTTATTGGCTCCATTCCTGTCTCCTGGTACAGTACCTCGTTGAGGTAAGACCGTCCGTCCTCCCATCGGTATAGACCTGTGCAAGCTCGAAGAACTTTTCGCTTCACTAATCCTATCTTGCCCCATTTTGTTTTTGGAGCTCCAATCCATATCATCACCGCATATGTGATGATCGGACGAATCAAGGTTTTATAGGCCAAAACTTTGACTCGCTTGATCGCTGTCGAATGTTTCCTGAAAGGACGTATAAGAAGATGGTACGCATAAGTCACTTTTTTCAAAATAATATCAACGTGACCACTAAAAGTAGCTTTCCTGTCGAAAACTACCCTCAAGTACTTCGTTCGCCAAGAGCAATGCACCATCTGCCCATTCAACTTTATCCTGGAGTCACAAATGCCTCTTGCACGAAGACCGAAGTTTTTGTGGGGGTCCTTGAACACAATTAATTCACTTTTCTTTGCATTTACCTTGATTCCTCATTTCCGGTAAATTGCAGTAAGAGATTCCAAATATTTTTGGAGCCACATCCTAGCAAAGCGCAAATTGTTCTCAGATGACCACACTACCAAGTCGTCAGCGAAGAGGTTCACCTGGATTCCGGGCTTATATTCATCTCTTACGCCCGGGACGTCAGAGATGAATATGTTGAAAAGAAATGGGCCTAAAATAAACTCCTGTGGAACCCCCCGTCAATACTAAATGGGTCTGACCTAGCTCCACCAGCCACCACAAAGGCAGTTCATCCCCTCATGAAGCTGCCTAAAATTTTTACAATATGTGCCGGAAAGCCAAGATTTATCATTTTGTAGAGAAGCCCATTGATCCATACAGAGTCAAAGGCTTTCTCCATATCAGCCAGGCAACCTACAACAAGCTTATTGTTGCGCCAGCGTCTCGTTATATCAGCTTGGAACACGGCCATAGCATCCTCCGTGGAGTGAGCTTTTTTGAAACCAAATTGTCTCTCCGGCACAATTCTTACCCCGGCAGAGAATCGTAGGATAACTTCAAGTATTACCCTTTCAAGAAGCTTACCAATATTTGAAAGCAACCAAATTGGATGAGTATCGACTACGTCAGTACTGCCTGACTTCTTGGGTATTGCGAATATTTTTGCACATTGCCATTGTTGAGGGAAGTAGCAAATGTTAATGCAGTTATTCAGAATGATCGCGAGGAGAACAAAGAAAACACGGGGTAGCCTTTTAAGCATATAATTGGAGATTCCATCAGACCCCGGTGATTTTTTAGAATGTTGGTCCAGTGCCAGCAAATTGAGTCGCTCAGGACTGACAAATAGACTATGATCATTGTCCCCGTCGAAATTCGTTGTAGTGCTGCTCACTAACGAAGTAACGGAAGTGTGCTCACTTGTTTTTTCTCCTTGAAGAACTTTCGCAAAATGTTTTGCGATAGAGTCAGCGATGGTTTTGTCATCCATAAGCATGGATCCATCATAAGTGAGGACCCCGGGCAGCCTTTTACTGCCCGTTATCCTATTGATATGAGGAATCAAATAGGGACCTGGTTTGATACTTTCCAGTGCCTGTTCAAATCTCTCGTTAGTAAAAGCCGTGGATCTTCTCGAAATCGTTCGGTTTAGAGACGTAATCACTAGGTAAATACGTTCATACTCCCAATTGACTATATTTAAATTGCGGTGGTAGATTCTTGCGAGTATCTTTCTAAGCCGATTACGATGAAGCTCCAAGATGCCTTCTGGTAAATCTCGATAAAAGTAATTCGTCGAGGATTCTTAATGGAGATCTTTGAGATGACCGTATCCAGGGTTGAATTTATACAAGCAACTCCCTCATCGATTTCAGAAATAGAATGATTTTTCGATCTATTGATCGAAATTTCCTTCAACTTTCCGTAAAGGTCAGCACTTACTACTGTTCAATCGATTCGCTTGTATGGAATGAAAAGTTGAGGATTGGCAACCTCAAGTTTCACACCCTTTTTCACTCTTAAGGTCAGCTCGACCAAAAACTGGTCAGACTGGGCGTCAAGAACTCCACACTCAAAATTCCTCCAACTGTGGGAGAGATTTACTAGATTGGCAGACACGAGAAAGAAAATAACAGACGAGCTTTGGCGGAAACTAGGCTCTTTTGCGGTAATCAATATGAGATCCATATTTGATTGAACCCAGTAAGAGATAGCTACTTCATAGCCATTAGATGCAATATTTCTACATGAGGGATGCTTGAAATCACCTCCCATGGAATAGAAATTGATTTGTTTGCACAGAGTTAAGAACTGTTTCCAAGTCGTCAATGAGTTCCCTCACCGGATATCTATGTCGAACATGGAACCCGCAAACGCAAAGGTGTACTCTCCCAGCATGGAGCTTATTATCTCTGCTTCAATGCATTTCAGACTTGGACTCTATGTGAGCCATAGCAACTCCAAGAATTCCCTCTGGATCATCCCGCCTGACGATCTTGTATTTTCCCAGATGCACTCTGTGTCTTTCTTTGAGTCTTGTTTGCGATAGAAGCTTGGTCAAATATTACTTTTATAGCGTGAAGCTAGTGAACATATGTTGAGAATGGAGAGTTTAATGGAACTCATCGTGACAACATACTTTGAAGGCAAATTCTAAATACATAGCTTTTTTCTCACTAGCACTAGTTAGTTTTTTATAGTAGGGGATGAATGAGTCCACTTTTCGAATCAGTGTGAACAAATTATAACTGAAAAATTGTTGGCGGTCATATGCTTAAAACCGTATTACGGTCATTCTGTGACTGCTGCGGCTGCTGCATAGGCTGATGTTTGGCTTGCCGTATAGGCTGAGGCGTAGGCTGCTTCTTTGCACCTTGCGTAAGGCTAGAGTACGAGACCCCTTCTTGTACAGTATTTTTTATAGAGGGGGTGATTAAATCCCTCCTTTTCTTATTTTTCTTCTGGTGAGTCTTCCTACTCTCCTCAACTTTTTTTGCTTTAGGACAACCTCTGAAACTCGCAGCGTGTCCTTTAGCATTGCAGTTGACAAAGAATATTTCGTCTTTTTTCTCGTCCTTCGAGATCGGAAATTCAATCGATTTGTGTTGCTTGTCGCATGTTGCACATCTAATATCAAGTCCGCAGTTAGAAGCAACGTGGCCAAATCTTTGGCAACTGAAGGACCGGAAAGTGCTACTATTTTGTAGACATTCCCATTGTGTCTTCTGATATAGTAGGAACTTTATGTCCATCGCTTTCTTCACTGCAAAGTCTGGTTTGAACTGGACTTAGAAAGAGGAAAACGTCCTTTTCCCCCTCCTAGAGATTATCGTCGAGAACCTTTTAACCGAGATGCTCCGTCAGCTCAGTCACGACATCGTTCTCGTTCTACGAACTGTGCACGCCTTTGAATAGAAGAGTTAGTTTTCTGTCTCCTGGGGAGTGTAAGTGTAACAAGCCACATTCGCACACTTCAGAAAATAAATAGGTTGGTATGATCCACAGCCGGTTTAGGGTGGAGCGAAGTTCGTGAGGAGCTGCTCAACATCACGTTGAAGACAGACAACTTTGCAGAATTTCTTGTGCATACCTTTTTAACGCTATCCCTGAAAGTCTTCAGGTCAAGCCTGTAGCACGCTATTGGAGGCACCCTCTCTTTTTTGGTAGCAACCACGCCTGGCTGCTGGGGCTTAGATTTCCCTTTGCTACCCTCAAGGTATAGCCTTCCACTTGGCTTGGTTATGGCCCCTGAAAAACTGGTGGAAGCTACTTTTGCTACCTTTTTGAGCTGGGGAAAATCCCGCTCGCTCACATCAAGGGTCTTAGACACCTTTGTAGTAGGCCCCTGGAGGCCTTATTGGTCCCTTCTTTCTCGCTTCCTTTTCTGGCTTAACAACGCTTAACCTCCTCCTCTTTGTCTCCACTGTCAGTGGAACTCCGTCCCTCGTCCATTTTCATATCGCTCGAAACCTCCAAGTCTAAATGAACTCTTCTTGAATGTCCCCTCCCCCGAAACTTTTTACAGAAACGCTGTAATTTTTTTTAAGCTTTCCGCGTGAAGCTTGATTTTGCGTCGGAAAGCTCCCCATACTCGCCATTTTCCCGCATACCCACAGATTCCAAGACAGAACTTGAAATACTGCCGCGGGGAAATACAAGAAACTGAAAAAACTGCAACCCTTACTGCCTGCCCAGTGACTAAAAAACCAAAAAGTAAATAATTGTATTCTAAAGAATAAAAGAATAACAGTTAACAAAGTTTAATAATATTTTTTTTTCAAATATTCCAATTTGAATTTAACGCCTTCTGTCCACTCGTATCATTCCACTCGTCCTCCTCGCGCTCGCTCTCCGTGCCTTATCCATGTGGAAAGGAAGTACCTTTCCTTTGCCACAAATTGCAAAAAAAAAAACGTGATTCCAAAAAGATTCCGTATTTTCGGGAAATTCCGTAAAATCCTTTCAAAATTCCAATTTCGAATGAAAATCCTAAGCTACTCGACACTTGCTGCCTTGATGTCATCTTTAAAAGGGAAACGAAGCGAAACGATATATGTATATCTGCGAAACGTTGCATAACATTACACGTAGGTGATTGCCTTACAATTTATCATACCAAACAAACATTTTAAAAGTTATACAAAAAAATACCCAAAGTTTACTTTCTTTGCGTTCAACTTAAATTAAATTTATTTAAGTTTATTTAGAATGTTTTTATTTTACTCCTATCTCTTACATTAGGCGGTGATATGGACAGAAACTCTGTCTAAAATTGCCAGTCAATAAAATGTGAATAGAGAGGAAATCTGAAAAAGTTTTCACTTACGCATATTGTGGTTGATTCGGTATTTCCCGTTTTCTACATTTCGGGGATTAATTATGGCCAGACTTCAGAGTAGACTATCAGCTTTACCTGTATATTTTTTGTTGTTGCCTTTTCTCCCATATTCGGGCATATTTTTTTGAACGGAGACATATAGAGGAGTTCTGCTTTCACCAAAGTATAGGGTTGACTATCCATTAGATCGCATTTGAGAGATATGAAAATGGAATAACGGTAAAGAACATTCATCGGCAAGACAAAACAAAACAAGTTGGGTAAACAGACCTACGCTCATGTCAGAAGGGTTTTGTATTTAATTTACAATCATCGAATCAAGAAACATGTCAAAGACGATTTTATTGGAGAAAATATGAAATACGAAGATCATACTATTATTAACAAAGTTGAACGAATTTCGACTTCTGAGGTTTGTGGTATTGTTATACTCATAAATATCTCCCTTGATAATTATTTCAGATGTCCAGCCGCGACGGAGGAAACACATTTTTCATGTATTTCCCCCCCTGTGCCCCACTGAAGCAAAAACTGACAGTTTAACAACTGTTTTGAAAAGCTCCCATGAAAACTTTCATTTCATACTCATATCGGCTACGTTTGATGAATTTTTTTTTCAGGGGCTGTACGGTTATCATCGATTCATGGCCAATTTTTTCGAATCCTAGAATGGTTACAAAACCCTTCTGCTAGGAGCTCTCTCCCACCTCCTTGACTTGTTTCACTTATGAGCATTAATTGTAGGTACTCATCTTCAGTCATTCATCAAATTGAATCGAGTGTTCAAAGCATGCACCTTAAACTTTGAAGTTGGGAAAAAATAACTCAAAATTATTCAATCTTTGCATTTAAAACAGCCACTATTTTGTTTTACGATTACTGATACCACTAGCTGAACCAATTCTCAAAGATATACATGACACCTATCATTCCTGAAATTTTCATGCAAATCCTAGCAAAACTAGTGTCTGAGTTGGTAAAATGCGCAAGATGTTCCATAGCCATATGTTGCCATAGTAATAAATGCAGCGCATATTTTTCCATAGTAATACAAGAAAATTCAAACCGCTATAACCTCGCTAAATATGATTCAATCTTTATGAAACTTTCAGGATAGATCAATCTTATAAATAGACATCAACGCACTGAATTTAAGGGCACAGTTAAGATTTTATTCAAGAAAACATAAAATCGATAAATCATACTATTACTAACAAAGTTGAGTGAATTGCGACTTCTAACGTATTTGTTGTTGTTGTACTCACCAAGGCCTACATTCCCGATTTTTCGGATCACAGGTGTCCAATCGCGAGGGGGGGACACACATTTTTCGTGTATTTCCCCTCCCTGTGCGCCCCTCGAAGCAAACTTTGCCAAACTAAGACCTGTTTTGAAAAGTTCTCATCAAGATCTTCCATTTGATACCCATATTTTGGATACCTACAATGAAATTTTTTTTCGGGGGGTCACTCTCCTATATGGGGAGACCCCCTTAAGTACTTTATAAAATTTTTTTGTAGTTGAACTTTGTAGAGAGCACCACTTTACACCTACACACAAAATTTGATGTTTCTAGCTTAAGTAGTTTCCGAGAAAAACTGCTGTGACACACGGACGGACGGACAGACGGACAGACTGGTCGCGAAACTAGTAGGGTTTTGTAAAATTATTTTACAAAACCCTAAAAATCGAACTTCAAAGTGCCTTGAAAAAGATAAAATAAATTTCATGGAAGTGGTGATTCATCAGTTTTTCCCTGTTTAATTAATGTTCACCGAATGTTGGTAATTTTTACATTGAAATGCAAAAATTAATCTGGCATTGATTCCATAAAATTTATTTCATACTTCTTAGGGCACTTTGCAGCCGGTTTTCTTTTGTTCCTAAAAGAATTATTTTTTATTTTTGAGCAACCAATCTTCGAAAAGCGATAAAGCTTGTTTTACTGGTAGACTCGAGAACAGACATTTTGCATCGTAAGAGAAAAGTAGATCAGATTCTGATAATTCTACTGTTTTTAGTGTTGATTTGTTTCTCTTCTGAGTCCATTCGTATGAAGGCTTTCATCACATCTAGATTAGATATGCACATAATTTTAACCTTTCCGGCATACGCTAGTAGTAGTGTGGATTTATAGAGTAGCGTACTCGTGGTGTCAACTGCGGCTTCTCTGGCCACATGCTTCAAAGCAATATTGAAAAACCTTAGCGGAAGACCTTCTCCTTGTTTTAAGTCGGAAGTAGTTGAGAAGCTTTCAGTGAGATCTCCGTTAACTTTCACCATTGAGGTTCGGGTTTTAGCTCTATATTCTTGTTTGTACAGGACATTTATTTCGTTTACTTGCTTGAAGTCTGCAAAAAGCTGGTGGACATCGATATAACATTCCTAGCATTTTTCAACGCCAATTTTACTAAGAATATCTGATCAATCGTAGATTATTTGGTTCGGAGACCACCTTGGTATTCTCTGATTACATGTTCATAATAAGACTTCAGTTTTCGTTCAATGCCTTCGGATAGCACTTAGTAGGATGTGCACAACAGAGCAAAACCTCTGCAGTTCGCACAGTGAAGCCTGCGCCCCTTTTCATGTAAGGGTCTTTGCCACCAGTGTCCACAACCCATAATCAATCTGCTCAAAATCATCGACACGTTGTTGTGTTTGGTCAACAGTGTGCAGACGCGGCGCCCACTTTGAACAGAGCTTTCTCATGGACAAATACTCATACAATATAAAGCCAACATGTTCTTTTGATATCTTTACGATGTCAGCTAATTCACACAACTTCACTTTCCGATCATTCAAAACTATTTTGAGGATTTTTATATGTTTTCTTGTGTTATCGTCTCATTTGGACGTCCACTGCGTTTTGCATCATCGGTGTCTCTACGAAAATTCGGAGTCAGCAAGTCAACGTTTTATGTTATTTCTGATGAAGCGGAGTCTCCATAACACTTTTCAAGCCATTGCTTCGCTTTAACGGTAATTTTTCCCATCAAGAAGCAGTGCAAAATTAAAACACGAAATCAAATCTTTTAACAAGTTGGGTAAACAGACCTACGCTCATGTCAGGAGGGTTTTGTATTCAATTTACAAAATGCAGTCGCCAGATCGAATCAAATTAAGAAACATGTCAAAGACGATTTTATTGGAGAAAATATGAAATACGAAGATCATACTATTATTAACAAAGTTGAGCGAATTTCGACTTCTGGGGTTTTTGGTATTCTTATACTCATAAACATCTCCCTTGATAATTATTTCAGATGTCTAGCCGCGACGGAGGAAACACATTTTTCATGTATTCCCCCCCCCCCCTGTGCCCCCAATGAAGCAAAAACTGTCAGTTTAAGAACTGTTTTGAAAAGCTCCCATGAAAACTTTCATTTCGTACTCATATTGGCTACGTGTTATGAATTTTTTTTCCACTAGCTGAACCGATTCTCAAAGATATTCATGACACCTATCATTCCTGAAATTTTCATGCAAATCCTAGCAAAACTGTAGTGTCTGAGTCGGTAAAAAGCGCATATGGTTCCATAGCCATATGTTGCCATAGTAATCAATGCAGCGCATATTATTCCATAGTAATACAGGAAAATTCAAACCGCTATAACTTCGGTAAATATCATTCAATCTTTATGAAGCTTTCAGGATAAATTAATCTTATAAATAGACATCTACGTACTGAATTCCATTGAATTTAAGGGTACCATTAAGATGTTATTCAAGAAAACATAAAATCGAATAATCATACTATTACTAACAAAGTTGAGTGAATTGCGACTTCTCACGTATTTGTTGTTATTGTACTCACCAAGGCCTACATTCCTGATTTTTTTCAGATTTTTCGGATCACAGGTGTCCAATCGCGAGAGGGGGGGGGGACACACATTTTTCGTGTATTTCCCCTCCCTGTGCGCCCCTCGAAGCAGATTTTGCCAAATTGAGACCAATTTTGAAAAGCTCTCATCAAGACCTTTCATTTGATACCCATATTGGCTACCTTCAATGAAAATTTTTTTTCGGGGGGTCACTCCTATATGGGGAGACCCCCCTTAAACACCTTATAAAATTTTGTTGTTGTTGAACTTTGAAGAGATCACCACTTTACACCTACACACAAAATTTGATGTTTCTTGCTTAAGTAGTTTCCGAGAAAAAAAAGTGCTGTGACACACCGACGGACGGACGGACGGACGGACAGACAGACGGACAGACTGGTCGCGATACTAGTAGGGTTTTGTAAAAATATTTTATAAAAACCTAAAAATGGCAAAAGTAGCGTCACTCTTAGCACAACCACTCACAAACTAATAAATAGAATGTCATGAAATTTTAACAGCTGTCATTCGAAGCTTAGTACTAACTGAAAATGAGGTGAATGCAAATGGCCCACGGAGAAAACCATAGCGCTCCTAGTGAAGTGAAAATTTTTCAGTTCTTATGGTTGTTTAATTTTTATCGCCTTCCAAAGTGAATGAATAGAAGTTTGTTTACTTCTCAACGCTGAGTTATCAGTGGAAGGTGCAAAACATGTGCTTCATTTGCTCGGCTTGAAAGGTTTAGGAGTACAATAGACAGTGCAAGGTGAATTTTAAGCATGCACGGAATGTGTTTCATACATTTTCATTCGGGAAATTGTATATATTACGCGATATACGCATTTGCTAATGCCGCAGTTGTCTGACACCTCTCGGAAGCTTGTCCTATAGTAGGCCGACTAATACATATGCAAATTGCTACCATATGGCTTCCTATATTACGTCAGTTTTCGGTGAATGCAATAAAATTAGCGTCGTCTACGTGTGAGGCCCGGGACTATATGCGCTTTACCTCGACCCAGACAACATGGCTTTGATGGAATTTTCGTGCAAATTTCAAAAACTTTGTTCAGCCAATTATAAAGGGTTTTCCAATAAGACGGGTTATTTTGAATACCCCGCTATTTTGGTAGATGTCGCTTTTGAAGCTGTCATTTTTTGACATTCAACAAAGAGAAACTACGTCATTAATAAAAATGGAACGATACATGCTTCAAAAACGCATTGAAATTATTAAAATTCACTATAAAAATGGTGAAAATTTGGCAGAGACGGTTCTTAAAACTCGAACATTCGTCGTCGTGAAGCACCTTGCCGGATCGCAATACAGAAATTGGTGAAAAAATTCGAGCTGTTGGGACAACGTAGTGATGTAAAGAATAAAACATATGCACGTCATTCAGGAACAGCCGAGAATATTGCTGCTGTAGCCGAAAGTGTTGAAGAAAACCCAGGTTTGTACATTCCTCGTCGTTCTTTGGAATTAGGCATTCCACAAACGTCATTACACCGTATTTTGCATAAAGATTTGGGTCTTAAGGCTTATAAAGTTCAGTTTACACAAGAACTCAAGCCGTTCGATCATCAACAACGTCATGTCTTTGCTGATTGGGTCCTTGCAATGCATGAAAATGATCCTGAATTCCATCGACAAATCATCTTGAGTGATGAGGCCCATTTCCACCTCAGTGGCTTCGTCAACAAGCAAAATTGTCGCATCTGGGCTCGGAAAACCCAAGAGTTATTGTTGGAAAGCCTCTCTATCCGCAACGTGTGACTGTTTATTGCGGTTTATGGTCCGGCGGAGTCATTGAACCTTACTTTTTCGAAAATGAGGCTGGAGCAACAGTTACTGTGAATGAATTGCGCCATCGAGAGATGATTAATGATTGATCTGGATAACGTTTACTTTCAACAAGACGGCGCTACGTGCCACACAAGCAACCAAACCATTGATCTTTTACGGGAAAAGTTTCCGCACCGTGTTATCTCTCGAAGAGGTGATCACAATTGGCCACCGAGATCTTGTGATTCCTTTGGGGCCACGTGAAAGAGAAGGTCTACGCCAACAGCCCAGCGTCGATTCAAAACCTCGAAGATGGAATTTGTTAGGGTATCGAGGACATTGGGCAGCCACTTTGCGATTTGGTTATGGAAAATTTCATGAAAAGGATATGGTCCTGTAAGCGTGGTCGTGGTGGCCATTTGCCTGATGTTATTTTCCACTATTAACGGCATACCTTCCT
Organism: Odontomyia ornata; assembly: GCA_963969285.1. Taxonomy (NCBI): domain Eukaryota; kingdom Metazoa; phylum Arthropoda; class Insecta; order Diptera; family Stratiomyidae; genus Odontomyia; species Odontomyia ornata. The sequence goes on along the minus strand of OZ017738.1, from coordinate 454,018,598 downwards.
CTTAATAATGAAATAAACATCCGATCATTTATATTAAAAAATTGAATTTTGCTTTCAATATCAAAATAACACCTGTTATTGGAAAATTCTATTAGCAATAGGAAACCATATTGCGACTACTTTAATCGGGAGTATGAGTATATTTGCGTTTGTTTTGCTCAACTTAGCATTCTTTCATTCATTAGTTGTTTATGCTAAAAGTTTATATTTCATAAGTTCAATACAAAGCCCTTCTGTTAGGAGGGTGCTCCTGCCTACTCAGCTTGCTTTGTCTCAAACATGACCTACAATCACCATTGCTTAGAAAGAAACATCTCAAAACATGCTCAGCACAACCAGGCATCTGGTCGCTTATATTTCATTATTTAAAACGTAGAGCCTAACATCCCATTTTTTTTCTCGCCGGTTTTGACACTTTGCACGAACACCCCCTCATTTCAATGCATTTTCTAAAAGACACCGCCAGTAATGAACGTCACAAATACGTTCATATTTTAATGCATGTAGAACTTTGGGTTATTTATAAATCAATAAAAGGCCAATAAAGCTGTCCGCATTGAACTTTAATTGGTTTCAAATGACAAATTTATTGCTACTGTATTTGCTTCCTACTGTATGAACTTCAGCGTGCACACATCCTCATGGTGCAAGATGTGGGGGCTGCTTCAAAAGTCCAAGCCTAACAGTGACAAAAAAAAAACATCTTGGTTTTCGATTGAGCCTGAGATGTGGAGGGATTGCAGAAGTGTTCTTAAAAAATTTCTAGACAGTACGTTAGCCACTCTTATTTCTGACTGTGGATATTTCGAAGAAATTAGGGAATCGGCCTTCAGGACAACATGATTTTATTTATTGCTTAGTCAGTTTTGAACATTATCTTTTTTGTTGGTGTGTGCTTCAAACCTCTTCTCTTTCGAGGAAAAGATTCTTGTTCACCCTTCAGTCGCTCTATATCTTTCAATTATAATATCTTCCATATGATATTGCAATCATGTATAGTATCCACAGTAGTGAAAGAAATGAAAAGAAAACTGTCGCTAACAACTTACCCAGACCCGCTGAGTTTCGCTCGCTTCGCCATACCCTTAACAACTTGAACATCTTTAAGACAGAAATAACCGCCGGTTGCTGCTTGGATATCGATGTTGCCTTTGTATTGGTTAGTATATGGGAATTTAATGGAAGCAATGTCAAAAATGTGAGGAATAATAATTATAATCAATGAGAGCAATTTGTTAGCGGTTTTAACAGATTTGTTTTGAGAGTTCCTTATTGAAATTATTGATATTTAAGTCGATACACGCGTTATTCAATTAAAAGGCTTCATCAATTTATGGCCGTACAGTTTGAGTGAAATTTATTGGATTGATCGCAGAATGACTCACAATTATTTGGAAATATCAGATTGCAGTAACTGGATTTTAGTCGTAGTCACTCTTCGAAAGAATGGTATAATTCTGGCGTCAGAAATGTTATGGGTTTCATATTCGTGCACTCATGCAGCGCCAGTGACGTAATTGCTTCAAAATTTTTTTATATTGGAATTTTTGATTGAGAAAAATAATTAAAAAGATAATCAATTTAATAAATTGAAAACTACTGTAATGCACATTTTTGGGTGTTCGACGGTATTTCTTTAAAATGATAATAATTTCCTTTGAAATTTCTATAATTTTTCAATTATCGCAATTTTTGTGTCTAGACTCTGCTCGTCTTTCATGTATATTAGGTCAAGCTGGACTATAACAAAGAAAATTGCACCGAAAATAGGACAAAATAGCTTTACATTAAATGAGTGCTAAAAAGTTTACTAAATATGCTAATCATTAAGTTGATTAGCTATGCTGAAAACCAAATATCTATTCTTTGACACGATTGTGTTCTAAAAATTGTTTTCATTCTTATGCATATGCGCGGTGGTCTTAGTCAAATAAATGAATTTGTTGAGCATAATAATTTGTTTTTACGAAAATATTTTCATAGAAATACTAGCTGCTCTGCAATTGCTCTAGATTTTTTCTTCATTAACACCAAATAAAAGGGAGCGCATTTAAATTTTAGCGAAATACTTTTCCCAGCTTGGAATCTAGAGCAGATGCCGCCCAGTAACTTTCCGAAAGATGAATTTAAATGTCTGCAAAATTTTGGCGGTTTCAATAGAATGAAGCGATTATAGAGTTGATAATTTAAATGACAGAATCCATGATCTGTTTTTTTTTTTGCAGCGGGGGAAAAATTAGCCATCCGTGAAGAATTAGTTCTAAATTAAATGAACATCCTTTGTGTCTGTTCAGTGTAGTCCGAAAATTTGCCGATTATGCGGTTTCGTGTTTAAGCTCATCAAATTATGTAATATATTAGATTTGCATAAAATTAATGATCAGCAACATTTGTCGGGCTGTTTAACTTTCAAATTTTATATAATTCGCTCATTCTATGGTGATGTGTCTGCTGAAATTAACCGAAAATTTAGTTTTCAGTATGCAAATGAAGAATGGAATCTATAAAGATTTCATGAATGAAATACATGATTCACTATTTTTTTGATTTTTTTTTTATTCATTTATAGATCTCCTATTTACGGTTAGAATAGATTTAAAAAACCAGGGTGGTTAGATCAAAATTTGCATATGGGTCAACCAAATCAGCGACACGTGATCTCTACGATAAAATTATGCTGCCCTAGAAACTAAGGAATAGGTTTTTTCCTGTTATTACTTGCTTGCGTAGAATAGAATTATTCTAGGTAAAATGAAGACTTTTTACAAGGTTCAGTGCTTATCTTTCATTAAAGAGACGCGTTTCATTCTTTTGGTGACTTGATTCTATTGATTCAAAATCATAGTTTCTAATATACAAGGTGCATTTCAAAATAAACGAGACTGAGCTAAAACAGAAACGAGAGAAGCTTTGTTCTGATGAATTCGAGTTTATTTATTCAAAATAGTATCCTCCGGCCTCGATACACTGTTTTGCGCGATCAAAAAGCTTTTCGAAAGAGTATTCAGGATATCGGTACAAGCCTTTTGGATGCCCTCTAGGAACTCAAAACGTTTTTCTTTCATGGCCAAATGCAATTTTCCGAATAGGTAGAATACACAGAGAGCCATATCAGTCGAATACGACGAGTGATTGATGGTTAAAATGCGATTTCTCTTCAAAAAATCAGTCACAAGTGTGAATCAATGGTGCATTATCATGCAATAAGCGCCAGCTTCCTCCTTCGCGGTATTCAGGTCGAATTCGACGAATGCGATGCAACAAACGCTTCAAAATGCCAAGATAGAAAATAACATTGACGGTTTGGCCCGTTGGCGTGAGCCCCTTGTAGACAATTCTCTTGGAATCGTAAAAACAAATGAGCATCCACTTGATTTTTGACTTCCCCAAACGCGATTTTTTGCGTGATGGCTCGTCTGGGGCCTTCTATTCGGCGCTTTGACGCTTGATTTCGGGTTCATATTGAAAACACCACGTGTCATCACTAGTTAGAATGTCGTAAAGTGAGCTCACGTCTTTTCTCGCCTCTTTAACGATGTCTTTCGAATGTTCAATTCTGAGCAATTTTTGGTCATCAGTTAACTTTTGCGGAACAAAACGTGCACATACCTTTCGTAAGCCCAAATGATCGGTTAAAATGTGATAAATCGATGTTTTGGAGATATTTAACTCCAATTCCATGAATTTCAACGATGATTTCGGCTCATTTTTGATAAATTGGCACACAATTTCGATGGAGTTTTCGGTGATTATTGATTTTGGGCGGTCCGTATGTTCAGCGTCATTTATGTCCTTACGACCATCTCTGAAACGTGCAAACCACTCATGAACTCGGGCATGAAATAGGTAATAATCGCCATAAACTTTTTTCATCAATTCAAATGTTTCGGAAAACGTTTTACCGATTTTAAAACAAAATTCGAATCTCATTTTTGTACCGATGACATAAACATACTGTCACTTTAGACGCAATAACTTCGCTTCCACTGAACCGAATGTCACCAAGCTCTCATTTTTACCTGATTCACAGATGGCGCCACCAAAAAAAATTTTATGATAAAAGTCTCGTTTATTTTGGAATGCACCTTGTAGTTACTAGTAAATCGAATAAAATCAACAAAATCTTGTAAAATGTTATTTGAGAACTAAAATTTACTGTCGCACACAGACAGGCGAACGGAAAGATAGACTGATCACAATTTTGGTAGTCTTTTGTAAAATTATTTGACAATACCCTAAAAAGGCAGCCTTAAACTTATCATGAAGAAGTTCTGTCAAATTTAATACTCGACCTCTTGCCTTTTCTCTGACAGATATTCTTCTTCTTCGTAGCGCTAAAGTGCCTATCGGGCCTTCACTTTCTGCAACAAGTGTCTTCTGCTGTCTCGGTCTATTAACCGCGTCCTCCAATTTCGAAATCCGAGCAGCGATGAACTTTCTTCGTCGACCGAGCCAGACCAGCGTTTCCTCGGTTTCCCCACTGGTCTCCGCCCTTCAGTTCTACCAACGAATACCTTCTTGGGTATCCGTTGTTCGTCCATACGATTCATGTGGCCATCCCATTGCAGGTTCCGCAGTCTTACATTCGTTGAGACCTCCAGCTCGTCAAAAATCTCAATACAGCCCATGGTTATATCGAATTCGCCATTGGTTCCCGTCTAGCCTCGCTCCGATTATTCACCTTAGGGCCCGTCTCGCGGAGGCGTTCAACATGTTCGCGGATGCTAGATTTAGGGTGCATGTTTCACACCCATAGCGTAGCACAGGTCTTATCACAGATTTGTATACTTGGAACTTTGTTTTCCTGTGTATGCAGCTGGTCTCCAAGATCGTAAAAACTGAATAAAATATTTTATTTGTGGGCTGTATTTGATCTGGAGAGTAAAATCAAGTAATGAGATTGTACAACAAGTGAATCCTTTATTTTCCGTTCTTGATTCATATAAATAAATTTTGATTACTTAAAATAACGGTTAATGATTTTATTCTTAAAACAATTTGCTGATTTACAGTTATGATGTTAATGACTTGCTGAATTACAATTAATAAGGTACCAGGTTGTTCTTTGTAAGTTTGTTGTTGTGGCTGGTTTTGCAAAACGACGCCTGGTCAAAAGCGAACACCCAGCTACTGTGCTCACTGATATGTCGACGGATAAGGTGACGCTAGTTCCGTGTTATTGAATAGTTGCCCACGATGTTGACTGGTAATTCTCGATAATCGCTTGTTCTTCTTGAACGTAAGCTCCGAAAGATTCTTCTGATCTTATTAGCTTTGATGCTACAAGGTTGGGTATGAGTTGTTCAGTTATGTTTTGATTGAGAACCGGCGGGTTTGGAAGAATGTAGACTGACAGATTTCTTGTGAACGCTGACCATGTGGTGGTGAAGAGTGAGTTATCTACCTGACGGTTGCATTCCTAGAATAGTTTAATAATGCCAGTGGCATTGAAAGTCACGTTCTTGCAGTTTTCTTGGCATAATGTCTGACCAGGTGGGGGCTGTGAACATCCAAGAGTTGGCGTCATGGAGTTATTTCCACACGACGTTGGGTAATTTGAAGGTGTGTACCGAAAATGGGTATCTTCTGTATACTTTGTGGATTTCCTCGACCACGCAGTTTGGTGTGGACTTAACGTCGTGGAGAATGTTGATATACACAAGATATTGGTCAGTAGAGAGCTTGATGAGGTCGTTAGATGACGCTTCGTAGAATTGCTGTATGTTGTAATTTACTTCTAAGATCCTTGGCGGTATGTCAAAGGCCTGGAAAGTGAACTTTCATATTTTTACTTGAATCGGTGTAGGTTTTATGACATTGTATGGACGTCTGTCTGTAATTAGAAGAAAGACAAGCAGATGGAATTTGCTTTCTTCAGATAATAATTGGTTGAGCTCCATCGTTTGATCTATTATTTGTACATGTTCTGGTAGTAGTGACTGTGTTCTGCTGATATCCTCGGTGACATTGCTCGTTTTGATGTAGTCCCAAATGCCTGTGCGGAAGGAGAGACTGAATAATAGGCTGGAGTACTTGTGATAGACTTCTTGAAGGTAACTTTCGGCTCTTTGATCGGTAGCCAAGATATGGATGATTATCTGGTTGTGGTCTGTGGTTAGTTAGACTTAATTGGTTGATGCGTGCTAAGCCTCTTTGTAGCTGAGTTTGGGATTGATTAAGTTGCATATATATTCTCCTGGATGTGCTGTTTAAGGTTTTTACAGCCTTGAGAATGAATTTGTTTTGGTGGTCTACAGTACGAATAAATTTTTTCTGGTTGTTGGACAGGTTGTCAATATCCTTATACGACCCATCGTTTACACCAAAAACCGCTGTTAACAGAGATCCCAACGCTCCACGTCATCGTCTTCCATGTATCAATCTTATCGTAGTGATTTTGTGAACAATTCCGTCTCGGACTTCTTGTAAACGCTGCGCAATTTCATGGCAGCCAATTTTGGCTGAGATCTCAGGCCTGGATTGGCAAAACCCGCGAAATTTTTTCACAACCGTTTCGATGTTACCTTGATCATTGTTCAAATTACTCCAAGGTATCTGAATTTGCATTTTCAGCAACCCCTTCTTGTTGTTAATTGTACAATCACAATATGTCTGTGGAAGCACACAGCAAGTCACCAACAGTGAAAGTAATAATTTCGTAGCTAGACTAGGGGCGGTTGTCTTCTTTGGCGGAGAGCTTGTCGACTCCACTCTTTGTTTTTTAGCATGTTCTAACAAGCACTCTGTCCATGTACTACCAATTGGTGTGAATTTGCCCCTTTTGCACTTGTGAGGTGTTGATGTTGCCAATATTGCTGTGGTGGTAGCTTGGGTCGGCACTTCCTTCGGAGTATCTGAACTACTGGTTTTAAACGGTAAACGGCAGATCTTTGTCACAGGGTGCCTGGTGACTCTACCGTGCACTTTGACGGATACAACTCAAACCACGCCGTCGGCACCTGGGTGTACTTCCGTTACTCTTGCAAGCGGCCAATAAGTGGATAAGAAGTTCTCTGTTTTTACTAGTACTAGATCGCCAACTTGTAGATTTGAGTGAGTATTTGTCTATTTAGGTCTTTGCTGTAGCCTGTTGAGATATTCTAATTTCCAGCGATTCCAAAAATGTTTCCGTATTTTTGTACTTCCTCCGACATTTTGCTGATGGGCTTTTCAGAAGTTACTGATGGTTATTCGAATAATTTAGCTCCTGTTAAGAAGTGTCCATGAGTGGTAGCTGAGTAATCTTTTGGGCCATTGCTCACCTCCCACAAAGGTCTCGAGCTTAAACATGCTTGTATCTGGGCTAGTAGTGTATACAGTTCCTCAAGAGTTAAGAGGTGTTGTCCTATTGATTTGACCAAGTGGCGTTTCAGTGATTTTCCTGCAGCTTCCCAGAGTTCACTAAAGTGCGGGCTTCCGGGAGGAATGAACTCCCATTGAATCTCTTCGTTTATTATAAGTTCCTCGTAATGCTTCGCCGGCTCTGCAAATGCTTTTTTTAGCTGTCGTTCACTACCCACAAAGTTCGCCCTACAGTCACTATATATTGTACGCCATATTCCTCTTCGTGCAATAAACCTTCATATTGCCGCGATGCATGCTGGTGTTGAAAGCTCGCTCACTGCTTCTGAATGGAAGGCGTTGGTAGAAAAGCACACAAAAGCCCCTGGGAAAATTCTGAAAGTGTGCAACACCATACGATTCGTGTGACCATGCCATTGCAGGTTTCGCAATGGTTGTATCGAATTTGCTATTGGTCCTCGTCGAGCCTCGCTCCGATTATTCGCCTTAGCGCCCGTCACACAAAGGTGTTCAATATGTTCGCGGATACTAGAGTTAGGGTCCATGTTTCACACCCATAGCAACACAGGTCTTATCACAGATTTGTAAGCTTGGAGCTTTGTTTTCCTTTGTATGCAGCTGGTCTTCAAGATCGTCCAAACTGAATAAAATATTTAATTTGTGAGCTGTATTTGATCTGGAAAATAAAATAAATAATTGAGATTCTACAACAAGTGCAATGTATGCTGGCGTTGAAAGCTCGCTCACTGCTTCTAAATAGAAGGCCTGGGTAGAAAAGCACTCAAAGACTGCTATATACGCTTTTGTTGTTTTGGCTCCGTGTCCACCATTTCATTTGATTGTGATCGGGCCTGGGTAGTCGAGCCCTGTGTGGGCGAATAGGAAAAGGTAGTTGCCCCTGGATGCACTGTCGTTTTAAAACACGTAATGCACTAGTGAAGAATGCGCTTCACGAAAGATTGTGCATTAATTACCCAAAACTCTTGTCGTATTGTGGTTAATACTAGGTGTAGTCCTCCATGTAGTGTCTTTAGATGGTTTTGGTTGACAATTAGTTTGGCAGAATTGTCTCTCGGAAGCAGTCTCATCTAGAAGCGCAAACTGTAATCTTCCAGTGGTCTCGAGAACGCCATTGAAATCAACCTTAACCCCATGGGTTAAGTATTTGAGGCTGCTATTGTTAGATACTTTATAGCTGCTACGTAGTGTTGAAAATTCTTTTGCAAAGGCGTGCTGCTGCGACAATTGAATGCATTTCAATTTTGCTTCTTGTAGTTCCTTGAACGTTAAGCATCCAATTCGTTTGTCATACGTATCCATACCACAAACTTCAAAAGTTTTGTGAGAGACGAGTATCTGGTTAGTATCTCTAGTTCTTGGGTAGGCTCCATTGCTACTATTCCAACGGTGTGTATTTCATTAGTCGCAGCTTCGCGGTCAATCACTGATAGGGCTGGTTCTGGTAATCTTGGTATTGTTCGACTTGCAAGCCATCCTGGACCTTTCCACCATAAATTGATCCGGTTGTACCCCTCTTGACGTGAGATCAGCAAGATTGTCAGTTGTACGGACATGGCACCACACATCAGGTGTCGAGTTTTCATGAATCAGACTTACTCTATTTACTACAAATGTCTTCCATGTTGCTGCTGGTTTTTGAATCCAAGCCAGGGTTATTTTTGAATCAGTCCAGAAATAAGTATTGATATTTGTTCATTTGCAAGCTTGTTTTAATTACTTTGTGGTTTCTAGCATTAAAACTGCACAGCTAAGCTCAAGCCGTGGAATCGATATTGTTTTCAAAGGAGCAACTTTTGATTTGGCACTTAACAGAAATGTTGATATGTGCCCTTCTTCTGAAGCTACAATTCGTAAATAAATTGCCGTTGCGTATGCTATGCCAGATGCATCGCAAAACCCATGTAACCCCAGCTTTGCGTTTCTGGTAGACCCGCTCCATCTTGGGACTCGTAGCTTTTCGATAAGTGGTAGTTTCTTTCGTGTTTCCTTTGCTGTAGATGGCTTATTCACGAAAGTGAATAGCTTATTCCGTAAGGAGTCTCGAGTGATAGTATCAATCTTGGAGTCGCAGGTGATGAGATAAATCTTGCCGATAGGGCTGGTATCGAAATTGATTGTACGACTCCGGATAGAAATGGAAACAGGCTTATATGTGATGGATTGCAGAAACTTGCCCAGATTGGAACTCATTTTAAATTGGTTCATCTACCAAACCCTGAGAGAGGGAATCAAATACTTTCAAATGTCGTTAAAGCAAAAGTTGTCGAATTTAAATCAAGCCTGAACCACGAATCAATTCTACATTTTAATGAAACATTAACATCTCACCTCATACCGAGCTTGGATTTGTGTTTCATATTTGGCAAGATAAGCAACTTGAATTCATGTGGTATTGACGGTATTCAAATATAGTTCTTCAAAATTTACCTTAGGTTGCTATTAGGCATGATTGCATATTGTGTTCACTAACATGTTGAGCAATTCATATTTCCCAAATGAGTGGAAAAAGGCCAAGGTGTTAGCCATCTTGAAGAAAGGAAAGGACTCTTCATGCCATAAAAGCTATCGCCCTATCAGCTTGCTGCCTAACACCAGCAAGGTGTTTGAAAAGATACATTGATATGGAGAAAGCTTTCGGTGGGCTAATTTTTAAACTACTTCAAGACAGATTCCCCAGACACCTTGTCGCCATGATATGCAATATGCTGTACAGAAAATTATTTGTTGCAACTGATGGAAATCTGAAAACAATGCACAAATTCAAGGTCATGAATGGTCTACAGCAGGGAACAGTAACTGCGCCTCTGCTCTTCTCAATATTCATTCGCAAGCTATTGAACGGCTTTGGTTTTAACGTCTCGCCAACGCTATTATTGGTAGTATTTGCTAATCATTTATAATTTAGATGATCATTTGTACGGTTAACCAAAGAGCTACAATAGTTCAGAGCAATCTTCAAAAACTGTTTAATGACGTTTAGCTGCACACTTTTAATTATTTACATATTTCCTATGGTTTAGGTAGATTTAAAATTGTTTGTTGTCTCATTTGCTATTGAATAGCAGGGGACAATTTAGGAAGGTTCGGTATCATTCTATTGATTAATTTAAAATACGAGCATGCTAACCTCACACCAAAATCTACAGAACCAACACCCAATCTGTTATGAACAGCATTTACAGGGAAGCATTCAAAAGTGTGTGTTATGCCAGAAAGTTCTATGTACGAATAGCTAGCATAATAGAGAAATGATATGAGGAATTTAAAAACAAAACAAGTACCAAAACCATAGATAATTATATTCCTTCAAATAGTCATACCTGATACAATATAACGTATCAGAAAAATTACTAAGCTTACATAATTAATGACTTAAAATTAAAAGATAAGGACGACTTTATTAATTTCCTTCTGTAGCCTTGATCCAGAGTTCAGCGTTGCACAGTTACGACGCTTAGTCAAACAATGTTCATCTATTGTTATTTGTGTATTAAAGTAAATAATAATAAATCGGCTTATATGGCGCCGAGCAAGCACCACTACCAGCTAAAACCCTTCGCTGAAAACCCTAAAGGCCGTTAAATATTTAATTCTGTAGGTTCCGATCATATCATCTTGTAGCAGTTATGCAAAATCGAACTACACATCATACTTAGAGTAATTAGGATGCTTCTCTGCGATACCTCCACCCATTCTTACCACAGTTTGAAGTTGTTCACGGTCGGTAAAGGTGATTTTTTTTAAATTGATTTACCCAATTGGCTGCCATAAAACTCAATTTTCCTAGCATGGTCCATAGCCCCTACGATGGTACCAAACAAAAACTGGCGATTCTTCAACCAATATGTTTTCACAGTGATGATGAAAAATGACTAGTTCTGCAATTAACCTTTTGCTGATTTTCTTTTTTTTCCTCGATAACTTCCACCCGCTCGTCTCCTTATTCACAAGAGGTTTTTCATCCACTCAGCACCAAAGTTTCCCCACTGTCAGTGCGCCAGATACCCAAAGAGCTAAAAACTCGAAAATCATAAGTTTTTTTCGCGTATCTGTGACACTTACTAGTTTGGTTGCTCCACAATGTTCAATAATCTTCAATGATCAATGCATATAACCATTGATTGCCTTGTATTCGCTGAAAATTCCACCATGAAAGCTGAACTACATTAGCTTAAGAGGCCGGACGCGATTAATCTATTTTGTATGTGAATTATCATTCGAAGCTGAATAATTAACATTTACTAAGGGACTGCAAGCTCTCCTTGTATATTATCGATCACGCCTGACGAATCGCACACAGCCGAGACAGGCATGTCGAATTAATATCAATCTATTCACTAACTACACCCGTTTCGTTGCGTCAATAGTCACTGTGTCATAATATGACATTTTTCTTCTATTTCACGAATAGTAACTCTGCGAATTCACCACGTCTATGAAAATTTTATTTGACAAGAACACAAATCCAGACCCGGACGACCTAACTTGTTTTATTCTCCATTAAATACACCAATTCACCCATACCTACCAACGACCAACCATGTCCCAGTGCAGTCGCCGCGAGCTGTCAGTTTTCTTTTTAGTTCGCTCACCACCCGTTGACTTCAGTGGCGTAGGGTGTAGAGATTTGTTGGTTTTCGTTTAGTTGGCTCAACGCCCGTAGACGTCAGTAGCGTAAGGTACAGAGATTTGTTGATTTTCGTTTAGTTCGCTCTGGACCCGTCGACGTCAGTGACGTAGGATGTAGAGACCTGTCACGCAACATTATCAGCTGATTGGGACATTTAAATATAGTGGTGACAGATCTCGGCGGAGTATCGGTCCGTGGGATCGAGGTTATCACAATTCACTTTGTTTTACTTAAAAACGCTGTTATATTGAGAACATTTTTATCAAGCAATGATTTTTAACTTAAGAACGCATATGGCTTTCCTCGGAAAGATCAATGTATTAACACTTGACGGCTGTTTCAAGTTATCTTTCCATTTCTAGGAAAGTCGCGAACTAATTTACTACATTAGGTTTGCGATTATCGAAAATGAACAATGAAATGGGCTAAAACAATTACAGGTGATCATCATTATTAAATTAACGCTTAGGAGCTCATGATATGGTATATCGATTTTTTTTAAACTCATTGAGAGTTTGGGGGAGTTACTTTATAGAATCATCATATTAAAATAAAATCCATCAGATACAATTTCGTTACGATCGATGACCGAAAACCTATGCGAAAACAACATAAGTCCTGGACTTATGCTGGTTTTGCAATGAACGTAGAATTAAAGGAATCTATTTGACATGGAAAGAATCAGTCAAACTTTATGATTTTGAACCAGATTATGCATTTGTGAGAAAAGAACCTTTTTTTTCAAAATATAAGCACTTTCGCTGCTTTTGCAACGACCGATTCATCTGTTCATGCTTTTGATGAGTTACGAATAGTAAAATTAGGAACTATAAAGGCTGCCTTATATTTTTAAAACTTACATATGAACTTTTTTAATTGTTTATATATGGTGAAAAGCGAAACATTCTTTAACTTGCCGAAAGTTGAATAATAAATTATAAGGTACTCTACTTTTTACAGATATTTATATCCTATCAACACGTTGAATGCTATCTTACTATCAGCTGCGAAAGATAGATTCATTCACAAATTATTTCTTTCACGAGTTGCTCTCGCTAATCGGCGATTTTATTCATAGAATGCAACGATTAACCGAAATTGCAGCATCTATTACATAAACGTCGCAACAAGTGAAATATCCGTGTCAATATATGATTATTTAGAGAAAATTATCGTATGTGATTGACTAGAGATGTATCTTATCTTCTTGATGACAAAATACATAGAAATTTTATTCATCTGCGCCACCGTCTTACAAGCAGAGACGCACACTTGTTGAATAATAAATATTCCGCGTATGCACTGTATATTTTTACATTTTAACTACATTCATCTGCCGTTGATGCCCATATGTACTTCCCCACTGTGATATGTAAGTTTGCTGTCTAAAAAGATGCGACAGCGGATCGGACTCGAAGTCAGAGTCGGCTAGCAAGCAAACTAGCAATCTCAGACACTGATCGTTCATCTGTTCTCAATTTGCTTGATTGGCGGTCGGGCTAATATCATTCAATGCAAAGCGACGAGCCTCTAAATCTTGCCAATTATATTGATAGAAAATGGTAGACAATCTCGCCTTGCTTTGTATTGCTCGACGCGCGTTGCTAAGGGAATCCTTGAACACAATATAGAGTTCAAAAACCCTTCGCCAGCATCTCGATCGCCGATCGCATCGCAATCATAGAGCACAGACGCGATCGCGACTATCAAGAATATCGCGTAAACTACACGCGACCAGTATTTGTATACACTAGTATGGACACGCTTTTCATTCTCATCTAGAATAATTAACAAAAGTGCGAGTGATACTTGTAAAAACTAATTTTCCGAGTGTACGCACATATGTGAGATGATGCTGTTCATTCCGCTGGTTCGCCACATTGGAGCTGGAGCCTCTCATCGCGATCTTATGAAAGACAAGACAAGATTAAGGCTTTTATTTTATTGTACAATATAACAAAAAATATTAGATGCGCAAATGATCAATTAGGTCATTGTCGACGTTTTTGCGTTACTTATCTATGTATCTCAAATTCTGCACAATAGTTATTGGATGCCAGCGCTGATATTGTACTGTCGGTCGCGGGGACCACAGTGTCCGGAGTTGAGTTGTTGGTTAAAGATTTATTGATACCATGTGCAAGTAACAACTAACCAATGAAGAAAACATGACTCATTTTTTATTCGTTTTGTACTAATGTTTTTAATTTTCCATATGCTTAAGCTTCACATACATATGAGTACAAGTACTCGTATGTGCCAACAAACAGTACAAGCATGCGCGCGCAAGGCTTTAAAGTATCACTTGAAAGATAGAGCGTTGGTTTGTTGGTGGTACACAGAGCATCAATGCAAATAGCAAGCCTAAAGAAATCCGATAATTTGATAATAAACCACATTTTCAAAACCGCAGGTAAATCGCGCTCAAGAGTCACAGCAAGCCACGGTGTATTGATCGATATGAGCAGAGAAAATGTACTTCAATTGATTGGTTTATACTTGATCTGATTAATATATTACACGTACTTGCCCATATACGCTCTCGAATGATAAGTCAAGTCGGTGTATTGTCTACAAGATCTTTATTAATATTGTGCATACGAGTATATCACTTTTCTATTGAAGGTGCTGTCGTAATTGTAATTGACTCTTTATTGCAATAAATTTTAATACTTTTTGATTTATTTCATAGTTGTAGTTTTTCGGCGAAATCAATTCTGTAGCATTCCAGCTCTCCGAAAAGCAGGATTTCTCTCCAAAAGTGATTTTGAAAACCAGTATTTTTATTTCTAAGAAATTTGAATAGCATGAAAAGATAAATTTGAATATTCTTCTTATACACAAATTGTGTTGGTAGGAGAGTGCTCTAAGCAAAAGAGCTTTGTAAACATCCTAGAACTCAAAATTGTTTTTTATGACATCAACTGGTGACTTTGAAAGGATCGTAGTAGTCTTTGCGTATAGACGTCTTTTAAATCGCTCCTGTCAAAAGTTTTCAAAAATTAAATTAATTTTTTAAAAACGTTAGTCCGAATTAATTTTTATCGGAAAAAATCTTATATTGTCGAAGCAATCGACTCAGGAAATTTCTATCGAATATTTTTACTTCGATTGGTAACGAAAAACAAATTCACAAAGAAAATTTCGCCGATGGTATGGAGGAGCCCGACGGCTTCCCACCGTTGGGGCAACCTGGGGAAACGACGAATACGAAACTGGCGACAATCACCAAAAGAAAACATAACGAAGAAAACTCCGTAGATGGAGGGTGCAAGCTGCAAATAATAGCGGACAATCAACAAATGGCCAAATTGCAGAAAGAAAATGATGAACTAAGGCAAGAGATACAGTCTCTCAAGGATGACATAATACTTCTCACTGAAACCCACCTCAATTCATGGCATTCCATGGAATTCAAAGATTTTGCATTCGTAAGAAACGATAGGGTAATAGGTGATGGGGGAGGTGGCACCGGGATATTGGTTAGAAGACCCTATTGTTTCCAAAATATTGAAAAAGTCGAATTCAAAAACTTTGAATTTCTTGAAGTGTCCGTCATCAAAATTTCACTGCCAGGTGGGGATAACCTCTTCGTTATCTCTGCCTATGCAACTGGTCAAAATGTTCTCAAGTTCAAGGAGGAACTCAGTTCCTTGTTTGAAATACTCGAATTGAACAGGCTGCATAACTATTATATTCTTGCTGGTGACCTGAACGCCAAGCATACATCATGGCTGAAGGCCACCAATAATCCAAGAGGTGTATTCCTGAAATCATGGATAACAGAGAACCAAATTGAATACAGGTGCAACCTATATGGGTCGGAGTTCCCAACATACCCTAGGACAAATTCATATTTGGACCTCTGCATTGCTGACGCAAGACTTGAATTCAGCTTTAATAGTCCTCAACGGAAACTGCAGGTGCTTCCTTACGATAGCGACCATAACGCAATTGTAATGGAAATCAATCATCAAAGGAATGATTTCGTCCTCATTCCAGTTCAACATGAAAACCATCGGTTGAATTTCAAAAAAACAGACTGGGGAAAGTTTTAAAAGAAGTTTAATCGGGAGTACCAGAAGCAATGTCCCTCTTCTGATGATGGCAACGCTTGTTCAATGGTTCCTAATAACAGAAATCTAACTGACGATGAAATAGATCTCTATTTGTCGAAGTTAGAGAAGCTGACGTTGGAAACGATTGAGAAAGTTGTTCCCAAGATTAAACATCGAAACAATATGGAAGGATATGAAACACCAACCATCGCAAGGTTGAAAAGATTGAAAAGCCTTCTTCTCACCCGCGTCAACAATATTTATCGACGATTTTTGGACTACAACCATCCCTCGTTGGCTTTGTTGAAATTACACCTGAAGAATGTCCGGAACTTAATCCGTTCATACTTCAGGAGTGAGGTCAGCAATCAATGGGCGGAAAAACTGAGGGGTATTAGCCCACAGGACCCAGATGGCGTTTTCGCGAAAGTGAATAGCTTATTCCGCAGGAAGTCTCGAGTGAAGGTATCGAATCTTGAAGTCGCTAGTGATGAGATAAATCTTCTCGATAGAGCTGGTATCGAAATTGATAGTACGACTCCGGATAGAAATGGAAACAGGATTATATGTGATGGATTGCAGAAACATGCCCTGATTGGAACACATTTTGAATTGGTTCATCTGCCAAACCCAGAGAGAAGGAATGAAATATTTTCGGAGGTCGTTGAAGCAAAAGTTTCCGACTTCAAATCAAGCCTGAACGGCCAATCAATTCTTCATTTCGATGAAACATTAACATCTGACCTCATACCGAGCTTGAATCTTATTGATTATTTTGTCAGCTATGAAGACTTGTGTTTCATATTTCGCAGAATAAACAACAAAAAATCATGTGGTACTGACGGTATTCCAAATATAGTTCTCCGACATTTGCCTGAGGTTGCTATTAGGAATTATTGCATATTGTTCAACAACATGTTGAACAATT
The DNA here is from genome assembly GCA_963969285.1 of Odontomyia ornata. Taxonomy (NCBI): domain Eukaryota; kingdom Metazoa; phylum Arthropoda; class Insecta; order Diptera; family Stratiomyidae; genus Odontomyia; species Odontomyia ornata. Next base: position 454,001,659 of record OZ017738.1, on the reverse strand, counting down.
CATATTTCCCAAATGAGTGGAAAAAGGCTAAGGTATTTCCGATCTTGAAGAAAGGAAAAGAATCTTCATGCCCTAAAAGCTATCGCCCAATCAGCTTGCTGCCTAACATCAGCAAGGTGTTTGAAGTGATACTCAACAGAGCATTAAACGCCCACATTGAGAAATATGAGATGATGCCGAATTGCCAATTTGGTTTTCGTGCCAGGCATTCGACCATTCATGCAATAACGAAAGTCACCTCAGACATCTGTTGGAAACTAAATGATAGACAATGCGTTGGAGCCTGTCTTATTGATATGGAGAAAGCCTTCGATACGGTGTGGTTAGATGGACTAGTTTTCAAACTTCTTCAGGATAGGTTCCCCAGACACCTTGTCGCCATGATGGGTAATATGTTATACGGGAAATCATTTGTTGTAACTGATGGCAATCTGACAACAATGCGTGAGTTCAAGGTCTTGAATGGTCTACAGCAGGGAAAAGTTACTGCGCCTCTGCTCTTCTCAATCTTCATTCGCAAGCTATTGAACGGCTTTGATTTTAACGTCTCGCCAACGCGATCATTGGTAGCGTTTGCTGATGATCTGATCATCTATACGGCAGACCGAAAAGCTACAATAGTTCAGAGCAATCTCCAAAAAATGTTCAATGATGTACAGCTGTACACTGACAATTGGCGAATGAAAATCAATGCGCAGAAGTGTGAAACAATCTTGTTTCGGACAACGCTGCAGGGGGTCAGTCAAGACCTGAAACGTAATTGGAAAGATTTCCACATCATGGCTGGTGAGGGTAGTCTAGAACGGGTTCCACATAAATCCTGTGTTCGATACCTCGGTGTTTATCTCGATCAGTATCTGTACTATACTGAACATGTGAAAATCATGCTCAGTAAGGCACTAAAAGTAGTCATGGCCCTTCGGCGACTCTTTCATTCCAGATACATTGATCAAAAAGTCAAAGTTATTTGTTACAAGACCCTGGTTAGGCCAGTTTTGACATACGGATGCCAGATCTGGTACAACCAGAGTGCTAGTACAATGGAAAAATTAAGAGTTTTCGAAAGGAAATGTCTTCGTGCATGTACTGGTTTGTACAGAAAGTCTGAGACGGATTGGAAGCACTATATATCGAATAGAAAAATTTATCAAACCGCTCAAGTGACAAGAGTCGATATCTTCATATTGAAACTTCTTCGGAATCATATCGCAAGATCTGTAACTGTGAGTGAAAACCCTTGGATTTCACAGCCGTTCCACCCTACAGACGGGTATATTGTGACTTGCCTCACTACTGGCTTCGTTCCTCCAGAAGCATTCGTGTATTTGGACATGAATCGATATGTTTTTGATTCTGACGGCGTCCCAATCATATATCACATATACCGACGGGCCACGATAAGAAGATAAAATATCCTCCGAATTTGAGTTAACGAGACCAACAATTCCAATGGAGATACTCATTTGCTAGATTCGTTGAGGCTGGTCGAGCTGAGATGGAACAATCTAGGTATTGGTGGCTGAATGACAATGTCTAAATTATTCGTGTTTATTTTCTGTTTTTGTGCTTTTTCTCGTTACTTCATCTCATTATTGCTACATCTCGTATTGTTGTTTATTTGTATTATAAATCAGGTATAGGTTTCAATATAAGGTAACATTTTTTAAGGTAACATTTTTTTTTTTTTTTTTGATTGAACTTATTTAGAATTAGGGTGTAACATATTAGGTATAGGATATAAGTTCATTGTTGTGTTAGTAGTATAAGTAATTTTTGAATAATGCTGGTTGGTTTTTTCTCCTTTTTCCAATTGAATCAAAAAATATCTAATAATCTTAATTAATTTAAATTTGCAAGTGTATTTTTTTCATTGAATGTGTTTAACTGATAATGTATAAATTTAGAGAGCCATTCGGGCCATTAAGTTTTTTATAGTTTTATAGTTTGGAATTTGCTTTATGTTCTTTTAAAAATTTATAACGATTGGCATTAAATAAAGCGCTTTTGACTTTGACTCTGGTGACTTTGAATCTACTTCCATTATATTTACTTCCATATATAAATGGAATCATTTAAATTAAACAGAAGAATTAAAGAATTTTCTCATTAGCACACTACCACCACCATTTTGTTTTGACCATCAATTTTGCTGAATTATTAGAAAATTGGTCACATTCAAATAGAATACTGTTTCTCAAAGATTTTATGATAATCCAAAGATTATTTCTGTGCTTAGATCGATTGGAAGACTAAACAAACGGTGAACACTTTTCAAGTGGCTATACTACAATATATCTCACTTAATTATGATCTGGTATTTACCAAATTTCCTGAGCTCAATGATAATTTGTTAATCTACATAATTACTTAATGCCTAGAAAATGTTGGGTACCTTTCTGATGTTTGGGAGCAAAACCTAAAATTTACAAATCATATTTACTAACAATTTCAAGTAACTCAAATAGATTACCAAATTCATCCTCCCAATGCACTCTCGTGGTGGTTACAGCCAGTGGCGTACCCAGGAATTTTTTTTGGGGGGGGGGGGGGTATATTGATCATATTTGAATAGAAACCCCTTTCCAAACATAACAAAAGATGGGGTACTATCGTACCAAAATATTTTCAAAAATGCAGTGTCATCAATGTATTTTGAGGCTATCCGGGGTTGTCTCTTAACCTTAGTTTTTCGTAAAATCTAAATTGATTAAGGCTTGATCATGAAATTTTATTTTTAACAACTAGTTATTTCCAGAAATATTTAATACTCGAAAAAGTATTATATAAGAGTTTATTCTTGGACTTAAACGGTAAAAAATACTTAAAATATTTCGCTTAAGAAGTCTAATTTTCTGGTTTTTTTTGACAGAACAGACTTCGTCAGGAGACACATTTATGACTTTGTGAATTGATAAATGTGCAAGTTCATTCAAACGATTCTGTGATGAAGAGTTTCGAAGATATGTCTTTATTCGACGCAGCGTTGAAAAAGATCGCTCTGCTGTGGCTGTTGTGACGGGCAATGTTGCACTGACCTTAAAAAAGAGGAAATATATTTTGTTTATTGTATATGTGTATATATATATGTATATGTATATATATATATATATATATATATATATATATATATATATATATATCTATATATTTATGTATCTATACATCTATATATAGCAGCATGAAAGCATACAATTATGATGACTTTTAATTAAAAATTATTTAATTACTGGGCTTTACCTTCAACATTAAATGTAAAGTTGAAAAAATATTGTGTCATTGCAGCTATCCAAAGATGATAAGAAGTCTTTAGGAATATTACATTGAGCTTTCTCACTCCGCATTCTCTTCCACATTACCAGCTCAGCCTTGAATTGGGAAGAGTCAGTAATAATTGTTGGCCACTGTTCTGCTAAAACTTTCGAGCATGACTCAATTTCTGTTGAATCGGACTTCAACAGTTTTTCTGATAGTAGTACGGATAACTTTTCCAAAACATCTCTATGGTTTAAAAACCTATCTGACATTTCTTTTAAAAAGTAGTAAAGGAAGGGAATGTAAATACAACATCTGAAGTAGTCTTCCGGATTGTTGGCCTCATAGTTAGCCCTTTGAGTTTATCTTGCAGTAATTCTGGGCACTTCGATTGTTTCTCCTACCTTCAAGTGAAAAAAAGTCTTGACAAATTACAAAATATTTAAAAACGTAAGAAAACATATCTCATCAGCAATTTGCTTACCCTCTTGAAAAATCTCATGAAACGTACTCTCAGCTTGGCTTCTCATTTCTTGAATCTCTTGATGTAGGCTATTGGCATAGCTCATGGCTTGTGATAGATCACAGCCCAAAACTTAAATAGAACACTCTGCTTATGGTTACAATAGAGACTAAAAATTTTCCATTTCTCAAAGCCGTCGATAGAATGAATGCTTTTCCTGACACTTGAGGATCATCATCTACGCTTTGAATCAAATCTTGTGCCCTAAGAATTGGAAAGCAAAGCTCTCTAAAAGAAATAAGTGCGCTCAAATGTTCGGACCCTCTAGTCTCACAAAACTTTAAGAGACGTGTTCTTTTTGAACCTGGGTTATCTTTCAAGATTTCCTCTTGCAAAACTGCATTTCGCTTCGGGGACAGCCTAAAGAAGTTAATTATTTCTTTCATTGTGGCAATGCAATTTCTTACGGTTTGGACATAACACGCATGACTAAGGACTAGGTTAAGTGCGTGGCTAGAGCAATGCACATACAGAGCTTCAGGATGAGAAGCTTTTATTATAGCAGCGCAACCTTTGTATCGACCACTCATCGCCCCGGCCCCATCATAGCCTTGTCCTTTTAAATGGGCCAGACAGATACCCATTCACTCCAATTCAGTTAATAGTTTGGATGCAAGCGCAGCTCCTGTGGTGTCGTGGACTGGCACAAACTTTGAAAAATCTACTTTCAAAGTAAATCCGTTTCCTTCCTTCACCGTGTACCTTGCGCATAGTGTAAATTGTTCAATACCACTGATGTCGGTGATTTCATCAGCAAGTATGGAGAAATATTTCGCATCATTTATTTTTTGGACAATTTTGGAAAGAATGATTTCACCACATGTGTCTATTATTTCATTTTGAACTTTCGGGCTGATGTATGAAGAATTAGTATTGCAATTCTCTAAATGTGACCTTAAGGAAGAATCACCTGAATCAACCCTAAATTTTAAAAGGGCCCTGAAATTACCTTGATTGGTTTCAAAATTGTTCAAATTAATTTTTCCACTGTCATCGTGTCCTCGCAGAGCTATTTCTTGCTTTCCACAGAATATGACAGTTTTTATCACAGGTAATATTTTCTGTCTGTTTTCTATTACTTTTTGTTTTCTTCCTTTTTCAATTTCACAACTTATGTCGTCACATTTTCCTTCAAAGACATTTAAAAAATATTGAGCTGACACACATGAATTTTTGTGGTAATTGCTTTGCTCATGTCGCCGAAACTCGTCTTTGGCATCTTTCCAGCGAATAAAAGGTGTGTTTACGAAGGCACCCAAACGCACATGTTGCCCCTTATCTACTTCAGTGTTTTTAGCAAAAATCACACAAAACTTACAGAAAGCGCAGACATTTTCCTCTGAATATGCCAGCCAAGAAAATTCACTGAGCCATTTTTTTTGAAATTTCGAATTTCTATGTCCTGGTGGAAAACTATATAAATCATTTGGAATCCATGGCTTTGTCAACACTTGATACTTTTCAATATCTGTCATAGGTTTATTTAAAAAAGTTCCGACAGCAACAAAACCCATTTTATCAACTTTCAATTTGAAGCTGCTATTAGCAACTTCATCTTGACTTGATCCTGAAAATAAATAAATATTGTTAAGGATCATCTAGCACCTAGGCTTATATATCAGGATAAACATGCATCGACCCCTATCCCCAGGTTGCTAATAGACCCGCCTAACTTTGTATACTATTTGAAAGTGCACATTTACTCTGTTCTTGCCGTACCAATTGCAGAGCATATCGACTAGATAGCACTTGCAGTTCGAACAAATTTTATTTCTAGCAATACTTATGGAGTAAGGAGAAAATTGGGGAAAATGGATTAAAAGTTTGTATGTATTGTATATGTATAGCAAATCAAAAATTGAACTTGCACGGGAATGGCACTAACACATCGTATATTTTAATCAGTTCTTCCCTCTCTCTTCATTCGAACAGCTGATCGATTGCAAGTTCTATTTAGTATATATGCTCTGCCAATAGCCTAACTATACCCGGCGTGATGAAGACCGGCCGGTTTTCGGACATTTTCTTTCCCTCTGCATTCTACGAAGCTGGTAGCACTGCTTGAAGATCAGTTTGGGAAATCTCTTTTCCAGTTAAATTTTATTTTGAGGGATTCCTCTTCGATATGGGGGACCCCCCTTAAACCACTTGAACAATTTTCTAATATCTGGAAATTTCTAAGCCCATAACTTCTAATATGCATACACAGTTTGGTGTCCGTAGCTGCTATGGTTTCGGAGAAAAACTGATATGACACACACACAGGCGGATAAACAGTCGCAATTTCAATACGATTTTTGAACTAGTACAAAACCGTATGAATACAGTAACAATCACTCAAAACAGGAATAAATTTGAAATCTAGAGCATTTGGTAAACATAAAATGAACATCTTAAACGTGAAGTAAATCGTTCTTACCAATAACCGTCTTTTGCCTTTTTTCTGGTTGATCCAAATGAGCATCTAGAGTCTGCCTTCGAGTTTCTACTGCATCACTGGATATCAAATCGATATCGCGGTTACTTGTCAAATGTGTACAGAACTACAAACAAATGAGCAATGCCAACGTTCACTTGAGATCAATATAGCTGCCGCATTCGCATGGATGGCCTAGTGCAAGGAAAGGTGAGCAGTACAGGATACATAACGTTTTAGTTTTGTAAATTTTTATATCTTATTGAAAGATATATAAATTTTTATTTTACAGTAATATATTAACCTGCTCAAAATATTTTTGCTCTTATTTTTAAAATTTCGGGTGGGGATATATCCCGATATCCCCCCCCCCCCCCTGGGAACGCCACTGGTTACAGCACTCATCCCGTAAGCAGAAGGTCCCTGGTCTGAATCTCGTTGGCGACAATTAGATTTAATTCGAGTGATTCTTCGGACGGACTATAAGCCCGTTCAGTTATGATTCGTGCTGGTTTAAAATCAGAACATATCGTAGCTGGGTGGACGGACACAAGACCAAAGCGTGATACTGACCATATCACCTTGTGGAGTGCCGACGCATTCGATCATGATAATGAGATACTCCAACTATCTCTAAGCGAAGGCCCGAAAGGGGCACTCTCGATATTCAAACCAACTTTTAAATTTCAGATTAAAAAAGTTATAACTAAGACCTTTCATTTGATGCTTTAAAAAATAAATTTCATTAAAGTTACTAAGTTGATATTGTCTAGGTACTTAGCTGTAGAGGATCTTCAAATATCTTTAAGCTTCAGCTACAGAATATCTTCAACAGCCGTAAACAGCATAATAATGCCAGTAGTTAACAAAGAAGATTGGTTAAAAATAGCTCAGAATTTCGAGAGCATGTGACATTCCCCCAACCACCATATCATTATTCAAGCCTCTAACAACAGTGAAAGCCTCTTCTTGGATTATACAGGGAGAGATTTATAATGGTAGATGTCGGTGGTTACGGAAAGACTATTCGGAAAATCTGCAATTCGTACAATGGTTTGTTAAGAATATTGGCAATCATGTCTCTTGTCTTGGAATAGATCGCTGCAATTTTCTTCGAAAAAATAAGATCCTGAAAGAACTTATATTTTATGTTGATGTGCCTGGTAAGTTTATTCCCCTTCTGGTTGTGTAATAGCTCAATAGAAACTTGGTTGTCTTCAAAAACTTTTATGGGTGTTTCGACTGGTTGATCGAGATCTTTAAGAATTTTCTCAATCCTCATCATCTCTCTCGTCGCTTCAGAAAAAGCAACAAATTCCGCTTCGCATGACGAATGCAATGCAAGTTTGCAACGACCCGTTAAAAAAAAACAAAATTCGGAGGTGGAGTTTCGATCGGTGACGCCGCTTGGCAAATAAAGTCGTCATCTGTGTATACGTTGTCTTTGCCAAGCCTCAATTTCAATCACCTTGTTGACTTTAGCTACTTGAAAACCCGCTTCACCTCAATCCAGTCCGGGCTCCATACCAACTGTCTGGCTCATATAGCCTGGATCCAATGGATATTTTGAATCAACTGCATCGGCCAGATTTAATTCATGTAGCTTGTTCTTTATATATTTGCTTTGGAGCGTACAGAATGTGTTGTTGTCGCCTCGTTCAAATTGTATCCCTAGGTAAAACTACAACTCTCCGAGATTCTTGATCATGAATTCCTGGTTCATCTGCGATTCAAACTCATCCAATAGATGGTCGATGGTCGCGGCTGCGACGATGTCGTCCACGTGATTGGAAATATAAATCACTTTATTTCCATCTTTCTTCGCTTTCTTCCAATCCAAATAAAGATCATTTTTACCCTGTATGTATCCGTTTTTCTTCATGACTTGGTCAAATTTGGAGTTCCACTCTCTTGCTCCCCGCTTGAAACCATATAAATTCTTTCTCAATCTGCATACCTTATTTGGTCCTCCTTCTTCGCAGCCTTTGGGTTGCCTCATATAAACATCATGAGACATATCGCCATTCAAATACGCTGTCTGGATATCATAATGACGAACTGGCATTTTGCTAGCACCAGCCACTGTCAACAAAATTTTCAAAGTGGTCGGATTGGCAACAGGTGCAAAAACCTCATCATAGTCCAGTCGGAAACTTTGCGAGAATCCCTGTGCAACCAATCTAGCCTTGTATTTTACTGGATTTCCGGTCTGGTCAGTCTTTGTCTTGAATACTCATTTACTCCTAATAGCTTTAGATCCAGGTAGTAAATTAGTAGCTTCCCAGGTGCCGAAATTCTGCAATGAATTGATTTCTTCGTCCATGGCTGCTTTCCATTCGGCTGCTCTGGAAGCCTCATCTAAAGTAAATGGATCAATAGCACTTACATTTTCGTTCGTGACCTTGTTTACGACCCTATCGCCATACCAATCTGGATTTACTCCAAAATTAGGTCGCATTGAGCGTCTCGGTTATTGATAATTTACCTGCCCTTCGATCTCGTTCTGTTGATCTTCGATGTCTTCATCGCCGTAGTCATTTTTGTTGTCAATCGCCACCAACTCATCCTCATGTGGCTCATTTATTTGTTCCTCCAGCTGATGCTTGGAATCTGGTAAAAATTCTGGAATTCCACCAGCCTCATTCGTAAAAACAACGTCTCGACTGATCTTTATTCGATAAGTATTGGGATCCAGTAGCCTGTATCCTTTCGTTCCGATTTCATAGCCGACAAAAATCAGCTTCTCTGATGTCTGATCTAGCTTCTTCCTTTGATCTTTTGGAATATGAGCATACACCTCAGCTCCGAATTGATGAAAATATCCCAAATCCAGTTTTTGTTCATGCCAAAGCTCATATGCAGTGGACGATCTATTCTTCATCGGCAAAAGGCTCAAAATATATTTTGCTGTATTAATCGCCTCTCCCAGATATTGTTTGTGTAAGGTAGAACTGACCAATAGACACCTGGTCATCTCAATCAACGAGCGATTTTTGCGTTCAGCGCGGCCATTCTGTTGAGATGTTTTCGGGACTACAACTTGGGTACGCATTGCATTGGCTTTAATAAATTTCTGCGATCTCTCATCTATATACTCCCGACCCTTGGTGTCTTCCCGTATTGCGTTTGCATCAACAGAACGAATTCAACCAATTTCTCAGTCACATGTGATTTCAGCTTCAGCAAACAAATATATGTAAATTTGCTGTAATCGTCAATCAGGGTTAGCACGTATTCATTTCCTCGTGGTGTAGGTAACTGGAACTTGTGTATTAGATCGAGTCTCTCCTTTCGACTGTAGATGAATGCTGCGGGGTTGATTTTCTAGTCGATTTATTCTTCAAACAAATATCGCAAACATTGGTGTGCTAGCATTTCTTGATGATAATGCCAGTAACCAAATACTGCATTTTTCCTATGTCGCCCAAATGTCTGTGGCCGAGGATTTTATGTCACTCATGAATACACTTTGATTTGCGAGAATCAGCGACAGTGAATGCATTGTTTTTTGATTCCATTTTATGAACATCACCGCAACCCTTTACTGTAAATAGCATCAGTCCGTCCAGCTTAATTTCGCACAAATCTGCATTGAAAGAAACTTAGCAACCCTTCTTCACCAATTTGCTCACCGAAATAAGATTACATTGCAAATCCGCAGTAACGCGATGAGACACCACTGTCGATTATGAATTCTGAATGTGTCGACTGTACCGTATTTAAACAAACCAAACTTATGTTTTCGATCATCTCAGATTTTTCCGCATTTGATTTTTCTGAATGTTTTTCGACTGCGTTCGCCTTTTGGGCCCCCGCCATTTTTCCTTAGCCAAGCCGAATATTTACGGCAATCTTTCTTCAAATGCCCTGGCTTCTTACAAAAGAAACAGAGAATTCTCTTCTTCTAGCTATTTCCCTAACTTTGATTGCTGCCTCTCCACCACTTGACTTTTCACTGGCCATTTCATTACGTCGTCTTTATTCGTCGATTAATTTGCATTTCATGAGATCGCGAGTAAGATCACCTTCAGGCCTTGTTTCAAGCGCTTTTATGAGAGTACCGTAACTCACCGGCAAACTTTTCAAATAGAATGACACAATAAGGTCATCTGCAAGGTTGGCATCCATCGTAATTAATTCATCCATATTTGTTCCATTACGGTCGAATGCGTCTCCACATCACCTCCTTCTGACAGTGTTAGCCGCCATAATTGGCGCAACAGATTAACCTTATTCGATAACGTAGACTTTTCATGATACGATTTCAATGTCATCCACATTTCCTTAGCCGTTTTCTAGCGTTTGTAATGGACTAGCCGATTATCCTCCACTAGTAATCCAATATATGCTCTGACCCTTTCATCCATCGTCGCCCATAAGTCAGTCATAGGAGTCGGCGTATCTTTTGATATTACCGACCACTGTTGCTCTTTCATCAGCAGCATTTCAGTCCTGAATTTCCACGTCTGATAATTACTGTTTGTCAGCTTTGGAATGTTTACTCTCGAAACGTCCGCCATGTTCGGAGTTGCGAGCTGCGACGAAATTAACTCAAGACTTTATGTTCCGTAAAAAGATTAGATTTTTTCCGAATTATTTACTTTTTTAGTAGTGAACCGCATGCCTGGGCACATAACCTGTTGGTATATATTCTCTATAGAACAATAACTGTGGGATAGAGAGTAAGCTACGATTAAACAAAATACATCTGGACACAAGAGTTTTTGATTTAGAACTGATTTATTAATACAAAGATGAACAGGAATGAATGAGAATGAATAAGAGTTACATGTAATTATGGCAACACTGAAAATACATAATAAGATATGGTACTACAAAAATAGATTCATTTATATGTATCATGGCCATCCAACAATATTCTTTTCTGTTTTCTTTAAAAGCCGTCGGGCCTTGCTTTGTTGTGTGAGCAGACGCGTTTCGACTACTTCATGTCATCTTCAGTGTCTTTTCCCTTGAAAAACTATTCACAAAGACCCTACCCAAAAAATGCACCCCTAAACTGCAAAGAAGTCATGCCATTTACTATTACAATCTCGCAGTTTCATACGAGGTGACCGAAATACTCCTCAGGAGCTGCCACATCAGTCACCTCGGGGCAGCTCGACTGCGGGGTTCCAGATGACCACGAACCCATATATATATATGTTGCAGCATGGCAGTGCTGCAAGCTCTATCGAGCAGTAATTTCCACATTTACGCAGTGGTGGCGAACTTATAAGAAAATTTTGTTTGAGGATTGCTGGTTGTCCTAAGTGAAAGAACTACATTGTTCTTTCACCCGAGCATTTTAGCTATCAACATAATAGCATTATTCGCTCGATGGACTTCAGCTGGTTCCAGCATATAGGCTGGTTCCATTAAAAATCTCGCAGTTTCATACGAGGTGACCGAAATACTCCTCAGGAGCTGCCACATCAGTCACCTATTCGTGGTCATCTGGAACCCCGCAGTCGAGCTGGAACCCCGCAGTCGAGCTGCCCCGAGGTGACTGATGTGGCAGCTCCTGAGGAGTTTTTCGGTCACCTCGTATGAAACTGCGAGATTTTTAATGGAACCAGCCTATATGCTGGAACCAGCTGAAGTCCATCGAGCGAATAATGCTATTATGTTGATAGCTAAAATGCTCGGGTGAAAGAACAATGTAGTTCTTTCACTTAGGACAACCAGCAATCCTCAAACAAAATTTTCTTATACTATTACAAGCTAAACCTTGCTAGACGAGTTGTAGAAAATGCTTTTGGGATCTTGGTCCAAAGTCTTAGAATTTTGTATGAAAAACTGCAAGTAGTTCTAAAAAATGCAGACATCATATTTTTAGCATGCATAGCACTTCACAATCTACTGTGAAATAAAGTAATACATGAGCAGGGGTGTGAAGAGATTCCGCGAACCGATGCTTTCGAACTACTTGTAAAAATTGGTACTCAAGCAAGTAATACCGCCGTAGAAGTCAGGCACAAGTATAGATTCTTTTGTGGTGTTGGTAAAGTACCATGGCAAGAAGCAGCCATCTGTCGAGGAAGAAAAAAAACTCAAATCAGTGCTTTATGTTGCTGTGTAATTAAATGCAATAACAATAACCCCAAGTAAAACAAAAAAAACCTTGCCTTATTAATTCATAAAGTAAAATACTGTTCAAACAGCAGTCAGACACTCTGGTAGTGTCCGATGGGAAGTTTAGCTTCGTTTTGAAAATGGTTATGTAAAGGTCAAAAAGTTGTATACTCGTATAGATAAATGCAGGAAAAATGTAAAAAATTTCATTTCGTCATGGACAATGTGTGAGACTTTGTAGTGAAGGTGGAGTATGTAAATGTCCGAAGAGGAATGCAGCGATGGACTGCTGCCTCAGCAAAAGAAGGTAGTGGGCTCCGCCGAGATTGGCCTTGTCTGAGGACTCGTGAATGCGCTGGCAGGCTAGCGTTGCGGTGTCGTGGGGCGGGTTCTTTTCCCCAGCACAAGACCCACTACAAAAAAATTTCACATTCACGAATTGAAACAATCTAATGCGGATCGAGTGGTGTTGAGGCCGAGGTAACCTACTAAGGGTTGAAAATTGCTGACTCAAAGGACAAACCGGGCCTGGAGAAAACAGACGGACTTAAAAGGACTTCGTTGTTATCGACGATACTTATGGCCCCCAAATAAGAGTGGGGCATCCAGGTGGAAGCGGTGCCCCCTCACACCCTCCCAAACAAATGTAAGCGTGGCCATATATTTTCCATTTAAGTGAAAAACTCATACAAACATAATTTGAATAAAATTTTCCTTTAAATGAAACAATATAAACGTGGTAAATTTCTGTCATAGTATTATGTGAGGAAATCACGTATCAGTATGCCATAAATAGGCACGCGAACGGAAGGCCACCTTACCCGGGCAAGAGCACCTGAAGCGCATAAAAATGGGTGAGCTCGCCCGATGGCTAGCTGATTATAGTGGAGGGGCCAGCCAACGTGGCGGGTCCCATACCCGGTCAGGTTCTTCGAAAGGAAATACCGCGGGTACTATTTAATTCAACATCTTTTTACTCTACAAACTCTTTTAATAACCAAATAACAAAACATGAAGGTGAAGTATCTGAACTCAAAAAAGTAGACAAAAAATTTTATTCACCGGAATATATATATATATATACTTCCAGGAAGTTTTTCTGCCTGCTAGCTCACCGGTACATCATCAGACGCAAATACCTCATAATGATGGTATTGCAGAAATAACTCTTACTTTAGAAGAAATCCATAAAGCCATTAACGATCTGGACCTGAATAAAGGCCCTGGTCCAGACCATATTCCTCCATCTTTTTTATTTCAGTATCTAACACAGGTATCCAAACCGCTTCACATAATTTTTAACAAATCTCTCTCATCAGGTGTCTTTCCGACTGTGTGGAAATTATCCTACCTTACACCCATCCACAAGAGTGGAGACAAAAAATCAGTGGAGAATTACAGAGGCATCCACTATACCAAGACTATTTGAAAAAATGATACATGATAGGCTCGCCACCTTTGTTGATCCATTCCTTAACTACCAGCAACATGGTTTCCGTAAAGGTCGCTCAACTGCCACTAATCTTATAATCATGGTTTCCGATGCTCTTAATGCCATGGAAAAAGTCTAGCAGGTTGATGCAGTATACACTGATTTTAGTAAGGCTTTTGATCAAATGAATCACTCCATTTTAATAACAAATTGCAAAACTTTGGGATCTCTGGGTCTCTTCTGAATTGGCTTATATCCTACCTTTCTTATCGCACTCAAACTGTAAAATTTCAGGGTTACTATTCAAAGAAAATTGTAGCATCATCGGGTGTGCCACAGGTAGTCACCTCGGACCTCTCCTGTTTAACATGTTCATATCTGATCTATCAAAGAACTGGCGGGTATACCACACCTATTGTATGCTCATGACCTAAAAATTTACCACGCTATTGGCTCACAAACTGAAGCGAGCTTTCTTCAAACTAAACTTTTTTGCCTTCAACAATGGTGTGGGATTAATAAACTTAAACTCAACGCAAGTAAATGTCAGGTCATAAGTTTTTCTCGCAAAAAAACTTCGTTAGCAATACCTACTTCCTTAATAATGTCGAACTGGCAAGAGTTGAGCATGTTAATGATCTTGGTGTCATCTTGGATCACAAACTGCGTTTTAATTTACATTATGATAAAATTTTAGCGAAGGCTAATAAGCAGCTAGACTTCATTAAAAGACGTGCGAAGGAGTTCAAGAATATATGGGTAACAAAATCTTTGTACACGGCCCTTGTTCGCCCAATCCTAGAATATGCGAGCATTGTCTGGGACCCTATCTTTGAAATACACTCAAATAGACTTGAGTCCATCCAGAAGTAATTTGTACTATTTGCCTTAAGGGATCTTTACGATCTCAGTCAATTCTCAACCTTACCAGAATACTCGCAAAGGCTTAAACAACTAAACATGACTTCTCTGTCATTAAGAAGACAAATCTCATCTTGCTGCTTCGCCTTTTTAAATATCGAAAAAGGTATTCAGATTGAATCACTCTCAACGAAGTTTAATTTTAATAATGCAACGAGACAAACTAGGCATACTCCTTTTCCCAAAGTAACCCATCATAGAACTGTCTATGCAGATAGTGAGCCTATTAATAAATGCTGCAGAATCTTTAACAACGTGAAGCATTGCTATACACCAGGCATTTCGAAGGCCATTTTTAAAACAAACTTATTTAAAACCTTGAATCCTTAAATATCCTTAGCCCCAATTGTAATTCTTAAGAAAATAAAATGGAACTATAATGCAATGTAAATATTTTGTACCTTGTTTGGTTCATGAATAAATAAATAAATAAATAAATATTTTTTTAATTACAATAAAACTTAAAAATATACAAAATAAATTTATATGCAAAAATTAAAAACAACCAAAAGGGTACTCACCCAAAATCCTGGCCGGGCGCCCGCTGATGAATGTGGGTGATGCAACATTGCTGAAATTTCAAATTCCGTTATAGCTACTTTTTGAATACAACTCATATCAAAACCAAAAAACACATCGCTTCATCAATTATTTTTTTCCTTCCTTATTCTGACGATCTTCAATTGCAGTTATGAGCAAAGTTCCACGATCTAGAAACATTATCCCATTTCCTTTTAGCCACTTATCTCTTTCGAACTGTAAAATAAAACATATTCCATCCATTCAGATATTATAATATCAACTTTCTCAATCCTCAACTTTTCCTACTTAAAGCAACGTAAGCATCATCTAAGTCAATGGAACCGTTCACTCAAATGGCTGATTTCACTTTAAAAATAAAATAATATTTTTACGAATTTTAGTTCTTGTACTTGTACATTGCGACGTTGGCAACCCCTATTAGTATCAAGCTCATCAGATAACCAAGGAGCTTTAACTTTGGAATGTCGTTACTGTTGTTTTCGAATTTCTTGTTCTTCTGCTCAAACTTATTCGCTTATCCTAACAGTTTTTTTGATTCCTCTTCTTTTCATTCCGCAATGCGGGGCTGACTAGTTGTTGCGTAACGTACTTTGCTCTGCAAAAATTCATATAGCGTTTGTCTCAGACTACTCGCCATTATAGGCAATAAATCAGCTCTCAAGAAGTCGTTAAAGCGCGCCAATGTTTGTTTCAAATTGGATCCAATATTCTTGCCTTCGTACATAAAGCTTCTGAATTGTATGGTTGTCAGTGACGATAATCCTTGCTAAATATCACCTACCAATGAAGCCCAAGTCACTCGACATGTGAATTATATTATAACACGATGTACAAGGGTTATTAGGGAATCTCTTTTATTATCAAATGGAGGGATGCAAGAAAGAACAAACACAATACAATATTAATTGGCAAAATTCACTTAACTCGTGACTCTTCGAAATCCACGACGTCGTGGACGAAATCAATTTTGTCCCGAAATTGGACTTTTTCCTTTGTCGGCGCGGTTTTCGCGATGTGCGCAATGCGTGGTGTTCAACAGAAGACTCTTCTTTGGTTATCTGTCGTCCCGTGCTCTATCTGTCGCACCGGGACTCGACGAGCATCCGTTCATCTAGCTGCACACCTTGTCTTCGCCAATGCAATACGTTTATGTGCAGCGGGAAAAGATGTTGCCATGTCCGAATTTCAATTGTAGATTTAAATTATTAAATTAATGAAAAATAATAATATAGAAACATTTTAATAGTAATAGAAAAAAAAGATAAATATCATAAAGAATATAATTATAAAGAAGAATTTAAATTTAATACAGGGAAAAAATGATATAAAATTTATATTTATATAAAAGATATTTTATGATTTATGACTATAAATTGATTTCATTAAATTTTTCAAATCTTTTTGAGCAGTTGCTTAGGCGATTGCCTAGGTCGTTTTGAAGTATGTATTAACCATTAGCATTGTTGTTGTAATTCCATACAATTGAAATAGCTATAACTCACTTGATTATGATCTGATTTCCATAAGATTTTGTAAGCATTAGAATCTTCTATTGATGTACATATGTAACTGAATTTTATTTATTTTAAGAAGTTTAAGGATGCCGTTTTGACTTTATGAGAGAAAACGTAAAATTGAAAAATCGTGCTATTATTAACAAATTTGAGTGAATTTTGATTCCTGAGGTATTTGTTGCCCTTCTACTCATAAACACCATTCCCCGTGATTTTTTCCAGACTTCTCGGCTCAAAGCGTAAAGAAATTTTTCGTACATTTTGTCTCTGGACCCGCTGGTTCATAAAATGGCTTTTTTGTTTTTGATTTTAAAAGTTCTAATCAAGACCTTTCATTTGATACCCTACTTGACTACATTTGATAAAAAAAAATCTTAAGGGTAAGTTTAGCTTTGGGGGGACAGGACCACTTACTGATTCTTGAAATATTTGATCAGACCTAAACTTTTAAGCGACCGCTACTTCTGACCTTTCCACAAAGTTCGAGCTTTCTAGATTCAATAGTCTCTGAGAAAACTTGTTGTGACGCATGGACAGACGGGCGAAAATTTAAAATAGCCTTAATGTATTTCTCTGGGATGAAAACTGGTCAAGTTAACATATAAATTTTTAAAGAATAGCAAGGTAGCATTTTTCCGAAAATTTAAACAACCCACAAGAAAAAAACAATTTTAAAATATTCAAGTTGATTTTACTTTAAATAAACACTACATGTTCGCAAAATTTCAGTGAAATCTGGGATGGTCGGGTCACTTGTGTGGTAGATTGAATATGGAATGACCCTGATCCTGCATTAAAGTTTCAGAAGCTATATATTATGGATTTTGTTTTGCAATTGTTAAAAAAGGTGAATAGCAACATTATCTGCTCTTTCTGATCATTTCCTTTCAGTAGAAGTATCGTTCGTACTCCACTCGCATCCCATTCATCTTCACAGTTTCATTTCAATGAACGATTAATGAATGAGGTCCTCCTCATAATATTCAGTTTACTTTTTTGCGCATTCAATGATCATATGGTTGATCTAAATATTTTCATAATTACAAAGACCTTCTTTTCCAACCACTCTTTCAATAAAACGAAATATTGTTTAGACGATCCACCCGGAATAAACAAAAATTTGGCTACGATCATCACTTCCATCATATCGTAAATCCTATTTCCTACATCGCGCATCCGTGAAAACCATCGTCAGCATCATTCCGCAAATTCCCAAGATTAGCTGCACTGGAATTCGAAAGTCGTTACAATACGCTTACAATGTGTCCAAAATGAATTATTGCGTGCATCATCCAAGAGATTCTTTTGGCTCCATGTGAACAATAGGTAGATTCTCGTATACATACGAGTATATTGTATGTAAGTTATTGATTAATGTATGCATACGAGTACGAGTATGTGTGCTATATCATTCCATACGTATATTTTCAACGAAATGTTGAATGAAATTTTGTTTACAGAAAACAAGAAGAAAACTTTGAAATAAGGTCAATACCAATGTATTTTCTTTTGGAAAATGAGCATTGGCTTTTTACGTTCACACTTGTAGGTGCGTCTAAGCAATTAACGGATGATCAAGTCACCAATGAAAGGAATTCGAAAGTAAAAATAGATTATTTACATAGGGAACAAGTATGCAGAAGTCGGATGATCCACAAGGACTTCTGGAGCGCGCAATTAATTGATCATAAACTAATATTAAGCTATTCTGGAAATTGCTGTTAGTAGTTGTTCATATTCGTGCATGTGTCATGTGAGTAAGCGGAATTTCGGAAGGTGTGTTAGCCTACATATATTTATAGGAATATGTTATGTACTAAATCGTTGCACTTTCTATTAATTGCTAATTTTAGCTTAGCTTCTGTAATGGTCATATCTAATTTTGGGTACTTTTATTGCAGATGTGAGTAAGCATCTGGATGAGGCTGAATAATCAAATTTTGTAGAAATTTTCTAGTTGTTTTCAAAGCGTTGATTGTTGGATGTACAGCTCATGTCGTGATATTTTTTGTTTTACTTTAGCAATGCAGTCCCTTACGGGCCTTCACTTATAGACAGATAGAGAATCTCATTATTTTGATCATATGTATTGGCACTCGAGAAGGTGATATGGTCAGTACCACGCTTTGGCCCAGCTGCGATTAGTTCTAATTTTAAACCAGTACGTTTCATAACTTATAGTCCGTCCGAAGGATCACTTGAAACGAATCTCGTTATCACCAACGGGACTCGAACCAAGAACCTTCGGCTTACACAACGAGCACTCTAACCACTTCACTACGTGGACTACATGTCGAGATGTATCTGCACTTTTTGTCGGAATTAAATACTTTCGGGATGCCAAATTAAATATACATAAAATATAATTTTATCTAATTTATTAATCCAATGATTCGATGAGAATCAAAAACATATTTTCTAGTTAGCTTTTAAAAATATGCTTCGAGTGATAGAAATTGTAGTTCTCAATGAAAATTCTGGCACTGAATTTCTTATTTTTCAATATTCTATCTAAAAAAGGAAACCGTATTAATTTGCTTCGATACAAGTACTCTTCATGAATAAGTCTATAAGAAAATTTCCTTTCTTTTACAGTGCGTCATAAAAGAACGCTTACCTCACAAATGAATTTATATTTCAACGGTATCAACGCTATAAAACCCATTTCCAACACTGATTGGCAATTTCAAGTCTCGTATTTGCAATAAAAAACAAATAAAGAACAATTTACTTTGACGCGCAATGAATTATCAAAACACAACACTATCATGTTTGTCGTTTACACGTTTTAAGCATTTCGTATATGTGACACATTTTATTTTGTTGAAGAATTCCTATTATAAACATTGTTGGCATATTGATGAGTATTAGTCAACATGAACGCAACGACGACAGGTTGTCTTGCTTGAAATCGGATTTTTGCAAAAAATAAAAATCCTTTAACAGAGGTTTGCCAGTCAAAGTGTTATCTGACATCTGGGTATATGTATCTATGAATTACATAGTATCTACTGTTTAAGTACTTCTATTGGATTTTAAGTGATATTGCGCTGACGCTGGGGGTGGTTTGCTTATAAAGTAATATTAAGTAAGGCTTGGAGAATGGCAAGGAATTATAATTAGTGTTCAATGGTATCTTTGATAGATCTGTGACTCATATAACAGAAATGCAAAGTTTTACATCTAGACGTGCTTATATAATATATCCTTCATGATGGAATGTTACGAGCTCTGGTGACATCAGTCAATTGCGCACTAGAATATGTTTAAATGTGAGTTCAATGATTTTTTTCTTGTTATTTGGCAAAAACTTGGATACTTAATTAAATATTATAAGCTTATAGCAGCAATAAAATTTATTTCCAATATTCAAGGGTATTTAAACTCAGTGTTCTTTATTTTCTAAATTTTTTTATTTCATGATTTTCAGAAACTGACACATAGCCTTCTCACAATAACATGAAGTGGGTAAAAGCTCAATTTTCTTCAGGCTTAAGATCTTCATATGCTAGTTTTAATACCCGCAAAGTCCATCATTAAAAAAGCCGTTCCGATTTGTCTGATTACACTGCTGTTAGTTGTCTTTTATATGGAAGATATACTACTGTGAAAACATTGATTGTGCACTTTGCCAAGTAGAAACAATATGTTTTTGCTTTTTACTTTAGCACTACAGCCCCTTTCGGGAGTCGTTTAGAGATAGATAGAGTATCTCATGATCTTGATCCAATGTATCGGCACTCGAAAAGGATATATGATCAATGCCACGCTTTGGCTGTATAACCGTCCACCCAGCTGCGAAACGTTCTTATTTGAAACCAGAGCGCATCATAACTGAACGGGCTTCAAGTCCATCCAAAGCATCACTCGAAAAAAATCTCGTTGCCGCCAATGGGACTCGAACCAGGGACCTTCGATTTACGCAGCGAGTATTCTAGCCTCCACACCAAGCGGTATCAAATCACATGTGAATCCATCAGAAGGCATAATTTATCCATTATCAACCAAAAAATATTAAGACTCGTTTTTGATTCGCTAAACCTGGATATGATGGGGCTCTCATATGCATCCAGTTTGTCTGACCTCCTTAACTAGTTAGGGATTTTCTTCATTTCGATTTTTCTAATTCCACTTGAGTATGGTATTTGAAGTAGTAATTTGAAGCTTGTAATTTTTTGTACATTGTCCCTCTTCCGGCACCATTCGAATAAAAAATGCCAGGTTATGTCCTGTTTTGAAAAGTTCATATTGAAGCATTTTGTTTGATACCCTGTAGTGTTTATAGGGTTTTCAAATGTCCATGAAGGGCTGCAGCCTTCTTTCAAGGTATTGGCAACTTTGTCCCAACGCTTGAAATCCTAAATCCTTGAACTGGTAAGACACAGCCACTTCCAGAGTTTTCAAATATGGGTTATGTTGAGCTAAAGCTATAAGTTATTAGTCAATTAATTCTGCACACTTTGAAACACATAACTTTCGCAAATTTGGACAATGTTCCGCTATTGATATGATTGCAGAACCTGAATTTTTTTTTTTAACTCTGACACATTTAAATTGTAGTGAAATGGATAGATATAAATGTGCGTGTAGGACTGTAGCGATAGTCTGTTGCCTCAGCGCAAGAGAATGTTGGGATCCGCCGAGGTTGGCCTTGTCTGGGGACGCATGAATGCGCTGGCAGGCCTACGTTGCGGTTTCGTGGGGCGGGTTCTTTTCCCCAGCACAAGACCGACTACAAAAAATATTTTTCGCATCCACAAATTTCGGGGTCAAAGGTGTATCGAAGAAGTATCGACCGAAGTCGAGAAAGGAGGTAACCTACTAAAGGTCAGAGAAAATTGTTGATTCAGAGGGCAAACAAAATAGACGCACTTAAAGGGAGTATCATCGTTACCGACGATACTCATGACCCACAAATAAGAGTGGGGCATCCAGGTGGAAGCATTGCCCCCTCGCACCCTCCCAACCGGATCAAGATCCAAATGTAGACGTGGCCATATATTTCCCATTCAAGCGAAAAACTCATACAAACATAATTTGTATGAATTTTTCCCTTAAATGAGAAACATAAACGTGGCCAATTTATGTTATAATATTATGCAATGGAATCACATAACACTACATCATAAAAGGGCACGGAACGGAAGGCCATTCTTCCCGGGCAAGAGCACCTGAAACGCATCGAAAGGGGAGAGCTCGCCCGATTGCTAACTCATTATAGTCGAGGGGCCGGCCATCGTTGCGGGTCCCATACCCAGTCAGGTGTTACGAAAGGAAAGACCGAGGGAAAATTTTAATTAGAAAACATTTTTATTTTTCCTTTCTTTTATTCTTGTCTTATGGCTATTTCAGTTCGCATGTTAACTTAGAATATGTGCAATGATCATAAAATTTAGGGACAATTGATTAACAAAAACAATTAAAAAGATATATAGTTTACTCCATTTAACGTGATGGACAGTTTACTGTATTTAATATTTTCAATTCATTGGTGTTCAGAGCAAATACACAATACCCAATATTTGAAGGATTGTATATCCGTTGTTTCATGGGATTATATTGATTACGAATCTATATAAAAATTAATACCCAACGGAACCCGAAAGAAATATAAAAAAAAAAAATTATGTACAAAAATATATCCTTAAAAAATTTATATGCGACAAACAAACCAAAAGGGTATTCACCCTCATCCTCGCTGAGCGCCCGCTGATGATGTGGATGATTTACAATGTTGCTACAATATTTAAGTCTGTTAAAGCTTCTACTCGAATATAACTCATATTAACTATAATTGTTTAGACTAGTTTAACTGGGATTTGTGTGTACTTTGCCGAGAGAAATTAAATTAATGCTCAAGCAACGTTTCTTCCATCAAAAACTAATTCATTATTTGGAGCCGCACTCAACTGGCAACAATAGTTTGTGAATCAAACGCCGATCGGTCCATTAGCCATGATTTCTATTCGACACGATTTCACAAATTTAAAGCAAGGAAATTGAATCGAATGGTAAAGAAAATGATACTAAAGTACCGTGAAGAATTATCTAACAAATGAAAAACGTCTGAAAAATTCCAACATCGTAATCGACATGTTTCTGCACGACCTAACTCGCAGGTGGTTGGTTCGCGCGCTATTCCCACTTGCCTGCATAGGTACGGGATCTCGTATCCAAATCCGCGAAGCTGCACTTGAGATTCTCGTGTATCTAGCGCACTATCTCGCTCGCACTTTCACTGCCCACCTTATCCGACACTCTCTTTTGCTCCATTCCTCTTCTACATGAGCTTCACACGTATTTTATGCATGAACACCTACGTCACTCTTCACACGCGCCCAGCCGACCACTGCACTACCAGCGTATTGCATCTCGTGGGCATCACAAGAGACTGCGGTGGACTGGGGATGATATAACGCGTGAATCCAAATCACGCCGCAGCCAAAATCCGTGCCGCACGCACTCAACTTCACCTTCACGTCAGCTTCGTTCGTCACTGCACGCGTGTCGACAACTTTCACGGTTCTTTTTCGCCGCTAAACAATCCAACTCCCGTCGGAAACTCGAGCAGTTCTTCGCGTGGATGTCGACACGACGGCACAGCGAAAACGTCCAGATCTATCGTGGAAGTTCTATGTTAACGCGTGGCGCATTTTCACTATACATACGCGCCACTAGTTCTAATCAGAAAGACACACATCCACAATATGTGATCGAATCGATTTTCGCATGGCTTGATTATAGGCAAAAAATCAAATGAGAAAATTCTTTTTTAGGATTCGCTACCACCGAAGAATTTTTGTTCGGGCATGTGTCACTTTGATATGGGTAAATTCACGTCCGCCTTCCACACTTATCGATTTGAGATAAATTCACTTATTCCGATGTTCGGCGAGATATGCGATTGCACGTTTTTTCGGTTTTTATTTTGGTTTGATACATACAAAAACTTTCTTGTTTTTTCTTCACTTCGCTCCACTCGTATCGTTCAACCACGTCCACGAAATCTAAGTTTCTTAGTAACACGTCGCTCGTGTTTTTACGGTGCGAATCCACAGTACAACTCATAAAGTTGTCTTCAAAAAGAGATAGGGAAGGATGTCGCGAATTCGAACCAGACAGCTACGGCGTGTTCGTGGTGATCTTTCATACCAGACTCCACGGTCCGTCCAAATCTCCCATAATTTTTCTGTCGCGCCGGTAAATCGAAATCAGCTGCTAGCTCAGTCGGGTTAGATTGCATTGGTCAATGCAATACATGGGTGGGATACACCAAATCAGTGTTCTCATGACAGAAATATCAATTTGCAGATTTGCGTAATAAAGTGAATTAAAAAAAAAATAATAGATTGAAAGTTTAAATCATAATAAAAGATAAATAGTATAAAGAATATCAATGCAAGGAGCAAATTTACATTTAATATATAAAAAAACAACATTAATTTATATTTATAATAAAAAATTTAATTGTTTTTTTCTTCTAAATTTAATTTAAATTTGAGTAACTAAATTGTTCAAATCTGCAATTGAAATTTCTGAACAGTGTTATATGGTTTTTGGGCAGTTGGTTTAGGCGAATGCTCGATCTGTACATAATGTTTTATATAATCGACCTATCGCCGACTGATTGACATCCTTACAAGGAAAGTGATTTTAAAAACCCGCCGCATCGTTGGGGTATATTTTCTTTGTAGATTTTTTTGGTGTTTCTCGACTTCAATCGTCGTGCCTATGAAATTAAGAAAAATAGCCGATAATGCAAAAGGATCAATAAGAATCTTTCCAAGAACTTCATCGTTCATGCGAAAAATACGTCATTGTGTTTTGTTGTCACAGTTACTAGTTACACAACTCGTTGATTTCATTTAAGTGAGTATAAAATTTGGCAGACTGCTCCAGTAACCCCCAGAACTGTGCAATGATTGAATCCAAGTAATCCAGCACCGATAATAAGTCATCTCCACTTGAGTCTTTCTCAGGGAGACTGTCACTTTTGACGACCACACTGTTGGAGCTTAGCCGACCCGCAGGTAATCGCCAAAATGTTGGATCATTTTCTTTTCACTTATCTATGCTGCTATTGCAATATTATTGCGGATGAGTTGCAAATTCCCACTGCGGTGAGAGTCTTGACTTATCACTTGACAACGGTATGATGGCATTCGAAAGTCACAGTCCGCAGCAACTTATAATTGCTATAATACTGCTTCCCACTCGGTCTTTAAAGTTCTCACTGGATTAATTACACGGCATGCGGATGGTTAAGAAAACGATTAAAAACATGTATACTTCTTGTGCCTGAAACCTTTTCTCTGCGATTGAACACTGCGAGCAGATTGAGGAATAACTTCGACATCCAAGGCTATGTAGTCATGAACTTTGCGCCTACTCCGTTGTGACTAGTGAAAATGTTTATTGCTGTACAGCTTTCCTAGCTTCTTCACGTTCAGACACTTCTGCCAAACTCCACCCAAACACAATATGCCAAATCCTCCCCTAAGTATAAAAATTATATCCAACATCAAATAAAAATTGGAATTTTCCCACAATTTACCCAACCTCACGGACTGCGCGAGCGCTTAATCCATTCACTTGTTTCAGCCACCACGTGCCAACACACACACAAGAACGACGACAAGTGCTGGTTCAGTGTCTATCCTTTCCTCCGCACACTAACCACATCAGGTGGTGAGTAGTAGCATATACCTGTCATTCCAACACTTTCCAGCTGATTGGAATGGTGTAAGGATGACCGATATTCGCTGGGTATCGCTACACGGGGTATACGAAAAAGTTTGTGGCATAATACTGCGAGCAAAACAGCATGCGCATTGCGGATGAATTTTTAGTGTGCATTGCTGAGTTATCGAGTGATTCGCGGGGTCAACTGGTCGATTAATACAACCCATATTGACTACCTTTGGTAAAAAAAATTGTTAAGGGTTATGCACCTATCTAGGGAAACCCCCTTAAACGTCATAAATTTTTTTGCTATGAAACTGTAAGAGGGTAGCCCCTTTGACCTACTTACCAAATTTTACGTTTTATCTTATGAGGTTTGAGCGGAATCGACGTAATATAAAAGCCAAAGGGCTGCAGCGCTTACTGTCACACAGATGACCACTAGTAGTGGAGAACTATCGATAGTACACACCATCGATAGTATTCGATAGTTTGCTGTATACTATCGATAGTTTTTAAATATTTTGAAAATTCTCTAAAAAAATTTATATCTTTGAAAAAATGGGTGCAAAGCAAGCAAAATCAGTTACTACAATATTTTTGTTCACAAAAGCCAAGAATTTTGATTGACAAAAGTAAGCATATTAACATTTTTAGTTTGATTCTTGAACGACGGTCTGAAATAATTTGCCCTGTCTTGCTGAATATCCTCTCTGAAGGTAAGGATGTTGCTGGGCAGGTAAGAAATTTTTTTTCAAAACCTGAAATTCCGCACTATTCACTTATAAAAATTAAAACATGAATTAAGCATTTTAACGTTTTTGCCTCACAAATTTGTATGCATACCTTCCAAAATAATAATGGGTCAGTATCCTGAGTCGCATTTTTTTGCTCTAGATATTGCCTCAATGCTATAATATTGTCCATCGTTCCTGTTCCGGTTTTACTTTTTATGCTTATGCCCTCTTCCATGAATCCAAAAAGTGATTTAGATAACGCTACTACAGGCATTAGTTCTGTTGGGCATGACGCTTCTTCTACGTTTACATTTTTATTGCATATAACTGGAGACTTCAAGGACACTTCATTTTGAAGAAGTGTGACAGCTTTTTTAGCGTTTTCCGATGAACGAAAGCCCTCCTTTTTCATTCGAGGGTCCAAAATAGTTGCCAGCTTAGGCAATTCTTCATAAGAAAATAGTCTTTTTTCCATTTCTGATCGAATTAATTTAAGAAGCGCATTCCCTTTCAATGTTAATGGTTTAAGGGACGTTATGTTATTATAAATTACGAAAACTATTGGAATTAATAGCGACATTGTTGCATAGTTTCCTGATATTTTATTTGTTGCCTCATCAAATGAACTCAAGATTAAAATCATTTCATTTATTATTGTAGTTTCCTCGGGAGTCAGGCCGACAGGAGCTTCAGGCAATTTTTATAATACTACAGTTAAAGTTTCATTCACCGTGATTATTCGTTTGATCATATACAACGAACTGTTCCACCGTGTAGGAACTTCCTGAGTTAATTTGAGAGGCTGCTCATTTCTTAAAGCAATTCTTCCTTTAATTTTAAAGATGCCTTGTTACTGCTTTTGAAAAATGTTACCAATTCCTTGCACTTGATTAGCACTGGTTTTATCTCAGGAATTTTGATTCCGTCTTGTACCACCAGGTTCAAAGTGTGGGCGAAACATGGATGATGTCTAATTTTTAATATAGTGCAGACTTTAATCATTGAAGAGGCATTTTCAGTAACTATACAAGATTATTTTCAATACGCCAAACGGTCATTATTTCATAAATTACCTGCGCAATATTTTTGGCAGTAGAGCTGCTACAAAATTCTGTAGATAGAACGGTTGCACGGATGACATAATTTACATCGGCAAAATGACAAGTTACTGTAAGGAAGCTATCGTTCGCCCTTGACGACTACAAGTTGTATGTCAAATTAACGAATTCAGCTTTTTCCAAATTACAAGCTAATTTAGATTTGCTCTCTTCGTAATGGTTGAATAAGTATTTTTCTCTTAAGGTTGTTTTATTTGGTAGATTGGACCTTGGATCGAGAAGTTTGACGGAGGCTCTAAATCCAGAATCGTTTACAACGCTGAATGGCTGGAAATCTAAAGGAATCATTCTAACAAGAGCCTGATTTAAATCTTTTTTTCCGAGAGCTATCCGTTGCATAGGAATACTGCCTTTTAAAAAACGAGATCAAACTTCCTGAAAAAGAACATATAGATAGGTTGGGGTTAGAATCTTAGAGTTTTTATCAAAGAGTTTAATTTGAATGAAAAGCGTTACTGTGTGTGAATTCTTCCTACAGAAGACAATTAATTTTAGAAAAAAAAGAAAACAAAATAGTGTATTCGCCAACCCAATAAAATAAGTCACTCGAAAAATTAAAAAGTACATACCTGACTGAGAAGATATCGCGGAAAAAGGAAGAGAATTTGAATTTCCAGAAGACGAGGCTGCTTCGCAGAAACCGGGCACGGCGTTCTCTTCGACCAATTCATTTAAATATCCAGGATGTGAACGTTTAAGGTGATCTATGAGATTACAGGTGTTACCACTCGTTTTATACTCTTTTCCACATGTCATGCACTTAGCTAACTTCTTATTTTTGTCCCTCTTAAAAAATTTCCACACTTCGGATATTTTACGTTTTGGCATAATTAAATCACTAAGAAAACGCAACATTTAATGAATTCACATTCGAATATTCAAGCCGGGTGACACTGACACTGACAGTAGACAGCGTAGCTCAAAATGAAAGAGAGGCTTAATTTATTTCAGTTTCATTCCTGGGCTACAATAAAAGATAAGCAGGCATAAACATGAGCCCATAAATTATATAACGTATGGAACACATTTGGCATACACAAATATACGCTACATTGGAAGTAGAATCGGATCCAACATTCATGTAGTTACGTAATGTAAAAAGTGTGTAAGCACGAATTGAATGTTAGAGAACTTAAGACTTGATCCCGAATGTTTCGTTTCTTCTATGCCTTACACTTAATTGTAGCCCATCCACCAGTCATACATTTTATTTCAAAATTTCAACCCACGTGACAATGGACAATGATGCTCAAAATTAATAATATGCTTAATTATTTCAGTTTTTCGTTAATTTTGAAAAAAAAAAAAATATTTTTGAATCAGTTTATTTTAAAACAAAACTTACGAAAATGTATTCGATGGTTTAAAAAAAACTATCGATAGTACCGATAGTCACTATCGATAGTGTCATCGATAGTTCTCCACCACTAATGACCATATGTAGGTAGACTTTTTCCGCAAATTTATAAAGCGGTATATGAAACATTTTAGAAGTATCCAAAAAAACTCGAGGTTTTGCACGGTTTCGAGATAGATTTCAACATGAAATCCAAATGGTCTACGGAGAAAATCCGAGTAATTTCAGATCTTACACCCGTTTGATTTTTATTGCCTTCCAAAGTGAAGAAATAGAAGATCGTTTACTTCTCAAAGCTTAACTGTCAGTGGAAGGTGTAGAGCATATGCTTCGATTACCTGTCTTTAAAAGTGTAGATGTACGATGGATGGTGCAAGGTAAATTTTAAGCATGCAAGGAATGTGCTTTGTACTTTTTTCATGTGAAACATAGAATATATTACGCTATCCAAACATTTGCTTTGGCCGAAAGAGGCTGACAGCTCACGGGATCTTGTCCAAAGTAGGCCGACGACAACATCTGCAAACTGCGGCCGTATGACATTTATCTTACGTCGGTTCCGGGTTTGCAAGAAAAATTGCTGACGGGTCGCGATTTTAGTAGGGCTTTATAAAATTATTTTACACAATCCCTTAAAAACCTGTAAGTAAGATTCAAAAATAAATTAGACTTCAAAAATTGAAAGTAAGTTTTGGTGAAGAATTCGGTTCGTCTCAACAATAAAGTCGCCATCAAGTAAAGTTAGTGCTACGGGCTTATGGAAATTGAACTTAGTGGTTCGACTAATTATAGCTATCTTAAATTTAATTAATAAGCAGGAACGAGTATTAAGAAGATACTACTATGCTGATATTATTGGTAAACATAATATGATCCACAAGATACCGATTTTTAATAAATTACGCGTAACAAAAATGTTACCAACATGCATACCAACCTGAATGGGGGGATTTCACCATAACCCAACACGATTTCGTAGCTATAAATAAAATCGTTTGCAGTCAAAATACCATCACGTGCAGTTCAGCCATTGCAAAGTAATAATTTTGCAAATTGCTATAAATGTTTCGCAAGCATACAATGAAACAGGAATTTAATTGTTGGACTCTGCTCTTTGTACGATTCCAGGAATACGGCTGAATCATTGCAGCACTGATGCATCCGCGACATAATCCCGAGAAAGATCGTTGATGCAATCGCGTTACAACAAACATTCAGTTAACCATGTTCCATTCTAACATTTTAATCTACACTTTCATCGTTATAATGCATGCTGGTACGAGTACGAGTACTCTCGTATGTGGAAGGCCTCCTCAACCTCATCATAACAGATCAGTGTTTCAAAATGTTTGCCGCCGTCTTCGCTGTCGTCCCAGACAAACTGGCTACAGACTGGTTTTCCAGCAGTCGCCATTTATTCTATATCATCTCTATATTGAGGTTGAATTGAGTTTTGCAATGCGTGATCGTGTTGATGCACTTGGAAGATAGGATGGACGCGAATAGCAAACTATTGTGCATATAATTATGTGTTTGCGGTATGTGCGCGACCAAAGTTCAGAAAAATATTCGGAGCTTCAAAGAGTGCGCCTACTACTTATTGGGCGTGAGGACGCTTAAAACGGCGTTGATGGCTGTATGTTGCAATTGCAGGGTTTCCTAAGTGGAGACGCAGCAAACACTTGCGCGACAAAGCACAATTCTAGCGCCCAGAAGGGGCCCGGCAACATTATCAACATAACACAATGCCGACAACAAACAACACCACCAACTGTACATATCTTTCGTTTTGGACCTGTTCGCTGGTACCATACTGTCTGTGGGTTCCCTCTTATATTTACACTGTTCCCCTTCGATGTTCTTCCCTCCCTCGAGCCATGCATGGTGGCCCCATGGGCGCTATAGATAATAACGAAGAAACAAATGCGCGATCGCAAGTATCTGAATAAACTCTAAAGAGATCGCCAAGAAAATCGACGCAGTGTGGACACATGTTGCGAGCAGTATGTCTTATCTACTTGTGTCTGATGAGATAATAATGTTGGTGGAAATGTAATTTTACTTGCCTAAGGAGAGCGAATCAATAATTCGATAAAGAGCGTTTAGAAGGAAAATCATGCGCATGTAAATTGGCCGAATGAAATGCAATGTAACTAAGAGTCTTGATTTACAGCAAGCGGCTCTTGAGTGTAGCCACTTGCAATCAGGCAGCAAAAAGTTTATTCGCTCCGCTAAGAAATTTATCATTGTGCAAATTGTGATGCAGATTCTTGTCCAAGTACATACAGTGAGCGTCAAAAGAAAGTAAACACCTTAGATACCTGTATTAAGAATTTTATTCAAACAAGGTAATTAACACAAAACCAAAAATAAGTATAAGGAATTAAAGAATTATTTGATAAGAACTGAACACAACATAAACATTAAACAAATGTAATGCACAACAAAGATAAACTCACTTTAACCAAAAAACGAACAAATTTCACGCGTTAAAAAAAAGTAAACAGCAAACAAATCATAACAGAACATCAATAGAAAAAGTCGATTTTTTTAGTTTTTCAATATTTCGTTTGTTTTCCTTTGGACTTAAGCAACCCATTAAGTCTTCTAGGCATCGACGCGACAAGTTTTTTTGTAACATCGGGAGAGATTTGGCTCCATTCCTCCTTTATAACTTTCCTTAAGTCAGCTTTGCTTGAAATTATCCTTTGTCTCACTTTTCTGTCAAGGTGTTCCCACAGATGCCCGATCGGGCTAAGATCTGGGGACTGCGGCGGATGATCAAGTGTGTTAGGAGTCCGGTACAGTAGCCACTCTTTCACAATTTTGGACGTATGCTTTGGATCGTTGTCCTGTTGAAAGATCCAATTTCCAGACAAGCCTAATTTTTCAACGTTAGAGGTAACATTGCCCCTCAAAACGGCTAAATAATGCATTTTGTCTATGTGGAGTCAATAAAAACAAGATTACCAACACCAGTTGCCGCCACACACCCCCATACCATAACTGAACCGCTACCGTGCTTAACAATGTTGGAAATACACTTTTCTTTGAAGCTTCATTCTCAGCACGACATATTTTTGGGGGCCTTTTCGCGCCAAAAATTTCGAATTTGCTCTCATCTGTATATAATACGTTTTCCCAAAAAGATTTAGCCTCGTTTTTGTATTTTTTAGCGAAGTCCATACGCCTGATCTGATTTACCTTGGATATGTATGGCTTTTCCGTGGTATTCTTTCATGTAGACCATTTTTATGAAGCGCTCTTCTGACTATACTTGCACTTACTGGTTTGCCTGATGCCTGCGTTATGTCTTCTGACAATTTAACTGCACTTGAGGCTGGATATGCCCTTACTTCTCTTACTACAGCTCTAACTTCAGTACCACTAAGCCGCTTTGGGCATCCAGATCTCGGTAAATCTTCAACGAGATGATGTTTGGCATGCTTATCAATAATATTTTTTACTGTGTAGTAGTTTCTGCCCACGATTTCGCCAATTTCACGCAAGGATTTACCTTTTTCTTTTAAGTCTATTATAATTTTCCGAGTATCAGGCGATGTTTGCTTTCCCATAGTGTAACTATTTTGTTTTACGTCTTCATTTTTAATATTAATTAGAATAAATGCACTCAAAAATACTTTTGGGGAAGTAAAGCACGCGAACAGCACAAATTTGTCACCAAAAGTTAAGGTTCTTCCCCGAAATACATATAAAAGAAGCAAAGAAAGTGTTAGCACTGTTTACTTTTTTTTGATGCGTAAAATCTGATGCATTTCCACTTTGGTGAGATTTGTACAATGTTGCCACTTGTTTTAATTTCATGTTTAATAATAATCAATCTCTAAACGGCTTAGTAGTAAACTCCTTAATATTACTTTTTATGGCAAGTCAATAATAGCTTTGTAATGTAACAATTTAAAGAGGAAAAGTTGGTGTTTACTTTCTTTTGACGCTCACAGTATACATTCACGATACGCTGGTCGTTTTACTTTGACTAACTGCGTAGGAATATCCCTTTGCTAAGGACGTGCAGCCGCTTGCATGTTATTATTTTTTTATGAGGATAGATGCAGACTGGAACGCGTTCCACGCTTGTGTCTGCATTCTACAAATGCTATGTTATATTATTGTATATATGTAAGTTATAAAACCCTTGTAGCAGGAAAGCGTCCAGCGCTTGTGCTTGTTTCCACATATCACAAGTGTTTCACCCCCTACACTTATTTATTTACATGGCGATCCTGCTTATTTATTTACACACTACATACCTACACTTTTTAGAACGGCTAAATGGAACACATGTCCAGCACCTTCCACTGACAGCTAAGCTTTGAGAAGTAAATAAACTCTTCTTCATTTCACGTTGGATAGCATTAAAATTATTAAGGAAAGATGGGCATCATATTTCAAGAACCTCTTTAACCCTCCGCACAGCTTCAGGACATCGGAGTCTATAGATGTCTGCGGACAGCTTCTACTGGCCTCATCAACTATGGATAAAGTTTGTTCCATCATCAAAGCCCAAAAGAATAATAAAGCGCTGGACATCGATGAGATTCCAGTGGAGCTCATCAAATATGGAGGCAGCAGTGTTCATCAAGCTATTAACAAAGTCATCCAGCACATTTGGCAACATGAATATATGCCTTAAGAGTGGAGCCAATCAATTATATTCTCTATCCACAAATAAGGGGACAGGTTACAGTGCGAACATTATAGAGTCATATCAATACTTTATACGGCGTACAAAATATTTTCTAAAATCTTAGAAAATAAAATCGGATCATACGCCAACAGTATTATTGGAGAGTATCAAGGTGATTTTAGGGCAGGTAGATCAGCAACAGACTAATCGTTCACAGTCAAGCAGGTACTTGAAAAATGCTGGCAGTTCAACCCCCAGCCAAATTAGTCCGTCTTACCAAAATGACAATGACGTCGACGACCTCCCAAGTCCGCATCAATAACCAACTCACCGATGCCTTTGACACAAATATCGGACGAAAGCAGGGAGATGGGCTGGCCTCATTGCTATTCAATTTGGCTCTGGAGTACGTCATACGGAAGCTACCTGTCGATACACGAGGTACATTACTATACAAGTCGAGCCAAGTAGTAGCCTATACGGACGACATCAACATTCTGTCACGGTCATTAACAACTGCCAAAGAACTCTTCCTGAAACTTGACAGCGAAGCAAAACTAGGAGGGCTACAAATCAATGAAAATAAAACAAAGCTCATGACACACTCCACGAAAAATACCTCAAAAACACAAAATATCACACTTGGCGAGTACAATATCGAAAATGTGGGTAAATTTGTGTATTTACCTGCCAAAATAACGAAAACGGATAATGAAAGAGACGAAATATGCCGAAGAATACAGCTCGCAAATAAAATATTTTATTCAGTTCACGATTTTGAAAACCAGCTGCAAACACTGGAAAGCAACCTGTGTTACGAGGGCGGTCCCAAAAGCACCCGACCCAACAAAGAAAACAGTAAAAAAATTGCGAAAATGTTTTTTATTTTTCAACATATTCTCCTTTCAGCTTGATACACTTTTCCCAACGATATTCAATATTTTCGATACCCGCTTTATAGTAGGAACCGTCAAACTCCTCAAAATAGCTACTAACCGCAGCCTCTACCTCTTCATTGTTGGCAAATCTTTTGCCGCCGAGCCATTTTTTCAAATTCGCAAAAAGAGAATAATTCGAGGGAGCCAGATCTGGCGAGCAGGATGCGTAAGGAAGCAATTCAAACTTCAACTCATTGATTTTAGCCATCGCAATGACGTACGTGTGGACTGGTGTGTTGTCGTGA
The DNA here is from genome assembly GCA_963969285.1 of Odontomyia ornata. Classification (NCBI taxonomy): domain Eukaryota; kingdom Metazoa; phylum Arthropoda; class Insecta; order Diptera; family Stratiomyidae; genus Odontomyia; species Odontomyia ornata. The sequence continues at coordinate 453,967,258 of OZ017738.1, read as the reverse complement.
TGAAACAACACTTTCTTTTTCGTCAGATGCGGCCATTTTTTCGTGATTTCATCACTCAAACGCTGCAATAAGGCTGCCGTTAATTGTTTTTCCTTTTTTAGATAATCAATAAATATTATTCCACGCGCATCCCGAAAAACGTATGCCATGATCTTCCCAGCTGACTGAACTGCCCTTGCTTTCTTTGGAGCCGGTTCTCCCTTTTCAGTCCACTGCTTTGACTGCTCCTTGGTCTCAGGTGTAAAATGATGGACCCGTGTTTCGTCCATAGCTATGAATTGGCGCAAAAACTCGGATTTATTGCTGCGAAACATTGTCAACATCCTCACGTTGCTGTTTGTGCTCCATTGTGAGCAAACGTGGCACCCATCTTGCGCACAGCTTTCTCATGTCCAAATTTTCGGTCAAAATGCGATGCACAGTACTTTTTGAAATGCCTGCCATGTCTGCTATCTCACGCACTTTTAGTCACGGTCATCCTATACCATTTTGTGGATTTTCTTCACATTTTCTGACGTAGACACCTCACTTAGTCGACCACTGCGGTGTTCATCTTGGCAGCTCCTACAACCTCGCTTAAACTCAGCCACCCAGTATTTGACCGTTGTAAACGAAGGAGCAAACTTCTCCAGAGTATAATCCAACTCGGCTTTGATATTGGTTGAACTTAGACCTTTCAAATGAAAGTATTGTAGCACATAACGATGCCTGATTTTTTTCCATATTTACAAATTCGCTGAGAGCGTTCACTTTAGATGTCTGTAAAAAAATAATAATAAACGTATCGTCATGAATTTTTCACATTAAATTGTTGAAAGGTAGTATTGTCAATCACAATCATTGGTTTTTAAAACTATCTGTATTCATAAGTCGGGAACTTTTGGGACTACCCCCGTATGCCATGGGTGGGAAACATGCTCAAGCATCCGCAAATACATTGAACGCCTTTGAGCGACGGGCCCTGAGGTAAATAATCGGAGCGAAGCTAGACGGGGTCCAATGGTGAATTCGATACAACCATAAGCTGTATGAATTTTTTGACGAGCCTGAGGTCTCAACAATTGTCGAGACTGCGGAAGCTGCAATGGGCTGGAGAGATGCATCGTATGGACAAGCAAAGGATACCCAAAAAGGTATTCGTTGGGAGAACTGAAGGACAGAGACCAGTGAGGAAACTGAGGAAACGTTGGTCTGACTCGGTAGACGATGACAGTTCCTCGCTGCAAGATTTCGAAATTGTAGGACGCGGTCAATGGACCGAGACAGTTAGAGGCGCTATTTGCAGGAAGCGAAGGCCCGAGAGGGGCTGTAGTGCTACGGAGAAGAGAAGAAGAAGTGCTTAATGTGTTTTACGAACAGTAAAATTTGACAGTTTATGCTTTCAATATTCTTTGAAAAATGGCGGGAGAAGTTTTTAAACCAAAAGGTAAACAAGTCCATTGAAAGTGTGCCTCTTGAGTAATAAATGGAGTTTTTGTCGATCAATTTTTAAGAGGTATGGACCACAGCGCTGAATTTCCATCAAACGTTGAAATAAATTTACACTTTCTTGTTTTAACCATTAGATCCTCAATTAGCGAAAATGGTTGTGATTGGTGGACTAGAATTATATTTTATTCGCGGAAATCTATACAAAGCCTTGATTTCCTTCCTTCCTTCTTTTTAAATGCAAGTGTTATCGGAGCGGCAAAAGGACTATATGACTCCCCGATTAAATTATTTTTTAGTAATTTTGATATTTGACGTTCAATTTCTTTCATATCCTCAATGGAGCACATATAGGGTCTTTTACTAAAGTATTTATCTATTAACAAACCAATATGGGCTTCATAACCTCTTATAGTACCTAATCATATTTGTCTTTAGCGAAGACTGAATTATATTTGCATATCAATTTATCGATGTCAGATTTTTTTTTTTTTTTTGATGATATAAACTATTTACTGAAATATCAAAATCATAGACTATTATATTTTCTTTAAAGTCTACTTTATACTTATTAATGATAGTTTCTTTCTTACATTTCTTTGTAATATCCACATCTTTTCTTTCATAATACATATACAGTAGCGGACAAAACTCCACGACAACCCCTTACATTGAGATTCTGGTTAATTGGAAGCTTTAAACAAAAACCCATTAATGTACATTTTTCAGTAACGTAAATATAATAATCAAAAAACAACGACCAAAACATTTCATAACAAACTTAAGGAGAAATCCGTAAAAACATAAAAAATTAATGGACATAAGTCTATGACAGTCAGTGCTGGCTGACTTGTACACAAAATATTTTCAAATAAACGTATTGAAAATTGTAAAAATTTTTGTTGGCTTAATATCTGGTCGGACCCTCTTTCACAACAATTACTGCTTGCAGTCTTCGGGGCATAGAGGCAACTAAATTAGCAGTTTCTACAGATGTGATTTTCTCCGCTTCCTTCAACAAATTTTTATTTTTAATGTGACATTTTCGAATTTTCCGTTCCAAAAGCTCCCAAACATACTGTTTTGGGCTTAAATCTGGACTTTTAACAAAAGCTAATCTGCCAACCCCAGATGCAGCGACGGCTCCCCAAACCATCACATTACCTCCACCGTGCTTGACAGTAGGAATCGAATTGTTGGTCTCCAGAGCCGTGTTCTTTTTCCTCCGTACTTTACTGCGACCATCACTTCCGAAAATGTTGAATTTGAACTCATCTGTGAAAAGGACGCGATTCCAAAAATCATTGTCTTTGTCAATATGGGCCTTGGCGAGCTGTAGACGCAGAAGTAGGTTTTTGCGGATATTAATGGCTTTTTACGTGGAGTTCTACTTTGAAACCCATTAATATTTAATGCTCTCGCGATGGTTGTTGCATGAAAGTCCTTTTTCCTTTCCGCAGCCACTTGTTTCGCCAAATCTGGAGCACTTATTTTTGGATTACTGTTCACTTCTTTTAGAATAAAACTAATGTCTCTGCGCGACAACTTTTTCGGATGGCCAGTTTGCGGCTTATTTTCAATGGAACCACGGTTTTCAAAGTTTTTAATGATTGTATGCATAGAAGTTCATTTAAATTTGAGTGATTTCACAATTTCCGAGCACGATTTATTGTCTTTTTTATACTGTAGGACCAAATTTCGGATATCATTAGAAATTTATTTTCGCGAGGCTATTTTGCGGTCCTTACTGTTAGATACTAGCGATAAAACTACAACAGAATTGTGGCAGCACATATAAGGAATGATAACAATACCTAGTAAGTAAATAACTATTGATGACATTCCGTTACGTTTAGTTGGAAAGCTTTTGTGTCTAACCGAGTCAACACAGACTGTCGTCGACTTTTGTCCATTCAAATTTTTATGTTTTTAGCACTTTCTCCTTAATTCTGGTATGAGAAGTTTTTATCTTTATTTTTTGTAAATATATTTACGTTACTAAAAAATGCACTTCAATGGATTTTTGATTGAAGCTTCCAATTAACCGGTATCTCAATATGAGAAATTGACGTAGACTTTTGTTCGTCACGGTATACCTTGTTTATTCCCTATGTCACTACTGGAACTGCCAGGAATTTCTTTAGTGTTTATAGTTTTTCGTAGTCTTTATTATGATTGCTGAGGACATTTTGGATTATATTTAAATTCTCATTTTGAGTTAAATGAAAATTTTTGTTTGGTTTATAAGCATGGAGCTATACCAATCTAAACAAGAACCTTCTATAAATAACACATTTTGACATCTTCTTCTATTCCTATACGGACACATTCCGCGTCAAAGATAGTCATCCACTGGTACACATGAGTAATCTCGCTATTGAACCATATTCCCCATATTAAAAGGTTTTGAATAATTTTACTTCATTTCAGCGAGGTTTTCCATCATTCTTGCTAGAGATTCTTCTGAGGTTCCTCTTGTAGAAGTTTGTGGTTTTATTTGTTCCTCCAATTAGTATTCCATAAATTGTTTATTTCCATCTTCATCACAATAAACCGCCATCATATCCGGGCTCATGGATATCCACAACTGTCGTTTCTCATGCCGTTTTTATAATGAAGCCTTTACTTTTTGAAAGATTTGGGTTTGTACTGTTTTATCTTTACAGGTTGTAACATATCTGGGATCGCAAAGGTCCAGCCATTTAAATCCGTACACAAATAATATTTGTTTTCACATATATTCACTGGCTTCGACCATGAACTCGAATCTTAACTTTTCCATTATTCTGTAGATGTAGCTGTAGAAATGTTGTTTTACATATACTGTATTAATTTATAATCGTCCTAGGATATTATGGTGAACAGTAAAACTATAACTGAAATTGAGTTGCTCTGAAAAGAGTGGAGTCTTATTTTATTACATACTCGTAAACTAGTTTTAACACTCTTACAAAAGATTCTTTCACCGGTCAAAAAAACATTTTTTTTGCGCATCGGTTTTACTTAGTACATTCTGATTATATAGGCACATATATAAAAAGAAGTGATTACAAATCGAAAATATTTGCTTTTTAAGAACTTAGCGTGATTTGACCATTTTTGATTTTCGCGCCCAATGAATAACGGTCTTTGCGTGCTATCGGTGTAGAAAGAGAAGGAAGAGGGCGTGTAGTAGTGTTTCTTGCGTCGCTCGTTGTGTAGGATGCGTCGCTCGTTGTGTAGGACAGTACATGTTTGAACATTATAGAGAAATAACGTGTTTCATACCTTTTTTCGCTGTATCGACCTGTGCAAAATGGCTATGAGAAGTTGTAAACGAGACGTTGACTCGTTTTGCTATATTTGCGGCAAATTTATTAAAGTGAGAGAGAAAAAGTATGATTCAAGTGCAAATTCAACGATGCATATCAAGCTTACTTGAATCTACCTGTCAAAAATCAAGATAAAAATGGGCTCCACATGTGTCATATGACTCTTGCAGATCCAATCTGGACGATGAGTTTTTGTTCTCTCATGTTGTTATTTTATTGACTATTTTATAATAACATTAATGAATGGTACCGAGGTGAGAAAAGAGCAATGAAGTTGGCAGTGCCGAGAATTTGGAGGGAACCCAGTGATCATCACACAGACTGCTATTTTTGCATTGTGAATCCACTCAGAGGTAAACATTCAAAGAAAACATCTTATCCTGATCTAACATCGACATCTGCTCCAATACCACATACAGAAGAAAATCCTTTACCTGCTCCGCCATTGTTGGAAGATCAATCAGGCATCCATCAATCACAGACTTCATCTGTATCCATACATTCCAAATTTGTTCTTGAATCTGAACCAAAAATACCACACCTCATCAACTCTGAAGATCTCAATGACTTAATAAGAGACCTAAATCTACCAAAAAGTAAAGCCTTCAGTAAGGAATATGGACTCTGTGTTTGTCATGACGTAAAGGGTCTATTTGAAGAAATTGGTATTCCATGTAATACATCTGAATGGTGCCTTTTTATAGACAGTTCGACAAAAAGTCTAAAAGCTGTTCTACTACACAATGGAAACAAATTTCCATCGATTCCATTGGCATATTCCGTACATCTCAAATAAAATTACGACAGTATAAAAATATTTTTAACTGCAATTAAATACAGTAAAAGCTCCTTATTCGCGCTTCCTCCATTCGCGTTTTTCCTATTCGCGGGTAAAAAAAAATGCGACCCGATTCCTTTATTCGCGACTAAAAATTTCTTTATTCGCGGATCTAGAAAGTACATATATAATAATAAAAGGATTCCAATAGACATCCAACCCAATAGCCATTGTAAATGCCGTCAAATAGACTAATAAAACAACGTAAAATGGATCTTATTACAACTTTGCCTAAAGTATGTTGTTAAATGATGTCGCCAAAGGCTTTTTCATAAGCTGCATTCGCCGCGATCGCTGTTTTTGAGAATGTAAACAAACAGAATGAAAGTAATCTTATTACTCAATGGATAACGTATACAAGTATTTGCGTGTTTTATTGATTCGTCGCTTTGCGTGTTTCATTGTTTCGTTTTTAACATTCGCCGCGATTGGTGTTTTCGAGAATGTAAACAAACAGAATAAAAGCAACCTTATTACTCAATAAATAAAGTATATTTGCGTGTTTTACTGTTTCTTCGCTCTGCGTGTTTTATTGTTTGGTCTTTAACATTCGTTACAAAAACTGTGATCGAGTAACACGTCGCCACCGTTTTTTTTCTAATTTATAATGTCAACCAAAAAAGTGAGAAACGAGTTTCGACACGAAAAAAATTTGTGTTACCCCTTAAAGTGAAAATAGAAATGCTTGATCGTTTACGCCTCGGAGAATCGTTTGCATCCTTATCACGGTCATTCAATATCAACGAATCAACTGTACGATCGATAAAAAAATCCGAAGATAAAATAAGGTCGTCTGTAGCTACAATTTCACTGTCAGCGAAAATTGTTCGTGATCTGGCAATAGAAAAAATGGAAGTGGCGTTCTCATTATGGATCGAAGACCGCAACCAAAAAAGGGTGCCCCTGAGTGGTCCAATGATCCGGGAGAAGGCAAAGCGTCTTTACGCTCATTTTAAAGAACCTGATAGTAGTTGTAGTGGTGAATGTACAGATGGAGGATTTCAAGCATCGGAAGGATGGTTCAATAAATTTAAGGTGAGACAATCACTGCATAACATTAAAATCGTTGGAGAAGCAGCATCTGCAGACACTGCTGCAGCAGAACAATATCCAGAAGACTTTGCAAACCTAGTAGCTGATGGAGGATACAAACCTGAGCAAATATTTAATGCGGACGAAACTGCGTTGTTTTGGAAGAGAATGCCAAACAAAACATTCATTTCTAAAAGCGAAAAGTCTGCTCCTGGATTTAAGGCAGCAAAGGATAGAGTTACACTGTTGCTATGTTCTAATGCATCTGGAGATTGTGTCATAAAGCCACTGATGCTTTACAGATCGTTTAATCCTCGGGTTTTAAAAATCAAAACATGGACAACCTACCAGTATTTTGGCGTGCTAATAAGAAAGCGTGGGTTACAAGCGCTATTTTTTTGTGACTGGTTCCGGAATTGCTTTGTTTCTGAAGTTGAAACTTATTTAAAAAAATAGAATTTAGACTTTAAAGCACTTCTCGTTTTGGACAATGCACCAGGTCATCCTCGCGAACCTGAAACTATGCATCCAAATATAAAAGTGGAATTTTTGCTTCCCAACACGACGGCTTTGCTTCAACCTATGGATCAAGGAATAATCCAGGCCTTTAAGCTCTACTACAGACGAACCTTCAAAATCATATTGGATAATATGGAATGTAGTCCTGATATGAAAGTAATGGAATGCTGGAAGAAATTTGACATAGCAAAATGCATCGTAAACATAAAACAATCATTGGAAGAACTGAAGCCACACACATTGAAATCATGTTGGAAAAAACTGTGGCCTGCTCTGACTGCGGAAAATGACGAAGAATCTGTGCAAGTTCAAAGTTTGACTGCAAACATAGCCGAAATCGCGAATGGAATAGGTCGAGATGGGTTCGAACAGATAGAGTCAAGTGACATTCAGGAATTGCTTGAATCGCAAAATGAAGATTTGACTGACACCGATTTGGAGGAAATGTTAAATTCACAGCCAATTGAAGAAGAGGCTTCGACAAGCACTGGAAACGTGAAATTTAATTTGAAAAATCTTAGTGAAGGTTTAAGAATGGCAAATGAGCTTTGCGATTTCTTTCTAAACATTGACCCGTCTATGGAACAAAGTGTTATTTTTAAGAGGCAAATCGCTATTGCAACTACTGCGTATCAGTCTGAATTGAAGGAGCTTTTAAAAACTGCCAAGCAAGAGAAAATCACAAAATTCTTCAAACCATTGCCTAAGCCTTACTCAAAATAATTAATCAAAATGTTCCATTAATAATCAAAATGTTCAAAATTATAATTATGTAATCAAAATAATTAATCAAAAACTTGAATTAAATTGATTTTTTTATAATTCGTCTTATCTTATTTTGTCACTTAGGAACGTATTCCCTATAATTCCATATAAATTACCATTCCGTATTCACGGTTTCTGTATTCGCGGCATATTTATGGAACATATACCCTGCGAATAAAGAGCTTTTACTGTATATGGAATACAAGTGGGAAGTTATTGGAGACTTCAATATGTTTTTTTGACAGGAATGCAAGGTGGATATACTAAACAGTCATGTTATTTTTGCCTGTGGGATAGTAGAAATGATGCCGCTCACTACCGACAAAAACATTGGCCCGTACGCACTGAGCGCGAAGTAGGAAAATACAATATTAAATGGGAAGCAATTGTTGATCCCAAAACTATATTAATACCGCCATTGCATATTAAATTGGGTCTTTTTAAACAATTTGTAAAGACTCTTAATCATGAGTCCGAAGCTTTCAAATATTTGTAAAGTTTTTTTCCAAAGCTTTCAGATGCGAAAATTAAAGCTGGGATCTTTGTAGGCCCTCAAATAAAACAACTTATGAATTGTGATATTTTTCAAGAGTTGCTTAACAATGAAGGGAAAAAAGCCTGGAACAGTTTTAAGTTTCCAAGGAAACCATGAACTACTGTTTATGGTTTCCTTGGAAACCGTAGAGCTGAAAATTAGGACGAGCTGATCACTGACATGATCACGAATTTTTCCATCATCGGACGTAGAATGTCTCTAAAGATGCATATGCTACGTTCTCATTTGGATAAATTTAAAGATAATGTGGGAGCTTATTCGGAAGAATAAGGGGAACGTTCCCATCAAGATATAATGGAATTTGAGAGACGTTACCAAGGCCAGTATACTGAAAGCATGATGGGAGACTATATTTGGGGGTTAACAAGAGGAACTTCTACTGAACATGACAGGAAAAGTAAAACTGCTAATTTGTAAATGTTTTAACTCTATTTTAAAACTTCTTTTGTAAAAAAAAAATCATAAATTGATGTTCGGTATCTCTATGTCAATTTTTTATGTATTTTCATTGTTTTTAATTTTACCATTTTTTACTCATAAAAGCAAATCCAGAACTACTTTTTATTCTTATTCTTATTTCTAAGTATAAAAGTAATAAAAATAAATTATGTATAACCCATGCACAAAAATGCTGTAGATCGGTGTTATAATTTGCCTTCAAAAATAAGGGTATCTACTAGAAATTTGAATTTCTAGCTGTTGGTGCCACGGAGATTTGTATTTTACTTTAATTTTAATAATTGCATTTGAGTCATATCCTTCTCTTCTTCTTCTGAATACAAAGAAATTTCAAACGTGCTATCATTCTACAAAATCAAATCATTCTAAATGAATTTGTTATCATATGGTGTTTACTAAAAAGTACTTACTCGTATTAAGAAGCCAATAATCATCTCCATACTGATACTATTTACTTCCTTTTCGAATCAACCATTTGAAATCAGCAAAAAATCGCTCACAGTTCGATGCAACTTTAATTGCTTCCGATCTTATGCCATATAACATCTGCATAGTTCACAACTTGTAAGGTTATACTCGTAGCAACATTTGTGAAGACTTTTTACAATGCGTAATTTAAATCGTCTATCATACTCGTGAGCTCAATGAAATCTATATGCAAACATATGAATATAAATAAGTGTAATCAGTGCCTTGAATAAATATTTACTTGTGAAATCAATTTCTATTTGATGCGTTGATAATACAAGGCGATTAGAAGTCAGAATCTAAAAACGGAAGAATGTGTGACTGAAGAAGAATTCATTGATTAAAGCTGGAATCGACTTTACGAAATATTGTGTTATTGGGAAAGCTTACTCCATATTTTCGGAGCTGTTTCACACATTTTAAACTTATGTATGACGGCAATTTCAAGTAGTAGGCTAGTGACATTATTAGATTGGAATCCTATATGATGAATGGGTTGCAAACGAAATTGCACATTTGCAAAATCAACAAAACTGTTAAATAACATTCAATCATTATTTTCGTGGATAGCTTTAAGTTCTGATGATATTTTTATTTATAGATTCACATGTAATCTTTGAAAAGAATTATTAACAATTTAATATTCAAATCCTGTTCTAAATAATGATTTCATGTGTTTTATCTTAACAAATTTTTTTCCCTCTCAATAATGAGATCAGCGATATTCAATCATAAATATAAATGGATAATAGGCATTCTTCCAACATTCAAAGAAATCGACATATCTAATTGTAATTATTACCATAAATCTCAGGAATGACACGTAGCTCTTTTTTTAACATAACGATTTATTTTCTCTGAATTTCTTACTTTTATTTCTTAAAACCATTTTCACCAACAACTGAGTTAATAAATCAACGAATAGAAAATCAGTTGATTTTCCAATCCGTCTGCTTTCTTCTCATTCAAATACAGTTATTGTTTTCTTTTCTTTTGTTTTTTGAATTATTGAACTCTATTTCCGGAAACATCGTGTCCATTATCAAATGACCCTGACATAATCTAGTGACGCTGTACGGTAACATGAAAATATGAGTTTATTTTCATTTTATTTTTCGTCTATTTATACAATAGATTAAAAAGAATTCGCGACATATAATTTATCTTTATGGGAAAGACACGCGCCATTACCATATTTGCATCGGCAGCATACATATATGTGACGTGACGATGATAAAGTTTTTATCTAGTTTTTATCGATGGAGCATTTTTTATTGCATTTAACATATTTAGTTCTACTGTATACTGACAAGCTAACAGTATCTAGAAAAATAATTGATCGTTTAAAATAGCATTTCAACGGTTTTATGGGATTTAAAGTGTCATTTACTTATCGTGTATTAACTGTTAAGTAATGTTGGGTATTTATGAATAAATGATCTTATATGGCAGTAGGCATTATTGCTAAATCAGTGAAAATTATTGATGACTTATTTGTTCGAAGAGTGTGATTAGGGCATCAAAATTAGGGCAGGAATTTTAGTTATATTTAGTTTAACTGTGTTGGGAGGTGCCCCCAGGGTGAGGCTGATCTGGTAATTCAAAAGAGTGCAACTGCTATTGTTGGGTTGTCGTCTCCGATTCCAGTGAAATTGAAGAGGACTGGCATTACCGGGGTACCCGAATCGCTTAGTAAAAATACTAGGACAGGAACTTGATCCGAAACATAGTGGCTATGTGATTGTTCGATAACAAGGACCTTCGGGGAGTATCGTGGTGGCTGTGGTTAAAAACAAAGGTTAGCGTTGACCTTATAGCGTCAGATACAGCTGGGTCTCATATCTACCAGTATGGAAGTTGAGAGTTCCCCCAGTGTAAACTGGAACTAATCTTTGGGGCGATGATTTGCGCTTAAACCAATCGCTGTCTATTGAATTGGCATACATTCACATATGTTGAACACATGGCCGGGAATTTGTTCCCCCTTTTACGGTCCCGCCGAGAATCCAATAGAACTTGAGGTTAAAATTTCCCCATTAAGCTTGACAATTTATTTGGTTCTAAGATTCACCTATGAGTTTGATGAATACAGTAAAATATAGTTACCGTTAACAACGTTGAAACCTTTGTACGCATAAATTGGGGAAACTATGCACACTGATCGCTATTAACACAGGCCGTGACGAGTAACACCGTCACTTATTTGCTTTCTGATAGCTCAAATAAACTCTGACCGCAGGTAAAAATCGAAACTCGCACTAGGAACTGTCTTCAGATGCACTATATGGATGTTCGATAACAATCCCTGACAGAGACGTGGATTGCCGCTAATTCGCGGGAAAAGCGCCTAAAGGCCTAGGCTGGATTACAGGATGATTTGCACACATACACTTTTCTTGTCACGCAATTCATTAAAAAAAAAAAACAAGAAAAATGTTCTCACCTCAAACATTTAATTATAACTATAAGATTTTCCTGACATTTGTATAAAATCTATATAGGGAATTGGTACATGCTAATTCGTTGACAGGTTTTCAAATGTATGAGATGTGCCCATTGTTCTTCATATGAATACTTTTAATACTTTTCATGTTTGGGTTCCGATTTTTATTATTCTATGCAATGTGATTAAAAATATTCAAAAACATATTCCCAAAGCTTCGAATAAAAATTTTAATTCGTTCTTATGCTTTGAGCGATTGAACGGTTATCCTTGTAGCGCAAAGTTTTTCAAACGGAGCGGGAATTGTTTTTGAAACACATTTTTCTCTAAATGATATGTTTTGAGTTTGTGTACACTCTAGCCAGAAAATTTCAAACAATCGTCGTGAAAATTGACGATTACGTTCATATAATTAAGCTCTTTGCATAATTTAATTTGGAGTAAATACATTATTTAAATGTTTTTATTGCAAGAAAAGTTGTAGAAATATGACAGAAGTGATTTAAAAAAATGTAGTTTTTCATTTCCCTGGAAGAAATTAGAGTCACATATAAGCGAAACATATCCTGAAATAATTTTGAAGATTGAAGGTTAAAACGTTTGCCTCCAAAATTAAAAAAAACTCTGATCTCTGATGGCGTCCTATAATCGATGAAAGCTGATACTTTACATATTGGCCGAGGAAATTTGAAAAAAAAATCAGTTTTTGGTTGAATATATGTTTTATACATATTCTCAAAGATTCAATGAATTGCAAACATTATTTCATTGTCAAAATATTCATGAAAATCATTTAAAACATAGTCTTAATTATTACTCATAAAGTTAGTGTGTTCGCATTTACTAATTTTAACATTGATTGAGTTGCATTTAAAAGTTTTCTTGAATAAAATGGGAAAGGGTGATTTAGAGGAGAGCCAAAATTCTCTTCAGGGATAAATTCTATGGACTCAGCAATAAATGTGACCAACTGAAAAGTGAGCAAACAATTGATTTTAGAAATAAAAAATTATGTTCAGGTTAAATTCCCTGTATATCATCAAAATGTACGAAACGTTTTTACCGAATTATTGACCCTTTTGTGCACAATTTATGCACATTCGTTACCATGTTTATGTTCAAGTTGAGCTTCTTCAAATGTGGTGCGGGTGGCTTTTAGATTATTTTTCGGGGTAATTCGAAAGTAATTTAAATCAAAAAATATGAACATAGCAGCCTACGAGGTGTGACAATTAAGTAGTGACACTGATTTTATGCCCGCACTTTAGTAAACCTGCGAGCTTGAAATTCCCTTTCCCTTCCCTGGCATCCTTCCCCTCTCCATTGATATACTTACCATCGCTCTAGCTTGTTAAGTTCGCCTGCTGTGTCGTGTTGAGTAGACGTGTGTTGGTGGTGCTCGTCACGAAAACGGAGAAACGAAATCAAGAGCAACGCGTTGTGATAAAATTTTGCGCCAGATTGGGCGAAACAGCTTCGGAAACGTACGCTAAAATTGTGAAAGTGCATGGTGATAGTGCTCTTAGTCGTGCCGAGGTATTTCGATGGCGTAAAGAGTTTAAGGAGGGGCGTGAACTGGGTATGAACCATGAAACAGTCAAACAAATTTTAACCGACGATTTTGGGATGAAAAAGTTGTGCGCGAAGATGGTTCCAAAGAACCTTTCCAAGGAGCAAAAGCATCATCGAATGACCGTCGCAAAAGACTATTTGTAACAAGTGGAAAACGATCCCACGCTGCTTGGTCGTGTTATTACAGGCGATGAGAGCAAAATTGGTGGCCAAAGGAACCCATTTTGAGTCGATTACGGACATCCAGGATGCCGTGACGAGGATACTCGTGAAAATCCCAGTCGGAGCGTTCCAGAAATGTTACGAAGCATGGAAAACGCGCTGAAATCATTGTATAGCTGCCCAAGGGGACTACTTTGAAGGGGATGGCAGAGTTGTAGAATAATTTTTAAATATACATTTTTCATGGAGTCAGTTTCATTACTTAATTGCCACACCTCGTATTAAGTAATTTTTCTACCATCGGAGCTATCTGAAACATGATCTTAAAGCTACTTACATTGTATTCATCGGTGTTCCAATTAAATATCGACACGTATTTATCGTGAACAGAAGGGTCAAATTATCGCTATAAAAGTTTCGTACATAATCCTGAACTAATTAGTACTGTTGTATTGTTGCACTGTGAAATTAAAATTTTACATTTTGAGTTCTGAGTCAAATACACAAATTCATACATATGCAAACCAGAATCAAACCCGCATCTCTTGATACACAAGGTAGATATACCACCATTGAGCCCTGAGACGCCTTAATCCACCCCAAGGTTCACAATATATAGATCAGGCTTATTCAAATTTTTGATTGTCATGGCGGCTATTTTACATAAAAACAACGGCTGATGGCCTTAATTTCTTTGTCAAATTCACACGATTTTCTTTTACACTTTACTTTCCTATTATTTGTTGAAAAATATGGACAATTTTGAGTAAATATTCATATGCACTTCTAATGAAAAAATTCTATCCGAGTGGTGATTTTACTACAGTCTTTTCCTCTCGATAAATCAGCTCTGTTTTCCACATCTTCTTCTTCCTAACGCTACAGCCCCTCTCGGGCCTTCGCTTCCTGCAACAAACGCCTCTAACTGTCTCGGCCCGTTGACCGCGTCCTCCAATTTTGAAATTCGAGCAGCGACGAACAGTCTTCGTCGCCAAGTCAGACCAACATTTCTTCGGTTTCCCCACTGGTGCCCGACCTTCAGTTCCCCCAACGAATACCTTTTTGGGTATTCGTTGTTTGTCCATACGATACATGTGGCCAGCCCATCGCAGCTTCCGCAGCCTTACATTAAGACCTACAGCTCGTCGAAAATTGCACATAGCTCATTGTGGTAGCGCACTTGCCATTGGTTCCCTTCTAGCTTCAATCAGATTATTCGCTTCAAAACCTGCCTTTCGAAGGCGTTCAATATATTTGCGGATACTTGGGTTAGCGGCCATGTTTCACACCATAGTATAACAGAGGTCTTATCTCAGATTTGTATTCTTAGAGCTTTGTTTACCTGTGTGTGCAGCTGGTCTCTAAGATCGTCAAAACTGAATAAAATATTTTATTTGCGAGCTTCATTCTTCGCTGTATTTCGTCTCTTTCATTACTGGTTCTTGTTATTTTGGCGCTTGAATACAAAAATTTGCCCACATTCTTGATATTGTATTCGCCAAGGGTGATATCTTGTGTGTTTGATGTATTTTTCATTGCCTACGTCATGAGCTTTGTTTTATTTTCATTGATTTTTGTAGAGGACTGGTCCCCGCCGAATACGCCTTTGACATACGACTGATTTAATCAAGTAATGATCCGTTACTGGATCAGACTATGGTCCATCTGATTTTGTGTTGCCCTCTAGTGATACCCGCTTCATTTTGTGTATATGTGGATGTAGGAAGTAAGTCGAACGTATTTCTGCTACATACAAAGTCAATCTGGCGTTGGCCGCTGGCATTGTCGCTCCCCGATAAGATAGCTCATTGCCAACCTAAGCATTTAAATCACCCAGAATTATTTTCGTATATTTGTAAGCAATGAGTCAGATAATCTTTCACGGTCAGCCTTTTTCTTATCCTGCCCCTTCTTTTACATTAAATAAATATTTCATACAACGGAGATGTCACCAACGGAGATGTCAAAATGCTCCCGTTACCGCCCTAGTAGGTTAAGGAGTAGATCTGATTGATTTCGTAGCCTTGCTAGAAGCATAGTAAATCTAGCCCGATAGGAGTAGAACGGGATCCCTAGACGTAACTGTCGATTAAAGGTACACGATTGTTACCTTCTATGCATATCTTAAAACTCTCCAATTCCTACGTCCTCTTTTCGTTTTGATCTTTGTTCAACGTTTTTTCATTTGCACCGTCTGATGCTTTCGGTTTTGATTTGATGCAACGCCGAGTATTGGAACTACGTAAATATTCTTCGAGCGCGTTTTTCCTTCGTGCAACTTGCAACTCACGATGCTTCATTCCGTCTTGCAAGCATTTTGTGATCGCTTTGTCACTTAATTTGAAATTCTGACCGAGCATACATACACGGAAAAAATATTCCACAACAAATTCGTCCTGTTTCCTCGTAGCTTGAGACATACGCTTGTGTACCTCCGCTTCATCGTACGTATGGTCAAACTCTTTTAACAACTCAGCTGAAAAATCAGCCCAGTTAACCGCAGTTATGTGCATTGCTTCATACCAAGCGTGACCCGCTCTTTTGAGGCACGTGAATACAGCTAACATAAGACATTTTTCGTCCCACCCATAAGCCATTTGGTTGCTATTCGTGCGATCAGCAAACTGTTCAGCCGTGATTGACGATTCGCGACTCGGTTCGAACTCCGGTAATGTCGACGCAATTTCTTTCACCGAGTATGTGGGATGAACACTGCATCTCCGCACTTTCACTGTCACAATCGTTAAAATCGACTAATCGAGATTGGCGCAACGTTGGAGAGTTGGCAGTCGAATGCCCTTGCGCGCCTCCTATAGGCCCCGCAGATTGTAAGCCATGCACCGCCACAAGAATACTTTGTATCATTGCCTTGAAATCGTCAATTTGCCCTTGCATGTTCGCTTTCCGCGTCGTCAATTTCGTCTTTCCCGAGAGCTTCGGTCGGTCGTTTGTAGTAATTTGCCATGGAGACGCTGTATAAAATGTCCGTAAAGGCCTGCAGCGATGGTCTGCTGCCTCGGCGAGAGGGGATGGTGGTGTTTGCCGAGATTCTAAGATCTAAGGACGCGTGAATGCACTGGCTAGCATTGCGGTGTCGTGGATCGGGTTCATTTCGCCAGCACAAGGCCCCCCTACAAAAAAAAATTTGCATTCATGAATTCACAGATAAAATGCAGATTGACAGGTGCCGAGGCCGAGGTAGCCTATTAAGGGTGGAAATTGCCAAAGCAAACAACAAACTAGGCCTGGCGAAAACAGACGTGACTTGGGATTGAGTATTTCGTCTTTACTGACGATACTTGGGGCCCCCAAATAAGACTGGGGCATCCAGGTAGAAGCGGTAATATATATATAAATATTAGTGAATTTTTTTCGTTTCATAAGAAAGTTTTAAATATGGAAAATTTTTTGGAATTTTGGTGAGTAGTTAAATTTCAATTCATAATAAATTGTTGTTTCAATTTGATTTTAAACAATGACATTTAGGCAAGTAAAAAGGTTACTTACCCATCCTCCTCGACGACCGCTCGTAGATAGGGTGGGTAGGTCTGTTGAAATTAGAAGAATGCGAACTGCAACTCGTAAATCCATGCCATATATTGAGTTTTTAGCGTTATTTTTGACGCTCGTTTTGAAGCTTTTTATAGTTATTGTTTGATTGTTTTTCTTAGTAGTTGTTTTTTACACGAATTTTAATTTCAGCAGGGATTAATGTTATTTCACTTGTTTGTTTTTTAAAACAATGTTAAATTGTGATTTTAAAGGTCATAACACAGCTAATGAGCGAAATTATTTTTTTTTTCCATATGTTTTGACCGATGACGCGTAGTCGAGGAAGCATAATATATTTGATTTATTTTTAAAATTATTAAATATATGGCATATACACACGATAGAGATAAATTATTGGAGCTGTCAATCGCACCAATAAACTAATCATATCGAATTGTGATATCACTTCGAGTAACTCTGATCGGGGCAACACCCATGCAAGCAATGATGTAATCCACTACGAAAAGTTAATGAAATTGCCTCTCCAAATAAATAACTTGTTGCGATGTGGAAGAATTAAAGAATAAACTTCTCCATCCGCTTGCGCTGTGCAAATTACTAATTTTAACAGAGCCGGTACGCTTGTGCAGACAAATGTCCCAGCAAGGAAAGGGAAAAAACCTCTAAACATAATATTTAGGCAGTGTACGTTGTACCTGAAAGTTGACACCAATAATAAATTAAAATTTTGATGAAATGCAACAATTCAATACACAATCAGAATATGATATCGTAGCAAAAGACTGTTTGGACTTTTGCGGCTTGTTTTGTTCTTAAATTGATTCTTTATCATCTCTTAGTCTGCTATCTTCGTTCTCAGCTGGTTTATCCACAAATGTTGCTTTACATCGCCCAATGGACGTTTTGTTCAATTGAAACCTTCTTACTGGGCGAAATTTCAAGTTAGTCGAGTTCTCTGTGAAGTTTTGGCGCGATCATAGGCACAAAGCGATAAGGACACAAGCATACACGTATATCATTTCACACTTTTAATCTTATACTGCACTTGTCTCTTTACCAAACGTCATAACTCGTAACAGAGCAGATTTCCTCTGCTGTTCTATCTCATTCCCACCTAACACGCAATCATTTCAATTCAAAGTCTAAGCGTTTCGCCTGTCCAAATGAGATCGCTCAGTCCGTCCAAGTAGTCTCGTTGGAATAAAACTTTTTAATAGATATCGTTAACAAATTTCTGAAAATCACGGCTCGAATGATAGCGGCATCTCAAGTAAAGCAAACGTATCGTCAATATGCAAATGAGCCGATCTGAGGCAGGCTATTAACACTAAGCAACTAGTAAAAAAACGCACACTTGGAAGAGACCAACGAACGTTCGTCACGCACTCACTTCTTGAAGTTTCTTTTCCTTATGTAAACACGGCCCCAATACAATTATTTTCCCGGAATATTACAGGTTCAAGCAATTTTCTGTTCAAAGGAACTGCTCCTTGCAATAATTGGCTTTTAGGAGCCAAAATCTGCACGCTTTTTGGACTTTCCCAAATCAATTTATTACGAATCACACCGCTTGTCAGTTGGCAAAGCACCCACTTCGGACATGATATTGTGCCTGTATGAGGTATGATTCACTTCACGCATCTTGTCTGTGACGATAATCACTTGCAACATTTCTGCCGATTTCGCTTTGTATTCGGGCAGGTGGCGATGCAATTTCACGGTACCGATTTCTTGTTGACGGCTAATCCGACCGCGACAAAGATAGCAAATAAGACGACCGACGACTATCATGCCGCGACGATATGTTTTTGTGCACTGCTCGTGTCTTCTTCCTTGAACCGTTTTCTCTCGTTCCAGCGGCTTCGCACGATTGTCAAATGGCAAGTTGCAAAACTTACTCTGCTTTATTGTCCAGACAAGACGCCTCGCTGAGCTCGTCCTCGGCGCAAGCAAAATGGGATCTTTCTGCTGCACGTCTTGACAATGCCATTCTTTGCAATTTCAGCTATGTACTAATCGATTTCCGACTTATCCACTAACAAATTCGATCCCGACTCCCGTCCCACCGATGTCTTGCTACCACAGCCACAATGCCGCGTTTCCTCAGCTCAATGTCTAACTTTTCAACGTCCAGATATACCTTTTTCCACACGATTCAATGTAGAAAGTAAACCCGTTCTCGCGTACTTCCTTCTTCCCTTCCGACGACGACTTGCAATTCCGCTTGAGATTTTTCGCTTGTTAAAATAACAAAATTTTACACGAATTCTTTCCTCTTTGTACACAAATTGATTGAAATATCCGTTGACGATTACGTGAAGCGGTTCACAATTAATTATTGAGAACATTAAATGCTTTTTCTTTATTGTTAGCGAATTTTTCGACACTTCCACAATCACCACGATTGCCGTTATCCGTCAACTGTGGTTTACATTGCGGGACAATGCAATTCGTGGGGAAGTTGCGTTATAAATGGGTTGTCGTATCCAAATTTCAATTGTAAATTTAAATAATAATTTTTTTTTGTAAAATTTACAATTAAAATTGAAGCAGCATTATGATGGTTTTCGAGCAATTTGCCTAGGCTACTGCTCGATAGTTACACGTTGTATTAATTTGTTGTTAGAAGCACCAGTGCTAAGACCTAATTGTCAGAGCTTTCCCTTTAAGTGCATCCACGCGAAGCCCGGCGATTAAAACCATCTTTTCTTTCTTTTCGTCTTTCTCGTTTCACCCCCTCTGCATATTTTGGCAATAGCACGATCGTTCTCGTGTACAATTTTATTTGTACTTAAGCGCGTTGCTGCACTTATGCAGCGTTTATGAATCGTTCGTTTTCACTCCTCGGTTAGACTTCTTCTTTCGTCCGATCTTTTGCCGTTCAGGTCCCACTTCTGATTTGAAAGAGTGTTTGACGCTCACTCAACTTTATTCACTCCTCTCACAAGTCGAATGAATCATGGAATCGGTTATAAAAATGTACTAAAATGTCTGACGCTCAGCCGCTTACAGTTTGGCACTCCTGCATACTCGATGTGTCGCTTACACTTGTTAACATCAGGATTTAAGTGCAACGCATTGTGGTAGTTTGTCTAACACTTCAGCACACAATTTTCTCCAAATTAAAATCATACTACAGAGTGCATTCACCATTCACACCCACCGCGGAAAAGATCAAATTCAAACTCGCAATCACACACCCATGAAACAATTCTGATACAGTTCCGCACACCATTCGTACCCATTTTCGCTCGTCTTTCTTCTCGGATTGTCATACAAGACATCCGTCCCGCTCTCCGATGTGGACTTTGTCGCGCTTCAGTAATTTTGTGCAGTTCTTTTTCCCAGCGGCTTTGCAAAATTATTTTATTAAAAACATGTTCTAAAACGTAGTGTAAGCATAGTATTGATACCAAGATAAATTTCCAGTATAAATGAAATTATTGATGCTGATCGAACCATTTGGCATGCAAATATTTGAAAAATGTAGCTAGGAGCCAGAAATATTTGTCATTTCATTTTGACATCTGATTTCATTTGACAGTTCATACAAGGTTTTTACTACATTTACTTACATGTGTCATGGTTACCTGGTATACTGAAGTCAGGTTTCATTCTATACCACATGTCTGTCTAGGCTTCTACTCGTATCAAAAGCCAAAAACAAACTAAGCATACCAACCGTCACAATACATAAGAAAATTAGTGGGATTTATAAAGGTCGAGGAGTCCAGGGCTTTCCAGCATTTGATGATGGCTAATTGAGAATTTTTAAGATGATTAACCGTCACTGTGTTCTTGAAATTGGAACTCCCCTAGCAGGAAAGATTTCGTGCTTGCTGCTGCGATTACTTTTAAATAAGTTATCGTCATTTGATGCACACTTCAATATTGAGATCCTGTGAGAATGATTGCATAAGCATTATTTTCTAATCCTTCATTTTCCTAAGATGTACGTACGGCTGCATGGAGTTTTCCAGCATTCATTACTACAAGTAATTCCCATCTTTACGTCTCAATTTATTTTTAGGATAGCTGATGGCTTATTTTTCTTGCCGATTACAGATTTCTTTTTCATCATTTTATTATTGTAATTTACGCGCGTTTATCATTTTGATTTTATTCCTCCGGTTCCATGGGCGATTTCTTCTTGGTAGGTCGTCCGATTGCATCGAGCAAGCAACGGATTCAGGACAGGATAGGGGGGATCCCATTAAAAACATGGCAAAATAAGATGCTAAAGTCATCTAAGCACATGATGGCTTGTAAGTGCTACTCTCAAAAAGGCTTAAATGCATCGCGATTATCCCCAGACACGGCGACGCACAAGATCGTGGCGGCATTTCAGTGGATTTTGTGCCTACTTATTTCTTCTTTCTTTGGAAATAAAGACGTCTATCAAGCGACTCGTCGGTGGTCGGTTGCAGGCGTGTTGGGCTGCTTACTCGTGTGGCGCAGTCTCCGGTCTTCTGGTTTCTTGGATTCTCATCTTTTCGAGTGAGGGCATAAAATCTTGACTTGATGGCTCCTGTGTATCCACGTAGTCGCCACTCATTTCAATTGACTTTGCACACTACATTCTGCCCAATTAAATTCTGCTTTGCCTCTTTGCAGACTCGCATTTAGGCGATGATTGTATTCTGGTGATGGTATTGTGTGTAAACGTCTTTAAGTTGAAAGGCTTAAATGACTTAATAATTTATGGCGCTTGAATGAGGAATAAATTGAAGGCGTTTTGCGCAAAATAAAGTTCATTTGCTTTGACGAGAGTGAAGTGATCGAAATGCGATTTTCAATTTAGGATTAAGTATGATGAAAGAGAACGTATTTACACTATATCCTGAATGGCTGAAATTTACTTTATAATCACAGGATTAACGCTGATACCAGTGTTAAGGGCTATTTTGAAAGCAACGTTAAGGACTACTTTGTGAGTTCCATATAAATTGATTCCATGCATAATAATTGCGTGGGTGGCTTGGTCTTAATAAATACACTTGAACTGGATTCGTAGGCGCATCAGCAGTAAAGCTTAACCTGTTCAGTAATCCTTGCAATTAATTGGTAGTAACAGTAAATCAGTCATAACATGTGTATCGCCTTTCAACCGCGTTTCCACTCTTACTTTGCGCCAACCGGCCTAGCCTAGCAGTCTGCGTGCGACTGGTCATTATTTTTAAAATAAAGCAAAATGAGAAATAAACGATCATACTCCATTAATTCTGCACACGTATAATGTACGTAATTTCTACTCTTTGATAGTTGATACTCGAGCGCTTCATTAAATAACCGGTAAGCAGAAATCTATAATAAGCAGATATCCGTATGCATACTACATTCGTACTCGTATCGCCGCGTTGCTGGGCTGGCTACCTATCCTGGTGGGTACGGTGCCCACCTGGCTGCCAGCACATCGTAAGCACTGATCTGATACATATATTCCTCCATGCGTGTGTGAATATCCCTGGCTGCATGCTGTTCTGTTGTGTCACATACGGACGAGTTGTACGCTTACTGCTCGCGGCTCAACCGTATAATGATACACGTCAAAATATAATAAATCAAGTAATTTCGCTTCTCTTTGCGATTTATTTCATCTATTTTTAAATTAACTTACATTTTATTTTGATCTGTCACCTTCATTTATATGAAATGGCGAGGAAAATCAACTATGAGGGTGGTCTTTCCAGAAACATTGATCGGTATGAACAACAAACTGATATATCTGCGAGTACGTACTCGTATGCATGGATAATTGAGCCTACGGTCGTATTCATAGTAATACCGCGCCGATGCCGCTTCAGCGGCGTACGTAATTCCACTTAAAGTTGCAGATGTTGAGGTAAGATTGATATATGGAGGAAATCGATTTTCTAGAATCGGATGAAAAATTTATTTTGCTAATTTTAATTGAGAAAGACGACTGAAAGCAAAGCAAAGCACCTGTTTGAAGTGGACATTTTGCCGAAACCCGTTTTCTGACTTTGACGAATCACTTTAGGAAGAAAAGCCAGCAGACATGTTGACATATTTATTAGGTTTGAAATGCATCGTGTGTATGCCAATTTATTATGCAATCACGAGTTCCAATGCGATTTTTTAGTATTTATATTTTGACGTAATAGTTGAAATAATTAAAAATTTAAGCTTGCAAGCATAAGACTAATTCAAGGAAAATTGTACAGGAAGTAAATATACCATTTTAAAATAGTTTGCATTTGAATTCAGCGTAAATAAATGTAGCTCTGCCACTTTTAAATACAGTGAGCATCATGAAGAGAAGAGAATCTTGTTCTGCCTACAATATTTCCAAGTTTCATGGACAAAAGAGTTGCAATTTTTTCTTAAAGTTGAATGTATCTTTTAGATAAGTTGATCATAATCGCAGACGTCATAAGAACTTGTTTAATTACAGATGAATAGCAACCACCAAGAGAATGTGAGAAATATCTTTTTTTTAACCCGGCAGTGAGTACGTTGGATCGATTTGACCCAAACACTTTTATTTTCAAATATTTGGCGCCAACAGCATTGGTTTCAGGGTTGTACGTCAGTGTGCGTTCAAGTTACGAGTAACTACATATATCTGGACACATTCTCATGATCAGTTCGTTTCGTTCTCTTCATTAGCCCGGTTCATTGATTCCCAAAGTTTTTCCTGGGTCGAGTTGACCCGATGTACCTGTTTGTGTAATTTTTCAAAAAAATGGCCAGGTCGAGTAAAGATCGATTTAACATATTAGATCCTCGAGATTTCAAGATAATAGAAGAATTTTTGTTTAGCGGAGATAGTGAAAATGAATTGTTGGACTTTTCAAGTGATGACGAAGTTGGTGATCCTAACTTTGAACTAGTAACTGAACACAACAGTGATTCAGAAGCGGAAATTAGTGAAGTGTTTGCCGAAGACCAGAGTCGATCTACTCAGCAAACGTTGGACATTGTAAGGGAAGTTTATGGTTTCAAAAATATTGATTTGTTTTCTTTTACGTTTGAGACTACATATAGTGGCGGATGAAACAGATTTTTTGGGCGAAGGGCAAAAAAACCAGATGGGCTAAGGAAATAGCTGTTTGTAATATTCGTGTCAGACAGCAAAATAAATTGACTGACTTGCCTGGAGTAATAGGTGCAGCCAAACAAGCAAAAACAGCTTATGAATGCTGGTCATTCTTTTTAAGGTTTTGTAAAATAATTTTACAAAATCCTACTAAAATCGCGTCCTGTCTGTCCGTGCGTCCGTCCGTGTGTCACAGCGATTTTTCTCGCAAACTACTTAAGCTAGAAACATTAAATTTTGTATGTAGGTGTAAAGTGGTGCTCTCTTCAAAGTTCGACTATAGACAAATGTTAAAGTGTATTTAAGGGGGTCTCCCCATAAAAGGGAGTGGTCCACCCTCGAAATAAAATTTCATCAATGGTAGCCGATGTGGGTATCAAATGAAAGGTCTTGATTAGAACTTTTCAAAATAGGTCTTCAACAGACTTTTTTTCGCTTCAAGGGGCGCAAAGGTAGGGGAAATAGACGAAAAATTTGTGTCCCCCCTCGCGATTGGACACCTGTGATCTGAAAAATCTGAAAAAAATTACGGAGCTAAGTGTTTATGAGTACAACAACAACAACAAATACCTTAGAAGTCAAAATTCGCTCAGCATTGTTAATAATAGTATGATCTTCAAATTTCACATTTTCCCCAAAAAAATCGTATGGGTACCCTTCAACTCAACGAAATTCGATATTTAGTCGTTTTCCTTCTCTCCCACTTTCACGCACTCGTTCTTTCGATTCGACTAAAACAAAGACAAAACAGAAAACGAATTCTTAACAGCTAATTACGCGACACGTATGCAATATGTAACATCCGTGTATGTGTGAAAAGGAAACCAAAAAACGCTACCATCAAATATTTATCCGTGTGTGTACCCATATGTGAGTTTAGGTTGGTTATTAAGTTAACTGGATGTTAAATGAACTTAACGTTGCTACTGTTGCTGTTGTATTCGCTTCTGACCGTATATTTGTGTAAACTCTTAATATAGTTAAAAGTTTCGGGAAAACTAAATCAGGCTCTACATGTAAAGCTGCAAATGTCTTTTTAGAAAGTTAGCTCTGGACGAAAACTTGTAAGCGACACCTTTTGCCTGTACAGCACCTTCCTAAAATATATTTCATATTTATCTCTTTCAATTTGTCTGGTATCGGTATGATTTTCGTAAATATAATGTTTTTCAGTAGTTTTCGTTACAGTAAATGTTTATTATTAGGTATTTATTATCCCTTGCGGACCGTTATGAATATAACAGATTTCATTGTTTAGTTGCTGCTGTTGCAGATGCCGTTGCATTTGCTGCGATTTTCCAGCGCAATCTACACATACATAAAATATTTCGTAGTTGTTAGTTCACACATAAATTACTTCTTTCTGTTTGGTGCTCCCCATTGGGCGTATCGGTCTGTTTCATAATCATTTGGCACCAAAACTATAATACAATACGCCACGCTCATTAAAGTGACGCAAGAACTCTGAGCAAATGGAGCATGCAAGGTTAAAAGACTTTTTCTATTCGCCTCAATCTCAGGTAAGTTGAAGCTTCTGCTACCACTAAGACAGTGGTAAAAAAACTGCAAGTGACTTTCATTTTTCCAATGACTTCATGGCATGTAAATAATTGATGCTGATTGGTATACTCGTACTCGTATACTTACGTTGCTTTGATTGCAGTCCGAGGGGATGTCATACTTGATTCTAGATAAGTCTGGATTTCGGCATTGATCTAGGAAGATACCCGGTGCAACTACATATGCGGTGAATAGCCTGGCTTACTTAGTTCAATCATATCGAAATTGCAAATTTTACGAGCATTATGTAGTTTACAACAAAGAAGAATTTACCAATTTTTCATGGTTGCAATTAGCTTGAGGTATTACTGCATTGCTGGTTCGATTGTTTCATTACTGATCATGGCAAAACACTTGCGGGAATTCTAAACTGCTCAAATTGACTGCTCACTTCGAATCACTGTTGAGAATCAAATTTTTCACTTGAGAAAACACTAATAATCCTATATGCGATGTCGTGGCCAATAAGTTCAGGAAAATCTTCACCAGCCGACGTCGTCGTTTGCCCTAGTCTCTGCGTTCACGCAAATTGAAATAGTAATAAAAGTGAAATCTCATGAAGGATATAATTAAAGGGAAACGTTTACATTTAATGTAAAAAAAAATCGACATGAAAAAGCATTTAATAATAATAATAAGAAAGGAAACTATTTTATAAATTACTGTTATGCATGGAAGTAATTAAATATTTTTCTCTAAATCTGCCATTAAAATTTCGAATAGGAGTTAGGGCGGTTTTCGAGCTTTGCTTGTGTGAATGCTCGATTATTACATGCTGTTGTAATTCCATATAATTAAAATGGCATTATCTCACTTTATTAGGATTTGATTTCAATGACATTTTGTGGACAAAAGAGCCTTATATGAATCGATATAATTATGAAATATTAAGAAGTTTATGGTACCTTCTAGATTTTATAGAAAAAAACGTAAAATTTACATATCGTACTACAGTCACGTGCAATATTATTAGGCACCCAACATTAATGCCAGTTTTAGGGTGGTTCCCCGAAAAAAATTTAACAAATTAATCTTCACCCCATCAATGCGGCGGGTCACATATTCGCAAGAAAACAGCTCCTTAAATACGAGCGGATGGTGTGTGGTGTGTTTGGCTGGGGAACCGGGTCAATCATTTGGGAAAGGCGGCGTAAGTCCACGACAAAATCTTGCGGGTAGCTGGCTGGTGCTAGTGCGATATATTTACCCATAATCCGAAATGATATTAGACCATTTATATATTGCTTGTAAGTGGCGCACAGACCCAGCGAAATCACTGGGAGTGCTTGCATCCAAGGAGCTTTGGGAGCGCACTGTATGGGCCTTTTGAGCGTAGTGCATCCATTCCATTTTGCCACTGGCCTGTGGACGATATGGTGCTGTGTAGATGTGCTTGGCTCCCGGGAAACGACTGAGCTGGGTTAGGAGGTTGGCCTCAAACTGACAGCCTTGGTCTGAGGCGATATCAAGTGGCGTGCCGAATATGGCGATCCAGTTGTTGTATAACGCCCTAGCAACGGTGCTGTCCTTGATGTCTCGGTAAAGCTTGAGGACAGCGTGAGGCTTACCTCGTACTCCTCACAATGCGGAAGTTTGATAAGATCAAAGTTTATATGGTCGAAACGCTCGTCCGACATCTTAAAACTACCCAGCTTGGCGCGGTTGTGGTAATAAAATTTTTTCTGCTGGATGAAATGCAATACATAGCCCAGTGAAACACATCCTTTCACAAGCTCGGTTAGAAGAATTTACGCGCTGTCTACGTTGGTGGGGCGAAACTTTGTCCAAGAGTTGTGTAAGAGCAAAAGTCAGTGGCCGATGACCGGTGAAGACGACGAAATGCTTTCCCTCTAGAATACGCTAGAAATACTTAATGGCGGCAAAGATCACCAGGAGCTCGCTGCTGTAGGTGAAGTAGTGCTGCTCGGTTTCGGAAAGCTTCCCTGAGAAAAACCTAGGTGTACCCACGTGCCGTTGTTCTGCTCCTGATGGCAGAGTTAAACGCGTCAGTACGTAGTGCCAACTTGTGCAAAGGTGAAAGAAAGGCTGACGTGGCTCTACGGTGATGCCCTGCTTGTAGCGTTCAAAAGCAACTTCAGCATCAAATGTCCAAGTAAGTGGCACTTTTTTGGTCATGCAGCCTTTCAAAACCTCTGTAAAGTGGTGCTTGAAGCTTGGCGGCGTATGGCATGTAACGGTAATAGAAGTTGGGCATCCCAAAAACACTTTTCAGCTGTGAGAAGTCGGCGTTTTGAGAACAGGTGGTCATGATTTTGTGCTGCAAATGCAATATCCAGCAAAAATGACCCCAGGTAGGGCAATTTTGCCTTCATTCCAATTGGCTTGGAGATTTGCAGTTCACAATATCAAGAAAAGCTGCTCAAGATGCCGCTGGTAATCGTTGTGGCTGGCCAAGAACACAAAGAGGTAGACGTGCGCGAAGTCGAACTTCGTCACCAAGCGGTTGAATGTCCGCTGCATCGTTTGGGCCGCGTTGTGTAGGCCATGAGGCATTCCTACGAATTCAAACAGCCCAAAGAGCGTAGTTACTGCCGTTTTGCTGATATCTTTACGAGTGGCCGGTGTTTGATAAAAGGTACGCTGGAGGCCGATGACACAAAAAACTGAGCCGCTAGCCTCCTGGATCAGATCCTCGATGTTGAGCAGTGGATGGCGGTCCAAGTGGGTGTGGGCACTGAGTTAGTGGCAATCCCCAGTAGTTCGCCAGCACCCCCCGAAGGCCCGATGGCGTTTCAAGAAAAAAATATACATATTTTCTAGTTCTTTGCAAATCTATAATGGTAACTCCTACGTTCTGTGAACGGATCAACTCCTTGTTTAGCATTTCGTGCCAACCAAAACAATAACCAATTTAGTACTAGCGGCAACACTCCATAAATACTGCTATTTGGTGCCGTTACATCTAATTGTTGACAAATTTGAATATATTGGTTTGATTGAAATACTAGCTCTTGGTAAAGTTTTTGTGGAGAAACCCAGTGGCATGGTGGTTGACAATTACGGGCACAACTTTCAAAACGATTGTGGAAAAACATAATTCTCAATTTTTTTAACTGGAGTGTTGTTTCCTTTTCTGAGATTTTGATCGTGATCGATTGCGTATCCTGACTTCCAGCCGATCAATGCGGCGCAATATTTGATCCAAGAATTTGCTCATGCCTCCTTGTTTTTGCGTCGATGCAATGGCGGATGATTGCTGCATTTTAATCATCAGGTCCGCCATCTTTACCAGCTTCTCAATATCGGGCTCGTTCGAAATTACTAATACAACCCGAATGTTTTCCAACAGCTGCTCCAAAAGAAGCAATCGCAACATAAAATTCGACACCTGCTCTTCCCCAGTATTTCGCAGATGCTGCAGGTAATGTGAGGGTTTCTTCACAATCTCAGCTTTCGATTTTCGTCCTGGATATGTTGCTATGTAACGCTTGGTTGTGTTTGTGGAATTGACTCGGAATTGTCAGCTAGTTCAGATGAAATCTCGGAATACGCTGGTTTAAGTCCCATGGATATCCAGATTAAAAACGTTGTCGGGAATTCGTTTTATAATTTTGTATGGTCCTTCGTATGGATGTTCCAATGGCTTCGTTACTTAGCCGACGCGAACGAATACATGCGAACAAGTGGATAGGTCTTTGTGGACAAATATTTTTCTTTTGTCGTGGCGAATTACTGGCGTTGCGCGGACTTGCTTCATATGTTCACGGAATTTCTGAACAAATAATTTTGAATCTGGTCGCATATCTTCATTGAAGAAGAATTCTCCGAGGATTCGAAGTAACATACCGTATATTAACTCTGCGGAAGTTGCGCCGATATCCTCCTTCTTGTTTGTGTGAAGACTGAGTAACACGATTGGGAGTATTTTAGCCCATTCCTGATTATTGTGAGATATGATGGCAACTTTCAGTGACCGATACCACCGCTCAATAATTCCATTAGCCGCAGCGTTGTACACCGTGCTTCAAGCCTCTTTGCAGCCTACTAAGTGGGTTAGCGATTGGAAAATCAAAGACTCTAGTTGAGATCCTTGATCTGATTAGAATACAGCAGGAGCTCCGAATCGCGCTATCCAGTTCATGTAGAATCCAGTGGCTATAACGTCTGCTGTTATTTTTCGTATTGCGACCGCATCGGGCCATCGCGTGAATCTATCGCTCATGGTCAAGACATACGACCATTCTTTGATTTGTGCTAGCAGCCCAATGATATCAATATGAACATGGCTTAATCTGGAGTCCAGCATCTCAATATGTCCATGTAGAGGTTTTACATGTTTTCCAACTTTGGCATGTAAGACATATCTTTTGACAGGCTAGGCCAAACATACTTTCGGCATATCAATTTTTTGTAACGCGTCCACTGGGATGTCATAATTGATGGGTTATTCCAAAGATGGCATATGTCAACCGGCAAGCAGCTCATGGGCAAGCCTATTACAGCTGGTGCAAAAAAAGCCTGGCCGATGGGGACTATGTGGTAACTATCGTCGCTTGAACTCTATTACCATTCCTGACTGACATCTAATTGCTCATTTAACTGACTTCGCGTATAAACTGAGTGGTTTCAAGGTATCTTCAACCGTAGATTTGACAAAAGCGTATCATCAAATCCCAGTCACACCGGAGGACATCCCGAAGACACCCGTCATAACCTCCTTTGGACTCTTTGAGTTCAAAGCAAAGACATTCGGCCTCTGCAACGCTGCTCACATTTTTCAGTGGTATATCGACCACATTCTTCGAGGATTGGACTTTTGATGATTTTGGGCGTGTGGCTCCCGCGGCAGGCGCGTACGTGGCGTAATCTAGAGGTCCAATTTTCACACACTCTTCGCAGTAAATCAGGCTGTATTTCGGCAAATAATGCGTCAGATGTTGGCTTCCTAATGCTCTGTTGTTTCTGTAATCATTTGATCCTATATATCCCTAAAGAAAGTAATCTAAAGGTGTCAAATCGTACGAACGTGATGGCCAGTTACATGACCGTTTCGTGTAACTAATTGTTCATCGTTTTTCAGTAAATTAATTGTGTCGCATGATGTGTGGCATATAGCACCATCCTGCTGCATCCACATGTCAGCAACAATTGAGGCACCAAAAAGTAAGTAATCATGTAACTGTACCGCTCACCGTTGACTGTAGCATTATCACCATCATTATTTTTGAATACATACTGGTATGGACCAAGTTTCCCACCGGCCCATAATGCCCACCAACCGGCTACTTTTTCTGGATGTAATAGTGCTACCAGTATAGCGTGTGGATAATCATCCCCGCAAAAGTGGCAATTCTGTTTGTTGGCGTAGCCATTTAACCAAAAGTGTGCTTCATCACTGAACAACATTTTCTAATTAAATTGTAAATCAATGGCAAAATTTCCTCTGGACCATTCACCGAACTTTGCTGCAGCGTGAGTCGATTTATAATGAATTGTCAAACAGAACTAAGCTTGAAACTACCGAAAATCTTGATGTTGGCTGTCACTGAAAATAGTGTTGCCATTTTTAAATTGGATTATTTCAATAAATTTCTATTTTAATAGGAGTACCGGTTAATTCGTGCGGTTTTCTAACAGATGGCGTAACTTGATTTTTATTCCAGTGATTCACCTTTCCAAATATGTGTTGGAAAGCTACTCTCATATAGTTTCAGTGGCATTTAGCTGAAGCGTAAGCGACAATACTTTTTTTACTCTGAAAATGTCGAATTTTGTGCCGAATAAAGTGTTTTTGCGGGGAGTACTTCTTCATTATAGAAAAAGGCTGCCGAAATTCATCGTATTTTGGTGGAAGTGTATGGTGTGCATGCTCTAGCTGAGCCAGAAGAAGTGATTTGCACGGTTTAAAAGTGGCAATTTTGACTTGGACGACGATGAACGGCCCAGACAGCCAAAAAAGTTTGAAGATCACGAATTGGAGACATTGCTCGACCAAGATCCATCCCAAACGCAAGAAGAACTTGCAAAATCACTTGGCGTCGCTCAACAAACCATTTTCGATCGTCTAAAAGCAATTTTTCACAATAAAGCGAAAAAAACCGAAATAACCGGTACCCCTATTAAAATAAGATTTTGGCAACATCTGCATACTTTTAACAGTTTCTCTATTTTTTTCTAACTTATCATTTTAATTTCTTTCATTCCAGATGTATTCTCGCAATTTGATGATCTCGGTGGTGCTGATTCTTGCATTGGTTCCTTTGATAGCAACCCTGCCTCGTCATAGTCTTGCAAAGAGGACTCCATTTTTTGAAATAGGATGTAAGGGTACATACAATAGTTCATTATTTTCAAAACTAGATCGAATTTGTGATGACTGTTACAACTTATTCCGTGAAGTTGAGCTTCTTCGTTTATGCAAGTAAGTAAAATTATTCAGCCAGAATTATTGAGTACAACTTTGCTCCTAAAAATGAAGTCATAGAGATAAAAACAAAAGTCAAAGATAAGGATAGGTAATGATTAGCTGATTGGGCAAGTGTGTGAAAGCAAATTTGTACAGCTTAACATTAAGAAATCATGAAAATTAAAATAACACATGCAGATTTATGCAATTTTAAAATTTCTCATTTAATTCGTCACGAATGAATACAAACACAAAGAATATACATATTTAAGTAGTTGTGCTTTGGCTTTTGGCCAGAAAACCAAAAGTGTTTGATTTTTTAATTGATATCATTAAGCGCGGCAATATAAAGAAATCATTCGGAATTAGTCCTGTAATAAATTATTCTTATTGTCGTTTCGAGTTTCGCGGTTAACATTTTTAATTCCTATAAAAAATAATATAATGAAATTCTCCAGAATCCGTCTTGAAAGTTGGATAGTCGCTTTTTCGAGGAAATATCGTTAAGCAGATTTATGAATTTGTTTGAAAAGTATCTGTTAAGCAAATTGAAAAATCTGATGACTGATTGATGACAGTCAGCGTGCCACCATTAATTTGAAGTGAAACAAATCCATGGCGAATATTTTTTCTCTTAAAAAATGAAGGATTTATCACCTAGTATGTGGGGACTTCCCAAAAGACTAATTCATACTTTCAACAGTCCATTCTCATTTATTCCGAGCTGTTTTTCGCCTTTGAAGACAGGTCGCGGTGTGCCGCAATAATATTGAAAAATACAATAATTTTAATTTATTTTATTCGCACTTCGTTACTTGCAACTTTTTTGCTGATTTTATTTAGGTTTTTGTTTTTTTCATGCTCTCAAATCAAGGCCAGAAATTAGACACACAAAATGCCATAAATTTGCTGCCTGTTTTATGACTAATAAACAAAATTTCTTTGCTATATTGTCTGCTGAATTTGAATTTGATGAAAAAGAGCAGATTAACGATTTCCTCAAGCAATTTTTTCGGCTTCATATTTGTAAATAAGTGTGATTTTTTCGGAAAATAATACACGTACTCACTTATTTTAAATCGTAATGCAAATGTAGAACAGTGAATGAACTGATAGAGAGTATAATAAAATTGAGCACTTCTGGTTTAATGGATGAATGGAAAATTTTATTATAGCTATTTCCTTTTGAGGATCATAGAGATAGTATTGTGGAAAAAATGCGGATATTTGGGTGGATTTAATGCATTTTTCAATGTTTTGCCCATATTTTGGCGCAATAAAGAAAATTTATACGTAATTTATTGATAGCTTTAGTATGCGGTCCAGAAATTCTTCAGGTTACCCATAAAAATAAATAAATACAGATGATTTTGTTTTTAGCTTACCTTCAGATAGATTTAGGCGTAAAAACACTGCGATGCTCTTGAAACTCCAAATTTTTCATCCGCCGGTATAAAGGGAAGTTCAAACAAAAAGCACGATGTTAATTGTAAATCAAACAAAAAGTTTTCAGAGAATTATGTTAATATTTTTTATTATAATAGAAAGATCTATGACAATTATGTGTGAAACAAAATATTGCCCAAATGCTCGCCATGGCTACGGTGGCATACTTCTGTCCGATGGTCCATATTTTCAATGACTCTGACACATAATTGGGGTTCAATGTCGTTAATGTTGTGAATTATCTCATCCTTTAGCTCTTGAATTGTTCTTGGCTTATTGACGTACACTTTTTCTGTTAAATATCACTAGAGAAAGAACTCCAACGGTCTCAAATCACATGATCGTGGCGGCCAATTAACATCCCGACAAGGTGATAACTCGGCCATTGAATTTCTCGCGCAAAAGAGCCATTGTTTCGTTGGCTGCGTGGCAAGTGGCATCCTGTTGAAACCACATATCGTCCAGGTCCATAACCTCAATTTCTGGCTACAAGGAGTCCGTTATCATCTCGCAATAGCAAACAAAATTCACGGCAACTGCTTGGCCGTCCTCATTTTCGAAGAAGTACGGCCCGATGACGCTGCCAGCCCATAAACCGCACGAAACAGTCATTCTTTGTGGATGCATCGGCTTTATCACAATCACTCGTAGATTCTCATTTGCCCAAATGCGGTAATTCAGCTTGTTAATTAATCCACTGAGGTGAAAGTGTGCCTCGTCGCTGAAAATGATTTTCTTTGTAAAGTCACCATTCTCTTCTGTCTGTTCAACCAACCATTCGGCGTATTGCCGACACTTGAAATGGTCAGTAGGCTTCAGCCCTTCAGTCAATTGAACCTTGAAAGTGTGTAAATTCAAATCTTTATTCAAAATTCGCATCAGTGATGTTTGTGAGATGTTCAATTGTTTGGCATGACAACGAGTCGAGATTGACGGCTCTTCTGTCACACTATCGCGAAGAACAGCAATGTTTTCCGCAGAACGAACTGGGCGAGCATGCACCGGTGATTTCACATTTCCTACAGACCCGGTTTGCCGAAATTTGCGCATAATTCTCCCGATTGTGGACACATTTGGTCGATTATGTTGACCAAAAAAATCACAAAGTTCACGAAATGTATTTTGATTTGAACGCCCATTTTCGTAAAAGGCTTCAACAACCTTAACGTGCACCTCCCCATGGTTGAATTTGTCAAACACTGAAACAAAGAAATTTCAAATTAAGTTGGGCGAAAAACTTTACGTTAAGGTGTCACTCACAATTTTATCGTGCATTATGGTTGGATCACCCTTTATAAACAATCTTCGTTTGGCAATTGCAACAGGTGTTAAAAGAATGGTGGCAGAAGTGAAGTACAGGGGGTGTGATTGGAGATTTTCGGGCGGAAAAATCTGAAAAATAATGGATGTAGGTCTTTATGAGTACAAGAGCGACAAATATATTATAAGTCAAAATTCGATTAACTTTTTTAATAGCAGTACAATTTATGAATTTTATACTTTTACCTATAAAATCAAGAGGAGACTCTTAAATTTACTAAAAACTCATGTCTACGTATCGTAGAAACTGTCAGACTAGAGAGATATACGTTTGTAGATGACTTAGACACTTCAAATATATACGGATTATCAAGAAAATTTCAGATATTATGTGTTGCATTGATATGTTATCATAACTACCAAAATAATATTATACTGTAAAAAATGAAGTAATATCATGTATTAATACTTCGTTCTTTCGTTTTTTCATAATAAATATAAGGAATCTACGTTGTTGATATTTAGAGATTTTTTTCGTTTAGTGATTGTTTTATATAACTCTTCTGGTAGGAGCAAACTCCTGTCACTTCAACTTGTTGCTGCTGTTTAAAGAAAGTCAGTTTAAAGATCGTTAAATATTCCATTGAATATGATTTTTCAGAACCCCAAACTTCGTATTGCCACCTGTCCCAGCAAACCATAAAGTAGTGAATGCTCCCTTGAATGCACTGCTTCCATTCATTTGAAAATTCATATGAAATCAATTACAGTAAAACTTCGTTATACCACTCCAGCTTGTAACGATTTCCCGCTTAAAGCGCTCATTTTTGTTGGCCCCGGTCCCAATGTGGCTTTTTCTATTGAAAATAATCTCGTTATAACGCCCCGGTTTCCCGGCAATACCGGTTCCATTGAAGCATATAACACAGATTTCTTAACAACACTTCAACTTTTCAAAGCATGCGACAAGTATTTTTATGTTCAAATGAAATTGAATTTGTGTAAACAAAATTCGTTGTAGCGCAATATGGAAACAAATGGACGCAAAACAGTTTTCAATGGCTGTCAACTCTCATGATGCCTTAAAACGTTCATTGTTTGGCTGCATTTCCACTCTCCCATACAGATTTTTTTTTTTAAATTTTGTTTACAAATTGAGAAGATGTCGAGCTTGAATAAATTTCTTTTGGTTTGCAATGCTTCTCCGAAATGAATTTTATACGAATGGCTGAAAATGGTATAGGAGGAAATGTAAACAACCAGACAAGTTGGATGAGAGCAGATTAGATTTTCTGGACTCACAATAAACATATCAGTGATTTCTTCTCAGTATTGTTTTGTTCTCCATTCTTTCGCGATTTTTTCTTGTGAAAATGTCGGGTGAATCCTTTTCTCTGAAGGAAAAGTGTCTCTTGATAAGAGAATTCGATCAATCTTCGCTGAGTCAAAAAGTCTTCGTTTCTTCCAAAAACATAAGTGCACCAAAATTGCGAACAATTCTAAAAGCAGAGCTGAAATATTTTCGGCTTATGAAGGCAACAAACGTAAAAAAACGATCCGGAAAATATGAAGCAATGGAAATCATTCTTCAAAATTGGTTTATACAAGCCAGAAGCGGTGTGTTCCGATTCTACAAGAAAAGGCTCGACAAGTAGCTTCCTCTTTGAAGATCACAAATTTTTCAGCTTCAACAAGTGGTGAGTCAAATTCTGTTAACCCTCATGTAAAGGCCGATCGGAAAAATTGTCTCTCGACCCTCCCCTCCGACTACCAATGGCCGGACATTTACAATGCGGATGAGTTTGGGTTATTATTTAAAGTTATGCCGGATAAATAATTGGTGTTAAAAGGAGAAAAGTATTATGGTGTAAAGCTGAGCAAAGAACAATTGACAGTTCTTATTTGCACAAATATGACTTGCACGGACAATCATATCAATTTTTCAATATCAATTTTGGATGCTATGCACTTTTTAAATGCTGCTTGGATAGAGTGAAAGAAGAGGACAATTTTTCGATGTTTTAAGAAAGCTGACATTGGAAGTTTGTCTACACAGCAAGAAACTGAAGAGGTAAGTTCCGTCTCAAATTCATCAGAAGTTTTTAAAATTTCTGTTGCTAATTTGGTGTTATTATAGATAAGCGATGACATTTTAATTGATGATAGATTGACAGAGTTGGGAGAATTTGTTGAATTTGACAACGACCTGGTAACTAATGAAATACTTTCCCTTAAAGTTTGATTGATGAACAAAATGGAACGCAAAAAGATGGAGAAAGTGAAGACGAAGAAGAAGCAACTGATTCATATATCACAGCCCAGCCGAAAATAGCTGAGGTACTCGATGCAATAAAGACACTTCGAAGATTTTTCGCATGTACTAAGGAGATTGAGAAAAATTTATTCCAAAACATAAATAATATTTAGAAAACGCATTTTTGGAGCGTTACTAATGTTGTTATGAACAAAAAAAAAATACTGAATACTTTCACTTGGATCCATCAAATAAATCAAAATAAATTATGTTCCAATGCACGAGTACATATATTGATACTAATTGATAATTTCATGAAGATAGTTTATTCCTGATTCAGTACGTTTTTTCATTCTTTTTTTTAATAAACTTTTAAGCAATTGTAATGCATATGACAACATTGACGCAAGCGCTTTCTCTCTGAGGATTTTAAATGTTCCCGGTTATAGCGCTTTCCTGGTTATAACACTCTTTTTTTCTGTCCCTCGAAGAGCGTTATAACGAAATTTGACTGTATTTATTTACACTATTTTGCAGATCCATGAATCCAATTACAAAATAGGTAATGAAATATAATATAATATAATAGATGCAAAAAAAAGTGAGCAGCTTGAGATACTCGTAGAAAAAAAAACAAGAATATAAAATACCAATAAACTATTAGAAGCTAAGGAGAATATTATGTAATATGCTTTTAAAAGCGTTTAAGGAATGTGACAGGACTAAAAACGAATAAAAATAAATATTGGTACGAGCAAAGGGCACAATGAATATCTCAGTTGAACGCGTTCTTGAGGTGGGACGTATATAAAGCCTTTCCCGAAGGTGGGATGAAAGAATACCGTGATATAATTTAAATAAGCAACACAGGTCTAGCAATTCTCTTATTTTTTTGAGTGATGGGATGTTGAGGATCTGTAGGCACTCATCGTAGGAGCTGTAAGGGAGCTTGTTTTTGTAGGGTGGAGAACGTGTGAATTTACGCCATACTTGGGAGGCATACTCAAGGATTGACCGGGCTAGGAGTACAAATAGATGGAAGCTGGTTAAGATGTTTAAGGACTTGCTGGAGGATCGTAAAATAAAACCAATGACACTTGAACTGGTTATGCATGAAACATGGATGTTAAATTTCAAACCTGGGTCAAATACTGCTCCAAAATCTTTAAATATGTCCATAAGTGCGTTCCATCAAATCGGTATTCATATAATACTGTATGAATTTTGTTGGTGAATCTCATGTGGCGACATTTTGAAATATTAAGAGGAAGTAAATTACCTTGACACCGATTTTGGAGATTGTTAACATCATTTTGTAGGTATGAGCAGTCTTTGCTGGAGTTAATGGAACGATAAATTTTTAAATCATCAGCGTGAAGAAGACAATTAGAGGACAGGCATTGGGGAAGCTCATTAATGAAAATGTTCAATAGCAAAGGGCCTAAAATTGATCCTTGAGGAAAACCAGATTTCCGATTAAATGAGGCTGATAAAAAAAATTATTCCATGCAACGGTGCAGGAGTGATGGGATAAGAAGTATAAGATCCAAGAGAGGATTGAGTTGGAAACACGGAATGATCGGAGTTTTTTAGCCAGAAAGCCACGATCAACACAGTCAAAACTTTAGCAAAATCGGTGTATATGACAACAACTTGTTGGCTCTTGTCAAAAGCCAGAGAGATGGTATTCGTAAGTTCTAACAAATTAGTTATTGTCGAACGACCTTTAATGAAGCCATGTTGTCCATTTGCAAATAGGATACTGATGATATCGTATATTCTGTTATGCAAAATTCGCTCAAGGAGCTTGCCGAAACAAGACAGCAAAGAAATGGGATAATAGTTCGATATTTCACTATGATCTCCGGACTTATGAATCAGAAAGATGTTAGCATGCTTTCAGACGTTGGGAAAGCAAGAGGAAGAAAGGCTAGTATTGAAAATAATTGATAGTGGGGTAGATAATGAAGAAGATAATGACTTATTGAACAGTTTTGGTATTCCATCGGGACCCGGACCACCATTAATATCAACAAGTTGGGTAAACAGACCTCCGCTCATGTCAGAAGGGTTTTGTATTCAATTTACAAAATGCAGTCACCAGATCGAATCAAATCAAGAAACATGTCAAAGACGATTTTATTGGAGAAAATATGAAATACGAAGATCATACTATTATTAACAGAGTTGAACGCATTTCGACTTCTGAGGTTCTTGGTCATAAATATCTTCCTTGATAATTATTTCAGATGTCCATCCGCGACGGAGGAAAAACATTTTTCATGTATTTCCCCCCTGTGCCCCCACTGAAGCAAAAACTGACAGTTTAACAACTGTTTTGAAAAGCTCCCGTGAAAACTTTTATTTCATAATCATATCGGCTACGTTTGATGAATTTTTTTCAGGGGCCACTCTTCTGTACTGTTATCATCGATTAATAGCCAATTTTTTTCGAATCCTAGAATGGTTACAAAACCCTTTTGCTAGGAGCTCTCTCCCACCTCCTTGACTTGTTTCACTTATGGGCATTAATTGTAGGTACTCATCTTCAGTCATTCATTAAATTGAATCAAGTGTTCAAAGCATGCACCTTAAACGTTGAAGTTGGGAAAAAATAACTCAAAATTATTCAATCTTTGCATTAAAAACAGCCATTATTTTGTTTTACGATTACTGATACCACAAAGATATACATGACACCTATCATTCCTGAAATTTTCATGCAAATCCTAGCAAGACTGTAGTGTCTGAGTCGGTAAAAAGCGCATGTTGTTCCATAGCCATATGTTGCCATAGTAATAAATGCAGCGCATATTGTTCCATAGTAATACAGGAAAATTCAAACCGCTATAACTTCGCTAAATATGATTCAATCGTCATGAAACTTTCAGGATAGATTAATCTTATAAATAGACATCATTGAGGGTTAAGGGTACCGTTAAGATTTTATTCATGAAAACATAAAATCGATAAATCATACTATTACTAACAAAGTTGAGTGAATTGCGACTTCCAACGTATTTGTTGTTGTACTCACCAAGGCCTACAATTCTGATTTTTTTTCAGATTTTTCGGATTACAGGTGTCCAATCGCGAGGGGGGGACACACATTTTTCGTGTGTTTCCCCTCCCTGTGCGCCTCTCAAAGCAAACTTTGCTAAACTAAGACCTGTTTTGAAAAATTCTCATCAAGACCTTTCGGCTACCTTCAATGAATTTTTTTTTTCGCGGGGTCACTTTCCTATATGGGGAGACCCCTCTTAAATACCTTATAAAATGTTTTAGTAGTTGAACTTTGAAGAGATCACCGCGTTACACCTACACACAAAATTTGATGTTTCTAGCTTAAGTAGTTTCCGAGAAAAACTGCTGTGACACACGGATGGACGGACGGACAGACTGGTCGCGAAACTAGTAGGGTTTTGTAAAATTATTTTACAAAACCCTAAAAATGAGCAGTACCTTTTTCAATTTCCGATGAAGAGATCACGATAGAATGCACAATAGGAGAAGGAGAAGGACACGATGACTATATAGTGGGTTTTGAAACCTTAAATGTGGAGGAAAAAAAATTGAGCAAAAAGGTTACAGATGGCTTGCCCATCAGAAGCTTGGTAGTTATGCCATGAGAAGATATTAGGGTTGTGGGATGTTGTTTTCAGGGAGCGGATGTATGTTCTGAAGGTCTAAGGACTATTAGATTGTAGTGATGTTTCAATCGTATAATAATAAGACCGCTTTTTTGGCTTCTCTACGAAGCAATCGGTAGTTGGTGAGGTCAGAGTTGGTGTTCCTCGCCTGTCAGCTACTGAATCGTTGATTTCTGTTATCTGCTATTGACCATCTGAAAGGGAGTTAACTCAATGAAGTCACTTATTTGATCACAGCTGGAATCATGAATTTCGGTCACTTTTCGTGGATATTTTTGTATTTCGTTTGATCCGAACTTCACTCCTGCACTTGTTTGTATATAAACAATAACAACTATGACATTTAAAGTGAAAATGTCAAAGTAAATGCCATTAAGAAAGTAGATAGCGCAGAATTGACATCTAGCTTCTGTGGCAATGAATTCCAGTCAATATTATCCAGCTTAAACTAAATGGCTGCATAGTTGGCTCTGCGGAAATTTAATCTTGGGCAAAAGTAGTGCGTTTGGACTGAGGTGCGAGAAAAGATAAACAAACCTCAAGTGGAAGATGATGAGGATCAGATTTTACATATTTGGAGGAAGATTTTGAGATCGAGGAGATAGAGGCAGAATTGGTAGTAAGGATAAAATCGAGAAGTTGGTTGTTTGCGTTCGGGATTGTATTTAATTGCGATAGGGATCAAAGCGATAAAAAAGAAGAAAATAGGATAGAGAGATCATTGAAGGATGTGAGGGTATGAGAGCTTGTGTACCAACTTAGGCAAGGCATGTTGAAGTCACCACATGTTAAAATAGGGCTTTGGAAAAAAATTCACCTATTTACTTCTCATCAGTGCCTCGCACCCTTTTCTCTAGAAGGTGGGGCATGTGCGATGTTTAGATTTATGCTTATTTTCCTTGAATTTCTTACAGCCAGTCAATTCAAGTGGCTGCCGACAGATTGAATGCATAATACTTACCTTAGATGCCTAAAATGTAAAAACTAACCAAAGTTGCATTTCCAACAACTTTAACCATGTCCACATTTTATGTGTGCTAATTTCCGCAGCGTCGTTTATCGAATGAAGTGAAAGAAGTTCCCCCATGCGTAGGATAATACTATATATAGAGAATTAGAAGATAATTTGCCGTGCTTTTAGGGCGAATAAATTTATAATTAACATACATAGGATATGTCTGAAAGCTTTGTGGCGTAGAATAGAAAAATTTACTAAGCTATATGAAAATATCATGCGAGTGTGTGCAAACAGGTGAGCGATGGTTTGCTGGATTCCTACTGTTCGTGCGGCTTGGTAACTTTTTTAAGACACTGAAAAGCCAAGCCCATGCAACTTTTTTGAACCACGCAGGGACCCTTAAACATTTTTTTTAACAGAAGAATCTAAAAATCCATAAAAATGCAAACAGAATGTAGGTAAAAATAATAATGAGACTATGTATCTGAAATAAACCTTAAATTTATGATATGATTTGTCAATGTTACGTTTTATTTCGCAAAACAGTAGACATTAAAAAAATGAGAGATATTTTGATTGGATACAGATGCGTGTTCTTAATATTCTGAAAACTGCTTGAAATAAAATATCAA
The DNA here is from genome assembly GCA_963969285.1 of Odontomyia ornata. Classification (NCBI taxonomy): domain Eukaryota; kingdom Metazoa; phylum Arthropoda; class Insecta; order Diptera; family Stratiomyidae; genus Odontomyia; species Odontomyia ornata. The sequence goes on along the minus strand of OZ017738.1, from coordinate 453,925,005 downwards.
TATTCTCTTATGGGATAGCAACTTATACGTTTCACGAGCTTTTCTTTATGGAAGTTTTGAAACTGTTCAAATATTGTTAGAAAATCAAATTATGGTTAGCAAAAGAAAATCATTATAGATATCCTCAGAAGATAAAAGTAAAATATTCCAGATCATTGAAACTTTTATAGGATTTCATGCTTATTCAATCATGAAACGAAACTACCGTTGTGAATCATGAATGTAATTTATTAATATGGATTCGCTTTTCATCTCCGGTTGCTTACGTTAATAAATCAATTAAAATGCCTTCTTGTCAATCAAATGATGTAATATTAAAGATTAAATTGTTATGCAACGCAGTTACATTTCATTCAATTATGGAAAAATTGGTTTCCGTTGATGGAATTTCATCTAATATATTTTGTCATCAGCCTATTCCTGGCAGTCTATTAATAATAATAATCTAGTTTAAAAAATCTCCTTTTTGTGATGATAATTTTTCATTACGTTCGTTGACGTAAATCAGCGGGTATTTCTCTCTTTTTTCAATAAAAAATTGCTTTCGTTAATTAAATTTTGCCATTTAAGGGCTCTATAAATGATTGTATTAAAAGAAATTTATGATGATATAATTGGAATTACAATTTTGTAATTTTAAATTAATGTCAAGCATACATTGTAGTACTTTTAGAACAAATGTCCTATTTTGAAGTTACACATTGGGTTTCGAAATTTTAATCCTTGAAACCACGATTGCATCTTTCACAACCAATATTAAGATCAACTAGGAAGCAAAACTCATCTACCAGTTATGTCTAAACGCTTTGTCTAATTTCTTGTCTAGCAACACCACCCACCAACAAAATGTTATTTATCACGCATTCATGAGTCGCTAGTGATAATCATATTAAATCATTTTCTGTATCAACATTTACGTTTCCATTTCACACCAGTACCGCATTTAATAAATTATTAAAACATAGAGCGTAATAAAATACTATAAATGGGCTCTTTCACACGGGAATGGTAAAAACCCATATCCAAACAGGTCTCGCGCTTACGCCCTTATGTTTACACGTTGCATAGTTCAGCCAACCTATTTTTGTATACGATACACGTCTTGCGAGTGTATGTGTCACAAGGATCATTTGATCGTTAAACGTCGTGCGGACAACATGAGAGCGAAGATGGAGAGATAAGCGATTGGGAATTGATGTTTTAGCCTTGAATTGTGCACTAGGTAACAAAAACTGGAATGAAAAATGTATTTTATGATTGTTAAAGTTTGTCGATTCAAACTTCTATTGGATTTATTAGAACCTCCGTGTTTTTCCGCTTTCTGAAAAATTTATTCCAAATTTGAATATCCATTTAAGTCGCATATTTTTCTTGTTGTGTTGTCAACTTATATTATAATGCGATTCTATGAAGATTATGCGTACTGTTAATTTTCTATGGATTTACAATAGGCAATTTAACTTTATTGAAATCGAGATATTCGTCGTGTTGTTTCCTGAAATTGAACATGGCCTTCGCTTTTATAAATTTATTGAATAACGCGTAGCTTCTCGCGTCAACGCATCCATTTTTGCACGCAAATTAAAGAAAGGCAATCGTTTCATGACGACTACCTTCTTCACCGAATGTTCAATTCGGAATGATCACCGGCGTTTGTGTATAAATTTCCCCCACCAAATGATCAACAAAATGCGTTTGTGTATGTGCGTTACGCTCGTTCACCCTACAAAATGTTGGCTTGTTTTTACCATCAGGTCCCCTCAATGCCTCTCACTCTTCTTGCCCATATAACCTGTTTAACGCTCACTTTTAACGCTGCGTCTGAAAAAGCCCAATGTGTATATTCAACCATGTGTTTAAGTGTGGTGCATTATTCTCGCTTGAGAATAATAAAAACAGATAAAATACTCTTTACTCAAAAATGTACGTCTATACTCGTAATTGAAATATCACATGCGAGACAACCATGTCTAAATACCGCTAGGAAGTTTCCTTTAAGATGATTATTCATTACACACAGATAAGAAGTTGCCAGAGTGTCTGGCAATGATCCCAATTGGTCCGTAGCTCTTTTAATCTTTTTTGTTTTATCATTGTGATTAATTTTAATTTCTCATTTGATTGCGTGAAATTCTCAAGAAAAGTTTCTTTGACAACTTTTAGACAAAGCTATAAAAAAACTTAATGGGATGAATTGCTAAATTCCGAGAAATTTTTTTAAACCAAAAACCAGTTGCGCCTTAGGCTTAAAGTGGCTATTTTTAAATAATTTTTAATAAGAAAAAAATTGAATAAATTATTGTTATTAAAATAGAATTTGATCAGATTAATAATCAATCAAACGATTTATGAATGTAATAAGTGATTAGGTTTTTTTGCTGTCTATGCAGGAAGAACGGAAAAAGCGAAACATAAATGAAAGGATTTGCGTTTAAGGCAGCCATGCAGGAATTGCTTCCTACACGCGTTATTGCGATAAAAAACACGCATTCTGATTTTAAGTTCGTAGTAACTTATAGTTTAGCTTTTTTAGCATCAAATATGAGACATGTGTCAAGCTTAGTGACGTCAATGGAACCCAAAACGTATACCTTCTCGGAATTTCATTGATTGGTTGTCTATGCGCGTGTTAAAAATGTGAGTTCAATTTGACTATTTTGACATGCATTTAAAATTCAAGTGGGCTATAATTAACTAAACGTATTTTTATATATACTCGTATATTTAGTGCGTGGAAGTAGCATGGCTCTAATAATTTCAGCTTTTAATATTTTTTCCTCCGATTTAAGAATATAAAAATAGTCCAAATTAGAAGAATATCAGTCAAAAAAGTGGTTTGCATTAAATCTTATTGATTTCAATGACCTAGAGGTCTGGGGCCACTTTATTAGGAAGCTTCATTTGTATCGTGTTCTCATACTCAAGAGTTGCTGAAATGTTTCTGATAGTATAAGGACAGCAAGATTTTATTGATAGCAAAAACTGCTAGCAATATTTAGAGAGTTAAAAAATTGTTACGAAGAAATTAGGAAATATTGTCAAAAATATTCATGAAAATTTGTGGAATATGCAAGTTTATATACTCGTTTTTGGAAATCAGGAGCGAAGCAAATAATTTCTTCATATAGTGGCATATAATAGACATTCGTTGAAAACTGAAACAAAAAATAACTTTTTTCTTGAAAAGCCGTCGGGCCTTACTTCTTTGAGTCTGCAGACGCGTTTTGACTCCTTGGGGTCATCTTCAGTGTTAGATACACTGAAGATAACTCAAAAGAGTCGAACCACGTCTGCTCATTCAAAAAAGCAAAGACGGACGGCTTTTCAAGAAAAAAGAGAATTGGCCTGCAGATATCAAATAAACAAAATAATTGACTTAAAAAATAACTTTTCTTAAAATTAGGGCAGGCATTGCCCAACCTGATTTTATAAACCAAGTCAGTCAACCCGTCAGCAGTTTGAAGCCAAGAGCTGTATCACTCATAATTGTGAAGATGTTTCGAATATCGATATGATTTGCTCTTGGTGGAAAATCTTTCTAGTTTACCAAGCACAATAGCGTTCTCATTATTACAAAATAATTTAATTGGTTTATCATTCATTCGGTGCACACCGTCCTCAAATATAAATTGCTAAAACCGCTGGACATTTATCGCTAAAATGACAAATAATGACTGCAATTCGTCAAGAAAACAGGAAATTCAATCACGTCGCGGTGCTGCTTTTAGAGGCCCAATTGACTTCAACATTGTAGTGTTTTTATAGTGTTCGTATAACGTCTTCATTTTTACGATGAGCTATTGGTTTTGCAGCAATACCACCAAGGGGATAATGAGATTAACAGTTCTAGAGTTTAGATCTTTCGCGGATTTCCCAGTTCGGTTATGCCATTTGAGTTTTAACAGGCCAATTGAAAAGTCTCTGGTCTGATACACAGATGGCGATGCTAGTATTAAACCCATATGATTTTTAGTTAGTACCAACCTTCAAACGATACGTGTCAAAATTTGACAGCAGTCCGATCATTAGTTTGTGAGATATTGCGTTGTGAGTGTAGCTACTTTTGTTATTTGAAACAAGATGGAAAAAAAGAATTTGGTGTGCTTATAAAATATTGCTTTTTGAAGGGAAAAAATACAGTTGGACCAAATCTTGGCTTGATGAAGAGTTTCCGGGGTCTGCACCAGAAAAATCAACCATCATTGATTGGTATACTAAGTTTAAATGGGTGAAATGAGCACCGAAGACGGCGAACGCAGTGGACGCCCAAAAGAGGCTGTCACCTACGAAAACATAAAAAAAGTTCACAAAATAATTTTGCATGGATGTAAAGTGAAGTTTATAAAGATAGCAGACATTGTGTAGATATCATCTGAACGTCTACATCATATCATTCATGAATATTTGTACATGAGAAAGCTGTGTGCAAAATGGGTGCCGCGCGAGCTCACAATCGATCAAAAGCAACAACGTGGTAACGATTCTGAGCAGTGTTTAAGCGCAATAAACCTGAACTTATGCGTCGATATGTGACAATGGATGAAACATGGCTCTATCATTTCACTCCGGAGTCCAATCGACAGTCAGCTGAGTGGACTGCACACGATGAACCAAATCCAAAGCGAGGAAAAATACAACAGTCAGCTGGCAAGGTTATGGCATCAGTATTCTGGGAATTGAAAGGTATAATATTCATTGATTACCTCCAAAAGGGCCAGACCATCAACAGCGATTAATCTATAGCGTTATTGGATCATTTAAAGGACGAAATCATTAACAAGTGGCCCCATTTAACCGTGGACTTTTCAATAGGCCTGTTATGAGTCATTGTTTCTGCTCGTGCATGCGCAACAAGAAGTGTTCCCTAAAAAAGCTTGCTATTACTAAAAATCTTGACAAATCCATGTATAAATTTCTGGTAAGTTATTAAAATATGTTCAACGAATATTATTAAACTAGTAGCCTGCGTAGTCCCTGGTTCGGCTCTCGTTGGCGGCAATGAGATATAGTTCGAGTGATTCTTCGGACGGACTATAACTATCATTATAAAGTTTATATTTATCATTATAAAGTTTCTAGCCAGCTTCCAATGTTTGGGTTTCACCCCTTAACCACAATAAACTTACGATACAGATATTCCAAAATTTTATTTTTTCTTCGTGTTTTCCAAATAGCTGTCTGATTTTGGGCTCTCAAACTTAAAAAATAAATGGCCTGGACCGAAACTGGAAGACATGAGTTAAGCTGATGTTGAACGGCTTTTGGAGATTGATGAAATACTCAACGACTTCGGTTCTGAGGAGTCCAACATCGAAAATGTAATGAATGACAATAATTTTGAGGAAATGTTCGAGATCAGTATCGTTGAAATAATATTGGCGGGTATTCAGAAAAATATTGTTGAGGATTGAGATAGTTAAGACGATTGGCTGTTGAGTAAGATAAGACAGGAAAAATTGAAAAAGCGAATTGTGTGGACGTGAATTCATTTATCAGAGCTAGTGGTTTTAATATACCAACTACGATAAATACTCCAACGGATATGTTATTGCAGCTGTGTATGGAAGATTTAGTATCTGACATCGATTTCCAAACAAACCTAAACGCTTTAGAAAAAGCTCAAATTATTATGAGCCTGAAAGTGTAGTGTATACTTGTGATTAAGGCAGTTGAAATTTTCTTGTTCGATTCAAATGAAGGTTGATTAATCCTTTTCTCAAGAGCAGGCTTTGAGACAATCGGAGGTATAGGCATTTTCACTACTCCATGGCTTTTAACCTGCACTGTCTGTTGTGTGCCTTGTATTTCATTTACATTCAGTGTTCCAATCCCATCATTTGACAGCAGTTGAAACCGGAACAACTATTGCGCAGAGAAAACTTTGGATTGAATTCCCGCGCCAATCGGTATCACATCACATCACTGGTAGATGGCGCTGGCATCAACAAAGATGTAGACATGTTCCACATGTCATCACTCGTCAACTACAAGGTGCGTTCTAAAATAAACGAGACTGAGCCAAAAAGAGATACGACAGGAGCTTTGTTCTGATAAATTCGAGTTTATTTATTCAAAATAGTCTCCTCCAGCCTCGATACACTGTTTTTCGCGATCCAAAAGCTTTTTGAAAGAGTGTTTCAGGTCATTGACTGGAATGTTCTTCAGGATGTCGGTACAAGCCTTTTGGATGCCCTCTATGGGCGCAAAGCGTTTTCCTTTCATGGCCAAACGGAATTTCCCGAATCGGTAGAAGTTACAGGGAGCCATATCAGGTGAATACGGTGAGTGATTGATGGTTAAAATGCGATTTCTAGTCAAAAAATCAGTTCCAAGAGCGGATTTTTATAACAAAAGTCTCATTTATTTTGGAACGCACAGACCTTTCGTAAGCCCAAATGATCGGTTAGAATGCAATAAATCGATGTTTTGGAGATATTCAACTCCGATTTTATGAATTTCAATGATGATTTTGGCTCATTTTTGATAAATTCCCGCACGATTTCGATGGAGTTTTCGGTGATCACTGATTGTGGGTGGCCCGTATGTTCATCGTCATTGATGTCCTCACGATCATCTTTGAAACGTGTAAACCACTCATGAACTCTGGCAAGAGATAGACAATCATCGCCATAAACTTTTTTCATCAATTCAAATGTTTCGGTAAACGTTTTACCGATTTTAAAATAAAATTTGATATTAGCTCTTTGTTCGGAACTTATTTTTGTACCGATAACACAGACATACTGTCACTTTTGACGCAATAACTTCGCTTCCACTGAACCAAATGTCACCAAACTTTCACTGGAAGTCAGGGAGGGATGTAACTTTCCAACGCACTATCTCATTCACAGATGGTGCCACAAAAAAATTGTATGACAAAAGTCTCGTTTATTTTGGAACACATCTTGTATATACGGTCGACATGAGTCATAGTTCGCATCGTTACGCTCTAACACGAACCCCACGAAATCTTATAGATAATAACTTGTATCAATAAAGACTCTCTTTTAAATTAACATTGTCTGTCATCATTCGCATCTTGATAAACACAACAAATGGTGTTAGAAGCGGACAAGTGCTAGAAGAAACAAAGAAATGAACAAGTGCTAGAAGAAGGAAAGTAGTGATAAGTGAATAGCATCGCAAGAAAATGGGGACGCCGACGGACGAGCTAATACGAACTCCAACGACAGCCATTACGGCTGCTATAACGGCGTCCATGCAAAATGCCCAGAAGTCACCAGGAAACCCCGCCACGTAGAAACCACCAACATTTTCGGTCAACTAACTCCGCGCGTCAGATGAGAGTACGATCGAGGATTATTTTAAGTGATTTGACTGGGCCCTGAAATTGAGTAAGATTAATGCCGATGAGTGCCATTGCACATGGGTGTGGAGCTGAATAATGCGCTCAAATTCTTAGCGAGCCCAAAAGCGCCAGAAAACTTTTGTTATGCACAAATCAAAGAAACCCTAACCAAGCATTTTGATGGAAAAAAGAACAAATATGCCGAGAGCATCAAATTTCGACTGATATGCCAACAGAAAGGTGAGTCAGTGGCCAAATTATCACTCCGCTTGAATATGGCAATTTTTTGGACCGCATGTTGATCGAACAACTTTTACATGGCTTAGAATCACGGGATATGTGCGATGGAATAATTGGCAAAGACCCAGCCACGTTCACCGCGGTATACGATATCGTGAGTGCCCTTGAAGCTACATGAAAAGTAACCAATTAAGTTCAAGTTATAGCTTCAACCCAGTCCGAAAAAAGAAATAAGTTTGGTTACACACAGCCAAAAATCAAAAAGAATAAAAAGCATAAACTTTCGACTAAAAATCGTAGTTGAAATAGCAGTCAAATAAGACACACACCTACACATTCAAGAAACACCGAAAATTCCAGTAAATGTGCTGGATATGGCGATTCTCACACACGTCGGCCCTGTAAATTCAAAGACACTACCTGCCATATATGTGGAAAAAGAGGCACATATCACGCGTTTATAGATCGTCTAGTAAGAAGACGAACCAATCAGCGCATGCTTGGAAAGACAAAGGACCCGCTGAAAATATAGATATAATTGATTGTACTATATGTATTGCGACACGATCAGACTTCATCGAGTAAACTCGATCCAGAATAACCGCAAGCAAGTCCTCAAGGTTCAAATAGATGAACGACAAATTGATATGGATTTGGACACTGGCGCTCCATGTGCCATCGTCAGCATCAATGTATGCACTTCGAACAACAAAACGAAACTTTACCTTATTGAAAATAGATTGTCAATTTTCGAGTTGCACAGGGCATCGGATTGATTGTCTTGGAAGGATTCCTTTAAATGTCACAGTTGGTAAAGAAACTGCTCGATTCAACTTATATAAAGTCAAAGTTAATTTCGATTCGCTCTTCGGAAAGGACAAATAAACAACAACAGTTATTGCTACTGAAGTTGTATTCTTCTTCGCCTGGTTCGTCCAGCACATCGTTTTATTCATGTTTAGATGAGCGGGAATCGCGTTTTTAATGGCAGGTGAATTGATTTCTTGTAGTGGTTGTTGAGGTCAAGCCTCTTGAACCGGTTGATTTTTTCCATAATGGAATGGTTGTTGCTGCTGAGATTTAGGTAGAGCTGATACGTTATTTACTAGTGCAGACTCATCAACTTCATCTTCAAGAGTTGGTGAGGGTGGGAAAGATATTTTTGTCGAGGAGTTTATTTGTGATTTTAATGTGAAAGACTCGTCATTTCTTTGACATCCTATAAAATTGTTTGAATCTATTCGTGAAGCTAAAGTGGGACCTTTATAATTCTTTTGTCATGGAAGCGATTCATGATCGTCAAGGTAGCTTATGTATTCTTCTAGCATATTTCTCTTTGCATTAATATTTTTTCTAGAGCTTCCTCTTCTGACGGAAACTGATTCTCAAAATCATCTTTAGAAACATTTTTATTGGCTACATAAGCTTTATTTGTTGTAATTATTGGATACGAATATGATGCAGTGAATAGAAATTTTTCTTGGGAATAAGCGTGTATCTTGAAAGTAGTTTTTACATTGATCTGGGTTATAGAAACTCTGCATCGTTCTTATTTGCACTGTTATAATTAACAAAATTAGGAACTTTTCAAGAGTAAGTGAAATTAACTTCACGAAAACCTGTCTTGTCACATATCTACGAGGTGAGATAATAAAGTAATGAGACTGATTTTAATGCCGCACTTGTGGTAAACCTGCGACCTTGAAATTCCCTTCCCCTTCCCTGGCATCCTTTTCCTCTCCATTGATATATTTATTATTGTTCTAGTTTGTTAAGTTTGCCTGCTGTATCGCGTTGAGTAGACGTATGTTGGTGGTGCTTGTCACGAAAATGTAGAAACGAAATCAAGAGCAACGCGTCGCAATAAAATTTTGCGCCAGATTGGGCGAAACAGCTTCGGAAACGTACGCTAAAATTGTAAAAGTGCATGGTGATAGTGCTCTTAGCCATGTCCAGGTGTTTCGATGGCATAAAGAGGTTGAGGAGGGGCGTGAAAGCGTGGAAGACGAGGCGCGGAGCGGGAGAACAGTCGAGGTGCGGACTGACGCGTGCGCAGCGTGTGCATGCCCTAATCCGTGAAGATCGGCATTTAACAGTTCGTATGTTGGCCTGGGAACTGGGTATGAACCGTGAAACAGTCAGACAAATTTTAACCGACGATTTCGGGATGAAAAAGTTGTGCGCGAAGATGGTTCCAAAGAACCTTTCTGAGGAGCAAAAGCAGCATTGAATGACCGTCGCGGAAGACTGTTCTGAATAAGTGGAAAACGATCCTACGCTGCTTGATCGACTTATTACAGGCGATGAGAGCTGGTTTTTCCAATATGACCCGGAAACCAAACGCCAAAGCTCACAATGGTTGTCTCCGCATGCCCTCCGCCCGAAAAAGCTGGCATGAGCAAGTCGAAGGTAAAAATGATGATTATTGCCTTTTTTGATAGCCGTGGAATCGTCCACGCAGAATTTGTTCCATTGGGGCAAACTGTAAATCAAGTCTACTATCTCTAAGTCCTCGAAACATTGCGAAAACGAGACAACAGGGTGTGCCCAGACATCGCTCGTAACTGGATTCTGATTCGATTAGTTTCCTAAAGTTGCGGGTTTCGTTATAAATTTCCTTCCCACTCGAATTCCCCAAAATTTGTCCTTAAAAAAAAAACGCTTTCAAGGGCTTGAATCACTTTGGTTCGCGACCTTCTACGTAGGTAACCCGGGAATTCCCGCACGCACTAAGTTTTTAGTTCGCACTGATACCATGAAATATTTCACGTCCATGGCTAGAATTTCATCGCGCGCAAGTTTAGCACCAACATTCACTTCCTCAAAAATACTAAGTTCTTTAGATAACTGATTCGACGGAAGATCCGTACCTGAAAACTTTCGCGATCACTTTGCGTGCGAGTTAACCACCAGCCAAACCCTTCACCATACCGAGTATTATCCAACAAAAGAGGCTCGCTAACTCGTTTTACTCCCTTAAATAGATGTGTGACAACGAGGGTTGTCCGCTAATCGAAAGGGACGATGACCGGCCACCCACCTTTCTTTTCCAATCCCAAATTAACAACAAAATCTTTCTGGTCTCAGTCTCCCAAACTGTGACTACTCGTGCTTAGCGTAACCCCCAACCAATCTTGAATCAATATTTGGAATATCGCAACTAGTTCGAGTCTCGATCGATTCTTGAACTGGTTTACTGCGACAAGACAGAACTGACGTTTGGACTGATTGTTTATATTTACAAACGGGTCGTGCACGCAAAATCTGACCCGAATAAGAAATTTGTGGAAGTTTGGTCGCGTAACAGTTTAAAATCGGAAGTATTGAAAATTGCTCGCGTATAATGCGTCTAAAGTGATTTGTCCGCGTTTACGGTTGGGTGAGGGGTGAAATGTGTTACCGGCACCCACACTGATAAGGGGCTTCTAAGCATGATGTCAAATACATCTGCGAAAGCTAACGCTTATTTAATATTTAGATTGTTTACATCACCCAAATTCGGCAACGCGTTGTCGGCTCCCTGTAGAGTTTTAGCTGCAAAATAGAACGCTTCCGTCCTTAATATGGGATAGTGTTCCTTCTCGAATGTAGTTTCGTCTAGGAGCTTAGCCATCCGCCATGGTAATATGTGAGTGATAGTGCTGCCTCCATCCTTTCCGGATACGAGAAGAGTCATTTTTGGGTCTTCACCCATATTGTTGAAAGCGAGGATGATTGGGGTCTGATAAGCTTGAAGCTGTTGCTGTCAGAATCCGGTATTTTCCCCGATGTCTCTTGCTCCAACGATAGGTTATGAATACATAGACTTAAAAATTGGAGGTTCGATTTGGTCGATGTAAACATATGCCGATTAGGTGTGAATCCCAAGGTGCGCCTATTGCAGCACATGAAATCAACATGGGTTCACGTGGGTACTTGATTCGATAAGAGCCTTACCCCACGGTCACCATAGACTTTATACTGGTAGATACGAGATCTAGCTATATCTTACGGCATAAGGTCAATGCCAACCTTTGTTTGCACCACAACCACCACGATACTCCCCGAAGGACCGCAACCAATCAGTTGACCATCCTAAGATGGAGACTCATCAGCTGCTCGTGGTACCTGAGTATACCTCCAGGGTTGAGGTTCGCAGCTATGAGTTGCACATGTTATCGAACAATCACATAGCGACTATGTTCCAGATCAAGCTCCTGGTCTAGTATTTTTAATAAGCTATACGGGTACCCCGCGAACGCCAGTCCCCGTCAATTTCACTGAAATCGGAGACGACAACTCAACAATAGCAGTCGCACTCCTTTGAATTACTAGATCAGTCTCGCCCTGGGGGGCACACAAATCAGTATGGAAATGCGCAACCTGTGGCGTCGGTTTTTGCCTTAAATAAAGACAGAAACTGTTTTTTTTACCTATCATACCAAGTAGACCTTTTGTGCTCAGTAGTCACCACAGATAGCCACGTCCTGGAGGACAATCTATCATATAGGGATATCCATTTTACGCTTGGGAAAGTAAAGCTAAAGAAAACACATAAAATATTCAGATGGAAACAAAATTTTTATTTAATATAAAGATTGAACCTTGCCAATATGCGTGAAATACAACATCATTCAATGTCTTTCATGGGACCTCTTACAGGCCACAATCCGTTTGAGGTAATTTTCAATGACTTTTCGGCACATTTCCGGCAATATCTCGGCCATAACTTCACGAATATTGGTTTCCCATTGCTCAAGATTTTGAGGATTGTTCGCGTTAACACGGTCTTTCGCATAGCCCCATAAAAAGAAATCCAAAGGTGTTAGGTCGAAGGATCTTGCCGGCCAATTGACATCACTCAATCTCGAAATTACGCGTCCTGGAAATTTCTCTTGCAAAAGTGCTCGATTAGCCTGTGTTGTGTGGCTCCGTTCTGTTGGAAGCACATATTCTCCAGATCATAATCTTCAATTTCTCTCCAAAAATAATCGGTTAACATCCGTCCATAGCGGTCAGAATTGACTGTAATGGCTCTTCCTTGATAGTTTTCAAAAAATACGGGCCAATAACACCACCAAACCATAATGCACACCAAACGGTCACTTTTTCCGGATAGATTTTGAGAGCCTCATATGTGGCGGTTCTGTTTATTTACTTAACCACTGAGCGAAAAATGAGCCTCATCACTAAAGAAAATTTTGTTCGAAAAATCGTTATGAATGGCTTGTTGTTCAATCACCCAATTCGCATACATTCTGCGTTGTGTATGGTCTTGAGGCTTAAGTTGTTGAGTGAGTTCGATTTTGTACGGATGAAGATGCAAATCCAAATGCAAAACCCGCCACAATGAGCCGTAAGACAAGCCCAAGTGTTGAGTACGGCCAGGAATCGACAAATTTGGGTCTTCCTCCACACTTTGAGCAACGACAGCGATATTTTCAGCAGAACGAATATTTCGATGATGCACAGGCCTTGCAATATCAAACACCAATCCAGTCTCTTCAAATTTCTCACTGTGTTCGAAATTGTTTGCTGTGTAGGTCGATTATGTCGACCGTAATCGGCTCGTAAAGCCCTAAATGTTGATACAGCAGAATCACCATTTTTATAATAAAATTTAATAATTTTAACGCATTCTTCGACTGTTAAACGATCCACATTTCTAAATGGCAAACCTTCAACTAAAAGGAACACGCTTTGGATGGCATTTAATTTTGACAAATGTCAAATGTCAGGGTTATACTTTCCCAACCACGATGTCTCAAATGAACGTGAATTCAAAAGATGTTGTTTAATTTCTTGTAAAGAATGGCACTGGTCCTCAAAGGGATAAATTTACTCAACTTTTTATATAATTGGTCTTATTTAATTTAAAGTGGTTTGTCCGGAGCGATGTATGATTTTTGTTCAAGAGAAATTTATTTATTCAAGTGAAATTTGGTAGTTTCACTGGAGTTTTTCGCTTTAATGCTTAGATATCCACCCACCGATCATTTTCTTTATCTTGCAGTTGAACTAACTTTTATCAATCTTTTATCGATTTAAAAAGATTAAAAACTTGAAATGAAAAATCAGGCATGGCAGACATTCAGCCTGATAGCTACTTTATATGCGTCTTTAGTGTAAGAAAGCCAAAATCGCAATGAATCTCTGTATTCACGCAGCAGTTGATTTTGAAAACTAGGTTAAAAGTTTAACGAAACAAAAAGAGAGTTTTCCCATGATTAGAGCTGAGGCTGCGCATAAATAACGCAGAGTCAGTAATACAAGTATTTCAAGAAACGTTTGCGAGTTTATTATCTTTGAAATCAGTCAACTAAGCAAAGTAGACAAATAATTTTGATTATATTTTCAACGTAATATCATACTAGATAAAATATTTTGACCAGTAGTTATCTTCAAATATTCAAACTATGAATCACAAATTCTTAACATTTTTGATTAGATACTTATCACTATAAATTATACTCCTCAATGATACAGTTAAAATTCACAATAGATCTGCATTGAAATATTTACCAATTCATTTATACTGTACACAGTTTACTGATTCCATTTTTATTTATCTTGAGTTTTTTTTGGCTCAATCCAGCTTTTGAATGAATCCTTTATTTCTTTTTCACAGTTCCTTCAACTTGCCATTAATTGGACTATATGTTAAATAGGTTGATAGCTTGGATCGAAAATTTTTTTAAAATATTCTCAATTTGCATTTATTCACGGAAAATACAATTACATCATTCATGGGAGTAATAAACGTTAATACGCTAATTACATTTTAATATTATTATCTATCTACTGTTAACAATGTTATTAAAGTATGTTTTCTCGGAAAATAAATGAAATGCTCTTGATGAGATTCACGAGTAGCTAGACTATGGTAGATATCTAAGAGTAGTAAATATTTTCACAAACTGATAGAAATTTGATATGATAAAAATGAAAATTGCGTTATATTTGAAATATTTTTATGATAGCACACACAGAAAAGAGCGCAATGAAAAATGAAATCTAGATAATTGAAATATTTTCATTGATTTTTTTTTATAATTGATGCAGCTAAGAGTTTTATGAGTTTGTAAAAAAGAGGAAAGGAAGGAATGAGATATTTTATTCTAGTCTTGCTTTTAAGGACTCTGTAAAACAATCTTTACTTTGTAGTTTCGCGTCCTGTCTGTCCATTTATCCGTCCGTCTGTCCATCTCAAAAATTAAAGAAGCTACAGTACTCAAGCCTTTTGGGAAAAGGTGGTCTTTCAAAATTTAAGGCCTCATCGAAAATTTTAAAAATTTAATTGGATCCCTTCAAATTATGCACTTATACTGAAGTGACCTTTAAAAAATGTTTTCACTGAAGGTAGTTGAGTGGGGTATCACATGAAAGGCCTTTAACAGGACTTCAAGAATCTGAAACAGAAAATTCAATTTGTGGGGAGCCAAAAAATCAGATAAATAGCACTCCGTTGTTAATTCTAGGGCAACAAATATCTCAAAGTTGAAGCTCAAACAACCTTGTTAATAATAGTATAATTTGTGAATTTTACACTTTGCTCCATAAAATTGAAACGGTGCCTTCAAACTTCACAATTATATAGGTTAATATAAGACTGTAGTAGGATTATAATTAAGTGAGATAAAGCCATTTCAATTGTATGGAAATACAACTTGTGGTGTTGGTTAGCACCTATATGCAGATCTCAAATCAACGTAGGCTATAATTTTCTTCAGATTTTCATGAAAATTTCAGGGTTAGTATATTATTTGAATATGTTTAATTGGTCACATATTCAGAAAAATTAATTTCAGGTGGAACAAAATGGCAACTGTCTTATATTTGGGAAAAAAAACCTGGACCTTTCTTATATAATTGAGCGATTTCTTTTATGTACTCGTATTTTCAATGGGATCATAATTCAAGTCATTGATTCATATCAAAGCTGTTTTGATCCCTAGCATGATTACAAAGCCCTCCTGGTAGGAGCAATCTTATTCTTACTCAACTTGTATAAAAGAAATGTATGTTTTTCCTCCTCCTTTCTTCTTCTTTGACCTTATTTTGCTCTGCTTTTATTTTACCATTGGTTGCAGATTGCAGAGCCAGCATATTTAATTACTTTTTGAAATATCTGTGACTGAACTACTGGTGTTTTCATACTCAAAGTTTCATATATTTCCCTCAGTTTCTTTGAATTTACCTTTATTCTTTAATTACACGCTATCGGTGATCCAAGACTAAATGTAGCAATGATGAGCTGAAACTCAAAAAACTAAATAACGAAAAAACCACAAAAACTGGAAATAAACACGACATTGTCATTCAGCCACCAATACCTGGATTGCGCCGTCTCAATTCGATCAGCTTCAACGAATCTAGCAAATGAGTATCTCCATTGAAATTGTTGGTCTCGTAAACTCAAATTAGGAGGATATTTTATCTTCTTATCGCTGGCCCGTCGATATAAGTGATATATGACTGGGACGTCGTCAGAATCAAATACATATCGATTCATGTCTAAATACACGAATGCTTCTGGAGGAATGAAGCCAGTAGCGAGGCAAGTCGCTATATACCCGTCTGTAGGGTGGAACGGCTGTGAAATCCAAGGGGTTTCACTCACAGTCACAGATCTTGCGATATGATTCCGAAGATATCGACCCTCGTCACTACAGCAGTTTGATAAATTCTTCTATTCGATATATAATGTTTCCAATCCGTCTCAGGCTTTCTGTACAAACCAGTACATGCCCGAAGACATTTCCTTTCGATAACTCTTAATTTTTCCATAGTACTAGCACTCTGGTTGTACCAGGTCTGACATCCATATGTCAAAACTGGTCTAACCAGGGTCTTGTAACAGATAATTTTGACCTTTTGACCAATGTATTTGGAATGAAAGAGCTTTCGTAGGGCCATGACTACTTTAAGTGCCTTACTGAGCATGATTTTCACATGTTCTGTATAGTACAGATACTGATGGAGATGAACACCGAGGTATCGAACACAGGATTTATGTGGAACCCGTTCTAGACTACCCTCGCCAGCCATGATGTGGAAATCTTTCCAATTACGTTTCAGGTCTTGACTGACCCCCTGCAGCGTTGTCCGAAACAAGATTGTTTCACACTTCTCCGCATTGATTTTCATTCGCCAATTGTCAGTGTACAGCTGCACATCATTGAACATTTTTTGGATTTCTCTGAACTATTGTAGCTTTTCGGTCTGACGTATAGATGATCAGATCATCAGCAAACGCTACCAATGATCGCGTTGGCGAGACGTTAAAATCAAAGCCGTTCAATAGCTTACGAATGAAGATTGAGAAGAGCAGAGGCGCAGTAACTGTTCCCTGCTGTAGACCATTTAAGACCTTGAGCACGCGCATTGTCGTCAGATTTCCATCAGTTACAACAAACGATTTCCCGGATAACATATCACACATCATGGCGACAAGGTCTAACCATCTCTAAGCAAAGGCCTGAGAGGGCCTATAGTCCTGTAGTTAAAAAAAAGTTGTAGCTTTTACAGAATCACCATCGTGGAGACCATAGAAGATAAGCTTCGTATTTTACTCAAACAAATTATGCGGATTCAGGTATTGTAAATTCACTTATTTAGCTTGTTCAGATTTCGTTAACCAAGTTTTTGTATGTAACCGCGAAATTTCTATACGATTACAAGGCCACCAAGGCAAATCCAACAGATTTGTTCGAAGCTTCCTCCTGTCTATATTTGTATTCTGTAGTGTAGACTTTTAACTCATTAAATATATAAGAGATTTAAGTGACATTACATAAAGACAAAATATGCCACTTGTAAGCGAAAATGAAAGTACGAGGGCTGTCCAGAATGTAAAAGATGCTTTGACACATAAAATAAACAAAGTGCAAAAAAGTTTATTATATGCATTTTAGAGGTAAACTCTTAGAATAGTTTTCTAGATAAAAAAATAGTAGCACTGCAGCCCCTTTTTTGCGTTCGCTTAGAGATAGTTAAAGTATCTCATTATCATGATCGAATGTGTCGACTCTCTACAAGGTGATGTGGTCAGTATCACGCTTCGGCCATGTGTCCGTGCGTCTTGTTGTCTTGTTTTCGCCAAAGAGAGTCAAACCGCTGACCTTCGCTTTACGGGATGAGTGCTGTAACCACTCCACTACACGGACTAATAGCTTTCTAGATAACCGCTATTAAATTAAGGCATTTATCATAACGTCCTATAAGCTTTTTATTACCCCCTGTATAAAAATCTGCTGCCTGTGAGTTCAACCACTGGTTTACACCGGTATGCAGTTCAACATCAAAGCGTTGCGTAGCGAGCCACGTCTTCATCGCTGGGGACAGGTGGTACTCGCTTGGCGCCAAATCCGGGCTGTACAGCGGATGATTGAAAACTTCCTATCCAAAACCATCCAGGAGCTCTGGGTACGATTGGCCGTGTTTGGACGAAAGTTTTCGCGGAGAAACAAAACCTTCTTGCTGAGTTTTCCCGGACGCATATTTTTTGTTTCACGCGTCTTAATTTTTCACGACCAAAAATCTTATCACAGCTTGCTCTTCACAACTGGCGCAGCGCTAATTTTAACAATTCACTTCCGTTTTTCTTTCATAGGCAAGTGTAATTTGGAGAGAAGAAGTCACACGGAGTCAAATCTGGCGAGTACGGTGAATGCTTGATGGTTGAAATGGAATTTTTGATCAAAAATCCGTGATCAAGTTCGATCGATGAGACGGCTGAGCAAATGCTTCATAACAACAAGATAAAACACAGCAGTAATCGTTTGACCAGGTGGAACGAATTCACGATGAATAGTACCCTCCGAATCGTGGAAACAAATCAACATTGTCTTCACTTTTGACTTTTTCGGATTGGGCTCGCTTGGGTGCTTCCATACAGCACTTTGACGCTTGGTTTCGGGATCATATTGAAAACACCATGTGGAATATTTCAAGTTTAGGTCCTTTTTAGGGTTTTGTAAAATAATTTTACAAAACCCTTCTGAAATCGCGTCCTGTCTGTCCGTCTGTCTGTCTGTCCGTCCATCCGTCCGTCCGTCCGTGTGTCACAGCAGTTTTTCTCGGAAACCACTTAAGCAAGAAGCATCAAATTTTGTATGTAGGTGTAAAGTGGTGATCTCTTCAAAGTTCAATTACTAAAAGATTTTATAAGGTATTTAAGGGGGGTCTCCCCATATAGGGGAGTGGCCCCCCGAAAAAAAAATTTCATTGAAGGTAGCCGATATGGGTATCAAATGAAAGGTCTTGATGAGAACTTTTCAAAATAGGTCTTAGTTTGGCAAAGTTTGCTTCGAGGGGCGCACAGGGAGGGGAAATACACGAAAAATTTGTGTCCCCCCCCTCGCGATTGGACACCTTCCATCCGAAAAATCTGAAAAAAATCACGAATGTAGGCCTTGATGAGTACAACAACAACAAATACGTGAGAAGTCGCAATTCACTCAACTTTGTTAGTAATAGTATGATTTATCGATTTTATGTTTTCTTGAATAAAGTCTTAACGGTGCCCTTAAATTCAATGAAATTCAGTACACAGATCTCTATTTATAAGATTGCTCAACCCTGCAAGTTTCATAAAGATTGCACCATATTTAGCGAAGTTATAGCGGTTTGAATTTTCCTGTATTACTATGGAACAATATGCGCTGCATGTATTACTATGGCAACATATGGCTATGGAACAACATGCGCTTTTTACCGACTCAGACACTACAGTTTCAGGAATGATAGGTGTCATGAATAACTTTGAGAATCAGTTCAGCTAGTGGTATCAGTAATCGTAAAACAAAATAGTGGCTGTTTTAAATGCGAAGATTGAATAACTTTGAGTTATTTTTTCCCAACTTCAACGTTTAAGGTGCATGCTTTGAACACTTGATTCAATTTAATGAATGAGTGAAGCTGAGTACCTACAATTAATACTCATAAGTGAAACAAGTAAAGGAGGCGGGAGGGAGCTTCTAACAAAAGGGCTTTGTAACAACTCTAGGATTCGAAAAAATTGGCTATTAATCGATGATAACAGTACAGGAGAGTGGCCCCTGAAAAAAAATTCATCAAACGTAGCCGATATGAGTATGAAATGATAGCTTTCATGGGAGCTTTTCAAAACAGTTCTTAAACAGTCAGTTTTTGCTTCAATGGGGGCACAGGGGGGAAATACATGAAAAATGTGTTTCCTCCCTCGCGAATGGACATCTGAAATAATTATCAAGGGAGATATTTATGAGTAGAACAATAACAAAAACCTCAGAAGTCGAAATTCTTTCAACTTTGTTAAGAATAGTATGGTCTTCGAATTTCATAGTTTATCCAATAAAATCGTCATTGACATGCTTCTTGACTTTATTCAATCTGGTGACTGCATTTTGAAAATTGAATACAAAACCCTTCTGACATGAGCGTAGGTCTGTTTACCCAACTTGTTTGACTCTTTAATCAAATCCTTACAATATTGAACTTAATATTTGCTCTTTGTTCGAAGTTCATTTTTCGACCGATGCCACAAACACACTGTCACTTTGAGCGCGATATTTTGGTTTGCATTGAACCAAATGTCATACAATTTTGACAGGATTTCAGTTAAAAATGGAGATTTCCATTGCTAACACCCACCAATAGGTGGCGTCAATATAAATCGATGTTTTGAAAAAGTTCCGTTTTTTATGGGACACACATATACATATCCATACATATATATATATATATATATATATATATATATATATATATATATATATATATATATATATATATATATATACATATATATATATATATATATATATATACATATATATATATATATATATATATATATATATATATATATATATATATATATATATATATATATATATTTCTTAGTTTCTGAGTTATTTTCAAAATAAATGATTAGGGAATGTATCGAGCTCTGATTTTGCAGCGTAAAGAGAATAAATTAATCGTGAACATTAATTTTACATTACGGAGCAGCTCGCTACAAAAGAACGTTCGGATATTGCTGTATCAACAATCGAAAACATTCTTGATGACGCTAGCAACACCAATGAAGAAGTTATCAGTGATACTCCAAAAATAGTTGGTCGACTGATTGTTGATTTCCAATACTTCTTTGAACAAATCCAAGAGAGTTCCCATCACTCTCTACGATTTGGATGCTCATTTTCATGTATGAACATAGTATCGGAATTAAAAAACGGACTGGAACCCAGATTCAAATTAAAGTGCAACAACTGTTGCTCATATTTTGATTTAAAGGTAAAAAAGGCTTATGGTGACAACGATATCGACATAAATTCTTCCACAGTGGCAGCTGTACATTCTGTAGGAATAAGTTATAATTGCTTAGATGAACTATTTTCAACAATAGAACTTCCTTTCATAGCCAAAGAACCTTTATGAAAATTCAGACAACAGTTTGCGAATGGTTGGGTATAGTATCCGAAAAATGAATGGTCATGGCTGCCCAACAAGAAGCGGACCATGCAAGAAGGAAATGTCGATTAATATGGCACACTGCTAATAACA
Organism: Odontomyia ornata; assembly: GCA_963969285.1. NCBI lineage: Eukaryota > Metazoa > Arthropoda > Insecta > Diptera > Stratiomyidae > Odontomyia > Odontomyia ornata. Next base: position 453,903,929 of record OZ017738.1, on the reverse strand, counting down.
GTGGTGGCGGATGGGTGCTGGTCAAAAAGATCGTACGGGACAAATTACTCGGCACTTTCTGGCGCAGCGGTTATCATTCGACATTTTTCCAAAAAGGTTCTTTACATGAAAACCAAAAACAAGTTTTGTTTGATTTGTAAAAGAGCTGAAAATAAATGCAAACACCCTCCAAACCATATATGCTTCAAGGCTCATCACGGAAGCACCACGAGTATGGAATCTGATATTCTTTTAGAAGGTTTCAAAACTTCAATACATCAGCGTGGATTAATCTATTATCGAATGATTGCCGATGAAGATTCCTCTACTGAAGATAAAATCCTTCAAGCTCGGCCTTATCAGTGACTTATAGTGGAAAAATTGAGTGCAAGAATCATTTACTGCGGAACTATTGCCGAAAGTTAAAGGGTATATCTTGCAATACAGTGTTCCTTCTAAATCTTAGAAGAAGCGTAAAAAGTAATTTAGGTCGTCTTAGAACAGCGATGAATGCAGTAATAAGACATTGTAAAATCGAACATTGTGACTTTGCACGGAAAGTTGTAATTTTGAACGATGATATAATAAACGGTCCATATCATATGTTTCGTGATCACGGAAAATGTAGATCTTACTTTGGCAAACGAGCAACAAGCGAGCAGAACTTTCTTCCATATTTGGATTGTTACCACATTTTTTAAAGGCTGTTTATTACTTGGCACAGCAATCACGGAGCCTAGTTCACGATGTTCAAAGCAATATAGTTGAATCATTCAACAGCGTTGTCGCAAAAGCTGTGGGAGGGAAGCGTATTAATTTTCCTGCTAGACGTTGTTATCAAAGTTGCTCTTGTGCCGCGGTCTTAGCATTCAATACATTCTACAATACGTAATGAAATCTTCAACAAATTGAAGTAGGAGGAGAGTTAGTAAATCAAACAATATATTTTGCATATTAAAACTTGACTAATATACATATTCCATAAATTGAGTTCGAAGAATTATTATGGCTATTATATTTTTATATTCGCTGCCATTTTGTTTCAAGTGTTTTGACCCCGTCATTTAATTAGTCATGATAACACATCAATAATACAAACCGTTTCTAAAATTTTTATCAAAATTCCTACATGTAGAGTTTTTCAATAAGAGGTGTTATTTTGAATAGATCTTGTGATTTAACACCTTGCGACTTCTTCCTTTGGGGCCACGCGAAAGCGAAGGTCTACGCAAACAGCCAAGCGTCGATTAAAGACCTCAAAGATAGAATTCGTGAGGCTATCGACGACATAGGGCAGCCATTTTGCGGTTTGGTTATGGAAAATTTCATGGAAAGGATATGGTCCTGTAAGCGTGTCGTGGTTATCATTTGCCTGATGTTATTATTTACAATTAACGGCATAACTTTTTCTTTATAATGAAATAAACATTCGATCATTTGTATTCAAAATGGTATTTTTCTTTTAATATCAAAATAACACCTCTTATTGGAAAACCCTACATATATTTATAGTGGCTAGGTCCGTTGCATACGTGTATCTCCCTAGTATCACGTGTTATGTCGTTGTAATTGTTAAATATTCAATCGCCTACAACCTAGCTGTTTATTGTTCGATTATTGTGAAATTTTCAGAACACATACAAATGCTTTCAAAAAACTTAAATTCTAGTTTTTGGGAAATTTAAGGGTCCCATTTTGATTTTATAGGCAAAAACGTTAAACTTATAAAATGTACTTTTATTAACAAAGTTGATGGAATCTCGACTTCTAAGGTATTTGTTGCCCTTGTACTCATAAAGTTACACCTCTGCGATTTTTTTCAGATTTTTCGGGTCAAAGGGTGCCCAATCGCGAAGGGGGGACACAAAATTTTCGTACATTTCCCATTCCTCTGCACCCGTCAAAGCATTTTAAGCCATTTTAATACCTGTTTTGAAAAGCTCTCATTGAGACCTTTCATTTGATGCCCATATTGTTTACATGCGATGAAAACTTTTTTTTCAGGGACAACTCCCCTATATGGGGAGACGCCCCTTAAAGACCTTATAAATTTCTTTTCGTGGTGAAACTTTGAAGAGGGCGTCACTTTGCAGCTACCTACAAAATCTTATGTTTCTAGCTTATGTAGTTTGCGAGAAAAACTGGTGTGACACACGGACGGACGGACGTACAGACTGACAGACAGGACGCAAAACTAGTAGGGTATTGTAAAATGATTTTACAATACCCTAAAAAGAGTCCATCCTAGAGAACAGGCATAATGAAACGACGTATGGTGAAGCAAAATACGCAGCACAGATTATGAAAGGAGTTATATTTTCATTCATAACAATGTGTACAATTTGTTTTCTTGAAACTAATAATTAGATCCATCTCTATTGCGCTTATCAATAGTTTCATACAATACCATGTTGTACCTACAAAAACCTTGATAAATTTTTGTAGAAATTTTTATAATGCAAATAATTCGTCTTGAACTATCAAATGAACATTGCTTTCATACATACATATTGTCGCGTGTTATCGGTTCGCGGCCAATAATTTTAATGTTCCGGGGAAGTGAAAACGCAATGTCTTTTAAATTAAATTAAAAGAGTTTGCGTTTTCACTTCCCCGGAACATTAAAATTATTGGCCGCGAACCGAAAACACGCGACAATGGTGTCAAGAAGTGAGAAAGAAAAATTTTGGAAGTGAAAACGTTTAAACAACTTTAAAGTGCACAATTGTGAAAGTTAACGTGGAAAAATAGCCAAAACAATAAAATGCCAGGAAATTTAAATCTAAAAATTAATCAATTGAGCATATCGGAGCTCAAAGAGGAGTTGGAGCAACGAAATCTGGCTACACAAGGTACAAAGGCCATACTGATTGCACGCTTGCGTAATGCGATCGAGTCGGAAGGCGTGAATCTGGATTCGGGTGAGCTCTCAGCTGCAGAAAGAGGCGCAGAAGGTGGTGAAGCCGAAACACCAAAACCAAAGGAACCAGAAAATGCGCTGATGCAAATGTTGATGCTGATGCAGCAAGAGCAGCGACAACAGTCATCCAATTATCTGCGAAGCTAAATGAACAATCAGCGCAGCTAAATGAACAGACATCCAGTTTAGCTGTGAAGCTAAATGAACGATCAGCGCAGCTAAATGAACAATCAGCGAAGCTAGACCAACAAGCGTTCGAAATCAAGGCAGACATCGCACAGAAGCTGGAAAAACAGTCAACCGAAATAAAAGTGGAGCTCAGTAGTCTCAACAGCAAAATTAAATGCGTCGAGGAGAAGGTATACCAGGTCGAGGAGAGATTCAACCTTGAGATCAGCCAGGTCAACCATGAGATGGAAAAAGTGAAAAAGGACTTGGAAGCAGCGAAGGCAGTAGTAACCGCCTCACCAGCCCCAATTATAACCGCAGCGCAAAGCTCATCTAGAAATGTGCAAGCACCAATATTCGATGGGCAAACGGTCTGGACTATTTACAAAATCCAGTTTGAAGCAGCCGCTAGGATAAATCACTGGAATGAGCAGGAACGAGCAACTGCGTTAATTCTTGCTCTAAGAGGCCCAGCTGCCGAGCTTTTGCAGACTATCCCCGTTGAGCTGCATTCAAACCCGGCTGCTATAATGAATGCGCTGGACATGCGTTATGGAGACGATCATCTGAAGCAGATTTACCGGGCACAGCTACGGCATCGGATGCAGAAGTCTGGCGAAACCTTGCAGCAGCTAGCCCAAGACATTGAGCGACTGGCACTTTTGGCTTACCCAGCGTACGACCCAGAACATCGAGATGACGTAGCAATAGAAGCATTCATCAGCGCCTTAAAGGACAAGGTATTGCAACAAGCCGTGCGGTTAGCTCAAAAGCAAACAGTCAAGGATGCATTGGCTTATAGTTTAAATTTTGAGGCAGCCAAAAATGTGACCCGTACCACTGCCCGGGTTCGCGAGGTACTGGCAGATAATTGCAGGTGTGAGCGCGCGGGAATTGAGCGAGAGCTGCAGGTGAATGGTGCGCCTAGATGCTGGAATTGCGGGGAAAAAGGGCACCTGCAAAGAGACTGCAAGAAGGGAAGAAGACCGAGCTATTGTCCAGGGTGGTGGAGATCCAGACCGTGTCAGGAGCCTAGAATGGAGGCCCATCAAACTGCAAGGGCCAACTTCGTGGGGCGAACGTTGGCTAGGAGTATCGACATCCCCAGCACCGTGCCAAGGCAACATCGTGGAGAAGCAGACAGATGCCTTCCTGGTCAAGTTGATGAAGAACAATGCACCCTAACAAACGACACTGGTGCAACCCGATCGACGATCCGACCAGACCTAGTGAGGCCCCAACTGCTTCACAAGGGCAGAGTTAATGGAATTGCTGACGCCCTATCTCGTCATCCATGTCCAGCTAACTGCAAACATTGCCAACGGATTGAGGAAAAGGAACCGCCCGTTGATCTGCGAGTGATAACGGCCGAATTCGATGTAGGTTGGTCATCGGAGGAGATTCGAAATGCCCAGTTAGCCGATGAAGATATCGGACCATTGCTCGTATGGAAGGAGACGACTGGGCGACCTGAGTGGAAAGACGTTTCAATGCATGGCGCAACCCTGAAAAGCTATTGGGCACAATGGAACTCCCTTCAGGTGGAGGGTGGCGTACTCAAGCGGAAATGGGAAACGGCGGATGGTAGCTCCTATAGGATGCAAACTATACTTCCCAAAAGCCGAATCCACGATGTGGTTAAGGAAATGCATGAAGGATCCTCGGGAGGCCACCTTGGTGTTAACAAGACCTTAGCGAAATTGCGGGAACGGTTCTACTGGCTCCACGCTCGAGAAGACGTAGAGGACTGGTGTCGCAGATGCACAATTTGCGCTTCCGTCAAAGGCCCAAAGTGACGATTGAGAGGACAAATGCAAACCTATAACGTAGGCGTGCCATTCGAAAGGATTGCTGTTGACATCGCAGGACCCTTTCCTGAATCCGATTGGGGAAATCGATATACGCTGGTTGTAGCCGATTATTTCAGCAAGTGGCCCGAGGTCTACCCCATTCCCAACCAGGAAGCAACTACCGTAGCTGAACAGCTAGTGTTAAATTGGGTCAGTAGGTACGGCGTACCTTGCGAATTACATTCAGATCAAGGCCGAAACTTTGAGTCACTAGTTTTGGCGAAATGTGTGAACTACTGGGAATACGGAAAACGAGGACAACACCGCTGCATCCCCAATCCGATGGAATGGTCGAACGGTTCAACGGCACGCTCAATAAACATCTGGCCAAGATGGTTGACGAGAACCAAAGGGACTGGGACCGACATATCCCACTATTTTTGATGGCGTACAGAGCTGCCGAACATGCATCGACGGGCCAAGCCCCAGCCAAAGTCATTTTTGGAAAGACTATTCGTTTGCCAGCCGATATAAAGTTCGGAACACCCCCTGAGAAACCCCAAACGGTCTCGGAGTACGCAAGTGATCTAAGACAACGGTTGAACCAGATACATCGGACAGTGCGAAAACACCTCGAATTGGCTACTGACCGCATGAAGACCAGGTATGATCTAAAGGCTAATTCTACTGGCTTCCAGCAAGATGACTTGGTGTGGCTTTATAACCCGCAACGGCGAAAGGGTAGGTCTCCAAAGTTGCAACATCATTGGGAGGGATCATACCGAGTTACAAAGCGAATCAACGACGTCGTATACCGAATACAGGAACATCGTAAGCCAAGAGCTAAAATGAAAATCGTGCATCTGGACCGTCTTGCCCCATATTACACCCAGGGAGAATTGACTACAAATAGCGACACATCTTTTCGGGGCGAAAAGAACTGAGGTGGGGGCAGTGTTACATGTACAAATAATTCTGCGAGCTGCTGTCGCAATCGTTTTCATAATCATTAAGAACGTCAACAAATGAATTTACTCGAACCCACGAGAACCCAACAAGCATGATCAACATCTGCAAGTGACGTCACTCCATTCATTAATTTGCTCGAATCTACCAGGTACCTCTCGGTAGAACATTCGCCAATGTACGAGAAATGGGTGAATAGGTAGAGACCCTATATAAAGGCGAGCTGAATGAATGGGGGGATCATTCATTACAACCGCGATAGAAAACTGCGATATAGTGGAACGCGAAGTAAAGACGATTGATTGTTTGAGTGCGAAGTGATTTTAAGTGGACAGTTGAATGACAAATTTATAGACTTAGTGAAAATTAAAATTGTGAAATACTAAAATAAGTAATTGTGCATTTTTGTGATTAATTGAATAAACTCTTTTAAGTTAATTTAAAAGACATTGCGTTTTCATTTCCCCGGAACATTAAAATTATTGGCCGCGAACCGAAAACACGTGACAATATATTGTATAAATTTTTATTTTGGTCGTAGCACATTGAACTGAACATTTATCATTTTTCGAAAACGAAAAATACTTTCAGTAGCCTGCATATGTCCAATAAATTTTCCTTACTGATTCCTTCATTCTATCTTTCTCTTACATGAACTTGGGCAATAGACACACCAACCTTTCACTGACACGATTTTGACCGAACCTTTGCGAGTGCATGAATATGAAAGTTTGCGTTTTGAGGAGAAATTGTGAATAAGCTTAAAACAAAACAGAAAGAATCTTGAATTTTCAAAGCGAGCACACGGCGTGTAACTTCTCACACATGATGTAACTCTCGCTCATACAATTAAACGATCTTTTATAAAACGATTTATTTGTGTGTTGATTAAAGTATAAACGAAAAAATTGAAACATTAATCGTATCCTCAGCTTTTCTCAATATTTAAATGGAAACCAGAAGAATTGTTTCATCAAAAGAAAATTAAACATTGGTATGAGCATGGTCAGACACCGGTAATTAGCTAATTGAAGCCGTAGTTCATTTAACTTGAAAGTAGAAAATAAAATCGATTATTTTTCACGCAGAGAGTGCAACTTTATATTATTTATGATTCATAGTAAAATTTTCATTTGAACCAAACAATGTTTCATAAAAAAATTTTAACAACTATTCTATAATAATCTTCCAAATAATATAACGTAATTAAGTTTAAAAATTAGCTACTACGAATATTTCAACTTGTTCTTAAAATAATGTTTTCCCACGGATTGATTATATATTCTTTTTTCATTTTCATCAATCATTTATTACATACACATACCAGCATTCCACCAGATTTGCACCTGGGTATTTTCTAAACACAATAAATTAGCAGTGTTACTAGTGAAAACCTTGCCCAGGTAGTGAAACATGTAAATTACATTTAATTGGTGCAGTTCAATGTTGGGAACATTGCAAATTATTACATCATTTAAACAATACAATATCAGCTAAAAGAATGATGATTGTTTCAATCATGAACGTTATTTACAATTAATTTAGTTTTAAAACATTATTTGTAGCGAATTTTCTTTATAATTTTTATTAATCAATTTCATTACTTTTTAGGCATCAGTGTTTTAAAACGGACTATTTCAAAGGATGCATTGATTCACTTCAGCTCGATGACGAAGTTGAAACTCTTAAACTATACATAAAAGCATTAAATGGTGCAACACCACCATCATAATCATTTCAATACTAAAGCGACTATGAAAGTAGATTTTTAATAAAAAAACAGTTTTATTTTCTCTTAAAGATATTTATTATATTTCTGTTGCATAAAGTCTTTTCGTATGATAAAAGAAACTATTTAAGTAGCATTTTAAAGGATAACTAGTGATTTTAACTGAAATTAATACAAATTCAAAAAAAAATAAATAAATAAATAAAAAATAGGTTTGATGACTTTTTGATGAAAGCAAAGAAATGATGAAAGCAAAGAAATTTTTTTTAATCATTATGACACTCTTGGTGTTGATTTTCAAGTAGCGTCTTTGCACAATAAGCTGTTGATATTCTTTAAGTAATTTATTATTTGATATTAAAGTGATGCTAATTTAATATTTATATCATGGTATTGAAACAATACACGTAAAGTATTCATGTTTATGGATATAGTACAAAATATACTTCGTCCGAGTAGAGAAACGAAGTGAATTCAACTGTTATGCTTCCCTACGATATATTACGCACACTACACCAATGACGCTGAATGAATGAGCCCAACAGGACGAAGACACAACACAACTGTTTTGCTTAACGGCGTTTTTATGTTATGGTAATTATAATTTAATTTTCTTAATTTTGCTCAGTTACTTGCTATTTCATTTTTTTGGGCAAATTTTTTACGAGTATCATTTGAGAATTTTTAAAATTTTGCAAAATTTTTAAACCAATATTTTTGTATTTGTTTTTGAAACACAATTTTAAATTATACTGCGACAAAAACACAACCCTTTTTGTATTTAGAAGTTTTACTCGGTAGAAATAAAATTTTTTGAACGTTCTACAATTTTTGAAAAGGGATTTTTCCCCAGACATTTTGTATTTTGAACGAAATAAAATTTTTCCAAGTTATATTTTCCAATATTAAAATTCTAACAAACGATTCACTATTTTCACAGGAGCGACTGCTTTGCAACGGAATATTTTGTTGCTTGTGTCGAAGCTCTCCTGCTGCAAGAAGAAATGGAGAAATACGACAGTTGGCGTGACATATTAGGCAAAAAGTGAACAACATATGAAAGAAGAATCTTAACTCAAACAGGATTATAAAAACCAGCAAGGAATACACTAAACTTTAACCATACTTCCCACTCTTCAATGCATTCAATATCGTCATACTGTACATAATTGTTATATAGTTTAAAGGAAAAGAAAAGAAAAGATCGCTTTAACAATTATTCAAATATCATTGGAACAAAGCAAGCCATCATCAATTATGCAACTTAAATATGTAGATATAAAACTAAAAAATCTAAGCAGAATCAGATCAGCATTATCACTAGATCAGAAGAAAAGGCACATGAACTGGATTTCATTTGTAATTGTCAAATAATTTTTTTTGTGCGTGAAATTGCATGATCTAAGCAATTCTTAATTAGTTTACTTTCTTATTTATGTATTTTCATAAATTTCAATTGTACATGTTGTTTACTGATTTTAACAATATTATCACAACTCTATATTTATATTTTCATAAGAATAGTTTAAAACGCATTTAAAAATCCGATCAAGTGTAAGCTAAGCTTACACATCAATCATCGGACCCTAGTATTTCTCTTCATTGATTGTATTTTATTTTTAAAGATTGAATTTTATTTAAAATGCAAAATGTTTTTAATACGAAAACAATCACTTATTTAATAATTTTATTGCAACAAACATACAGTTATTCTTAAGTTTGTACATAATTATGGTTTCCTATGTATTATTTTGGGATCTAGTCGTTAAATTATAATTTAAATTCGAGCGCCGTTAATAATATAGAAAAAGTTTGAAGGATAACAAAACATTTCACAGTTGATATCAGAAATAGTTCAGTTTGAAAGATTTAACCATTGACTATTGAACATTGCAGTATTTGTTTTATCTATTTGTCAAAAAGTCAAATAAAGGCTTGAATTGCTTTCAGTAAAACAGCAAAAAGTAGTTTCTTTTGGAAAACAAGAAGTGTTAATTTTGAGATAATTCCTTAACATTTGGGGCTTAACAAACGAAAATCAGTGCAAATACATTCCTTTATTCAATAATATTTGTTTTAAGTTTAAGCTTAATGGGAAAATATCGTTTGAAAATTGTTTTAAAAATTCACTGCTAAACACAATTGGTATGATGATTTCTAAAAGTTAAAAAAAAAATACTTTGCCGATCAGCATCAAGATAGATAATATTTTATGATTCTAACAAAGTAATCGAAAAAGGTCATTTTCTTAATTTGTGAAATTTTATTCGCAACTTGTATTGATACTAACGTTTTGATTTACCCTAATGTATAAATATGTCAAATTTGAAAAAAATATGAAAGAAAATATTTTTGTAGATTACTCTTGTTTATATCAACGAACGGGACGAAAGAAATATTAGAGAAGAACAAAACGAAAAAGTAAGATGTGTGAATGGAAATAATGGTATTTGTTTTTTTTATATAATCAATAGACTCTGCCAAGATTCATTTTACAATGAACAATATACAATTATTTTGGGTGTAAATATTTCTGTTTATATTAATACGGGGAAATATTAAATAAAAAAATATATCTATGAGCATTGAAATTTGCGTTTTAATCTTTGTATTGGATAGAAGTTCATAAGAGCGTATTATGCGCTTTTAATGTTTACCAAAAGAAAAAGCAGTTTCATTCAAATCAATATAAATTTTTTTAAATATATTGTTTAAGGAAAACAGATCCATCATTTGCTTCATGGACATCATTTCAGATATTTTAGCCAAACTATACCTGCAAAACTATCAGATATACTCCAACATTTATCGAATACCTGAAGTTTCTTTTCTGAAGAAGTATCAAAAAGCGAAAATACGAGTACAGTCAAGGGAAGTCCCGGTTTATGAACATTACCTCTTATCTCGCTGCAAAAGCAGGCTTCATCCGTCAACTAGAAAGATCGTGTCCATCGCCAACGATGACGGGCGAGAAAAAGCTAAAACGAAGATTCGATAGCAATGAAGTAAAAGCGAAAATTTTATCAGTCATCAAAATAGAGCAACTAGTCAAAGCTAATGACAAAGTTGAGAAGTATGAGAAAGAGAATGAGGAACTCAGACTTCGGATCCAGTCGCTAGAAGAACTAGTGGGAAAATTAACGTTAAACAAAGGAAAAGAAACCATCAAAAAAGAAAAAGTAGTAAATTCAAAAGTGAATGAAGACAAGAAATCGAAGAAACCGCAACAGGAACCTGATCAAGAGAACGTCCTCAGCGTCAGTACGAACTATTTTGCAGCGCTAGTTGGACTAGACGATTCCATCAGCACTGAAAAGGAAAAAGGTAACAAAAATTCTGAATATTTTATTACTAAACCTGATAATGAATTCATCGAATATTTAAAAATTAAAAATAGGGAGAAAAACCAAAAGTTTTGTTTGCTGCTCCGTCTGTCAATGTTAATCAAAAGAAAGAAAAAATCCCACCAATCAATGTATTTGGTCAAACAGGCAAAGATATGGTTCGGCTTTTGGCAGCCGAAAATAAATAAAATGATTTTGAGATCAAGAGAGTGAATGCCGATAAATTGACAATTAGAGCTATGTCATTGGTCGATTTTCAGGCAGCAAAAAGTGCGTTGAATTCTGGAGAAGCTCCGCACTTTACGTTCATCCCAAAAGCGAAAAAACCAGACCTTTTTACTGAATAGTCTGGACTGCTGAGAGGACACGGTCGATCTCTTTCAGGTGCTTCAAGAAATTGCACCAGAAATAGAATTTATTACAGTGAAAGACTTCGTGCCAAGTAGAAGATTGTCGAACATAAAAATTTGCTTGTTTACTTAGTCCAGATTTCGAACTAAAGCAGTCCAAGTGCTCTTCAAAAACTAAGGTACTTGAACTTCCGAGTGATGAGGTGGGAACGCCTCCAGATGAGCGAGGTCAACCAGTACTATAGGTGCCAAAGATTCAGTCATTCGGCTGCCTATTATGCCATGAAAAATAGATGTGTAAAGTGTAAAGATGTTCATGCTCCCAGCGAGTGCTAATTGGCTCAGACGGAGCCAAAAGAAAAACTATATTGAGTGAACTGTGGTGTCTTTGGTCATCCAGCATCATATCGAGGATGCCCCCAGTATCAAGATGCAAAAGTAAAATTTATTCCAAAACAAACTCAAGTACGCCACAGTGTTATACCTACCAACTTCGTTAAGCCCGGGGTGTCATTTGCACTTGCTGCGAGAGGACCAGCAGACAACAATGTAAATAAAATAAATATTGTTAGTAGCAATAATGAGCTGTTTCTTAAAATTTATCAGCAATTAAATTCTTTATTGGAGAGAAACGATAAACAGTATTCAAAAATTAACTTTGTTTTTCAGTACTTAGGTCTTTCAAATGCCTCAAAATAACTTGTTATCCAGTCACATTCCCATGGATAGGATTCGTCTCATCTCGATCAACGTCAACTCCATTCTGAGTCTGCATCGACGTGACTGTCTCTTGGAATTCCTTGCCAAACTTAAGCCTGACATCATGCTTCTCACTGAAACCCACCTCAAATCATAGTACTCCATGACATTCAAGGTTTTTGAATTCATAAGAAACGATAGAGTAATAGGTGATGGGGGAGGTGGCATAGGGACATTGGTTAGAAGACGCTATTGTTTCAGAAATATTTAAAAAATTTAATTCAAAGTGAATTTCTTGAAATGTCCGTTATCAAAATTTCACTGCCAGAAGGGGATAACCTCTTCGTTATCTCTGCCTATGCAACTGGTCTAAATGTTCTCAAGTTCAAGGAAGAGCTCAATTACTTGTTTGAAATACTCGAATTGAAAAGGCTGCATGGTTATTATATTCTTGCCGGTGATCTAAACGCCAAGCATATATCATGGCTAAACGCCACCAATAATCCCAGAGGCGTACGAGGTGTGACAAATACGTAATGAGACTGATTCCATGAGAACCGTTTATTTAAAAATTATTCTACAACTCTGCCATCCTCTCCAAAGTAGTCCCCTTGGGCAGCTATATAACGGTTCCAGCGCATTTTCCATGCTTCGTCACATTTCTGGAACGCTTCGACTGGGATGTCCGTGAGCACCCTCGTCACGGCCGCCTGGATGTCCGTAATCGACTCAAAATGGGTTCCTTTGACTACCGATTTTATTCTAGGGAACAAAAAAAGTCACAGGGTGACATATCGGGCAAATAAATTGGCTGTTGCAACACGGCGATCCCTTTAGAGGCCAAATACTGGGACACGCTTTTACTCCTCAAAAAGGTTTTTTGAAACCATCTTCGCGCACAACTTTTTCATCCCAAAATCGTCTGACTGTGTCACGGTTCATACCCTGTTCCGAGGCCAACATTCGAACTGCTAAACGCCGATCTTCACGGATTAGGGCGCGCACACGCTGCGCATTTTTAGCTGTTTCGCCCAATGTGGCGCAAAATTTTATCGCAACGCGTTGCTCTTGATTTCGTTTCTCCGTTTAGGTGAAGAGTACCACCAACACACGTCTACTCAACACAACACAGCAGGCGAACTAAACAAGATAGAGCAATGATAAATATATCAATGGAGAGGGGAAGGATGCCAAGAGAGCCATCCAATAATAGTGAAGCAAGCTTCATCGAGTGATGCTAGTGTTCATTGAAATAAAACAATGCTAAATGGATTCGCTTGCTCATACATGGATTTTTTTAGAATTGCCAAAGTATAAAAAGCCAGTTAAATGTATAAGGATATTTGAAACCAAAAGAAATGCCAAACGAGATATCATGCAAAACAAAGCCAGAATTGTTGTAAAAGCATTCACAAAAGTCGCCGGCGTTAACTACAATAAGCCGTTTTCGTCGGTGGTCCGTTGGTCATGGATTAGGTTTTTATTGGCAATGGTAGTTCAATTTGATGTAAGAGTGACTTAAATGAACATAGTGACAGCATTTTGGCATAATCAAAATATTAGCTAAACTTTAATTGGATCATTTCACCCTTTTCACATCAATTTAATGTAAATCTATACGACAAATTTGCTCTACATTGAAGCTTTTCATTACGTCGCGCGGATATCGATCACTTTTTCGGATGGCTCCGATAGCTTTTTAAATTACTTATGGAATTGTTTGTAGCTAAATGAACGAGTTGCATATTTTTTTAATAATGATTTTTCTGAAAAATTATTAGAGAAGAAAAATGTTAGAAGAAGGTTTTCCTTCTTCTTCTTCATAGCACTACAGCCCCTCTCGGGCCTTCGCTTTCTGCAATAAGTGCCTCCAACTGTCTCCATCCATTGACCGCGTTCCACAATTTCTAAATCTGAGCAGCAAAGAACTATCTTTGTTGACTGAGTCAGACCAGCGTTTCCTCGGTTTCTCCACTGGTCTCCACCCTTCAGTTCTGTAATAAACATAAGCATTCGAGCAGCGCCGGGGTGATTAGGAGTGGCTGCTCCTGCCGAGAGGTGGTGGTCACCTCGTCGAAACTGTTCAGTTTGTTGTTTTACTAGATTAAAGTTAACTACATCTATCAAGTTTCCATCCTTCAGGCAGAGATGAGTAGTTCATGAGTGGTTCATTTCAGCCACTTTAGTATTTTTAGGTTTGATATTCTGCTTGTAATGCAACGAAGTAACAGTTGCTTTTTGTACAATGTTTGCGCTTGTCTCAAGCCTTCGTGTCCGCTAACTTTAACAAGACAAAAAACTTTTGAAGTACTGTAGAGTAGCTTCTTCTTTGTAGCACTACACCCCCCTTTTGGGCCTTGGCTTCGTGGAACAAGTGGTTCAAACTGTCTCGGTCCATTGACCGCGTCCTCAAATTTTGAAATCCAAGTAGCGATGAATTGTCTTTGTCGACTAAGTCAAACTAGCGTTTCCTCGGTTTCCTCACTTGTCTTCGGCTTTCAGTTCTCTCAACGAATACCTTCTTGGGCACCCGTTGTTCGTCCATACGATTCAGCCAATTTAACATCTTCAAGCTTGACATTCCCCTTGTAATGCAACGACCTTCTTGGGAGAAGTCAAAGTCAAAGTCAAAAGCGCTTTATTCAATACTAATCGTTATAAATTTTAAAAGAATATAAAGCAAATTCTAAACAATAACAATACAAAAACTTAATGGCCCAAATGGTTCACTTCATTCATACGTTATCAGTTACAACACATTTTATCAAAAAAAACTATAGCAAATTCAAATTAATAAAGATTATTTCATATATTATGATTTGCTTGGAAAAAGGACAAAAAACAAACCTACACTATTCAAAGTTATTTATAATTTTAACACAACAGTGAACTAACCCAATTCTAACAAAATTCAATCAAAAACTTTATCTTATAGTAAAAACTTCTATCACAATATTCCTAACCTACGCGTTTACCCTTTTGTTTAATCATAATATAATAAACATAACATATACCTTACCTACCCCTAATTTTTAACACAAATAAACAACAACACTAAATGTAGCAATAATGAGCTGAAACTCAAAAACTAAGTAACGAAAACACAAAAACTGAAAATAAACACGAATAATTTAGACATTGTCATTCAGCCACCAATACCTAGATTGCTCCGTCTCAGCTCCATCAGCTTCAATCAATCTAGCAAATGAGTATCTTCATTGGAACGCAAACGAGGAGGATATTTTATCTTCTTATCGGTGGCCCGTCTATATATGTGATGTATGACTGGGACGCCGTCAGAATCAAAAACATATCGATTCACGTCCAAATACACGAATGCTTCTGGAGGAACGAAGCCAGTAGTGAGGCAAGTCGTAATATACCCGTCTGTAGGGTGGAACGCCTGTGAAATCCAAGGGTTTTCACTCACAGTTACAAATCTTGCGATATGATTTCGAATAAGTTTCAAAATGAAGATATCGACTCTTGTCACTTGAGGAGTTTGATAAATTCTTCTATTCGATATATAATGCTTCCAATATGTCTCAGGCTTTCTGTACAAACCAGTACATGCACGAAGACATTTTTTTTTCAAAAACTCTTAATTTTTCCATTGTACTAGCATTCTGATTGTACCAGATCTAACATCCATATGTCAAAACTGGTCTAACCAGGTTCTTGTAACAGATAATTTTGACCTTTTGATCAATGTATCTGGAATGAAAGAGTCTTCGTAGGGCCATAACTACTTTTAGTGCCTTACTGAGCATGATTTTGACATGTTCGGTACAGTACAGATACTGAACGAGACGGGATTTATGTGGAACCCGTTCTGAACTACCCTCGCAAGCCATGATGTGGAAATCCTTCCAATTACGTTTCAGGTCTTGACTGGCTCCCTGCAGCGTTGTCCGAAAAAAAATTGTTTCGCATTTCTGCGCATTGATTTTGATTCGCCCATTGTCAGTGTACAGCTACACGTCCTTGCTCTGAACAATCGTAGCTTTTCTGTCTGCCGTATAGATGATCCGACCATCAGCAAACGCTACCAATGATCGCGTTGGCGAGACGTTGAATAGCTTGCGAATAAATATTGAGAAAAAAAATAGGCGGAGTAACTGTTCCCTGCCATTCAAGACCTTGAATTCGCGCATTGTTGTCAGATTTCCATCAATTACAAAAAACGATTTCCCGTATAACATATTGCACATCATGGCGACAAGGTATCTGGGGAACTTGTCCTGAAGGAGTTTAAAAACCAGTCCATCTAACCACACCGTATCGAAGGCTTTCTCCATATCAATGAGACATGCTCCAACACATTCTCTATCATTTAGTTTCCAACAGATGTCTGAGGTTACTTTCGTTATTGCATGTGTGGTCGAATGCCTGGCACGAAAACCAAATTGGCAATTCAGCATCAACTCATATTTCTAAATGTGGACGTTTAATGCTCTGTTGAGTATCACTTCAAACACCTTGCTGATGTTAGGCAGCAAGCTGATTGGGCGATAGTTTTAAGGTCATGAAGATTCTTTTCCTTTCTTCAAGATCGGAAATACCTCAGTCTTTTTCCACTCGTTTGAGAAATATGAATTGCTCAACATGTTGTTGAACAATATGCAATAATTCCTACTAGCAACCTCAGGCGAATGTCGGAGAACTACATTTGGAATGCCATCGATACCATATGATTTCTTGTTGTTTATCCTGCCAAATATGAAACACAAGCCTTCAGAACTGACAAAACAATCAATAAGATTCAAGCTCGGTATGACGTCAGATGGTAATGTTTCATTGAAATGAAGAATTGAGGCTTGATTTGAAGTCGCAAACTTTTGCTTCCATGACTTCTGAAAATAGTTAATTCCCACTCTCAGGGTTTGGTAGATGAACCAATTCAAAATGTGTTCCAATTAAGGCAAGTTTATGCAATCCCTCACATATAATCCTTTTTCCTTTTCTATCCGGAGTCGTACTATCAATTTCGATACCAGCCCTATCGAGATGATTTATCTCATCACTAGTGACTTTAAGATTCGATACCTTCACTCGAGACTTCTTATGGAATATGCTATTCACTTTCGCGAAAACGCCATCTGGGTCCCTCAATTTTTCCGCACATTGATTGCTGACCTCACTCCTGAAGTATGAACGGATTAAGTTCCGGATATTCATCAGGTGTAATTTCAACAAAGCCAACGAGGGACGGTTGTAGTCCAAAAATCGTCGATAAATATTGTTGACACATGTGAGAAGAAGGCTTTTCAATCTTTTCAACCTTACGATGGTTGGTGTATCATATCCTTCAATATTTCGATGTTTAATCTTGGGAACAACTTTCTCAATCGTTTCCAACGTCAGCTTCTCTAACTTCGACAAATAGACATCTATTTCATCGTTAGTTAGATTCTTGTCATTAGGAACCATTGAGCAAGCGTTGCCATCGTTAGAAGGGGGACATTGATTCTGCCACTCCCGATTAAAATTCTTTTGAAACTTTCCCCAGTCTGTTTTTTTTTTTAAATTCAATTGATGATTTTCATGTTGAACTGGAATGAGGAAGAAATTATCCCTTTAATGATTGATTTCCATGACAATTGCCACATGGTCGCTATCGTAAGGAAGCACCTGCAGTTTCCGTTGAGGACTATTAAAGCTGAATTCAAGTCTTGCGTCAGCAATGCAGAGGTCCAAATATGAATTTTTAACTAGAGTATGTTGGGAACTCCGACCCATATAGATTGCACCTGTATTCAATTTGGTTCTCTGTTATCCACAATTTCAGGAATACAACTCTTGGATTATTGTTGGCGTTCAGCCATGAAGTATACTTGGCGTTCAGGTTACCGGCAAGAATATAATAACCATGCAGCATTTTCAATTCGCGTATTTCAAAAAAGGAATTGAGCTCCTCCTTGAACTTGAGAACATTTAGACCAGTTGCATAGGCAGAGATAACGAACAGGTTATCCCCACCTGGCAGTGAGATTTTGATAACAGACACTTCAAAAATATCAAATTTTTGGAATTCGACTTTTTCAATATTTTGGAAACAATAGGGTCTTCGAACCAATATCCCTGTGCCACCTCCCCATCACCATTTACCCTATCGTTTCTTATGAATTCGGAATCCTTGAATGTCATCGAGTGCCATGAATTGAGATGGGTTTCAGTGAGAAGCATGATGTCAGGCTTTTGCTTAACAATGAATTTAAGGAGATAATCACATCGATGTAAAGTAACAATGGAGTTGACGTTGATCGAGATGAGACGAATCCTATCCATGGCAATGTGACTAGATGACAAACTATTTTTACGCATGTTGGCCTAAACGTTGAAAAACGAAATTGATTTTTTGGTCTTGTTTATTTATTCTTTCTAAAAGAGATTCAAGCTGTTGGTAAATTTTGAGAAGCATTTCATTATTGTTACTTACTTTATTTATTTTACTTACATTGTTTTCTGCTGGTCATCTAATAATAAATTGCGATGTACTTGGGTTTTTTTGGGGAAAATTTAAATCTTGCATCTTGATACCGAGGGCATCCTCCATATCATGCTGAATGACCAAATATATCGCAGTTAACACAATATAATTTTTCTTTTGGCTCCATCTGAGCCAATTTGCATTCACCCGGGATGTGAATATCTTTGGATTTGACGCATCGGTAAGGCATGGCACAATTGGCAGCCGAATGACCGAATCTTTGGCACCTGTAACACTGGTTGACCTAAGTTTTTTGGAGACGTTCCCACCTCACAGCTCTAAAGTTCAAGTAACTTATCTGTTGGAGGGCACTCGCACTGCTATCGCTAGGAATTTGGACCAAATAAAACGGTAATATTTTGTCTTCAACAGTTGATCTCCTTATGACAAAATTTTTAACACTAACGAATTTTACAGCTGGTGCTGCTTCCTGTATTATTTCATGGAGATCAACTGTATTCTCCCCACAGTCCAAGCCCTTCAACAGGAAAGTCTGATGTTTTTCCGCCTAAGGTATGTATGTAAAAGGGGGAGCTTTTAAACTATTAAGAGCATTTTTCGCCAGGTTGAAATCAGCCAATGTTTTTGTCTTAATTGTGAGTTTATCAGCGGTTACTCTCTAGGCTTCGAAATTGTCGATCTTATGTTCAGCTACCAATAGCCGAACCATATCCCCTCCACGCTGCACAAAGACATTAATTGGATGCATTTTCTCCTTTATCTTATTATTTTTAATAAGAGAACCAGCAGACACACCGGTTGGCTTCTTCTCCTTATTTTCTGATTTTAAATATTCAATGAAATTATTACTGGAATCAGTAATATTACCTATATTATCTTGGCACTCCATCTCGATGTCCATTTCGTCATTCATGGCAGCGAGTACCGCATAGTAATTGGCGCTGTCGTTTGCTCCTCCTGCGCTTAGCATGTTTTCAGCATCATGGATGGATGTCTTTTTCGTATCTTGTAATGTTGCTTTATATTTTTGAGCCTTTTGCGTGGCTATTGTTTTTCGTTGGTCTTGTTTATTGTCGCTTCTTTTTTTTCATTCTTTTTATTTGCCGGACGTATTCTGTGACTTCATCACTATTGTTTTGGTCACATTTGTTAATATCCGAAACATGTCCTCCAAACTTTGTATTCGGAGTTTCATTCATCATTTTGTTTAGTAACCTTTGCGTTTTATCTCGTTACTCTTTTGTATTCTTCACTTGAAAGCGTAATCACTTGCCATGCTCACAGCTGTCTTGATCGTTTTTCCGTTTCATGATTTTTTCATTCGTTGTATTAGAAATGCCTGGCCCTAGGTCCCGCAGCGGTGGGAAGCCGTCGGGCTTCTCCACACCCCCGGTTTAAAAACGTTTCTTCTTTTTTGACTTTTTTGAAACTTTCCCGCAAGTAAAATCCAGATACTCGATAAATTGCTCGTATGGTTCAACGATGTAGTAAGTTTTTTTTCTAAAATTACTTTCTAATTGACGTTTTAAAAATTATTTTAATTTTTAAAAATTTTTGACAGGAGCGGATTAAAAACAAGTCTACACGCAACGGGTGCAAGACGTAAAATCCCTTCTTGGGGAAAGTAACGGTTGCTTTTTGTACAATGCTTTCGCTTGTCTCAAGCCTCCGTGTCCGCTTACTTTGACGAGAAAATTTTTGAATTACTGTAGAGTAGCCTTTTCTTTGTAGCACTATAGCCCCTATCAGACCTTCACTCTCTGCAAATAGCGCCTCCAACTGTCTCGGTCCATTGACCGCTTCATCCAATTTCGAAATCCGAGCAGCGATGAACAGTCTTCGTCGACCAAGTCAGACCAGCGTTTCCTCGGTTTCCCCACTGGTCTCCGGCCTTCAGTTCTCCCAACAAATACCTTCTTGGGTATCCGTTGTTCGTCCATACGATTCACGTGACCAGCCCATTGCAGTTTCCGCAGCCTTACAATCGTAGAAACCTGCGACTCCTCAAAAATTTCATACAGCTCATGGTTGCATCGAATTCGCCAT
The DNA here is from genome assembly GCA_963969285.1 of Odontomyia ornata. Lineage (NCBI taxonomy): Eukaryota > Metazoa > Arthropoda > Insecta > Diptera > Stratiomyidae > Odontomyia > Odontomyia ornata. The sequence goes on along the minus strand of OZ017738.1, from coordinate 453,883,487 downwards.
TGGTCCTCAATTATTCGCCTCAGTACCCGCCTTTCGAAGACATTCAATGTTTGCGTATGCTTGGGTTAGTGTCTATGTTTCACACCCATAGCATAACACAGATTTGTATATTTGGCGATTTGTTTTCCTGAGAATCCAGCTGGTTTTCAAGATCGTCAAAACTGAATCAAATATTTTATTTGCGAGCTGTGTTTCCTAGCGTATTTCGTCTCTTTCATTACCGGTTTTCGTTATTTGGCGCCTAAATATACAAATTTGCCCACATTTTCGATACTGTATTCGCCAAGTGTAATATTTTGGATATTTGAGGTATTTTTCCTCGACTGCGTGCGTCATGAGGTTTGTTTTATTCTCATTGATTTTTGTTACCCTACTAGTTTTTCTTCGCTGTCGCCTTTCAGCAAAAGTTCTTTGGAGGTTAAGGACAAAATCATGATGTCCGCATAGACTAGCACTTGTCTCGACTTGTATAGTAACGTTGCCTTCTTACTCAGGCCCATAAGAAAATCAATTAACGTACCTGACGTCACTTCCCGTACCGGAAAATTTAGCCGAAATGATACAAACAGGAACGAAATACATATATTTGCGCGCTAATATCTTCGGCGTCTCATAATTAAAATAAATCGTTGACATAGTACTGATAAAATTTCAAACTACAGTCATATGTACTGTCAAAAATATTTAAAAAATTTGTTTGATTTAAACAGCACTAGATGGCGCTGATGAGGCTACTCGAAGAGGCTAGTTCGCGACGTGACGCGGTGTTTCCGTTTTCGGGCCTGAGTAAGAAGACAACGATAGTAATGTACCTCTTGTATCTGTTGGTGTACGAGTATGATTTGATTTTATTTTTTAAGATCTTTGCAAATATTTTGTACTCAATTATTTAAATCAAAATTAACTAAAGGATATTTCATCTTTATGTTAAAAATGAAAGACTAGTATATCGAAATTCAAGCCGATAGCTAACTGTTAAGCTAAATCATTCATTTAAAGTACAAGAAAGAATGATGGTCATTAACGCTGCGTAAGTAGGGCTGACGAAAAAACTGTTTTCCGGTTTTTTTTCTATTCCTTTGTATCTGGTTCTTCTTGAATTCAAAACAAAAGCCGGTATAAACTGGGAGGAAAAAACCGGTGCGGTTTTTCCCATCCTTAGGACGTGCATTGCTCTGAAAGCATAATTAAATTTCGATTGCATTCATTGAAATTTTCCTGTATGACATTTTTAACCATATTATTAGTAACTTATCTCATTCTCACACTCATCTTTTATATTTTAGTGCATTCCAGCAGTACGATCCTTAATATTTCTTTTATTTTCCTTACAGGTTAGCGTCTTGTTGACCTCGCTTTTATGTATATAATTTTTTGTACTTTTTCTCTTTAACCGTGCTCTGCGGCTACCAACCGTCTGTTTGTCAAGCAGGCCAACAATAATATGCTCGTCGTTGATGGTGTCAATCGCCACGGTGAGCTATCTAATTGTTGAAGTAGATAGAAAAACCTTTTTTTAAATAGTAAAATCAATTACATTTTATACATTATTTAGTTTTGGTTAGATACACCTAGAATAAAAGCCGTTTAAGCAGTTTTGAAAATCTCGCAGCACTGCTAGTTTGAACTTATCAAAATTTGTGTCATTTAGAAAATTTAAAGCCGAAAAATAACTTCATTTATTCGATTCAAACTTCCCCTTTTATAAAAGGGTGATTACCGTTCAAGCCTTTTCGTCAGTGTAAACTTACCCTGCTAGAGCGGCAGGAGTTCCACCAGATCCTTTTATTGAAGCCAATAGCAAAAAGAAGGCTTTTATAATCCCCGAATATAAAAGACAATATTTGCACTTAAGAAAGTTTATTAGATGTTTAAAAATAATCCTCATTTTTTCCATATATAATGATTTACATTCAATAAATTTCTCTACGACAAAAGAAGGTATACTAAGGCTATAAATATTGCTATTACTGTGATTATAGCGGGTTAGAGCAAATATTATTCACTTTTAAATGTTTTATATACTACTCGCAAATCATAAATGTGATAGAATAAAAAGTGAAAATTTCTTATATCATATAACGGCACCGTTAGGCCGAAATTCCCATTCGCATTCAATCTGTGTACAAATGTCAATACATTGGCAACGCTCCATTAGATCAGTCTAGGTCGGCTATTCCGATTTTTTTTTTTTTTTTCTAAAAAGCTTAAACTTTAAATTCAAGAACCAATGCAATTATAAAAACATTAGATATAATACAAATATTAAAGAAATTTTAAATGTCAATTATAATTAAAAACTGTTCTTGTTCAGTTAATAAGAGTGTAGTATATACGAATATGTTACATTTTTACGAGCAGTGGAATTAATTCGTTAAACAATTCTGCACATGACTTTCTAACGGAGGTAAGCTTGCAAAAGTTTTATTGCAAATCGGGCATACGAAATTTGTTGTTGGCCTTGGCGGTGAATTACGCTAAAACGAGAAAAAATAAAAGTATTAATCTTTTGATTTATACACACGTAAATTTATTACTTCTCCTTGAGCTCTTATATCAGAATGAGACATAATTTAGTTTGAATAATATTATGCGAGTGAATAGGAGTATAAGGAATAGAGGCAGGATTGCACTTAACCTACAATCTACTATTATATTCGCTAGAATTTAATTCTACGCTAAAATAAGTAGTGGACACCCCAAAAACTTAGAATTTCATCAGATCTTCTTGCTTTAAGTTTTCATTAACTAAATTGTGATTTGATAACGAAAAACAGGGTTTCTGGTTTTGTTATGCAAAATTTTCTGTTTCTTAATAGTTGCTCCCACATAAATTGATTTATTAAATGGTATCGGCACGTGTAAATAAATTTGGACTTTATCATCTAGGACGTATTTAACAACAATATAAGATAATGTAGCTGTTGCTGTCTTGGTATTAAACTGCAATAATTTTTATTTAACCTATAACTATTATAAGTACTTACTGTAGGCGTTGAATAACTGGCTGTAGGTGCTGATGCGTGTGGGTTGCTTTGATATCTGTTAAAATAGTGCTTGTTTAAGTGTATAGATTTGCAAATTATCCAAAAAATTGTTACCTTCTCTCATTTTCTTCGATTAATTGTTGATTCCGACGCTGTAACAATTTCAAGTCAGTGAGAAGTTGATCTTTCTGTCCAGCAAGCTCCTGACGAGCGTTTCGTTCCATTTCGAAGTCAGAACGATATACTTCCAATTGTTGCCTTAGAACTTCTATTTCTTGTTTCATTTTATCTTTTTCGATGTCGTATTGGGAGAACTTTTCAGCATTCGCCAATTCTCTACTCTTTAAAAAGTTTATATCAACTTGTGCCTGACGAAGAAGTTCTTCTGCAGCAGTTAAGTTGACTTTCAAACAATCGATTTCGTCAATGTATATTTTTTTCTAAAGAAAACCGATGATGAGAAATCCGTTTTTGCCGTTCGAAAATATTTAGAACACATACCATATCCTTTAATTCAAAGTTTTCGGCTGTTACTTCAGACAATTTACGCTCCAATTCCTTAATTTTTTGAGCTGATCTATCAAAATCAATCGGAATCGGGGTAGATGTTGTTTGTGGTGTCGGAGATGGATTTAAATTGATAATGGACATCTGCAATGGAAAATGAATTATATGAAATTTTACAATCGCAACAGCTATTTACATCCTGCTGTTGAAGTTCAAGTCTATCAAGTTTTGCACCTAAATTATTCATAATAGATCTTCCTTCCGATACCTTCATTAAAAGACAATCATAATCCTTCTGTAGCATTTGTTCTCTGATTTTAATCACTTCAATTTCGGATTCCAGTTCTGAAATAATTAATATTATGAAATAGTTAATAAGTTTTATTTGACCAGATGAATTATAATATACCTTTTTGCATTATATTTTTTTCATGACGAAGCTGAAAAAATAAATAATGTTAATTAAATAAGTTATGCAATATTAGAATAGGATTAGAATAAATAACTTTTTAAAAATCTCTTCGGCTATTTACGAGTATAATGCGTTAATCTATGGTATTGGGATTCATTTTTATATTGTTTATTAATTTGATGTGAATTAGCAATGCTCCACAAAAGCGCAACTTAGGAGTGAATAGTTCGTTTTCAGAACTCTAAACATGGAAACTGTGAAAAGCAGGACTATACAAATTCTCGTTCAATCTAAGAAACAGCCATTTTAGACTTGTTGTGGCCACGAAGCTTCGGACGTTATATTAGTGCAATTATTTCAATTATTTTGACTGTCAACTCGAAATTTCGTACAGCTTTTTTTCCTGCATACATTGACACAAACACTGCAATTTTAAAACCTATAAAAACCTAAATACTGAGCTTATAATCGATTCCCTTTTGAAAGTCGGTTGTAAAAATGAAAAGAAATAAGGAAAACAAATCTTCAACAAAAATTACGAATGAGGAGGAATTAGTGCGGCGAGTTAATATTGTCAATTTTTGTTTGGTTTAGCGCTATAGCCACGTTCGGGCCTTCGTTTAGAGACAGTTAGAGTATCTCATTATCTTGATCAAATGTATCGGAACTCGAGAAGGTGATATGGTCAGTACCATGCTTTCGCAGTGTGTCCGTCTACCCAGTTGCGATACGTTCTGATTTTAAACCAGTACATATCATTACTGATCGGGCTTATAGTCAGTCTGAAGAATCGCTCAAAACAAATCTCGTTGTCACCAACAGAATTCGAACCAGGGAACTTCGGCTTACGCAGCGAGCGCTCTAATCACTACACCACGAGGACTATAATGCTACAATATTGCCAATTATTTCACTGATTTAATAATCTGCAATAATTGTTCAGCAACCCCGGCTATCCAATTATAATTCTAAATTTTTTCATCACTCAATGTGAAAAGACGGTCAAATTCAGTGACACTTTATTCATACCTGATTTGAGAATGAATCTTGTTTCGGTTGGAAAAGTAACAGACAAGGGGCATAAATTAATTTTTGACAAATCAAAAGCCGAGATAGTTACTCATATATCTCGCGGAGAAGTTATTCCTGTTGCAAAACGAAGAAACGCACAATACTATTTCGATAACGTAATCCCGTCAGAATGCAACGAGGCCGTCGAAGTTAAAGGAGAAACAATACTACCTGATAATTCATTGAAGGATTGGCACGTGTGGATGGGACATTTGAATATTCAAGATCTTCGAGGAGCTATTAGATTTGGGTCTACCGCTGGTGCGTGTATCAATGAAGTTAACCTGAAGGAATTCGAGTGCGAAGTCTGTGCCAAAGGAAAGTTTAGCAGAACCTCCTTTTTAAGAGTTCTCAGAGAATATCGAAGTTAGGTGAGCACTTTCATTCAGATGTGTGCGGAGAAATGAGGACTGCATTGTTGGAAGAGTCTTTATTTTGTGACATTTAGAAACGATTGCTTAGGTCAAAACTGAATAAAATATTTTATTTGCGAGCTGTATTCTTCGGCTTATTTCGTCTCTTTCATTACCCGTTTTCGTTATTTTGGCGCCTAAATACACAAATTCGCCCACATTTTTGATACTGTATTCGCTAAGTGTGATATTTTGCGTATTTGAGGTATTTTTTCTGGACGTACTCCAGAGCAAAATTGAATAGCAATGGGGGCAGTCCATCTCCCTGCTTTAGTCCGATATTTGTGTCAAAGGCATCGGTGAGTTAGTTATTGATGCGGACTTGGGAGGTCGTCGACGTCATTGTCATTTTGGTAAGACGGACTTATTTGGCTGGGATGCCAAAGCAAAGCATTATTTGGTACAGTACGTTACGATCAATACTGACGTAAGCTTGCTTAATGTAAACGAAAATTGCGGGTACGTCTATGTTGAACTCCCAGCATTTTTCAAGTATCTGCTTGACTGTGTATAATTGGTCTATTGTCGATCTACCTGCTCTAAAACCACCTTGATACTCCCCAATAATACTGTTGGCGTATGATCCGATTTTATTTTCTAAGATTTTAGAAAATATTTTGTACGCCGTACAAAGTAGTGATATGCCTCTATAATTTTCGCACTGTAGCTTGTCATCTTTTTTGTGGGTAGGGAATATAATTGATTGGCTCCACTCTTTTGGCATATGTTCTTGTTGCCAAATGTGCTGGATGCCATTGTGAATAGCTTTATGAACACTACTGCCACCATATTTGATGAGCTCCACTGGAATCGAACGTATGACTAGATTTCTGCTACATGCAAAGTCAATCAGGCACTGGACGTTTTCATTTCTTTCATCGTGGCGGCTATATCCTCCAGTTGTTCCCCGATGAGATAGCTCATTGGCAACATTAGCGTTGAAATCATCCAGAATTATTTTTGTGACGTTTGTAGGCAATGAGTCGACTAGTCTTTCCAGGTGATTGTAAAAAGTTTCCTTTATTTTTTCGTCCTTTTCTTCGGTATGGGCGTGAACGTTTATCAGCCAGCTTTTATACGGATCGCACACAACCGTTCGTTTATTGCCTTGAAATCAATAACGTGCGATTTGACTGCCCTATTCAAAATGAAGGCCACTCCGAATTCTCGTTTTCCAGTAGGCTTCCCACTTTTGAATATTGCGTGCGATCTCATGTCTTGAATGTCTTTTCCAGTCCAATTCGTTTCCTGGATTGCCAGTATTTTTAATTGATATTGGCTTGCCTGTTGTAAAAGGTCCTTAACAGCGTGAGTGATCTGACATTCCAGGATCCAATGCCATAGTTGTTTTTTCGTTTGCGAGGTCATTGCCGTGGGTCCAATCCATTCCGAGGCCAGGTTTCGAAACTTTTTAAGGTTTTCTAGGGACGGGGAGTAAGCCCGTCGCCCAACCTCCATTCCGGTGGCATGGTTATTACGTCAATTCCGTTATCAGGCGCGGAAGATTCGCCCTCACCCTTTTACGTCCCCACAAAGGAGGTGTAACTAGGATTTAGTAGCAGAGCTGTAGATGTATTTACAGTTATTAGCATTTCTCGGCATCTTAGAGCACCATTTAATGAAGCAATCGGCGACAAGTCAGTGGAAGTGAATTTACTTCGCAATCAAGAGGATCGCATCGAAGATGACATCAGTTACAAAATTCGTTTCATCAAGGGGAAGATTGGGTGTCGGCCGAGAGTACAGGCGCTTCCGAGTAAGAAGAATTTCAGGGATTTCCAATCGACGTGTCTCCGCGAAGAGTACGAAGAAGGCCACGCTTGGTGAAAACAGGAAGAGTGAGGTCTCGAAAGCAATTTACTGCATCAAATTATGTCGAGGAATCCGAGGCTCATTACGCTTTCCTCACCGAACTTCCTGTCGCTCAGGCGCTTAAAGGGCAGCAATCGGGAGAGTGGACAAGAGCAATGGCAGACGGAATCAAATCCAAGGACACATGGGATCTAGTGGACAGGTTAAGAGCTTCAGTTGTAGTAGGCGCCACGGTGTTCTCCAAAAACATAAGGCAAGAATAGTTGCAAAGGTGTACAATCAGCGGTACGACAAAGATATGCTCTAGTTGCACGGCTGGGGTCCATTCGCATAGCAATCGCAACGGCTGCTCAGAGGAATATGCACGTAAGACAATACAATGTGGCAGCGGCTTACCTGAATGGCAACTTACAAGAGGCTGTATTCATGGAAGTTTCTGATCAGTTTCGAGAAATACTGAACCATATAGTGAAAGAAGAAATGCAAGACGACCGAACAGTCGAAAGAGCTAAGGCGATATTATCGGAATTTTCCAGCGGTGCCAAGATTTGCCGTATGAAAGAGGGGTTATAAGCCTTGAACCAGGCTGGTAGAGCATGGAATAGAAAATTTGATATGGAACTGAAAAGATTGGAGGCTGAACCAACAAATGGTGACCCCTGCGTGTATTTACGGCAGCAATAGTATGAAATGATGATATTCATTATATATGATGATATTCATTACAGTACAATAGTATTATTCAAAGTATTGCCCATCTGAAGCAATGACCTTTTCTCATCTTTCTGGCGATTTGTGGATCCCATCCCAAAAGAACTGCGCCGGCTTGGCAGCCAAGAATGAATCAAGCCAATTATTGATATCCTGTTCTGATGTGAACCGTATTCCAGTGAGGGCGTTCTGCATCGAACCGAACAAATGGTAGTCAGAAGGAACAAGGTCTGGGCTATAAGGCGGGTGGGGTCAAACTTCCCATCCACTATTTTCCAAATAGTTCTTAACCGGAAAAGCAACGTGGGGCCGAGCGTTGTCATGATGGAAAATTATTGCCTCGTGTCTGGTCGCATATTCCGGGCGTTTTTCGGCTACTGCTCTCTTCAAACGGATTAATTGTGTTCGGTAGCGTGCTCCATTGATGGTTTCATCCGGTTTTAGCAGCTCATAATCCAGCACACCCTTCTGATCCCACCAAATACAGAGCATTACCTTCGCGCCATGGATATTGATTTGGCTGGTTGGCCGGATTTCACATATGATTTTTTGCGCTTGGGGTTGTCGTAATGGATCCATTTTTCATCACCAGTAACAATCCGATGCAAAAATGACTTCCTTTTGTTGCGTTCCAGCAGCATTTGGGACATGCAAAACCGCCTTTCGACGTCTCTCGGCTTGAGTTCATGTGGAACCCAATTTCCTTGCTTTTGAATATATCCAGCTGCTTTTAAACGTTTTTAAATAGCTGCTTAAGTGACACCCAAAGATTCTGCGAGCTCTTCTTGTGTTTGGCAACAATCTTCATCGAGTAATGCTTCCAGTTCTTCATCTTCAAACTTTTTTGGCTGCCCAGGACGTTCATCGTCTTCCAAGCTAAAACCACCACTTTTAAATCGTGCAAACCACTTTTGGCAGGTTCGCTCAGCTAGAGCATGTTCACCATAAAGTTCCACCAAAATACGATGACTTTCGGCAGCAGTTTTCTTCATATTAAAGTAATGAAGAAGAATTCCCCGCAAAAACACTTTTTCAGGAACAGTTCGACATATTTGAGTGAAAAAAAATTATTGTTGTAAACGCTTCAAATGAATGGCATACACTGAAAAGACGTACAATGACAGTAGCTTTCCAACGCAGTTTCGGAATATTGAAACGGAGTAATATTATACAAGTTACGACGAAAGAAGTTTTGCATCTAAGGCGCTTCCTTCAAGAGCTCAAGACTAGAGACGCTTCTCCAGTAAAGTTATACATCCATAATGTTAGCACAGAAAAGTTAACGACAAGTCCCGTCTTCAATGTACGCACCAAGCACATTGACTTCAGTCATCATTTCGTGCGTGAGCTTGTAGGGTCGAAAAGTTTAGTACTTCAGCATCTAAAGTCAGAAGATATGCCCGCTGACGTACTGAAGAAATCCGTTACCAAACTTAAGACATGAGTGATGCATCAAGTTGTTGGGACTGTCAACGTTATCACGCGAAGACCAGTTGTATTGAAGGGAAGTATTAGAATTAACAGCTGAGCGATGCGGTCCAACCGCTGTCTATAGGCCCTGAGAGCACCATTCTTCTTTGAACATAAGCGCGATCGGGTTCTTATAGTCAGCGCTAGTTAGAGTCTTGTACCACGAACATGTTCGACATTTTCTCAACTTTTTAATTATTCAGTATACGTATGCTAGTTCTGTAAGTCGGTGTCATATATATTTTTCTTGTATCTGCCCGATCTTTTATCAATAAATATTGATTCAGATAAACCCTAAGACCACAAACCCACAGCCCAACAAAATATTCCCAAACATTTTTAACAATTTGGTTTTCTTTTTTTAAGGAAATACTGTTTTCTATTTATGTTAACTTTTAACTGAAATAGCGAATTTCATTGAGAGTTAAAAACTTCACAAGCCGGCTAACCGTCCCGGCCCTGTCACGGGGCACAGAGGTCTGACTGCGACCGCATTCTGCTATAGCTTGCATATTTCTAAAATGATAGGAAAACTGTAGATAACAGTGGGCAATAAGGGTCTAAAACCAGTAAATTTTCCTTGTTTTGTTAGTTTAGATAAAAATTAATAGCATAAATGTAATAAACATACTAAATAATCTACAAGCAATAGAGACCTTTGTGCGAAATGTATAACGCACCATATATTTCATGTAATTTTACAGGACAGCAGATTGGCCCTATCAAACGATACGTTGGGCTGACCGCGGCTGCATATCGGCTTTAGTATTAGCTTATCATATTTCTAGAAAAAAAAACTTATGCGGAATTACGGGGTAATATTTTGCCAATTTAAACATTCATTGCTTAGCCCTGTCCTGAGGGCTACCCGTAGCTACGCCGGAAACCCCTAAAGCAAATCGGGTGGAAATGGGACAGCATTCTATAAGGATAAAGATTACACCAATCTAGAGGCTAAATCAGATCTTCACCTCACTCTGTCCTGGGATAATATAAGCGTATAAAATGGTATTAAAAAGCGTACCCTAAAAAGAATTATGAATGTTATTAGCACACGATTTTCTCAGGATTGGCCAATACTGTGAAAGCATGTAGTTTTTTTAGTGAATATCAAAAGGGGAGGATTTGACGCCATAAAGAAGACAAATTGGCAGGGGAGTAATCCTGCTAGAAGGGTTTTTAAACGAATTATTACATCAAACAATATGATCTGATGAATATAACAACTAGGCTCATTGTTGCAAATTCCGGTCGTGCCGGCATTCTCTCATTCACAAATTTAATTTTCACCTTCTTTCGGGCACTCCTACCTTTTTCTCCTGTCTTCCTTATTTTTATAAAAATACCTTTTCATTTAACTATTCTTTTATTCCCCATCCTCAATAATATTTTATTTCCTACCATATTTTATTTTAAATACAAAAATTTAATACTCTTTTCTTCCTCACTATAAAAATTTCATTCTTTACTTCCCACTAACAAAATTTCATTCTTCACTATGCTAATAAAAATTCATTCTTCCCTTCCTATTAACAAAATTTTATACAATTGCCCATTACAATAATGAATGAGAGATTATCGGAATTATCTGGGGTTCTACTGAGACCGTGGGTTGAAGTTCCCCGGTTGCAAGAAAATCTTTTAAGTTTCGACAAATGTAATTTTTTCCGTATGTATGACTAACTAACCTTTATCATGGTTATACACAAATCGCCATACATGCAATTGGAATTGTTGCATTTGGAAAAAGTAAAAAGTTGAGCGGAGGGAACGGGATTGAAGTGTATTGAACTTCAATCACATTACCTCTGTACGGTAGCGGACAATTGAAAAAAAGGGTTGCGGGATTGGCAGTCCGTTTTCGGTGATGACAGTTAGTAGACGGTGATAGCGAAAGTTGGCGGGGAAGTTTGGGAGTGATACGAGAAGAAGTTCTGCGAATCTATGAATAGAAGTTGAGTGCGTGTTTTAGACGAAAAGTAAAGGCGAAAGGATTGAATATATCTCAATTTTTTTTTTCACATTGTGATTAGTGTTTTCTCGCTCCTTTTTGAATTGTATGTTGTTATTTATCGAGTTTAGTTTTGTCAATATTTCAAGACGAATAAATTAAGAACCTACCACACCTTCCACTGATAGCTAAGCTTTGGGAGGTAAACAAACTCCTATTTCATTCACGTTGGAAGGCAATCAAAATTAAACGGGTGTAAGAACTGTAATTATTTTCACTTCGCAAGGAGCACTATTGAGTTCTCCGTGGACCATCGCGATTTCACTGCAGAAACTCGTCTTGAAACCGTACAAAACCTCGAGTTTTCGTTGACACTTCCACAATTCTTCATATACCACCATATAAACTAGCGAGAAAAATCGGCCTACATGTGGTCATATGTGCGGTAGTAAGCGCTGCTGCCATATGGCTTCCTATATTACGCCGGTTTTCTTAGATGCCCAATATTGCCACTAACTCAAGTTTTTTTAAGCATAAATTATCAATGATACAAGATGAGTTCTCGCTATTCAACGTAAAACGTAATATTGGCTAAGTCAAAGCCTCAAGGTATGAAATCCACGGCTCAAAGCCATTCTTGATCGTAACTTTTGGCGAAGTGTTGACTGCAAGAGGCAATTGGCAGCTACATCACAGTGTAGCGCTGAAGATAAAAAAGATGACTTGATCAAAGATCTTGGACTGTCTGAAAAGAGCTTCAGAATTTCTAGCTTCCCGGTTGAAAGAAAAAAATCTAGTAACACCAAACACAAATATGGGACAAGGGCAAAAATTACCTCCCTTTCTTCATGAAGAGGAGGATTCAAATTGTTGGTGTTTATATATTTATAGACTCATCGAAACGCAGTCTTCAATACCTATTGCCGATTGCATGTTCAACCAAAGTCAATGAAGAATCCCCCACGATATCATCAGTTTAGGAGAAAATAAAGCACATTGAATATACTTCGCTCATATATGTAGATCTGAAAATGATAAACTTTTGTTTGGGTCAGCGAGGTGGTGGTTATGCGAAGCATTCTTATTTTTTAGGCTTAATCTGAGTACTAGACTGACAAAGATTGGCTTTGTTGGATATGGTCCCGGTGAGTCAGAATGTGATAAATGCCCCACTAGTTTCATGAGACTCTTCTTTCCATATTAAGTTAGGGCTAATGAAACAGTATAGTAGTCCGCGTGGTGTAGTGGTTAAAGTACTCGCTGCGTAAGCCGAAATCGTTGGTGAGAAAGAGATTTGTTTCGAATGATCCTTTGGATGGAGTAGAGGCCCGTTCAGTTATGATACGTACTGGTTTAAAATCAGAACGTATCGCAGCTCGGTGAACGGACACACGGCCAAAGCGTAGTATTGACCACATCAGCTTCTTGAGATAATGAGATACTTTAACCATCTCTAAGCAAAGACCCGAAAGGGACTGTAGCGCCTAAGCAAAATAAGAAAGAAACTGTAAATAAGACTCAAAGACATTATAAAATGTTTCAAAAATTGAAAACTGAAAGAAATTGTTGAGAAATCTGTGTGGAGTTGATTTGGGTAGTGAATATTTTCTAGGAAATATATATTTTTCATAAAAAAAATCTTCCTGGCACGTCATAGCATAGTAACTAGACCTACTGGTGAAATATGGACTTCAAAATTGAAATCACCAAGGTTAATATATTTAAAGTCGAGTATAGAACTTCAGGCAACAAGGACACATTAAGCGATGAACTATAAAAGAAATCGTCCATACTTGGGGGCTGATTCACGATTTTTGTTGATAGAATATAAACAGAGGCTTATCGAACTCAGAATTCTGTATATTATGTAATCGTTCGTACTTGGTTTCACAAAACAAATATTTTGACCCATGTTTTTCGAAAGCCGCGCAATTTCCAAACAACTAGCAGACGTTTGTGGACAGTAAAGGATCGTATCCACTCTGTATTCTGAGAAATACCTATTGTAATAAAGGAGCAAGCCTCTTTCTAGAATTATGCAATATGCAATGATTGTTACGCCACGTGAGTTTAGTAGGCTCGTTAAGTCTATACACACTGCAGAGTATTTTGATCACTTTTTAATTTAGTACACTCATACAAAATAATTGTCAAAAGTATTTATTTAAAGTAATTAAGTACCTTTTCAATTTCCTGTTGATATTTCTCGTTTCCAACCTGAATCACATCCACTAAATACTCCAGTTTTTTATTCATTTTGATCAACTGACCTGCGAGTTCAATAACGTTATTTATAAACTAATATTCTAAACAAGTAGCAGTAATGAAAACAGCTACTTACTTTTATATGTTTCATGATCGACTACTAGTTGCTGCAGTTTCTGGACGTCTTCTTGTTGGGAACTTGTACTTAAAAGACTTGGAAACATACTTGAAACGTGCATCTGAAATGAAAAATAAAATATAAATCAACATTGCGGTTGCATTTCATAAGCATTCTTCAAGTGCCAGCACTATGTACTCAGGGAATCCCCCCAATATTCTCACAAACTTGGGAAGAATGATTTTCATGACACGTTAATATGAATTTTACGGATAAATAACTAGACTACGTACCTTTAAAGAATGCAATTTAGAAGATGAGAAAAATTTTAAGATTTGGATAATTACACAAAAAATAAAGAAAACTACAATTTTCCAAAACATTGTTTCAGCATCGAATACGACTTCTTTCCCACTTATAATTTTCGCTTGTATGCAACACAACTGCTGTTTTTAACACTCCGATATGTAAATGTAACTGATAACAACAGACAAGGTATTCGCATGTTTTCATACAATTGCTTACTGTAGAAAATTTAAGTAAAAGGGAGTTCCCTTATATTTTTAAATGTGTTTTCCTTACTTTGCTGTTTTTCACCATAAACAGTTATCTCAGCATTAGACTTAGGGTATTTAGAAAGCGATACAAATTTAAGCAGTCAGTTCAACGGTGATTAAACAGACAAATGGAAGGGAATATTTGATTCGACTCATTAGAAAAATGTAAACCAAAATATTTGTGTCTATAAATAACTTGAATAATAGTGAATTATATTTTTTTAACAGTAGGTTCTCGTTCTCTTTCATTTCATCGCTTACATAAAGAAAAAAGAAATGTATAAACTTGATTCTATATTTAAAGTAGGCTTATGTATGTTTGTAATCGAATGATGAGTTTTTAGATCACAGGTCAGAGTCCATTTACTATTCAGTCGCTCTTTATATTAGTTCCTCGTCTCAGAGAGTTGAGCGAGAGGGGAAAGAGAAAAGATGAAAGCTACTAGAGCAAACAGGAGAGAGCTTCTTTCGGAAGGGTTCTGCAATTAGTTTTCTTTTTCGATGGGGTTACAGTCGAACCCAAAAATTGTTTTCTGAAATACAGCGAGTAAAACAACTGTCCGCACCTTTCGTTTCAAGCATTTGTATATACTATTTACGAAGTTTAAATAACTAAAAATGATTTCTTTTCTGTGTTTCCGTACTTTTTATCATGTACGTCGAAAACTAGGAAAAAAATTAACTGTAAAAATTGGAATTCAAAGAGGTAAAGAAGAAAACTATACCACATGTCAAATTTGGCAAAAATAGTATTCGCACTTTTCAATTGCTACTCGATACAAATAATTAAAAATAAATTAACAAATTTCGAGATTAAAAGAATCAATGCCGAAAAGTTGGCTATCAGAACGAAATCAGCTAAAAATGCTCTCAATTCTGGGGAGGTTCCACACTTCACATATACCTCGAAAAGAGAGAAGAACCAGACCTTTTTGTTGAAGGGCTTGGACTGCGGAGAAGATATCGTCATCTTCTTCAGGTGCTCAAGGAAGCAGCACCAGAAATTGAATGTATCATCGTTAAAACATTGGCGACAAGAAGGTCGACAGTAGAAAAAAAATTTTACCACTTTATTTGGTGCAGATCTCAAATAAGGGCAGTCCAAGTGCTCTTCAATAAATAAGATACTTAAGCTTCTGAGTGATGAAGTGGGAACTTCTCCAGAAAAGAGAAGTCAACCAGTGCTATCGGTGTCAACAATTTGGGCATTCGGCTGCCAACTGCGCCATGCATTACCGATGCGTCAAATGCAAGGACGTGCATACTCCCGGTGAGTGCAAATTGACTCAGACGGAGCCAAAAGAGAAATTATACTGTGTTAACTGCGGTGTTTTTGGTCACCCGGCATCATATCGGAATGCTCCCGATATCAAGATGCGAGAGTAAAATTTGTCCCAAAGCAAACACAACTACACCGCAGTGTCTTAGCTCCGAACTTCGTCAAGCCCGGAGTATCATTTGCACAAGCCGCTAGAGGACCAGCAGAAAATGCGGTAAATAGTGTAAATAGTGTAAGTGGCAATAATGGGCTGCTTCTCAAGATTTACCAGCAACTTAATTCTTTATCGGAGAGAATTGATAAACAAGACACGAAAATTAATCTTGCTTTTCATCGTTTAGGGGTTTCAAATGCCTCAAAATAATTTATCATCCAGTCACATTCCCATGGATAGGATTCGTCTCATCTCGATCAACGTCAACTCCATTGTTACTATACATCGACGTGATTATCTCCTTGAATTCATTGTTAAGCCTGACATCATGCTTCTCACTGAAACCCACCTCAATTCATGGCACTCCATGACATTCAAGGATTTCGAATTCGTAAGAAACGAAAGGGTAATAGGTGATGGGGGAGGTGGCAGCGGGATATTGGTTCGAAGACCCTATTGTTTCCAAAATATTGAAAAAGTCGAATTCAAAAGCTTTGAATCTCTTGAAGTGTCCGTTATCAAAATCTCACTGCCAGGTGGGGATAACCTCTTCGTTATCTCTGCCTATGTAACTGGTGGAACTGTTCTCAAGCTCAAGGAGGAGCTCAATTCCTTGTTTGAAATACTCGAATTGAACAGGTTGCATAATTATTATGACCTGGAAGCCAAGTATATAACATGGCTGAACGCCACCAATAATCCAAGAGTTGTATTCCTGAAATCGTGGATAACAGAGAACCAAATTGAATACACGTACAATCTATATGGGTCGGAGTTCCCAACATACCCTAGGACAAATTCATATTTGGCCCTCTGCATTGCTGACGGAAGACTTGAATTCAGCTTTAATAGTCCTCAAGAGAAACTGCAGGTGCTTCCTTATGATAGCGACCATAACGCAATCGTAATGGAAATCAATCATCAAAGGGATGATTTCTTTCTTATTCCAGTTCAACGTGAAAATCATCGATTGAATTTCAGAAAAACAGACTTGTGAAAGTTTCAAAAGAAGTTTAATCGGAAGTACCAGAAGCAATGCCTTCCTTCTGATGATGGCAACTCTTGCTCATTGGTTCCTAATGAGAGGAATCTAACTAACCATGAAATAGATCTCTATTTGTGCAAGTTCGAGAAGCTGACGTTGGAAACGATTGAGAAAGTCGTTCCCAAGATTAAACATGGAATATGGAAGAATATGAAACACCAACCATCGCAAGGTTGAAAAGATTGAAAAGCCTTCTTCTCACATGCGTCAACAATATTTATCGACGATTTTTGGACTACAACCATCCCTCGTTGGTTTTGTTGAAATTACACCTGAAGAATGTCCGGAACTAAATCCGTTCATACTTCAGGAGTGAGGTCAGCAATCAATGGGTGGAAAAATTGAGGGGTATTAGCCCACAGGACTCAGATGGCGTTTTCGCGAAAGTGAATAGCTTATTCCGCAAGAAGTCTCGAGCGAAGGTATCAAATCTTGAAGTCACTAGTGATGAGATAAATCTTCTCGATAGGGCTGGTATCGAAATTGATAGCACGACTCCGGATGGAAATGGAAACAGGATTATGTGTGATGGATTGCACAAACTTGCCTTGATTGGAACACATTTTGAATTGATTCATTTACCAAACCCTGAGAGAGGGAATGAAATATTTTCAGGTCGTGGAAGCTGAAGTTTCCGAAGCGTGAGCGGCCAATCAATTCTTCATTTCAATGAAACATTAACATCTGACCTCATACCGAGCTTGAATCTTATTGATTGTTTTGTCAGCTCTGAAGACTTGTGTATCATATTTCGCCGGATAAACAACAAGAAATCATATGGTACTGACGGTATTACAAATGTAGTTCTCCTACATTTGTCTGAGGTTGCTATTAGGAATTATTGCATATTGTTCAACAACATGTTGAGCAATTCATATTTCCCAAATGAGTGGAAAAAGGCTAAGGTTTTTCCGATCTTGAAGAAAGGAAAAGAATCTGACAACAATGCGCGAATTTAAGGTCTTGAATGGACTATAGCAGGGAACAGTTACTGCGCCTCTGCTCTTGTCAGTATTCATTCGCAAGCTATTGAACGGCTTTGATTTCAACGTCTCGCCAACGCGATCATTGGTAGCGTTTGCTGATGATCTGATCATCTATACGGCAGACCGAAAAGCTGCAACAGTTCAGAGCAATCTCCAAAAAATGTTCAATGATGTGTTATACACTGACAATTGGCGAATGAAAATCAATGCGCAGAAATGCGAAACAATTCTGTTGCGGATAACGCTGCAGGGGGTCAGTCAAGACCTGAAACGTATTTGGAAGGATTTCCACATCATGGCTGGCGAGGGTAGTTCAGAACGAGTTCCACATAAATCCTGTGTTCGGTACCTCGGTGTTCACCTCGATCAGTATCTGTACTATACTGAAAATGTCAAAATCATGCTCAGTAAAGTAATCAAGGCCCTACGAAGACGCTTTTATTCCAGATACATTGATCAAAAGGTCAAAATTATCTGTAATAAGACCCTGGTTAGATCAGTTTTGACATATGGATGTCAGATCTGGTACAACCAGAGTGCTAGTAGTATGGAAAAATTAAGAGTTCTTGAAAGAAAACGTCTTCGTGCATGCACTGGTTTGTACAGGAAGCCTAACACGGATTGGAAACATTATATATTGAATAGAAGAATTTATCAAACTGCTCAAGTGACAAGAGTCGATATCTTTATATTGAAACTTCTTCGGAATCATATCGCAAGATCTGTAACTGTGGCTGAAAACCCTTGGATTTCACAGCCGTTCCACCCTACAGACGGGTATATTGCGACTTGTCTCGCTACTGGCTTCGTTCCTCCAGATCACATATATCGACGGGCCACCGGTAAGAAGATAAAATATCCTCCGAATTCCTCCGAGTTCACGAGACCAACAATTCCAATGGAGATACTCATTTGCTAGATTCGTTGAAGCTGATCGAGCTGAGATGGGACAATCTAGGTATTGGTGGCTGAATGACAATGTCTAAATTATTCGTGTTTATTTTCAGTGTTGGTGTTTTTCGTTACTAAGTTTTTGAGTTTCAGCTCATTATTGCCACATTTAGTGTTGTTGTTTATTTGTGTTAAAAATTAGGTATAGGTTAGGTATATGTTATGTTTATTTTATTACGTTAGGAATATTGTGATAGAATGTTTTAGTATAACATAAAGTTGTTGATTGAATTTTATTAGAATTAGGTTATAACATATCAGGTGTACCATCAAAGTTCTCTGTTGTGTTTAAATTATAAATAAGTTTGGAATAGTGTTGCTTGGTTTTTTTATATGTAATAATCTTAATTAATTTGAATTCGCTATAGTTTTTTTGATAAAATGTGTTTAACTGATAAAGTATAAATTTAGTGAGCTATATGGGCCATTAAGTTTTTGTATTGTTATTGTTTGGAATTTGCTTTATATTCTTTTAAAATTTATAACGATTAGTATTGAATAAAGCGCTTTTGACTTTGACTTTGGTATAGTTTTGCGCTTATAATATTGGGAAAATTTTTTTCCGTGGTTGAAACAAAAATTAACTTTTCTGGATCAAATGGAAGAGTTTTTGTGTAGAGGGAAAAAAACAAAGAGCTAAAATTCAAAAATACCAAAGAAATTGTAAAACATGGTGGTGGAGGTATAATGTTGTGGGGGTCAATGCCAGCATCTTGAGTTGGAAAATTACATTTCGTTGAAGGAAAAATGGACAAACACGAATATTTTAAATTTTTAAAACATGAATTGAAAAAAAAGCGTTCGAAAATTGGAGATATTATCATCTTTCAGTTTGTACCAAGACAATGATCCCAAATACAATTCCCACATCTGCCGTCTCTGGACCCTATACAATTGTCCATCCACTATCAAAACTCCTACTCGATTCCCGGACTTATTCCGATAGAGCATTTATGGGCTCATTTGAAGCGGAAAGTCAACGTTCGCAACATTAAAGGTACTTCATTTACAAATTCGAACAAAAGGAGGCCGATCAACAAAATATTAATGAAATCGATTACTCTTAAGTTTTAGCAACAGGAAATAAAAGGTGCTAACATTTTTTTTAACTTGAAATATGTTATGTACTTTCTGGAGGTTCCCTTCGTATTTCTATTCAGGTTGACGATTAACGTGGTTAGAAATTATATGAATTAGATAGCACCTAAGTGTTGATTATTTGCTCTAGCTCATTTTTCCGTTTGATTCTTAATTTTTCTAATAAATATTGTTTTGTGTTAGAGACATAGGTGGTGCGGAGTATTTTTTACTCCCTGTACACTACACCATGTATTTTTGATCAAATAACCAAATCTTCTAATCAATTTTGGATGTGGTCTGCTACCTGCGTCACTAGTCATTTCATCGGCAGTTCGAAGCAGACGACAGCTTCGAACTGTTGTTTTGATGCCTTTCCATGCACCCATGGATTTTTCCCTCTGGGTTAGCCACCTTCACGCGACGAGGGGGCATAGTAGCTGCGACGATCCTGGCGATTATGTTGCAGGAGATCTTTTCAATGAGTTTTATGCCTTTAATACAGTAAATAAGCCAAAGCGGAGTAGCGAACAAAGATTTAACTACAACAAATATGGAAGTTGGAGAAAATCAAGATAATAAAGATAGTGCATACCACATCCAGGCGAAAGCATCAACCAAGACGCTAAAAAACAAAGTCCAAGGGAATCTCAAACAGAGATGAGGTCGCCACCGGACCCTGTAAAAAACTTACAGTCGATCTAGGGAAATCAAACAAAAGGCTTAAAACCAGACCCAAACGGGTGCGATCGTTTGACAGGAAACAACGCACTGGGAGAGGAAAAGGGTGGATCAGCCTTCGATCTGACAGACCAGGAAAACAGTCATATCGGGATACCGCAACCGGTGGACTCACTGTAGACGTGAAAGGCTCTCTTCTCGAAATAGAGAAGATCCAGAAGGATCACTGACGGATATGCAAACAACGATCTTTTTGATCAGCAGCAGCAAACCTCAACATAATGCTAAATTTAGGGAGATGAGACCAACAACGAGCTGTCTAATTGTCAACTGTAACGACGAATAGTCTCTGACATATTTGAAGATTGCTATTTCAAACCGTCTTCATAAATGAGATATATGAGACGCAAAGGTGACACTTTTCACCCAGAAAGAGATCACCGGTAAAGTAATGGTCCCGGTTGTAAGAGTACGACAGGACGGCGTGGAAGTAGTAAGGAGAATGAACGAGTTACTTAATTTTAAAGCACTTAGCGGCATCTAATAGGAAGGTGAATGAGACTGACCCAGATAAAACAGCATCACAGCAGAAAAGCCAATCCGCTTCGATATTTTTCAGACGAGAACACCGGCAGAGCACTTATCCAATAACCTTACCAACTAAATGAAAACGTGATGGGGTTCAGTGCAACTAAATTTGATGTATTCGCCTCAAGCGAGGCAAATCAAATTATAAGGTCGAAGGAAATTAAGGTAATCTTTTTACCGCAATAAAAGGCGAAGGATCTTACAACGGTATTGAGAGGCGGCAAGAGTAGCCGAACAATTCTGACCTTAGTCTATCTACTGTTTGACAGCGAAGCTAATAAGAGGCAGGGGCTATTGATGTTACTCTGATCATAATAGAGGCACTGAAGGACCTACTGGACGGTATTAGAAACACCCAGCCATTTGAAGTGAGAGGAGAAAACCTCACTGGTCTACCGCAATCCGAGAAAACCGGATTTTATTTAACGATTCCACTAAAGGAAGCATAGATTCACATTCTGTGAATTAATTAAGAAGTCGCAAGAATGTTGACATGGAAGTAAAATGTGTTCAAAAAATGTTAGCTGATATTTTGAATGAAGTTTGTCCAAAAACTGCCATCAAAATTAATAGGATGAGATGGTGGAGCAAAGAACTGGATGAGACTAGAAGCAACATACGAAGATTACCGATACAAAAATTGAAAGGTCTGCAAGCGGAATCTGAAGAGTTCCAAAACAGCTTTCAGAAGAGTAACGGTCTCTTTTGCAGCAATCTAAGGGACTCAAGAGAACATCATGGATAAGTAAGGCCTTGAAAAGGGAAACAAATATTGGTACGATATTTAAAAGGAACTTTTTAGGTTCATCGGATTGGAAGATCCAACGGGTTTGCTACAGAACACTTCCCCTGAAGGAAGTTGCAAATGAGTAAAGGGTCTTATAGGCAGTCACTACTTTTGATCCATATAAATCACCCGGAACCGATAAAGTACACGTCGTAATGCTAATTAAAAGGAAGGTTACAATAATATACAGAGCCTGTCTAATAAAGGGACACATTCCGTTGAACTGGATATAAGCAGTTTTTATATAAAAATCGGCACAAGCCAGCCAACGTTATACAGACCAATGAGCTTTACGTTTAAAGTTAAGAGCCCTGGAGCTTTTAGTCGGTGAGTAGTATCAGAGCATATACACTAACAAGCATGTTCTCCAGCTGATCGGCCAAATGATAAAAAAGACACGAGGGAGACGATTGCCCGCAAGAAAAGACAACGCTCACTTAATGATTGGCAGCAGTCTTGGGCGAATAGTACAATGCGAAAATTTACTGCGCGCTTCATCCCTGATTTGAGATCGTGAGACTGAGACTGACTTCTACCATACCCAGCTACAAGAATGGTAAGTCGCAGTCCCCCGACTGTAGGTTTTGCGCAGCAGACAAAGACGATGCCTGCTACACAGACCGGGATAAAAGGAGGGAAGAGGAGGCACTTAATGGACATGAATCAGGGGTTCGAAACAGTGCTGATAAAAGCACCCAAGAAAGCCGCCATGAAATGCGTCCGAAATGTTCCAGAAAATAAAGCGCTCATGGATGCCCATGCAGATATGTTGCGGGAGATCAGGGGAGGTGTAAACCCCGAACACACGACAACTGCCAATAAGCAGTGCCACCAACCAAGTTTGGCCACATACTGATCGAATTCGGAGCAGAGGCCAATGATAAAGAAGCATTCTACGATACAGTCAAGAAGGTTCTAGGCAAAAGAGCAACTGTAGCCTCACTCACTGTAAGCGATGGCAACGATCGAAATCAGGGGCATCGACTACATCACGAGGAGGCAATCAAAAGGGATATCCCTAGCGTAAGCACTGTCAAAATGAGGTTGACACCAGAAAATAATAGGGGGCAACTTATGGCCATCATCAACCTGACCGAAAAGGACGGCAAACAACTTTTGAGTAAGAATAGGGTAGGTCACTTGCAGAGTAGGGCAAAGAGCAGTACTTCTCCACTTGCTTTAGGTGCCCTGGTTATGGCCAGACAACACAGAGATGCAAAGGACCCGATAGGAGTTCCCTATGCTACAAATGTGGTGACATATGACATAAAAGAAACGAGTGTACGACAGATTCACACTGCATCCTTTGCAAGGATGCTGATCCAAAACCGGATTTTAAGCATGTCTTAGGATCAGGAAAGTGTCAGGTTTTCCAGGAAGCCCCGGGTAAGGGCAAAACAAAACTTGGATGACCCGTATCCTTCAAGTTAATCTATACCGCAGTACAGCGGCCTAAACCCTGCTTAAGCAGTTTTCGAGGAATATGAAAGCCAACTTTTTGCTGCTGTGTGAGCAACACCACTACGAAAGTTCGTCATCATGGTGCCCTGGCAAAACTGGTACTGCCGCCATCTGAGCTCGGAACAGTGTTGATTTCTTAATGGAGGGCTATGGACAAAGAGATGGTTTCGTGTGGGTTCAGTGATCAGGGACTACATTCTTAAGAGTATATCTATCACGAAACGAACCGATATTACCTTTAAAGCCAATCGAATATTTTGGAGGATGCCGTCTCGAACGCAGATGGTCAGTACTTGTTGGGAGAGACTTCAACGCAAAAGCAGTCGAATGGGGCATGCCTTAAAATGATCTTCGGAGAAAACGAGTACTAGAGATGGCGCCCAGGATAGGGCTCAACGTGCTGAACACCGGTGATACGTCGACTTTCCGCCATATGGGTTGTGAAGGAAGCTTAGACGGCGTGAAATTCGCTTCGGTGGCCCTTGTACGGAGGGTACACAATCGGAGAGTATTAAAGAACTGCTCAGCTCATCAGTACATTCTGCTTGAGATCCGCGATGGTGTCTTTTGACGTCCATGCTCTCGACCTTCCACGATTGGGGGGGAAATTGAGAGATGCTCATGGCAGATGCGTCCTTGCTGTAAGATTCGGAGGGAACTAAAGGTCTAGCAGCTTAAGCGATGGTATATGAGCATCATCACGTTTGGTTGCAGCGTTTTTATATCCTGTCGGAGACCCTGACACGGTAAGCCTCTGGTGGTCGATTGCAATCGATAAAAAGCGAAGGGAGTATCACAAGCTTCGACATGAACCTCAGGGGGGACGGGTATGCTAATGCGCCGGGTGAAATACTGGACGATTGTTCGTGGGTTCAGTTTAGCACTGGAGAAAGGCGAAGTGGTAGTCCTGAAAAATAAGAGAATCCCCGGAATAAGAACGATCAGTATTGGGGAAGTACTTGTTGGATCGAAACCATTCGCAAAGTAGCTGGAGTTGCTCATCGACTCTAAGACGAGTTTCTCTGAGCAAATCAGTGCAAATGCTGATAAAGCTGCTTTAGGCGTGTCGGCTCTGTGTCAACTTATGGCCAACTTAGGGGGACGCAACCCATCAAAAAGCCTGTAGAGTCTTTGCTACTGTACGATGCAGAAATATGAGGCGACGACCTACAGAGAATAGGAGCACTGAAGAATGCATTTTCATATCTGAGTCTCCAATTCGGCGGTGCTAGTCATCGCAGGTGTGATACCCATAACCCTCCTTACTAGAGAGCGCCGTATTATCTGCCTGCGTCGATGCGAGGAAGACGGATGCCCGCAACGAGAAACAATACTCACTCAATGATTGGCAGCAGTCCTGGGTGAACAGCACGAAAGGAAGATGGACTGCGCGCCTCATCCCAGATCTGAGACCGTGGCTCAAACGAACGCACGGGCGGACTGACTTCTACCTGATCCAGCTCATGAACGAGCATGGATGTTTTCAGTCTTACTTGGTAAGTAGCGGTCCCCTGACTGCAGGTTTTGCGCAGCAGAGGAATACGATGCCCGCCACACATTTTTTGCCATACAAAAGATGGGATACGCTGCGCCGGGACCTCTACAAGGAAACAGGAGAACTTTCTCTCTCTCTTTCTAATGGGAGAGATGTTTGGATTGAATGGCAAATGGAACCATGTGGCACATTGTGTTCGAGTAGTCCTAAAAGATAAAAAGGGGCTCACAGCAGCCGGGGAGGTCGGGGTAGCGGGATTATATTCCTAGCAATTCGTCGTCCTCTCTCCCCTTCTGCTAGAGGACTTGAAGGTGCTCCACGGCGTAGCAAAACGAGGCTTAGCACGAAGTAATGTGTCAAAATGTTCCAGAGGTTGACAGGGGAGGTGTTTAGGACGTCTTGCGCGTCTGGGAACCCCATACTCATACTAACAAGAAATAAAACTTCCTGGGTATACCGAGAAATTGATTTCACATAAAAGATTGACTAATCCAAACTCTAACCTTAACATAAATAAAATCCCGCAGAATTTTCTTTGTTTATGCGGGACTTTGGTTTTTTGACAAAAATATTTAGATTAGAATTTCTGCACATATCATTGAGTTAAATTTCTCTTTATAGTATTACGTTCTCCAAAGAAATTTTTTATCTATTAATTCTAAACACTGTATCAGGTTATTAGTATGATTCACCACCGCTTCATTATCAAATATTATTCATATTTATATGAAAATGTGATAATTAATATCTACATGTATGAACTCTAATGTGGTTCAAAATCATTTAGACGTGAATAATCACTAAGTGATAAGTATCTAAGTTTCGAGTCGTTAAGAAGCAACGGTGTCATCGATCGAATGGCTATTGAAGGATGCTGGCAGCTACTTCTAGACTATTCAAAAATTATGCAAATTCCACTGACCTTCATTTCGTTTCCATCAATTTTTCCAAGCAAATATTTATCCGCAAGTGTTTCGGGCAAAGAACTTTCATTAAGCGATGGCTGAGTCTTCAAGCTTGGAGTCATGCCCAATGCACTTGCAGCTATGGAGGGCTTTGAAGTATCTCCATCAATCAGCGATTTTGGTTGTTCCAATGAATCTTTTTTAACCAATTCTGTATTCGAAACAATCGATAATTTGTTGGTGGCCGCTTTTCCGACTGATTCGTTTGAATTCTTCAGCCAAGATGCCTCTGAGTCGGTACTGGCCGTAATACTCGATGCATTTTTATTTACTTCTTCCGCATTCCGGATGTCATTCACACTTGAATATGCTTCCATTGACGGGGTTGGCGTGGAGCCCAATATAACAAAGGATTCCTCGTCGGACATGTTGATAACTTGATTAAATACTGCACGATAGAACAGACATTACTGTTGGCTCGTTAAATGTTTCCAAATATACTCACAAGTTAGCTCGCCGACGACTGATTTCAAAGATTGAAGTTTCAATTCCGATACAGCGCAATACGTTTCCAAAAGAGGAGATTATTCATCACCCAAGATCTTCCTGTCAACATTTATGAATTGTGTCATAAGAAAAAGCAAGAAAAACATCTAACAGCTGACTACGCGATAAGACAGGGAAAATAAGCAGAAAAGAAAATGTCAAAATCATTGTGGAGCTTTCGACCATATCTAATAAAAGCTTAGTGGTGAATAAATCAGCGCACAAGTATTTGAGTTGCATAATTTTAAAATTACTATATATAAAAAAATCTCTGAAATTAATTCCATCTTCGCAAAGTTTCTTCGTTCAAATATAAAGAAAAAATTTCCCCAGCTGAGAAAGACCGAACGATCACAATCGAAAATCTATAACGAAAAATACAATTACGGGATCTTTTATCCTCAAATAATGAAAAATTTTTTAGATGTAAAGGAAAACGTATCGTCTATTAACATATCAGGTATAATATATTACCTACAGTTGCAAAAAAATAAATAAATTCTTTTTCGATTTTTTTGCTACCATATTTGTGCCATACAAATTAAAAATAAAAATACTGAAATTCAGCGGTCGCCAAGTTTTCAGCCGTCTGAAGCGTCTAAAAAAAAAAAAAACAACGGAATATCATTTTGTATTGAAGTTGCTATTGCATGAACAAGGAAGAACTATTTTTTATCAAAAACCAACAAAGTGGGAGAGGTTTCTTAAAAAATCTTGTTTTTTGACTGGGAAATCCAGTTAAAATTAAAAATTTTCATTCGATCTCTTGGAACCTAGTTCATGCAACGACCATAGGTGTCTATAACAACATTGTGGAAAATCATTGCGATCGGTCAAGAATTTTTTTAGAAATCAGGATGACGAGCCAGAAAACACGGTTTCGAAGAAGCTCTCTAATAACAGCTCACTGTATGACTATGCAAATCGTTTTTTTTTTCTTCAAACCGTAGGACCATCGGACCTTGCTTTTTTGAGTAAGCAGATGCGTTTCGACTTCTTTGAGTCATCTTCAGTGACTCAAAGAGGTCGAAACGAGTCTGCTCAATCAAAAAAAGTCCGACGGTTTTCGAGTAAAAAAAGAATTGGCCTACGTATATCAAATAAATAAGATAATTGATTAGGATACAAATCAATTTGAAATTCGCTTTTCACTTTGAAACATTTGCAACAAATTGTTAATGCTATTATCTTACAAAATAAGTAAAAAATATTTTTGAAAAACGCAGCATTCGAGCATAGCAAGACCTCTGTACACAAAATTTAAAACAAAATATTTATTTCCTTTTTGTGTTTGATTTAAATAATTGTTTATAATATATCCTGTTTATAAAATATCTAATAATAACCACGAAATTTTTAGCGCATATTTAGTTTTCTCTTAAATTGTGTAGGAATTGAAAATCACGGCTATGTTTTTAATTAATGTGGAGCATGCGAGCATATTCGACCTAGACTATATCATTGTGTAGAGTACGAACGTGTTCGATCCAGTCTTTAGTGAAGAACTGTCTCGTTCAGTCCGTTGAGTAGTGAGTGCCGAGCCACGTGTGTTTTGGCCGTGTCTCTATGTGAAGCGCATACCAATATTGTCACAGTAAAGAGTGTTATGTGTAGCTTATATCAAATGTAGCATATCAATCGGCCCCTTGTCTCAACAAGTTGCCGACGAGGATGAAAAAAAAAACTGCAAAACATTGTGAATGGCATCACCATTAACCAGTCGCCATCGCGACTAGTTCGTCAGTTTTTTTTGAGTTCCGCCACGGTTTCAAGTCGTACCTGTTTCAATTGTTCCAGTAGCCACTCCAAAGTTACTTTCTGTTCCAATTTTTCTGTTTTTGCCAACTAAACGCTGTTTTGGCATTTTTACATTAATCCTGAGATAATTTACGCCTTTCGGGCCTCCTCAGAATTGGTGAACAATCGCAAATCGGAGACAATGAATTCAGAGCAGTTTGAAAGGTTCTTATCAGTTTTACATCTACTTTCGGAAGTCAGCAAATTGCACCAGCAACACAAGTGACACCTTTTGAAAGCTATGACGCCAAAAATGAGAAGGTCTCGTCGTACATGGAGCGTTTTGACAACTATTGTGATATTAAAAATGTTAGTGATAATAAAAAGAAAGGCTCAACCCTTGCATACATCGATTGAGAAAGATCACTATAACAATCTAGTTGCATTTCTAGGAGCAGATAATCCTATCAAGGAAATCGAATTCAAAACCTTGATGGGTAATTTCGAAAAAATGCTGGTTCCATCAGTCTCAAGCGTCATTTTTTAGCAATACTCTCTCAGCATTACTCAGTAGCCACATCAGTCAATCTCGGAATTAGTCGCATCTCTGAAAGGGAAGTTGAAAGACTGATTTCTACGCTTTCTGTCCCAATGCCACCCGTAAAAAGAAGTTCTCTATAGCCGATATATTAATTCTTCCTCAGTTCATCGGAGATCTGAAGGACAGCTGGATACGCGAATAGGTCCTATAAGACACAAACCTCAAGGATTTCGACGGATTTCTAACGAAGCACTAGAAGCATCGCGGTTCGAGTCAAATCAACTGAGTAAGCCAGTGGATCAAGTTGCAGATGCAAACAAAACCGATCGTCGTCAAAAGGGAAATCTTCGTAGCCGCCAGCGTTCCAAGTCTCAAGATAATCGTCGTCAGTTCAGCTCTCATCCGCGTTATCGTTCAAAGTCGCCCAGTTCTAGAAGCCGTGTGAATTATTTATTTATCTTTATCTCAACTGGAGTCGCGCAAACCATGAACCAGATCGCAAATCCATGAAGTGCACCTTATGTGGAAAAATCGGTCATGTCACCAAAGTCTGCATCACCACCCGGCTCCGAAAATTGAAGACTAACACGCTGTCAACTCATTATCCTCAAGAAGAAGAAGATCATCATCTCAACAGCAAATATGGTATCGCTCGCATTGAAAACATCGAGGATTCGTACGAGGATGGACCAGATACTGATAAATATATTGCTGCGGTCACACTCAACAACAAGCCGAAAGCATTTGAAGTAGACTCAGGTGCACATTTCTCTTTGCTCTCAGAAACGGCTTTCATCAAATTGGGATTCAAAGTACCGCTGCAACTGACTTCAGTCTCTTTTCGCTCTTACTCAGATCACGTCATCAAGCCTAAAGGTAAAGTCACTATCTCAGTCGCCCACAAAGGGAATTCAATGGAAGCCTATCTATTAATAGTGCCAACAGGGTATGATGCTTTGCTCGGACGCATGTGGTTTTGTAGCCTCGGAATCAGTCTCAACTAGATAGATAGCCACAAAAACTCAGTTCTCCGTCCACTCATCATTAACGTAGTCACTTCGCTCGAAGACATCTTCAAGAAATATCAATCCATTTTCGAAGAAAGAATTGGGTGTGTCCCACACGTAGAAGTTAAGCTTCTACTCAGAGACGGCATGAAATCAATTTTTATCCGTGAACGTGATGATCCCTTTGCATTAGGAGAGCGAGTTGAAAGAGAGTTAGTCACACTGGAGTCTCAAGGATTCATCAATCCAATATAACTAAGCTCGTTTTTATAGATAAGCCCGACGATAGGGTATGGCTATACGGGGATTACAGGTGGGCGGAGGGTTCCAGGCTCGTTGCTTCATATCACCTCATCCACAGAATAGATACGATTCTGCATAGTCTCCGAGGTTTTAAGACCTTTTGTAAATTGAACTTGCACAAGGCATATTTACATTCAAAGGTCGATGAAAAAGGGAGCAAGTTTCAAATAATATCATCGCATAAGAGTACGTTCAAAATGAACCATCTCAGCTTCAGTAATAAGACCGCTCCAGTGGAATTCAATCAGGTCCTGGGTAAATTGTTGAACGGTCTTCCAAAGGTCGAGGCATACTTTGATGACATCATCTGTCATGGATTAGATCTCGAGGAGTGCACCAGAGATCTTGGAACGTCTCAAAAACAAAAAAAAAAAATCGTGCTAAATACTCATTCTTCAAGGAAAGCATAAAGTACCTCGGTTATGTAGTGTCGTACAATTAGATTCAGAAGTGCCCAGCGAAGGTCCAAGCAGTTTCTCGGATGGTACGACCGAAGAATGTGGATGAATTGAGGAGATTGTTCTAGTCATATATTATGCCAAATTCATTCCAGATTTCTCTTCAAAGACCTACCCGCTACGCCACTTATTTAGGACGGCCGAATGTTTCTTTTGGTCTACAGTTGCTGAAGCTTCTTTTGTGAATCTCTAGACAGAACTATGCTCAGACAGAGTGCTCATTTCATTTGATCCTTCCAAACAAGTGATACTTACAACTGATGCCTCGCCAACGAATCGCTAACTCTATCGCAGGCTGAGTCCAATTACAGTCAACTTGACAGAGAAGCCCTGGCTATCGTATATGCAGTGACGCACTGCTTTAACTTCTTATTGGGCAAACGTTTCGTTTTCGTCAAATCACACATTTGATGTGTTCGTCGACATTTGATTTCCTTGAATATTTTTAGTATAAAATAAAGGCTTAAGGTATGCACATTTGGATATTTTGGATTTTAAAACCTTTTTTAAATCACTATAGGTAGGTGTAGGTATAATACCTACCACGAGAAACGTTGGTATCAAAATCTACAACAATAATTTTAAATTGTACCACTTTTCTAAAATTGAGCGCTGGCCACATCAGAAGTTATGTGTTGTACTACTTGCACTGCACTACACGCAAGTTGGCAGCACTTCAAAACTAATAGGGGAATTCCCTGATATTGTCATCGATGGAGCTAGTCGTAACTCGAACAAATAAAATGGGATTCTATTGACTATCAAATAATAAGAAATTGCTATACATTAACCTTTGGCACAGCGTAAAAAACTTTTAAAAGCACTTAAGATGTGAGCAATTCTTGAGAAAAGTTGTTTTGACATTTCTTCGAGTACTGTTTTAGTGCCTGATGTAGTGCTGTGTGCAATATATAGAATTATCTTTTTTAAAACACAATAGAAGAGTTTTTGTATGAACAAAGTCAAAAATATCAACGTGAATAACTTCACTTAAGGTAAAATATTTTACTAGGTATGTTTTGCATATTACAAATAAATCGCATTGGACAAGTTGATTTTTTTAATACAACGCGTTTTTTTGAATTCCCATAACTTTAGGGTGTGAACAAGACCACATACAGCAATACAACGAAATATTTATTTTTCGTTTAATTATTTGATATTTTTCATTTTTCAATTTTTTATACAAAACAAATAATATTTTTTTCAATAAGTGATGTAAAACGCCCTTACATAAATGTAGCAACGTTGCAGATTTATACTTGAATCAATCAATGAAAGTTTTTAAATGACATGACTTATCATTATCAATGAAAGTAGTATAGTAGTTTATGCTTTCTCGCAGTAATTATAGGATCAATGTGGCAACGCTGTAAAATAAAGAAATGTCACAATGGATGTAATAAAAACAAGAAAAATTATTATCTCCGAATTTACGCATTTTAACAAAAAATTAATGTAAAACAATATTTGTCTAACCGTAGGTAACATAAGCAGTAGATCTAGAGATACGGGTCGGCACTATGCTTCTGGAAGTGCTAAGCGTAAAGCAAAAGATGAAAGGGAAAAAAGAACGAAGCTGTTCTTTCAAAAACACGTAAGCTGATCGAGTATTTTAATGTTCAGAGTGATGTTTCTGAATCTACAGAAAGTAAATCAGAAAATACAGAAGTTGCATCTCATTGTACATATAATAGGGGTACTACTTACGTTTCTGATGAAGCTACATTTTCTATAAGTGATGCTGTAGTTGAAGAGACAGCAATTCCTCTTAATTTAAGTATATCATGTTCTAGCCAAAGAGAAGTTAAAGGCACAGCCAGTCCTCTCGATCTAGAGTCGTCATGTTCTAACCAAAAAATAGTCGAAGGCATATTATTACTTGATTCTAATGTCACTACAGTTTCAAGTCAAAACCAAAACGAAAGTAAAATATACTCCAACAATATTGGTGAATGGCCGAGCAACTTTGATAGAGATTATTGGATTAAAAAAGGAGTCAGCGCACTGATACATAGTCATTTTTTGTCATCAAAGAAAATTTACGAAAGACAGATTAGATGACTGGAAGAATGCGCACAATTTATTGACAAGACATGAAGAAAGCACTTTGCATAGACAAGCCATAATTTCCCTGTTAAACCTCAAAAACAAGAATACGCGTGTTGATTCAACTTGTGAGCCAAATTGAGACTGAGCAAAAGTATTGGAGGCTACTCTTAAAACGAATCATTGCAGTAATAAAGTTTTAAGCAGAACGAGGTATTGCATTTCGGGGTAGTGACGAAATTGTTGGTTCACCTCACAATGGAAATAATTTAGGCTTGTTAGAATTAACAGCTCAATTTGACGCTTTTATGGCTCAACATACTCAAAGTCATGCTAATAAAGGAAAGGGACATACGTAATATTTATCAAAAACAACTTGTGAGGAATTTATTTATCTAATTGCATCAAGCATACTGGATCAAATTATTTGCGAAATTAAGAGATGCAAATACTACTCAGTTGCATTGGATTCTGCTCCAGATATATCGCATGTAGACCAACTGACTCCGATAGTGCGCTATGTTCTGCCATCTGGACCAGTGGAAAGATTTGTTAAGTTCTTGGACATGGAAGGGCATACTGGTGAACAACTCACTCAAAGTTTACTAGACTTCTTAAGTGAAAGTGGCATTGTTATCAAAGATTGTCGTGGGCAAACCTACGATAATGCCAGCAACATGAATGGGAAATACATCGGCTTACAAGCCCGAATTAAGGAAATAAATAAGTACGCAGAATACATTCCCTGTCGTGCACATTCATTAAATTTGGTTGCTAAGTGCGCTGCAGACTGCTGTACAGAAGCATTACTTTTCTTCGATTTCATTGAAAACCTCTATACATTTTTTTCCGCTTCTACCTTTCGATGGGGTCGTCTTACGAATACACTTAAAGATCCTACTTCAAAAATTCCGATTTTGCAACGGCTATCGGACACTAGGTGGTCAGCCCGAGCTGATGCTTCGAAGGCACTTTTATGTGGTTTTATCACTATTAAGCAAGTTTTGGAAGACATTTTCAATAACTTAGATCAAAAAGCGGAGTGCCGTAATAAAGCTTACGGACTAGTTTCAACGATGAATAAGTTAGAAACGGGAACAATGACAATTACGTGGAACTGAATCCTAGAACGCTTGCAAGCGACTAGTGCTTCGCTGCAGTCGTCTGATCAAGACTTTAACACGGGACACGCCCTTTATGAATCATTATATGGCTACGTCCAAGCAATGCGATCCACATTTTCAGATATTGAGGCAAAAGCCAAAATCTGACCAACTGCGAAGAATACTAGCAACAGATATCGAGACTAATCAAGCGAAATACAAAGTTCGACCATTTCAGCGGCTCTACTACACTCGACGACTTTGTTGAAAATCAAACATCTGGCAACGTTTCGAATTTGAGGTGTATATTGTCATTATTGATAACGTACTGTCTGTTTTAACTAAACGTATGAAAGCATATCATAAAATTACTAGTGTTTTGTAAGTATTTCGACAGCTTAAATCTCTTACAACAGAAGCGATTTTGAAAAAAATCCTCAAGTATGGTCAATGCTTACGAAGATGATTTGGAGAACAGCCTAGGCGGCGAATCAGTGCAGTTCGCAGAGCTGCTGAAAACAGATGTGGCTACTGTTATTGACAGCAAGAAACTGGAGCCTTTGGAACAGTAATTTTATAAACTTTTATTAAATAATTCTTTAAAATCGTGTTTTCCAAAATTAGAAATTGCCTTGTGCATTTACTTATCCCTCATAATCACTAACTGCAGTGGCGAACGTTATTTTTCAACATTAAAACGTATTAAAAATGAATAAACAACACGATGGGCCAAGAACGTCTTAATCATCTCACTTCGTTGAATATAGAGCATGATTTGCTTAAACAAGTCGATATTGAAAGTGTTATCTCTAAATTTGCCCACATTAAATCCAGAAAAGTTTATTTGTAACAGTTTTGTTTTATTTAATACCCTACACTTGAGAACCTAAAGCAAGCCAAGGGCCCCTTGACAGAATTTGCTGCAGGCCCCGCGGTGGCTTAATCCGGCACTGGTTCCAAGTATACAAATCTGTGATAAGACCTGTGTTATGCTATAGGTGTGAAATATGGACACCAACCCAAGAATTCACAACATATTGAAAGCCTTCGAGAGACGGGTCCTGAGGCAAATAATTGGAGCGAAGCTAAACGAGTACCAATGGTGAATTCGATACAACCATGAGCTGTCTGACATTTTTGACGAACCATTCTAAGACTGCGTGAGCTGCAATAGGCTGGCCACATGAATCGTATGGACGAACAACGGATACACAAAAAGGTATTCGTTGGCAGAACTGGAGGGCGAAGCCCAGTGGGGAAACCGAGGAAACGCTGGTCTGACTGGGCTGATGAAGACAGTTCATCGGAGCTCGAAGTTCGAAATTGGAGGACACGGTCAATGAACTAAAACAGTTTGAGGCGCTTGTTGCAAAAAGCAAAGGCCCGAGAGGGACTGTAGCGCTACGAAGAAGAAGATTAGTTTCGCGTCCTGTCCATCTGTTTATCTTTGGATCATGTTACAATTGGCTCCTCGATATGTACGGATGTCAAGTATGCTCGAGGTCCAACGTTGTTGGATGGTTTTGTGTGTTGTCATCAGGTGATACATAGATTTTTTTGTGTTTGCGTCGATGCGGGAAGCAAGTCGAACGTATGACTAGATATCCGTTACATGCAAAGTCAATCAGGCGCTGGCCTTTGTCATTTGCTTCATCAAGGAGGCTATATCCTCCAGTCGTTCCCTGATGAGATAGCTCATTGCAAACATTAGCGTTAAAGTCACCCACAATTATTTTTGTATCGTTTGTAGGCAATGAGTCGACTAGTCTTTTCAGGTGATTGTAGAACGTTTCCTTCGTTTCTTCGTCCTTTTCTTCAGTCGGGGCGTGTACGTTTATCAGGCAGATTTTGATATATTTTTCTTTTATACGGATCGCATACAACCGTTTGTTAACTGCCTTAAAATCGCAATTTGAACTCCCTATCCATATGAAGGCCACTCCGAATGATCGCTTTCCAGTAGACTTCCCACTTTTGAATATTGTGTGCGATCTCATATCCTGAATATCATTTTCAGTCCAGTTAG
This sequence comes from Odontomyia ornata, assembly GCA_963969285.1. Lineage (NCBI taxonomy): Eukaryota > Metazoa > Arthropoda > Insecta > Diptera > Stratiomyidae > Odontomyia > Odontomyia ornata. The sequence goes on along the minus strand of OZ017738.1, from coordinate 453,848,094 downwards.
TTTCATGGATTGCTAGTATGTTTAATTTATATTTGCTGGCATGTTGTAAAAGGCCCTCAACAGCCTCAGGGTTGTTCAATGATTAGACATTCCAGGACCCAAAGCCATAGTCCTTTTTTCAGCTTCGAGGTTATTGCCGTAGATCCAATCCATTTCAAGGCTCTGTTGCAAGGTTTCGAAATAATTTAGGGATTCCAGGGACGGGGAGTTAGCCCATCGCCCAACCTCCATTCTGGCGGCATGGTATTATTTTCGATTCCGTTATCAGGCGCGGAACACTCGCCTTCACCTTCTTATATCCCCACAAAGGAGGTGTAAGTAGGATTTAGTAGCAGAGCTGTGGGTGTACTTACAGTTATTGGCATTTCTGTGGTGGGCAGTCTACAGCCCAAAAGCGGATACATGACGTCACAGCAGGGATCACACTTTTAGACCTATCGAACTGCTGGTCCCGGTCACTACTGTGGCGTCATTTAGGTCAATTGTTTTCTTTCTGGGACTGAGTAAGCAGGCGTTGATTCTACATATGGCAAATTGTGCATGGAAAATTGTTGGTAAAAATTTCATTCCCCTGATTTCGTAAGATTTTTATGGTTTCGTGTTGTATTTATATTTCGAGATAATGATTAGCAGTTTCTCATATAAATTAACATTTCGCGCGCAGTTCCGTAAAGCACCACTATGTCAGAATGTTGCAGGAGCCAAATTACATGGGAAAATGCTGGACGTTTTTTCATTATTTTAAAAATTAAGGACCTTTAGCATAAACACTTCGAACAAACACATTTTTTACACCAAGTCGAATCGAATGGCATCAAAATCTTATGAAAATAGGGAAATCAAACTCATGCTCCAAACTCAGATAATTTCCTTTCATTAGGACATATATACATATGTATAAAGAGCAAATAAACATCTTTTATATGTAAACATGCTTGGGTACATTTTGCCTTCCCGTGGACCCCCTAATTCATCAAATGATTTTTTTTATTTCAGATTCTAAAAGTTCTAATCAAGACCTTTCATTTGATACCCCACTTGACTACCTTTGATTAAAAAAAATTTTTAAGGGCCAATTCGTTTATAGGGGGGACCCCCCTTAAACATTTTTTAAATTTTTGTCAAGTCCTTAACTTTTGAGAGGCCATCACTTCTGACCTTTTCACAAAGTTTTAGCATTCTAGCTTCTATAGTTTCTGAGGAAATCAGCTGTGACGCACGGACAGACAGACAGACGGACGGACGGACAGACGGACGGACAGACAGGTCGCGAAACTAGTAGGTCTTTGTAATAAAAATTTTTACAAAGACCTAAAAAACAAAAATAACTAAATTTAACTCTGTTTTTGCCGCGAAAAAAGTTTTCACACAGTTTGTGTTTTAAATGAATGAAATTAAAATCAACAAACATTTTAAAAGGATGTTGGAGCGCCCTTTCTCTCAATAGCTTCTAGCCTTCTTAGCATCGACGACACGCCATTCTTCTAGGACGACTTCTTTCAATTTGGCTTTATTGTTGATAGTATGTTGTCTGATTTTTCTATCGAGGTGTTCTTACAAATGCTCGATAGGATTCAAGTGAGGCGATTGTGGTGGTATCTTGAGAGTATATGGGGTGTTATATAAAAAAATCAACAATGTCAATCTAAGGATTGTGCACAATAACACTCTCAAGCTGAGCTCTAGATTCATTTTCACCATAAGAAAAAAGCGGAATCTATCAAGTCAATTGCACAGAACGTGAACCTCTGCTCATGCATATAAGGGACAGTTTAGTGAATATCGACAATAACCCAATATATTCAAATTTATTCAATTTGGCTAGATAATATATATTAACGGTTAACTTTATTAGCCTTTTGTATGAATTACAACACCTCGCAATATGTTGAAACAAGTTGGGTAGACAGACCTGCGCTCACGACAGAAGAGTTTTGTACTCAACTTGCAAAATGCAGTCACCAGCGACGAATAAAATCAAGAAACATGTCAAAGAGATTTGCTCGTTTAAAAGAAAATCCATTGTTTCTCCGATCTTATCTGAACATTTTAAGAAGATCAAATCAAAACTGCAGTGTCTGATTCGATGGAAAGTCCACAAAATACCAAAATAGTGTGTTATTGTTGTTGTAATTGGAGAAATTTCAAATGGATATAACTCCCGTGAATATAATACGAATTTCATCAAACTAACAGAGTATTAGGATCTTGTATAAGGCTACTTAAATATCGAGTTTTGGTAGGGTTAAAGGCATCCATACGATTTTATTGGAGAAAATGTGAAATTCGAAGATCATACTATTATTACCAAAGTTGAACGAATTTTGACTTCTGTGGTATATGTTATTGTTATACTCATGAATATCTCCTTTGGTAATTTTTTCAGATTTTTTAGATCACAGGTGTCCAATTGCGAGGAGGGGGGGGACATATTTTTCGTGTATTTCCCCCCTGTACCCCCACTGAAGCAAAAACTGTCAGTTTAAGAACTGCTTTGAAAAGCTCTCATAAAGAACTTTCATTTGATACTCAAATCGGCTACCTTTGATTTTTTCGTTCATTTCCCCTTCCCCCTCGGTACTGAAAAGGCAATTTAAGACTTGTTTTGTCAAGATCTCATCGAGACCTTTCCAATGATACCCTACTCGACTACCAATTGCAAAAATTTCAAGATGTCACCAGTTCTGACCTTTCCACAAAGTGTCATAACTGTAGCTTCTATGGATTCGGAGAAAAAGAACTGTGACATACAGACGGACGGACAGAGGTCGTGATTGCAATAGGGTTTCGTATTTTAGTACAAAACCCTAAAAACATAACAGAACCTTCATGTATTGAAGATAGTTCGGGAATTTATATTTCATTTTATCTGACTGAATTATGTATGTTTTAAAATTAATTGTTATTTGTTAATATTTCTGCTTATGTATAATTGTTTCATCAGTATTGTGGTTTTGCGTCTAGCGCTGAAGATGGTCGGCAATACCGACGGGAATTCATACGTGTCGTTTAGGATAAAACATAAATTTTCCCCATCTTACGTGTTCATGAATGACAAACCCCTATGAACTCCCTAACGACATCAAAAATTTAATAAGGAGGAATCGAGTTCGGAGAAGGGCTAGGAACACAGGTGATCCTAGATTACGCCAGGAAGCAAATCAAATTACGAACAAAATACGTGATCGGATATCAAAATTCCGCAATGAACAATGGGAGAGCTTCTTGCAAAGTCTGGAGCCTGGAAGCGATGCTTTCTGGAGGGTTTCCAAATATTTTCGTATTAAAAACAAACTTATAATACCACCAATTCACGGCCCTTACGGTATCAAATTCGACAGTTCTGGTAAGGCGGAGGCCTTCGCAGATACTCTAGAACAACAGTTCTGTGAAAATTCATCCGATGAGGAGGACCTTGACGAACACGAAGACCACGTCAATCGGTTGACCAACAGGCTCATGAGGTCAGACATTACAGACTCCGATCTAATACAAAGCACCTGTCTTCAAGAGGTTAAAGACATCATACAAGTACTGAACAGACGGAAAGCACCGGGATTTGATTTAATATCAAACACCATGTTAAAATGGCTCCCGGATAATATTCTCGATGCAATAGCAGCGATAATTAACGAAATTTTCCGCTTGCGAAAATACCCCAAAATATGGAAATCGGCAATAGTTATTGTTCTTTCAAAACCTGGTAAAAACCTCATGTTCCCACAAAACTGGCGACCCATTAGCCTATTATCCTCTCTGTCGAAAATAGTAGAGCGGGTGCTACTAAATCGACTAACTGAGGTTGTTACCGAAAAAGAAATACTTCCAGAAGAACAATTTGGCTTCAAGCCACTACACTCCACAGAACTCCAGCTTACTAGGGTGGTCCAACACATTAGAATAGGGCTAAACCGCAGGAAATCAACGGGTTTGGTTATGTTTGACATAGCCAAAGCCTTCGATAAAGTCTGGCATGCAGGACTTATTTACAAAATGCATGAATCCCAAATGCCACTGCAGCTCATCCAAATCATTGGCTCCTTTCTAAAAGGCAGATCATTTCGTGTCAAAATTGACAACCACCTCTCAACCATGCGGCCAATTCAAGCTGGAGTCCCACAAGGATCACCCATCTTCCCCATACTATACAACATCTTTACTGCAGACCTACCTCGGCTGCCTTTGAATGTCCACAAGTCCCTATATGCCGACGATACCTGTGTTTTATACTCATCCAGACAAGCAAGAGTCATCACCACCAAACTGCAACTCTTCATAGACATACTTTTGAAGTATTTTCGCAAGTGGAAGATCAAGTTAAACTCAGGCAAGACCCAGGCATTATTTATAACAAGAAAAAGACAACAACAACCGAAAACTTTGACTGTAGAAAACGAAAATATTGCCTGGTCAAGAACAGCCAAATACTTAGGACTGACATCCGACAACAAACTCTCCTGGACCGACCACATACGCAACAAACGAGGACATTGCTACAATGTACTATCCCAACTCTTTCCACTCCTTAGGGCCAAGAAACTCAACATCAAGAACCGTCTGCTGATCTACAAACAAATAATACGACCGACGCTACTATATGGTAGTACAGCCTTCTACCAGACGACAGAGACCAACAAAAAGGCACTACAATCCATCCAAAACAAAAGCATTCGGCAAATTTTCGGAATCCCATGGTATGTTAGAAATACGGACTTATACAAGGACCTTAGAATAGAACCCGTTGACATATGTATTCGTACGTGACAAAGCACTCAAACTGCTCGACAAAGTGGACAACCATCCTAACACTACCCTGGGTATCCTAAAACGCAAAGCACTACCAAAAGAAACTTATCCAACTATCCGCGCTAACTTCAAGAAAAATTTAATTGACAGTAATTAAAATAGCACAATCTCGTCAATAATGGTGGGCAAATTATTGCTCACAGATAGAAGGGAGCTAGGGTGCTAAATCGCACCAGCTCCAAGGAAAACGAATCCAAGGAAGGTGTTCATGAAAATGAATTTTAATCACTGTGTGAATACTTTTTTCGCAGCAGAAACAGAGTTAAATTTAGTATACATTTTTTTAATTAAATCTGTTGAAATATTCATTTTTTATTTTGCACTTTTATACGAAAAACACTTGAACATATTTTTGGATCTGCAAAAAAGGGTTTCAAAATTTTGAATTACAGCATTTTAAGCGCAAAATTGTCAACTAAGAACACTTTTTCGGGCACTGTACAAACATTAAACTATCATTAACATTTTTTATCTAGTCCGATTTTTAACAGAATTCAGTCCGCTTTGAAAAAATAAACGAGTAGTGAACACTGTAAATCGCAATTCGGCTTCACTTTACTACATATACATATGTATGTACGTATGTATGTATATTCATGGACGTATCTGAAATGGCCTAATCAATTGATTCATACACGCATGATGAACATTACATACCTACATAAATATTCTAGTACTGAACGTTTCCTCTAAAAGTTTATGCCAACACTTTCGGAAAGCTTTTAACGATAAATATGATCAACCACAACACTTCACCAATCACAAATTTTGTTCACTTATTATAATCAATAAATTGTTCTTGAATTGCATATGCACAATGTACATATGTATGTATTTATTGTATATTTGTTTGAATGTGCACCGAAAATAAATATACAGTACTTGCTGCTCCAGAGTTGTACACACAATTAACGTATGGATGCAGGTGCGGACGATCGGTACGACTTCATGTACATATGTATGTACATCTCTTCTCCACAGTGTATGATATGACAAACTTGAAACGGTTACGTCGCTTTGACCCAAGATCTCGAAGAATTCTCGGAAAAAGCAATAATTCAGGGACTTCCCCTGATGCTTTAGCAATGCAAATGATTAAATCAATTATTTAAGCTCCTTTGTTATTCGACTGCTGGTCTGTGTTGATTCCACCATGATTTGTTGTATTTTGAGATGATTTTGAGGTATTGAAGTTGCATTTTAGTGTTAGCTTATTAGCTAATCGTGGCTATAGTTTATTTATAAACATACATACATATGTATGTACATATTTTGATGCGTGTGAACAACTTAAGGATAAGCATTACATACATACTCGTATATGCATACATATGTATGTATGTATGTATATGTATACGTACGTATAAGTAATTGTGAAAGCCTGTCATAAAATCAGCAGAATCATTTGAGTTTGTGAATATTTTGAATAAAAATTGGAATTAATTTGATGGATGCAAAAAATTTGTTTGCCTAGAAAATTATTAGAAGTGAGATATAGGACTGAATGAATGATTTCTAAAAATATCAGATGTCGATTTTGAGTATACATACGAGGTGTGACAATTAAGTAATGAGACAGATTCCATAAAAACCGTATATTTAAAAATTATTCTTCAATCCCCTTCAAAGTAGTCCCCTTGAGAAGCTTTACAACGATACCAGCGCGTTTTCCATGCTTCGTTACATTTCTAGAACGCTTCGACTGGGATGTCCGCGAGTACCCTCGTCACGGCCACCTGGATGCCGTAATCGACTCAAAATGGGTTTCTTTGACCACCAATTTTGTTCTAGGGAACAAAAAAAGTCACAGGGTAACATATCGGGCGAATAAGGCGGCTGTTGCAACACGGCGATCCCTTTAAAGGCCAAATACTGGGACACGCTGAGGGCGGTGTGGCACGGCGCGTTATCGTGATGAAGGATGCAGTTACAAGCGGTGTCTGGGCGCACTCTATTGACTCGTTTTCGCAATCTTTCCAGAACTTGGCAATAGTAGACTTGATTTACGGTTTGCTCCGATGGAACAAATTCTTTGTGGACAATTCCATGGCTTTCATTCGCGTCAGTCCGCACCTCGACTGGTCCACCACTCCGCGCCTCGTTTTCCACGCTTTCACGCCCCTCCTTAAACTTTTTATCCCATCGAAACACCTGGGCACGACTAAGAACAATATCACCATGCACTTTTACAATTTTAGCGTACGTTTCCGAAGCTGTTTCGCCCAATCCGGCACAACATTTTATCGGGACCCGTTCCTCTTGATTTCGTTTCTCCAATTTCGTGACGAGCACCACCAACACACGTCTACTCAACACGACACAGCAGGCGAACTAAACAAGCTAGAGCAATGGTAAATATATCAATGGAGAGGGGAAGGATGCTGGGGAAGGAGAAGGGAATTTCAAGGTCGCAGGTTTACCACAAGTGCGGCAATAAAATCAGTCTCATTACTTAATTGTCACACCTAATAACATATACATATATGTATGTATGTGTATATATATGTATGTACATATAAATAGAGCGAGAAAACAAGCAAAATGCCTTTGGCATAAGGAGTTTGAGTCGAGCAGTCGTCGAGGCAGCAAGGATCGAGCATCGAGCAGCAAGAGTTTTTCGGAGGTTTTTCTTCGGAAGATTTATATGAATACTGGATTTTGGAGGAAAGTGGAAATTTCAGGAGTGGTGGATTTTCGGAGGAAAAATTTGTTTGGAATTTGTGGAAAGGAGTTTAAGCGCCAAGGCGAAGTGTGTAGTGCGTGCACAAGTGGAGTGGAGTGGAGGAAAGGAAAAGAGTGGAATTTGGAGTTGAAAACAAACGAAAACATCATTTGTGAGGCTTTTTTGTTTTGAGTGTTACAGTTTTTCTTTAAAATATAATTATTTTACTTTTTAGACAATCAATTACTAGATAATAATAGGCTCAGTTTCTACTTTCTTATCCCGCGACAGTATTCCAAGTTCTGTCTTGGAATCCGTGGGTATGGGGGGAAATTAATGGATATGGGGAACTCTCCGCCGCTAAATCTAGCTTCACGCGGAAGGCGAGAAAAAACTTGCAGCGTTTTTGCGAAAAATTCGGGGGTGATATAAAGGAGGAATCCATCTTCGATTTGCTTGCTAGTTGCAAGATGCAACTGTAAGTGCCGGAGGTCTCCAGTGGCATGGAGATGGATGAGGGTAGAAGTTCCACTGACAGTGGTGACGAGGATGGAGGCTATCGTAAAGCCGGAAGTTAGAAAGAGGCCGATGGGGTCTCCAACGCAGGAGCCCACATCAAAGCTATTAAAGACTCTTGGTGAGCGAGCGGGGTTTTTCACAGCTCTAAAAGGTGACGAAAATAGCTTCCGCTAGTTTCACGGGGACCATACCCAAGCCGGGTGGAAGGCCGGGCCTAGAGGGAAATAAAGGGAAATTGAAGCTCCAGCAGCAGATAACCGTGGCTGCTACCAAAAAAGAGAGGGTGCCGCCTATAGTGTGCTATAGGCTTGACTTGAAGACTTTCAGGGATAGCGTCAGAAGGGCTTGTGCACGAAACTCCGAAAAGGAGCCAAAGTTCAACGTGACGGTGAACAGCTCCACCCAAAAACGGCTGAGGATCACACCAGCCTTTTTAATTTTTTAGTGTGCAAAGGTGGCTTGCTACACCTACATCCTTCCAGGAGAGAGAAAATTGACTCTCCTTCTCAAAGGCGTACACAGCTCATACGACGAGAATGATGTCGTGGCTGAGTTGAAAGAACATCTTGGAGAAGATATCCTTGCAGCCAAAAGGTTCTCCACTATAACATCTAGGAGGGAAACAAGGACACTTTCATCCTTCTTAGTCCAGTTCAAACCGGACTTTGAAGTGAAGAAAGCAATGGACATAAAGTTCCTATTGTGCCAAAAGATACAATGGGAGCGACTGCAGAAAAATCGCACTTCCCAGTGCTTCAACTGCCAGATATTTGGCCACGTCGCTTCTAACCGCGGACTCGAAGTTGAATGCGTAAAATGCGACAAACAGCATAAGTCCATTGAATGTCCAATCTCGAAGGACGATAAAAAAGACGATATCTTCTGCGTCAACGGCAATGCTAAGAGGCACCCTGCGAGTTTCAGAGGTTGTCCTAAAGCAAAAGAGGTTGTAGAGAGGAGAAAGAATCTCCAAAAGAAAAAGGAGGAAAGATGGGATTTCAGCACCACCTCTATAAAAAATACTGTACGTGAAGGGGTCTCGTACTCTAGCTTTTTACAAAGTGCAAAGAAGCAGCCTGCACCGCAGCCTATACGGCAATAAGAACAGCAACCAATGCAGCAACCCCAGCAGTCGCAGAGTGACCGAAATACAGTTTTGAGCACTGACTGCCAACAATTTTTCGGGTGTGACTTGTTCACACTCATTCGAAAAGTGGACTCTTTTATCCCCCACTATAAAAAAACTCACTAACCTTAGTGAGAAAAAACTGCGTACTTAGTATATTGTGATGAGTTCCATTAAACTCTCCATCCTCAACATATGTTCACTAGCTCCACGCTTTAAAAGGAATTCCGTTCGAGAATACTAGAATGCCCATATATCAGACTTCTTGTTCATATCGGATACAAGACTCAAAGAAAGACACAGAGTGCAACTGGGGAAATACAAGATTATCAGGCGTGATGATCCAGAGGGAATTCTTGGAATTGCTATGGCTCACAAAGATAACCTGAAAGTCCAAAGGCACTGCCTTCCAAGTCTGAAATGTATTGAAGCAGAAATAATCAGCTCCATGCTGGGAGGTTGCACCTTTGCGTTCCTGGGAATCTATGTTCGACATAGATACTCGGTGAGAGAACTCATTGACGACTTGGAAGAAATGCCTACTCTGTGCAAAAAAATCGATTTCTATGCCATGGGAGGTAATTTTAATGTGAAGCATCTCTCGTGGGGAAATATCGCATCTAATGGCTATGGAACAGCTATCTCTAACTGGGTTCAATCAAATATGGACATCATATTGATTGCCCCGAAAGAGCCTACCTTCCGCCAAAGTTCATCTATTATTGACTTCTTGATTGTGTCTGCCAATCTAGTAAATCTCTCCCAAAGTTGGAGGAATTTCATGCGTGGAGTTCTTGACGCCGAGTCTGACCATCTTTTGGTTGAGCTGACCTCAAGAGTGAAAAAGGGTGTGAAACTTGAGGTTGCAGATCCTCAACTTTACATTCCATACAAGCGAATTGATTGGGCAGCAGCAAGTGCTGACCTTGACGGAAAATTGAAGGGAATTTCGATCAATAGATCAAAAAATCTTTCTATTTCTGAAATCGATGAGGGAGTTGGTTGTATGAATTTAACCTTGGATACGGTCAAATGCCAAATGATCTCGAGGAGAGCCATGGCTTTTGCCAACGAGCGATTTGAACAGGCCCTGGAAAATATCAAACCAGATCCCTATATGTTTCCTCATATCAATACGATACCGGGCAGAAAAAGGCTGCCCGGGGTCCTCACTTATGATGGATCCATGCTTATGAATGACAAAGACAGCGCTGACTCGCAAAACATTTTGCGCAAGTTTTTCAAGGGGAGAAAGCAAGTGAGGACACTTCCTTTACTTCGTTAGTGAGCAGCACCACAACGAATTTCAATAGGGACAATGATCAATTGTGCTTGACCAGGTTCTCTGTTTCAAATCCCTCTGACGCACCTTCTGGCCATGGTCTGTTTGTCAGTCCTGAAAAGCTCTCTTTGTTGACAAGGGAGTAAAATTTCAAAACATCAGCAGGGCTGATGGAATCTCCAATTATATGCTTAAAAGGCTTCCCTATGTTTTCTTTGTTCTTCTCGCAATCATTCTATAGAACTGCATTAACATTTGCTACTTCCCCCAGCAATGGAAATGTGCAAAATATTCGCAATACCCAAGAAGTCGTTCAGTACTGACGTATTCGATACTCTTCCGATTTCATTGCTTTCAAATATTGGCAAGCTTCTTGAAAGGGTAATACTTGAAGCAACAATTCTCTGCACGGGCAAGAATTATGCCGGAAAGACAATTTGGCTTCAAAAAAGCTCACTCTACAGTGGATGCTATGACCGTGTTTCAAGCCGATATAACGAGAAGCTTGTTGTAGCTTGCCTGATCGATGTGGAGACAGCCTTTGACTCTGTATGGATCAATGGGCTTCTCTAGAAAATGATAAATCTTGGCTTTCCGGCCCATATTGTGAAAATTATAGGCAGCTTCATGAGGGGACGAACTGCCTTGCGGCGGGTGGTGGAGCTAGTTCAGACCCATTTAGTGTTGACTCGGGGGTCCCACAGGGGTCTATATTACGCCCATTTCTTTTCAACACATTCACCTCTGACGTCCCGGGCGTAAGAGATGAATATATGCCCAGAAACCAGGTGAACCTCTTCGCTTACGACTTGTTAGTGTGGTCATCTGAGCACAATTGTGCTTTGCTAAAATGCGGCTCCAAAGATATTTGGAATCTCTTACTGCATATTACCGGAAATGGAGAATCAAAGTAAATGCAAAGAAAAGTGAATGTGAATGTTCAAGAACCCCCACAAAAACTTTGGTCTTCGTGCAAGAGGCATCTGTGACTCAAGGATTAAGTTGAATGGGCAGATGGTGCACTGCACTAGGCAAACGACGTACTTGTGGGTAGTTTTTGACAGGAAAGCTACCTTTAGTGCTCACGTTGATAATATTTTGAAAAAAATGACTTATGCGTACCATCTTCTTTTACCTCTTTTCAGGAAACATTCGACAGCGAGCCAACAAGTTATGGTTTTAGCCTATAAAACCGGTGATGATAGGGATTGGAGCTCCGAAAACAAAATGTACAGATGGGAGGCCGTCCGGCCTTACCCCAACGAGGAGCTGTACCAGGAGACAGGAATGGAGCCGATAAAATTGTATGCAGAAAAGCTTGCGGAAGCGGGAATCAGGAGAGCCAAGGAGCGCAAGGCGGGAGTTATCAGGAGAGCGATAGACAACCGCTTTCTGGACGCAGCGAATGAGTAGTTTTTAAGGTAGCCTTAAGGAAATAATGTACTTAGTTTTAAGGAAATCAATTTTAGAATTTTCAAACTAAATGTTAGCGCAAATGATGTTTAAAAACTTCTTTTATAATCTATTAATGTATGATAATGTGGCGGGTGTCAAGCATTAATATTTTCTGCTATTATAAAAAAAATGTTTGTGAATGTAATACAAACCACACTTGATGAAATAAAAAAAAGTGTTACTAATGAGAATGTATTAATCGAGCAATCCGCCTCGCGAACTACTCGGTAAATCAACCAATGCCAATTAATCTGCAAAGTGTGTACTGTTTTGACGGCAATATTATGCCACAAACTTTTTGCATCCCTCACCATTTCAACCAGCTGGAATGTGTTGGATGGCAGATATCTGCTATGTAGCCACTTCTTGATGTCGGCTGGGTGTGGAAAGAAAGACGGCCTATAGACATATGGCATGACGTGCGTTTGTGTGCGAGCGTAGTTGAAAAACGAGAAAAAGTTATCAGTTGGATATCTTCCTTAAGACTTTCTGTCATAGAATCAAATTCATTCTGCATTCGTGCGAATTACGTAGATTTGATGGCAACATTTTCGTCGGTAGACGTGACAGATGGTGTTCCGCAATTGGAACTTGTGGAAGGGATTTTGAGAGCTGGTTGTTGGCAGAGGTGGAAGAGGAAAACACCCTAGTGGTCGCCTGAACCGTGTCAATCATGTCAATTCTCGATTATCGTGCGTTATATTAATCGATTCCTGCTACTTTCATACCGCAGGAAATCAGGGTTGGATTATGCTATTCAACCGAGAAGAGTTGTGCAAAGTACGCAAAGATGCAAGAATTGGTGAAGTGAGAAAGAAAGTTGACGACCGCCACCACGTGGCTACGGCTCCGAAAGATTTGACTTCGCTTTATTTTGTAATGATTTTTCGTCTACGTTCGCTCGAACGAAATCGGAACCGACCTCTCATCGGTTCTAGACGTGAAGTCTGAGTCGTGCCAACAAACGGTACTAACCGGTCAACCAGTCCGTGCGCCCGTAATTATTTCGCGGTGGCTGCTTGTCGGCCATCTAGTTCGGAGAGGATTTCGGTTGTAGGTCTTTAAATGGATTACGCTCAAGTAGTATTACAGCCACCATTAAATGCCCGTTTCAAATGCGCCAAAAATTCGCACAAACGGTAAAGAAACCTATTTTACTTTATTCCGTATTGCTTCATTATTCCAGTCAATTACAAAAACTACTCTCTTCACGGCATACTTACCATACGGACTCCCTCCCGCTGGAAAAAGGGCAGGCTGGAAAGGAAAGTCGCGTTACTCCTTGGCAATTGAAATTATTTTTTTTTCAGATGTAACAAAAATTATTTTAGTAGTCTTAATAGTTATAGTAAAAACAAGAGGAAGAATATAATAAAGCGAATTTTACATCTTAATATTAATTCGTGCAAACTTTTTCTTTGTGCTACGGTTTAAATGTCTTTAAAGATTCAAAATACAAATTAATTATAATTTGAATTATATTCAATGACAAAAGCTTATTTTTAATATTTTACAGTATTCGCAACTGGTTCATTGTTTGCCGATTTCAATAAGATTTGATTAAAAACTAAAATGACGCAAGATTCTAACGCAAAATAATCCTAGTTGATATTCGCTTGATTTAGTTTGAGTTTTTTTCCTTTTTTCACGATTGCTAGTTTGCGGAAGTAAGTCTTTTTCTACTCTTTAATTGCTAGTTTAGTGGTGTCATGTCCTGCTTCATTTTGTGGTCGTTCAACTGTCCAATGTATAAATTGTCTTTAGAGTTTTAACATTGCATGATCAACTAAGTTGGAATTTGCGTTCTCTTAAAAATATGTGTTCTCTATTATTGGTAGCTTTTACACCTTGGTTGTGGGTAAAGGTAAAATAATACATTTGACTACAATCTATGATTTTTCATTTCTTCATAAGGATACAAAAGGGAAATTTTATTTAAAATATTGAAGCGATATACGTACAAGTACAGAGAACTTCTGATTAGTTTCAACCGACTGACACATAAATCATACCTAGATTCATGAATAAGTTAAGAACATTTGAATTCAAGTACGGTGAACGTGTGTCATTCGAGGGATTGAATATTTAGTCACTTATTTTGGTTATTTTCAATAGTTGATTTACTCTACCTTTCAAGTATATTTTTTTCTCGTTTTATTTATTACATGACAAAACCATCGATTTCGCATTAGAGTTTCAATACCTTCAATCATCTGGTTGGTGTGTTGCAATCAAAAGCAAATTTATCTTATAAAGCTAATGCAACTTGTAGAAATCTGACCAACTCCAATGTAGCTTGTAGTGAAATTGGAATCGAATTAATTTATAAATTGATGTATGCCAGAAGATTGTGTCCGGAATTTTCGCTCCCCATATCATCAATACCCAAATATCAATCACTTCGGAAATGCGATTGAATCCATATTTCATTGCAAATGGCATTAACAAGGAATAAAAATCAGTATTGAGATAACATCAACGGTTGAACGCTGCAGGGGCACTGAGGTAGGATTTCTCATAAGTTTTGTATCGTGTCCGGTATAGGCAAGAATACCAAATACCCATGAAGTGTTTCGTAAAATTGCACCACGTAGAAGTAATTGGTTAGGTCCAAGAGCGACGGCAAGTTTGCCCGCTTCTTTGAGAACTCCACTGAATTCCTACAAATGCCTGTTTGGCAGTTGGCATCCAAGTATACGGGTCAATAAACTTACATTCTTCTTTTCAGGTGATTTGGCGGTAGAGGGAACACCTTGACGGATTTTTAAATTTTTTTCTCCATCCAAATTAACAGTCTCAATAAATGACATTCCTTGCGCTCACTTGACGAAAGTTGTATGAGATTGGCTGGAAACAATGTATATTTGTGTATTTTAATAGATGTTGCCACTTGACTGACGACCAGATGCCATCTTTAAGAATATCTACTTCACGGTGATTGATTTCGTCGTCAGCACGATGCCGTTTAAGATTTTCGACTATTTCCTTAATTGCGCTTGCAGATGTCCCGTCTGCGATACCTCAGAAATTTGTTGTAATAATGCAACTTGCTATATTCACTGTTGATACGTGATTATTGCAAAGCTTTTGTATTTGCAGCCTATTTAAAATTATCGTTTGTTTCTCGGCATCTTCTAGTGTGACCCTTCGTACAAGCAGTCCTTCGTTCTCTCTGGGCTTGCGAGTTTCCTATTTGTGCGACATTCTCGAACCAACAAATCATCAACCACTGAACGAACACTCGCGAACACCATGTGGCTGTCAACTCGACTTTTCACATCCCACGACAAAAACTGACGTGGGATGGGAAGTCGTCACAACTCACGTGAGGTGAGAAGCCATATGGTAGCGATGTGCGTGTGCATTGGTCGCCAGTGGCGTAAGTCCAATTCATTACAATTTCAAATCCTCCTTTCGGAGTGAATATTCCACATTGAGTAGTCCTGACACAGGGTTGTATCCAAGTAGAATTGGGTGTTTATCTCTCGTTCGTCGTGAATGATTTAAAAGGTGTAAACGCTACAGTTTGGGCTGCACTAACTTAGTTGGTAATTTCATTGACGCCATTAAAAAGAATCAACGACGAGCAGCGTTTGTGGAAAAGGCGTAAGACGAATCAATTCATATGGACAAGGTGATCATTATTTATATGCTGAAGTTGAGGAAGGTACATCAGGAGAAATTCATGGAATTGTTGTTGAATCGGATGCCTCAAGAAAAAAGAACTCGAGTCAACTCCATCAATTCTGACCGACGGTATTTTCGTCAGCCGTGAAGCAGTAAAAGCTGTGCAAGGTTTGATTAATTTTAAGGCTATCATCAGTTCAAGATCTTAAGCAAATGTTGGAAATTTTTGGTACATTTTGCCTTCCCCTGGACCCCCTAATTCATAAAATGAGTTTTTTACTTCAGATTCTAAAAGTTCTAATCAAGACCTTTCATTTGATACCCCATTCGACTACCTTTGATTAAAAAACATTTTTAAGGGCTAATTCGTTATTAGGGGGACCCCCTTTAAAATTTTTTTGGTACGACCTTAACTTTTGAGAGACCATCACTTCTGACCTTTTCACAAAGTTTGAGCATTGTAGCTTCTATAGTTTCTGAGGAAATTAGGTGTGACGCGCGTTCGAAGCAAATTTTCTAGTGGTGTGAATCGATAATTTGAATTATTCATCCACGACTTGGATAAGAAATTGTTCCAATTTATGCAAAAGATGCAGAATTTCTTTCATAAGCACATTGCAGCCGTCATTTTGATGGAGCTTAAATAATGCTTAGCTGATTGTACACATTTAAATTAGACACTATTCATTAAATATTCATGAAAATTGGAGAAAAATAAAAGTGTCTAGGTCAGTTTGAAAAATGTATCAACCATTAACACATGTGTAACTCACTGAATTATGATTCGATTTCTTGTGAGCATTAAGATCTTATGCTAATCCATACAATTACAAAATTTCAAGTAGTTTAAGGGTACCGTTTTGATTTTATGGGCGAAAATGTAAAATCTAAAAATCATACTATTATTAATAAAGTTTAGTGAATTTTGATTTCTTAGGTATTTGCTGCCCTTGTTCTTATTAAGATTTATTTTCAGCTCAAAAGTGTCCAATCGCGAGGAGAGGGGACACCAAATTTCGGTACATTTTGCCACTCCCTGATGCATAAAATGACCTTTTTCTTTCAGATTCTTATAGTTGTAATCAAGACCTTTCATTTGATACCCTACTCAACTACCTTTGATTAAAAAAAATGTTTAAGGGATACTTCGTTAGTAGGGGGACACCCCTTAAAAAATTTTAAATTTTTGTTAAGACTTAAACTTTTGAGAGAAGATCATTTCTGCTCTTTCCACAAAGTTTGAGCATTCTAGCTTGTGGAGTTTCCGAGGAAACTTGCTGTGACGCACGGACAGACGGACAGACAGGTAGCGAAACTAGTAGGTAGGTCTTCGTAAAAAAAGTTCTTTTACAAAGACCTAAAAACGATATAAAGGATAAGCATATTATAAAATTCACATTCTTTGGTAATATGCAAAAGAGTTTGAAACGAAAATACGAATACACATTTTTAACGTTTTGTTTTTTAAATACTTTAAATAATTTCATAAAATCAACATTTTATTCATTTAAATCACACATAATTGTGAACAAGTATATTTGATGATAGTTTTCGTTTCACCATAGCTTTGAAAAAGAAACCAAGTGAGGAACTGAACAGAAATTATATCGAATTACATATATCAGATGATCCCAAAGTTTTTATTGTATGAAAGTATCCCTGCGTTGATTATTAGTAAATCTCATTCATCTAGCATTCGGCAATAGACTATGGTTTTCAGCAAATAATTATAAGCGTTCTTTGGTGATTTTATGCAAATCCGGGTTCAACCAATTGCAAGATCAATATTAACAAATTTTCATAATGTTCGGGTACGTTGTTATTTATATTTTATTTGAACGCGATAAATTTCTCGATGTGTTGTTTATCGGTTCAATAAACCTCTAAAAATAATATTAGAGTTTTCCAATAAGTATTTATAAAAGGGTGGTCCAACCATAATGCATGACGTTAATTGTGAGTCACACCTTAACGTCAAGTTTTTCGCCCAACTTAATTTGACATTTCTGAGTTTCAGTGCTTGACAAATTCAACCATGGAGAGGTACAGAATTGAACAGCGCGTTAAGGTTGTTGAAGCCTTTTACGAAAATGGGCGTTCAAATCAAAATGCATTTCGTGCACTTCGAGATTTTTTTGGTCAGCATAATCGACCAAATGTGTCCACAATCGGGAGAATTGGGCGTAAATTTCAGCATACCGGGTCTGTATCACCTGTGCATGCTCGCCCAGTTCGTTCTGCGAAAAACATTGCTTTTGTTCGCGATAGTGTGGCAGAAGAGCCGTCAACCTCGACTCGTCGTTGTGCCCAACAATTGAACATCTCACGAACATCACTGATACAAATTTTGAATAAAGATTTGAATTTACACGCTTGCAAGGTTCAATTGACTCAAGGGCTGAAGGCTACTGACTATTTCAAGCGTCGACAATACGCCGAATGGTTGGTTGAACAGACAGAAGGGAATGGTCACTTTACAAAGAAAATCATCTTCAGCGACGAGGCACACTTTCGCCTCAGTGGATTCGTTAACAAGCAGAATTGCCGCATTTGGGCAAATGAGAATCCACGAGTGATTGTTGAAAAGCCGATGTATCCACAAAGAGTGACTGTTTGGTGCGGTTTATGGGCTGGCCGCGTCATCGCGCCGCACTTCATCGAAAATGAGGACGGCCAATCAGTTACCGTGAATGGTGTTCGTTATTGCAAGATGATAATGGACTTCTTGTGGCCAGAAATTAAGGTTATAGATCTGAATGGTATGTGGTTCCAACAGGATGGTGCCATTTGCAACACAGCCAACGAAACAATGGCACTTTTGCGCGAGAATTTCAAGGGCAGTTCTATCTCACGTTGTGGCGATGTTAACTGGCCGCCACGATCATGTAATTTGACACCGTTGGACTTCTTTCCCTGGGGATATTTAAAAGAAAAAGTGTACGTCAATAAGTCAAGAACAATTCAAGAGCTAAAGGATCAGATAATTCAGCACATTAACGACATTGAATCTCAATTATGTCTCAGAGTCATTGAAAATATGAGCCATCGGATAGAAGTATGCTACCGTAGCTATGGCGAGCATTTTGGTGATATTTTATTTAACACTTAATTGTGATAGATTCTTCTATTATAATAAAAAACATTAACATGATTCTATGCAAACTTTTTGTTTTATTTACAATAGACATCTTGCGTTTTGCTTGGACCACCGTTTACATGACAAAATATAAAACATAACAGCATATTTGTGGGGTGAAATAGCAAGTATTTAGCTTTTGAAAGAAATTTATGTCTTGTTTTGTAAATTTTTTTAAACATGTCTTCCTGGGTAGACCTTTGATATCAACCTACGATCAAGTACTCGATGGATATATTGTATTATTGATTTCAATAATTTTATTTGTTTGGAGTAAGTTTCAACTGAAAGTCGATGCTTAAGATATTTTAATGCACGGTGAAGTATTAGATGGAAATCTTGATTTTCTAATTTTCTTTGTTTAGGATAATTTTCCAAATGAAATTTGAGGGTAGCCTATCTAATCTTCTTCTTCGTAGCACTTCAGCCCCTCTCGGGCAAATAGCGCCTCTTACTGTCTCGGTCCATTGACCACGTCCTCCAATTTCGAAATCCGAGCAGTGATGAACTGTCTTCGTCGACTGAGTCAGACCAGCGTTTCCTCGGTTTCCCCACTTGGTCCCCATCCAGCCTCACTCCGATTATTCACCTCAGGACCCGTCGCTCAAAGGCGTTTAATAGGTTTGCGGATGCTTGGGTTAGGGTCCATGTTTCACATCCATAGCATAACACAGGTCCTATCACAGATTTGTATACTTGGAGCTTTGTTTTCCTGTGTATGCAGCTGGTCTTCAAGATCGTCAATACTGAAAAAAATACTTTATTTGCGAGTAGCATTCTTCGGCGTATTTTGTCTCTTTCATTACTGCTTCGCGTTATTTTGGCGCCTAAATACACAAATTCGCTAATATTCTTGATACTGTATTCGCCAAGTGTAGTATTTTGTGTATTTGGGGCATTTTTCCTTGACTGCGTCATGAGATTTGTTTTATTTTCGTTGATTTGTATCCCTACCAGTTTTGCTTCGCTGTCGAGTTTCAGGAAGAGTTCTTTGGCAGTTGTTAATGATCGTTACCAAATGTTGACGTCGTCCGGATATACTACTTGGCTCGACTTATATAGTAATGTGCCTCGTGTATCGACAGGTAACTTTCTTATGACGTACTCCAAAGCCAAATTGAATAGCGATGGGGCCAGCCCATCTCCCTGTTTTAGTCCGATATTTGTGTCAAAGGCATCGGTGAGTTAGTTATTGATGCGGACTGTGGAGGCCGTCGACGTCATTGTCATTTTGGTAAGATGGACTAATTTGGCTGGGATGCCAAAGCAAAGGATTATTTGGTACAGTGCGTTGCGATCTATACTATCGTAAAATTTGGCGTACGTCTATGTTGAACTCCCAGTATTTTTCAAGTACCTGCCTGACTGTGAACAATTGGTCTATTGTCGATCTACCTGTTCTAAAATCACCTTGATACTACCCAATAAAACTGTTGGTGTATGATCCGATTTTATGCTCTAAGATTTTAGAAAATATTTTGTACGCCGTACAAAGTAGTGATATGCCTCTATAATTTTCGCATAGTAGCTTGTCACCTTTTTTTAGGATAGGGAATATAATTGATTGGCATTCTTTCGGCATATGTTCTTGTTGCCAAATATGCTGGCTTACCTAATGTAGTAATCGAACAGTCGCTTAAGCAAACTGCTCGAAAACCTTCATATCACTTATCTGAAATTTTAATAGCAGATTTGAAAAATTTAATTGTTTTAATTTGTAGTTATAAATCGTTAAATATTTTTTATTTTTATTTTTTTTTATGAAATACAAATTTTAAATCATATTTTTCTATTTTAAATGTTCTTTATGATATTTACCTTTTTCTATTAATATTTAAATTTTTCTATGTCATTATTTTTATCATTTGGTCTGCAGCGGAATAAAGAGAAGCGGGTCGAGTCCCGGTGCGACAGGTAGAGCATGGGAACGCGGACGATAAAAGGGAAGTCTGTTTTTGACCGCCACGGGGAGCACGCGTGACAACTGCACCGGCAAGCGGAGTTTAAAGAAAAAAGAAAAGTGCGCTAGTTATTCTAATCGAAATCAAAAGCCCCCGTCTAACACAATAGCCCGAAAAAATTATGGTTTCGTCACGATATCGCTGCGGTCGTTCTGGTTTTTAATTGATGTATGAAAAGCTAACACCAAATGCATGAGAAAAAGCTGCATTAGCCTGGAAGTGTAAAATAAATTGTGCGTGAATTTTAGTTTCCCCGAGAAAATTTTTATAAAAAAGAAAAGATTCGATATGGTATAAATTAAAGTGCATGCAATTAGGAACTTAAAATTTATCATTATTGTGCATGGTGTGCAAGCCCAAAAACAAAATGGAAATTCTTCATATCTTTGCATACTGCATAAAGTTTCTACACAGTGGATGTTTGAAAAAGTCACGACGGAATGCGGAAAGAAATTTTATCCACTTCGTTGGATATTAAACCAAGCCAGCTGTAATCGCCTGATATCTCAAAGTCAAATAATTATTATTTCCTTCGGACTCACACGTGATTTGTTTTGCGTTAAATGGCGTACGATGCCAATAAATATATACATATATGTGTGACCTGTGCAAAGCATTCCTTGCATTTAGACTGTGCTACGCTCAACCGTTGCCCCTCTTTGTCACCAGCACGATACGATTCAGATTTAATGTCTCTTATGATTCACTTTCGCAAGAGTGCGGAACAGTGGGAACTAAAAGAAAACGTGTATAACAGCAAAAATAATGATTTAGTAACAAATATGAGTGGCGTCAAGAGTTCTGTTTGAGATGGGGAGTGATTCGCTGTTAAGATCAAGGACGACGCATGTTGAATAGCACTTGCCGGTTCTTCCGTTGGAAATTAACGGCTTCTGGGTGAGAGATACATATCTCAGATTTTTTACGCCGAGTGGCTTTTGAATTGAGGTAATTTGGATTGTACCTTCCTAAAATGGGAGTTAAAACCCAAATTATGAACAATTAAAAATAAAATAGGCTAGAATGCTCATTGGTTGGCGATAATTAAGGGTGGAAACGCGTCTTTTAGTCTTGTCTTGTAGTTCCTATTATTTGTAGAAACTTGGAAATAACAGTCTGCTAATGATGTTCGTTCTTCATTCTAATGTATACATAAACCATTATTGTGAACAAAGCCGGTGGTAACCTCCATGTGTTTGGTGAATTTAAGAGGAAAAGGTTGGAAGTAATGCGTTTTATTTTAATTAAAAGGAAAAGTTGACAAAATTTCGAGTGCTATACATTGATTATAAACTTTATAAGGACTTAGGTATACGTTTTTATATATGTAGAAGATGAGAATGATGCTTTGCGCTACCAATTAGTTCACCGAGAAATATCAAGATAAACAGGAGAAAGAGTGTTTACATCGTTATCGCCTCCGAGCCATTTTGATATTTCACATGCTCATAACATTTTTGATAATTTATATAACGAGTGGCCAAAACAAAGCGCTTGCTTGATTACTTGTATAATACGTTTAAAAATTGATATAATAATGTCTGAATCATAGAGGTATACACTGGAGACGGCGAACTTTCATTACCCATATAAAATATTGAAGTCTCTTAATAATCTACGTATACTCCAATTTTCGAAAGTTTTTGGACTTTCATGAATGAGCTTACTTATGATTGTCCAAATGCTATCATCGTTCGAAATTAATTTCGAAATAGCTAAAAAAGTTAATTATTTTTAGTTTTCTCTCTAATGGTCACACAGCATTTACAATTGTAAACAATGCCTCCAAATATTGTTCAACAAACTTCTTTCTTTTCATAAAATGTACTAACAAACTACGAAGTGCGCCACATTTAAATTGTTTTCGATCGAAATCAACAGTTGTGACACCCCTGATTTTGGAAATAATGTTTCAGCTGATGGAAAACAGTCAGTTGACAATTCTTGTGAAAATTCCAACAAAGATCGTAATTTTTTTAAATTTTTAATGAAAACGCTTGTTTCAGGTAGATTGTATAAGTGCTTTCGAAAATAAAGTGTTCAACGTGTAAACGTGAGTAATAATGTGAAAGCGTCATCGAGTATTTTTCATTATTTAGGTAAGTAAAGTGCAGTCAAGGAAAGAATTATGTGTCCGGGTATAATTTACGTGATGTTTTCTGTGTCCGCCCAGGTTTTTGGTGCGTTTCGTGAATGAAAACATAATTTCGAATGTTGTGTGAATCGTACCTGCTATAAACGGTATATGGGAGATGCGAATTTAAAGATTTTCTCGGTTGTAACAGATTTGACGCCGGTCATAGAATTCCGATAACATGCAACTGAAACTCGCTTGCATTGTAAGTATTTACGCGCTTTTGTTCCTGATTTTTATTCCTACGGATCTAAATGAGCCTAAGTTATCCATAAAGCATCGTGTTGGAGTAATTAATTGTGTTTTTAAGTAAAAGTTCGTAATTATCAAAGTGCAAATTGCATGTGAAATAGATGTTCCGCGCAAATATTGAAGTTTTGTCGGCTCCGTCCATAATGGTGTTGAGATTCAATTGTTGAAAATAATTCGTTTTGTTGTTGCGAAGGTGCTTGTAAAAGTTTCATGTATCGAAGTAAACGTTTTAATTGAAAAACTTTGAAGATTTTCTAAAATACGAGATCTCGTATCAGTGCAGTGCACCTATAATATGGGGGATGTTTTATTAATTTCGAAAACTGATCGGTTGAATTTAAAAAAATGTTTCTAGGTTTCTGGAGTCATGGTGTTGGGACTGAAATTGATGTTGGAAATCGAGCCAATTAATGCCGAAATGCATTAATGGCGGTTTAATTTGAAAATATTTGTTTATTTAGCGGAAAACGAAGAAAACCGACTTTAAAGTGCCCTACAAAAGATGAAATGAATTTTATGGAAGTGATATTAAATCACTATGTAATATCACTAATATAGCACCGCTTTTAAAAAATTTTATTCATCTTTCTTACTTTGGAGTCGGTTTTTTTTTAATTTTAGGTGAATTTCTCAAGAGAAATTTGCCTATTGCGTAGAGTACTTTATATATATATATATATATATATATATATATATATATATATATATATATATATATATATATATATATATGATATAGCGAAAATCGTGACTATGCTAGAGGTCACAATTTCGCTCCAATTTTCACAAAATTTTTAGGAAAGGAGTATTGGGTGAATATCTCAGTTAAGTTGTTTAACCAGCTAAATCGGTCGAGGGAAAACAAAATGGCGGCCATTTTAGACAAACATTCGTGATTTCATTTCTGACCAAGCCATGGTCTTATTTAGATGAAATTTGGTACAGAGGTTTATTGAAGTATTGTTACGTTGGCACAATTAATGGCCCCTCTATTTCCAAACATTTAAATACCCCGACGCTGAACTTCGCTTATCCGATGCAAAAACCAACACCATCTCAACGCGGAGACGCAATCCAGCGCGCGTTGATGAAATGACGCGGCTGATGTAATCAGGCGGCTGAAGTTGAAATAACTTGGAGACGCGTTGATGAAATGACGCGGCTGATGTAATCAGGCGGCTGAAGTGGAAATAATTTGGAGACGCGTTGATGAAATGACGCGGAGGAGTTCAGTTGAGTTGGAGAGCTGATCGGAAGGAGTCGTGGTGAACGGACGTATAATTTTATGGCGTATCCCCTTTGTAGAAAGAAAAAGCCATGTGAATCTCAATTCAGAAAGTTCGTAGAAAGATAGCCTCTTTTCGTGTGTGCAACAAAGGATTTTGTGGAATTTATATTTAGTATTTCCAAGGATTGTGAGATTGTGTAAATCATAGTCAAATTGTGTATTAATTGTTCGAGACATAGTTGTTCAAAATGGCGTATGCATATTTATTCAAATACTTCATCATCGGTGACGCGGGTGTTGCCTCGGGCGGAATATAAATTTTCTAACGCATTTGCAATGTACAGCCTTGGACTTTCGTTTGGCTCCCTGAAATAGCTGATCTGTATTCGTAAGTATCGTTTGTCTGGGCGTCGCTGGCGTCTTGTTGTTGGAGTGATTTTCGAAGTATCAGCAAGTGCACAAACATTGACATGTCTGTTCGCTGTTAACAGTGTTCGAGGAAAGCCATCGAGGTCCTCCGACATAGACTGGTCGCATATGAGGGGATTCGGTGACGTATGTTGCCGCTGAGGGCTTGCTGCGCTTCCTTTATCAGCAATATGTACTGCCGTAATCAATATTTTGCTTATTTACTTTTTCTCAAAAGGAGTCAGGAAGTTGTGTCTCTTGGTACAGTTCACGGACAAGCGATTTCAACCCGTCCATGATTTAACGATCGGAATTTGATGCTCGCATGATAATAATTGATGGAAAACAAATAAAGTTGCGAATTTGTGATACGGCAGGCCAGGAGGCATTCAGGTCAATTATCCATTCCTAATATCGGGGTGCAGCAGGAGCTCTGCTTGTGTATGATATAGCCCGTAGAGAGACATTCAACCACTTGACAACATGGCTTGCAGATGCTAGGTAACATTTCAAATTCGAATATGGTCATAATACTTGAAATCTGAAACAAAAGTGAAAACACAATCTGGCATAGAGACTTTTTATAGATAAGACAAAAATCGTTTTTAAGATGAAACCCAATATTAAACCTTTTGAGACCAAAAAAAATAGCAGAGAATCATTGTATAAAAATGATTCTAAATTATTTAATGGGTGGATTAAATCATTTATTCTAGTTAATGGTATACTTAATTGAATTCACTGTAATTCGGATTCCAGTTTTAAGCTACATTTTAAAATTAAGTTTAATGCGTTTGGCAAAGCATACATTTTTCGATAAAGAGGCTGATGAGTGAATCTGTCGATAAGCAAATAATAGGTGGAATCTGTTTAAAAATATAGTGCCGTTTTAGTTTGTATATAATTATCTCAATTTGAAAATACTTTAAGACTCACTTGAATATTGTTAGAGCACTGATAAAACATTCCGAAAATAAATGTTCATTTTACAATCAAAACAGCCTAGAAAAATTGAAATAATGAAATAAGTTCAATGTGCTGCATTAAGCCCAGTTTTCATTTTGTTTGATTCAATTCAATTTAATTTCAGGAAGTTACCAGAATCCATGATGCACTGGTGAATATTTTAGTGTGTGTGTGTGCGCGTGTTCGACATTATGGAGTTCTTTAGAAAAAAATTCTTTCTATCTCTCAACCCACTCCCATACGCGGTGAGCTAGCCGTGGAACCAAAAAGATCTCCTCTTCAGTCACCATCATGTGACTTTATGTGGTTCCATAGGGAAACTGTTTTTGTTTAGTCAGCAACCTTTGCTGAATACCTTTTTTTTTTTGCTGCGAGAGCAACTCCTCAGTTGCTATTACTACATACTCGTACATCCTGTTTTTCTTGATAATGCATAGTATTTTTTTTTTTATTTTTCCTGCGGAACACCACCACATAACAGTATGCGATGAATTTCACAATAAAAAATCCAAAGTCGAACCGTTTGAAACAAAATGGTCGCCGCTCAGACGTCGAGAAGCGTGTAAGCATTGGATGTTGTAGTTGTGACCAAACTTTTCAACCGATGCTAATGAAATTCGTTTGTTTGGTGAAGACTGTAAATGTCTTAAGAATTATGTAAAAAAACTAGAGATCAGGTCTCCAAAAACAAAATGGCGGCTAGTTGAAGCTCAAAACATCAAAGGCTTCTGAAAGGCCCAATTTTGATTCGATGTGAATGAAATTTATTTTCAAGATAGAAAACAATTAGATCGAAACATTTTGCTATTTTGGTGCACATACATGCTCAAGTTTCAAAATAGCGGCGATTCAAATATGGGATTTTTTCAGACTTTGGTGGCCCTCTAGTGACCAAATTTTCCAATGGATTTTGATGAAACTTGAGATTATGGAGAATTGTACTAAGTCCTTGTACTAAGCGAAAAATTATATAAAATCGGATGAAAAATAAAGAAGTCGAAAATTTAAAACCTAATATTTTTCGATGCCATTTTCATTAAAAATTTAATACTTTTGCCCTGTCTAGAGGAAAACTCTAAGATTGAAATATTTAAAAAAAAAATCCAAAATCAAATGCATGCATTCAAAATGGCGGCCCACAAAGGTCAGAATGAATGTTTATTATGGAAACGTTTTTAATGGCGTAACTTGTAAGTATTTAGACAACAGACCATTTTAGGGGATAGTAAAATATTTTTACAATACCCTATTAAAATCGCGATCTGTATTTTCGTCCGCCTGTCCATCCGTCCGTGCGTCACAGCAAGTTTTCTCGCAAACCCCACAAGCTAGAGTGATGAAACTTTCTACGTAGGTCAAAAGTGGTGCCATCTCAAGCGTTTGCAAGAAAATTCCCCCAGAATAATAATATCAGTACATATGACAATTTTTCGGCTTTCCTTTTGTAGTAAACAATTAATTTTCAAACGCTGCATTCTCATAAACTTTATCGCCAAGAGTATGATACACCTTATCATATGATGAACGAAATTTCGACCCCAATTTCGAAATTAGCTTCGAGCCGATGCGAGTTATTACAATAGCAAAGGCAAAAGCTCGTGGTCTCATGAATTTGATCTTTCGCCGTCTCCTGTATGTACCTCTATAGTCTGAATGGATGGGATGCTGTTTATTCTACGAATCAATGTTGGATACGGTGTTGTTCGCAAGAGATAAGTGGCTTAAGGGAAATGGGATGATGTTTCCGGATCGTGGAACTTTGTTTATAACTGCAATTGAAGATCGTCAGGATAAGGAGAAAAAAACATTTATTGGTGGAGCGATGTTTATAAGTTTGATAGGAGTTGTATTTGGAATAATGCTTATAACAAACTTAAGTATTTCAGCGAAAGTGTGACCATCCACATCATCAGCGGGCACCCGGCGAGGATATAGGGTGAGTGCTTTCATTAAATCATTTATTTGATTACTAACAATTAACGTGAAGAGAAAAAATTAAATATAAATTTAAAATTAAACAAGCTGTGGTTGTTACATTATAAAAAAAGAAAAAAACCTAGTTTTTCGCATCTAGATTAATAGAGAGAAAACGGAACAAAGAAGGTTCAATGAAAAGCTACTCGTCTGATTAGATTTTTGTGCTGCTGCTAGTTTCACTTGTTTATTTTTTCTTATTATTGATTGTTCTTAGTTTTTATACAAGATATTGATGTCAGACAATACATGTCCATTTATCGATTACACGATCAACATGCTCACACATTCTCCATCCCTTTGTTGTTCTTCTCTATCTTATTTCTGTTTAAATTTTGCTTAACGAAACAAATAAACCTTTTAATATTTCAATTGGAAGAAGAAAATAAAATGAAAACACTAACAAAATGAGTTTACGTGAAAAGTTTTAAGATTAAATTATAAGAAAGAAAATATTTGGCAAAGGCATTAGATTGTTACGTGATAACTTGTTTCTAAGTGGAGTTGAATGTATTATGACCTTTTTATCTAATAATTTTTATATATATATTTTTTTTTCAATGACCCAATCAAGCCAAATTGAATAACAATACTTTCAAAATTTTTTGAGAAAACAAAATTCATGCATATAGTTTTTGGTAATAATAATGAAAAAAATGAATTATTAAGTAAAAAATTCAGTTTTTCCATTCGGATTTCGAACCTGACCGGGTATGGGACCCGCCACGTTGGCCAGCCCCTCTGCTATAATTAACTAGCCATCGGGTAAGTTCTTTTCTTTTTATGCGTTATAGGGGCTTTTGCCCGGGTAGAGTGGCCTTCCGCTAGCGTGCCCTTTTAGGGTATAGTGTTATGTGATTCCATCACATAATACTATAACATAAAATAAATTTTTCATTTAAGGAAAAAATTCATACAAATTATATTTGCATGTGTTTTTCACTTAAATGGGAAATATATGGCCATGTCTACATTGGATCTTGATCCGGTTGGAAGGGTGCGAGGGGGCACCACTTCCACGTAACGACGAAGTCCTCTTAAGCCCGTCTGTTTTCTCTAGGCCCGGTTTGTCCTCCAAGTCAGCAATTTAATGACTCCGGCCGATCTTCCTTTGACCTTCGAAATTCGTGGATACGAAATTTTTTTGTAGTCGGTCCTTGCGCTGGCGGAAAGAACCCGCCCCACGACACCGCAACGCTAGCCTGCGAGCTCATTCACGCGTCCCCAGACAAGGCCGATCTCGGCGGATCCCACCATCCTCTTTCGCCGAGGCAGCAGGCCATCGCTCCAGTCCCCCACGGACATTTACTATATATTTACCCATTTTCAGTTCACTAAAGATAAACACATTTTTTTCAAGCAAATGATAGTTATTTCATACGCACTACAAAACGCGTTATCATTGTTAAGCATCAGCATTTTATGTAATTATGGAACTTTTTTCAAAATAAAATCATTTAATACTGAAAAGATAATGAATAAAAAAGAAATGACGTATTAAACAAAACAGCTCGGTCTTCTCATTTGGAGAATTTTTTAAGCGGGTACGGGACCTGCCACGGTGCCAGGGCATTCCTTTTCTGAGCTAGCCATCGGGGTGTAGCTCCTTCTTTCTTCGTAGTTACAGGAGCTCTTGCTGGGTAGAGTGGTCTTCCACACAGGTTTCTTATTATTTTATAGGATGCGATCATATGAAATTTTAATATGAATCTGAAACATTTCATTTTTCATTTACCGGAAAGGTTCATATATGTAAATTGCTTTGTATGAACTTTTCATGTAAATGTGAAATAATTGGCCACGTCTACAATCGCTGCAGTCCTTTTGGCTAAATACTATTAGATTTGACTTAAGTACACTTCGGAACCTGCTTATGCAGTGTATTGTTGATCGTTTTATTAGACACTAACTAGAAGTGAGCGCAAGAACTCGAAATAACAATTCTTCAATCTGAATGTGTACAAAACTTTCCTCAAATTTTTGAAGACTATATTTACTTCACTTATTTTAAGAGTCAATTAACCATAAAACGGACCGGAACCTCCAATTACGCCAAATCCTCCATAATAGGGTCTATATGCCGGATATATGGGAATGATTGGTCGCCTGTATGCAAAAGGATTATAGCCTACGTACGGATATGGTCGATAGAATTGCTCCGATGCACTTAAATCGTTTGATTCCTCTTTTTCAGCTTCTAAAAAAATACGTCAGCTTCAAATTTGATAAAAAAATTCTATTTGATATTAACCTGTATTTGTTTGCGGAACTGCAAAAGTTCGCACTATCGTACACCCAACAATGAGGAAAATTATGATTTTCTGTAAAACAAAGGATTAATTTATGGAAATTTTACTGTGGATTGTAGCTCACATTATTAAATGCCATTTTTTACAAGAATACTCTCAAGACGACTAAAAAGAACTATTCTGTAATCTTAGTATAAATTCGTTACTATCCGAACACTTTTAGGGGACTGACTGATGTAATCGTTCTGATCATGTTATTTATATAGAAACTATGAAAATGCATTTAGACGCGTTCACTGCAAAGTACATATTTACAAAGAAATCTGTAGGAGCACATGTCTTCTATTAGCTGCTTTCAATTTCATTAACTATTACAATCTTTAAATACTTAGCTATTCCATTGAAAATCATTAGGAAAGCATTATGAGTAATTCATGAGGTTTGCAAAAGCGATTTCAATCAATTATTTAATTGTTCTGTTAGTATCAGGAAAGATGTGTTTGATAAATTATAACAAATCAAATAAAGTTCATATTTAATTAGTAATAATCTATTGAAAAACTTATAAAAAGAATTATTCTTTAAATTGATCTTTCAAATTCCTAACCACGAGGTGTCCATGTTTGTTGAAGTATAAGATCGTATAATAGATTTCTGATTAGCAGTACTCTTAAATCGTACGAGTATGTCATATGGGATGCTCAAGTAGTTTTCACAACACAACTTATCTCTATTTTGTATGTGGGGCTAACATTTACTACTTCTTGTTTATAGTACTAGCCCTCCAGATTTTTTATCAAATAGCTTTCAGGTACCACTTTTCATCCATTCATATCATGTACCTATGGTAGTTTTGGTAGGTAGTTTTTTGGTCTTATCATCGTTAGAATCTCGGGGCAGTTAACTATATTTTATGTAGCGCATGGCTGAATCCATTGATCTCTTTACTACTTTTTACCTCATGAGTCACTTCTCGATACTGTTTAATATGTGTAGCATTCAAAACTGACGTTTGATAGGAAGCCATATGGCAGCAGCGCTTACTACCACACACATGACCATTAGTAGGCCGACTTTGCTGGCTAACTTCCATGGCGGTATATGAAGAATTATGGAGGTGCCAACGAAAATTCGAAGTTTTGTACGGTTTTGAGGCGGATTTCCACAGTGAAATCCTGATGGCCCGCGGAGAACACAATAGCGCTCCTAGTGAAGTGAAAATTATTTCAGTTCTTGTAACCGTTTAGTTTTTATCGCCTTCCAAAGTGAATTTATAGGAGTTTGTTTACATCTCATTGCTGAGCTACATATCAGTCGAAGGTACAAAACGTGTGCTTCATTTGCTCGTCTTGAAAAGTTTAGGAGTACAGTGGGCTATACAAGGTGAATTTATTGTATGCACGGAATGCGTTCCGCTCGTTCTTTATTCGGAAAATAGTACATATTACGAAATATAAGCGTTTGCTAATGCCGCAGTTGGGTGACAGCTATCGGAAGTTTGTCCATAGTAGGCCGACTAATTCATATGCTAATTGCTACCATATGGCTTCCTATCTAACGTCAGTTTTGGTAACATTCCTTGCGTTTAGTCGTGTTTTTGATTCGTTCCTGTCAAAATTTGTTTTGAAAATTAAAAACTATTTGTGCAAATAAGTTTGTTTTTATTGTTTGATCGTTCAATAAAACGCATTAAAACTTAATTGGAGAAAGCTTAAAGCGAGTTCTGCAAGCGGAAATAAAATCTTTGAGGATATAATTGATGCAAATGCACGAAAATACTAACCAAAAGATAAACGATGAAATTAGACAATCAAGTCAAGTCAGCAGGGGAGTGCTCCTACCAGAAGGTCGCTGAAACCATTCTAGGGCTTAAAGCAACTTTTCCGATGACATGAACCCATGACTTGAATGATGTATCCATTCTTTCTATAAGGAATCGTTCACATGTTTCCAAAAGTTAGAGCATTTCTTTCACAAGCACCTAATAGCCACCATATTGTTCCAACTTACATAATTTTTCTGAATGCTCTGTCGATCGAACATATCACATGGAACATTACTCCTGAAACTTTCATGAAAATCAAAACAAAAATGAAGCGTCTAGGTCGGTTTGAAATATTATCAACCGTCAGCATGTGTTATTGTGGTGGTGATTCTATATAATTGAAATGGCTATACCTTACTTGATTTTCTTCTTCGTAGCGCTACAGCCCCTCTCGGGCGTTTGCTTCCTGCACTGAAAGAATTGAGTGGATCATACTGACCAAAGTCATATAGCAAAATGACTTAATTTCTTTCAGAGTATCTCTTAGGTTAACCGCATGCCTTGTGCAATTGAAGCCGGTAAACAGACGAGCCTGGGGAAGGGCATCAGTTTCTCGACGCCAAATTCCCTCTACTAATACACCATTTGCATCGTGGCGGTCCACATAATTTGACGGGCAGTAATTCATGTCATTGCTTTTCACGAAGTTATGCAAAACTAGCGTTGCTTTTACAATTTTCTCTGCATTTTCAGGAAAACAATTTATGGAATTCGTAAGCACTCTCCACTTTACTGCTAGAATACCAAATGTATTCTCAATTTTCACCCGTGCTTTGGATAGCCTTTTAATGAAAATTCTTTTCCCATTCGGAAGCAGCCGTCCTGGATATGGTCTCATCAAATTCTTTTTGAGCGGAAAAGCAGCATCTCCAATGAAATAGTACGGGAATTTTGTTGACGAATTCCGCAGATGAGTATCGTTGGGTAAATTTATATTCTCCTGAAGAATATGCTTGCCGAAACCACTTAATTGAAATATAACACCATGACTCTGGCTACCATAAGCACCTACATTCCCAGCAGTGAAAAGGTAGTCACTATCGCAAGCAGCTAGCAATACAATGCTGTAATATTGCTTGTAGTTGTAGTACAAGGTTCCAGAGCGAGGTGGACATTTCAATTCTATGTGTTTTCCATCGATCGCACCAACTACGTTGGGCATTCCCGTCCTGTCGTAGAACTTGTTGGCAATTTTCGCCCATTCTGTCTGCTTTGGCGGCGCCAAATAAATCCCGCTCAACTCATCCCAAATTGCATCGCACACTTGGTATATAATGTTTCGGATGGTTGTAACTCCAACACGAAAGGATCACGCCAACATTTGCCAACCAGCACCTTGTGATAAATATCTGAAAGTGTGAAAATGAGTGAATGCTTCATATAATCTTATTTGCAACTTACACCAACGTAATTACTAGGCGACACTCTGGTGAAATCGGATTTCGCACGCAGTTTTGCTGTTTTATTCTATTTTTGAGCGTTTCGCAAAGCAAATCGAACTGATCAACTCCTTTTCTTGTGGCTTTTCAAAATTCACTAGAATCGTGTAGTTTAACTGCCATAAACAATTTTTCGAAGAATCCATGTAAAGTTCGTTGATTTTCCGTGAAAATTGTTCGAGTCCAAACCCTATTTCTTCTTGATTTTCCACTTGCAAAACAAAGTTCGATGTAGCTTGTGTAAGCCACTAATGCTGATATTATTATTAGCTTGTTCACAAAATTAAATCTTTCCACTTCCATTTCTAATGACAAATGTCAAACATGACAATAAATGTTGCACGCAGCGATTCTGCACATGTAATTCAGCCTTTAGAGCCATAACTATTCAATACAATTTTTTGACTATTTTATATTTGAAGGGAATTAGCCCAGTCATATTAGGTAAAAAAAGGGGTCAACCTCGGAATGAAAGATAATAAGCTGCAAATTGGTTTTGTCATTCTAAATGTTGTCTCAAAAGTCACAATCGTTATCGTGTCCGCGTCTCAAGATATTCAAGGTCAAAGGTCACAAAAATCGGTTTTTCGCGAATATCTGGCTTCCTATCGGTTAAATGAGATTTGCATTTATTATAAAAGTTGTAGGCTATAAAATTCCCTACAACTTTTGTTTAAACTTTTTTTTCATACGACCAACCGTTTTGAAGGTAGAGCGCGAAGAGTGCACATCGTACAGTCATATACGGCCTAATGCAAGGTCAAGCGTGAGTTATGGTTATCAGTACGTTATAAAGTCAATTATTTACTTGGAAATTATAATTATTAAACAATGCCTATTATTTATGTACTAACTATTAATTATTTATATTTAATTAAAGTAAGTAACTTGATTATTTATATATAATTATTCATATTTAACTATTTAAGTATAAACCTAAAGAATGGGGCTGGATGCTTGAAAATGAAATCCTGGAGCCCATACGAACGTTATTACCTCCAGCACCAGCCGAACTACTAAACGTAATATTTTGCAATTGCAAAAATGGTTGTGGTTCCCGCTGTGGATGCAGAAAATCAGGGCTACAATGTTCTTTAGCTTGCGGCCAGTGCAACGGACAAGCTTGCCTCAACGCTTCACTGTATCCAAGTAATCCCGATGAAGAAAATACATATGATCCCGATATTCTGGAAGGTTTGGAGATGAACATGACAGATAATGAGGATGATGACAATGAATCGAACATTTTTGAGCGACAAGAAGAAGAAGACGACGAACAAGAAGAAGATAATTAGCTTCCATTTCCAATTTCATTACAATTAAAATCAACAAAGATACTTTTGATATTTGAACTCACATTTTGATAAATGTATATTATGCCGTATTTAATAATAAATAAAAATATGTGTAAAATATATACTCTTACTATCATTTTAACTTAAAATAAAACTAAAATATATAATCCAGAATTAATAATATTTTATACTTAAATAGTTAAATATGAATAATTATATATAAATAATCAAGTTACTTACTTTAATTAAATATAAATAATTAATAGTTAGTACATAAATAATAGGCATTGTTTAATAATTATAATTTCCAAGTAAATAATTGACTTTATAACGTACTGATAACCATAACTCACGCTTGACCTTGCATTAGGCCGTATATGACTGTACGATGTGCACTCTTCGCGCTCTACCTTCAAAACGGTTGGTCGTATGAAAAAAAAGTTTAAACAAAAGTTGTAGGGAATTTTATAGCCTACAACTTTTATAATAAATGCAAATCTCATTTAACCGATAGGAAGCCAGATATTCGCGAAAAACCGATTTTTGTGACCTTTGACCTTGAATATCTTGAGACGCGGACACGATAACGATTGTGACTTTTGAGACAACATTTAGAATGACAAAACAAAGGTTCATACCAATTTGCAGCTTATTATCTTTCATTCCGAGGTGAAAGCCCTAATATGACTGGGCTAAATATGTTTTTGCTGCATGGAAAATTATTTTTCATAGCGACCGTAAACATACAATCTGCCATTTCAAGTATGTTACCTTGTTTCGTAATGTGCTTATTTTGACCAGTTTCCTATTTGCATAAAATAAAAAGCCGTTGATTTATCGAAAAATAATATTTTATTCATCTAAAATAATGTGTTTAACTCTAACATGAGCTTTTTCATTGGAAGTACTCGTATATAAATGCATAGGAAAACAAGTAAAATCTTGAATCTTGCGTAAAGAAGGCATTTTTGTGTCGTTGCTGACCTCATAGCTCTAA
This sequence comes from Odontomyia ornata, assembly GCA_963969285.1. Classification (NCBI taxonomy): domain Eukaryota; kingdom Metazoa; phylum Arthropoda; class Insecta; order Diptera; family Stratiomyidae; genus Odontomyia; species Odontomyia ornata. The sequence continues at coordinate 453,812,753 of OZ017738.1, read as the reverse complement.
TGTTTACTGATTTTTTTTTTTTTAATTTTTTTAGAAAACACGAAAAACATTTTTTCTTTTGCGACTAAAAGTTCAACCATTTTATAAAATTAATTCCATCGTTTATTCCTTCACATACATATGTTTTCTTAATGTACTTGATTCCTTTGTATATAACAGTTTCGTGTTGTTCATAAAGCAAATAATTGAAATCTTCTACGCGAAAAGTTCGTACATTTCCCCTTCCGCCTTCTCGTTGAGACCTTTCGAATGCACCCCATTCGACTACCAAAGGTGAAAATTTTTTTGAAGGATTACTTCTCTATGTGATGAGACCCCCTTAAAACACTTTGAAGAAAATTTTCACCCTTGAACTTTCAAGAAGTCACCACTCTTGACCTTTCTGCAAAGTTTCATGGCTGTAGTTTTAATAGTTTCAGAGAAAAAGTGCTATGATATATAGACGGACGGCCGGATGGACAGAGAGGCACAGGTCGTGATTGCAATAGGGTTTTTTATTTTAGTACAAAACTCTAAAAATAGCCAGATATCCGAGTATTCTGGATATTCCAAATTGAAAACATGATAAGATGCAATTCTCAGTGCTCCTCTTCTCTGTAGCTGTGCCAAACGTTTTCGGTATACCTCCTTGCTGAGAGTGTCGCCCCATACCTCTGCTCCGTACAGTAGCACTGACCCTACAGCACTCATCAAAAGGCGTCTTCTCGATGGGCTGAGTCCCCCTACGTTGGCCATAAGTCTACCCAGAGCCGATATTCCCGAAAAAGCCTTCTCAGCCGTTGCCCTGATTTGCTCAGAGAAACTCATCTTCGAGTCAATCAGTAGCCCCAGGTACTTCACCGCTGGCTTCGAATCGATTCGTAAGTCACCAATACTGATCATCCTTATTCTAGGGATTCTCTTTTTTGTCAAGACGACCACTTCGATTTTCTCCAGTGCTAAACTGAGCCCGCGAGCAGTCATCCAGTCCCTCACTCGGCGCATTAGTATACCTAGCCTAAGTTGCGCTTGTTCAACGACCAGAGCCGCAACCAATGGGCGAAGAAACTGAGGGGTATTAGCTCACAGGACCCAGGTGGCGTTTTCACGAAAGTGAATGCTATATTTCGCAAGAGGTCTCGAGTGAAGGTATCGAATCTTAAAGTTGCTAGTGATCAGATAAATCTTCTTGATAGGGCTGGAATCGAACTCAACAGTACGACTCCGGATACAAATAGAAACAGGATCATATGTGATGGATTACAGAAACTTGCTCTGATTGGAACTCATTTTGAATCAGTCCATCTGCCAAACCCTGAGAGAGAGAAAACAAGTCCTTTCAGAAGTCGTTGAAGCAAAAGCTTCCGACTTCAAATCAAGCTTGAACGGCGAATCCGTTCTTCATTTCAATGAAACGTTGACGTCCGACCTCATACCGAGCTCGAATCTTGTTGATTATTTTGTTAGCTATGATCGCTTGTGGGTCATATTTCGCAGGATAAACAACAAGAAATCTTGTGGTATGGATGGTGTTCCGAACATAGTACTTCGACATTTGCCGGAGGTTGCTATTAGAGATTATTGTATATTGTTCAACAATATGTTGAACAATTCATATTTTCCAAATCAGTGGAAGAAGGCTAAGGTATTTCCAATCTTGAAGAAAGGAAAAGAATCTTCGTGCCCTAAAAGCTATCGCCCGATCAGCTTGCTGCCTAACATCAGCAAGGTGTTTGAAGTGATACTGAACGATGCACTAAACGCCCACGTTGGAAAGTATGAGTTGATGCCGAATTGCCAATTTGGTTTCCGTGCCAGGCATTCGACTACACATGCAATAACGAAAGTAACCTCAGACATCTGTTGGAAACTAAATATAAGAGAATGTGTTGGAGCGTGTCTCATTGACAAGGAGAAAGCCTTCGATACGGTGTGGTTAGATCGACTGATTTTTAAACTCCTACAGGACAAGTTCCCCAGACACCTTGTCGCCATGGTGTGTAATATGTTGTACGAGAAATAATTTCTAGTAACTGATGGAAATTCGACAACAATGCGCGATTTCAAGGTCTTGAATGGTCTACAGCAGGGAACAGTTACTGCGCCTCTGCTTTTCTCGATATTCATTTGCAAGCTATTGAACGGCTTTGATTTTAACATATCGCCAACGCGATCATTGGTAGCGTTTGCTGATGATCTGATCATTTATACGGCAGATCAGAAGCCACAATAGTTCAGAGCAATCTGCAAAAAATATTTAATGACGTGCAGCTCTACACCGACAATTGGCGAATGAAAATCAATGCGCGAAAGTGCGAAACAATTTTATTTCGGACAACATTGCAGTTGGTCAGTCAAGACCTGAAACGTAATTGGAAAAATATCCACATTATGGCTGGTGAGGGTAGTACAGAACAGATTCCACATAAATCCTGCGTTCGATACCTCGGTGTTTATCTCGATCAGTATCTGTATATAACGAACATGTTAAAATCATGCTCAGTAAGGCGCAAGACGTAGTCATGTCCCTTGGAAGCATCTTTCATTCCAGATACATTGACCGAAAGGTCAAAATTATCTGTTACAAGACCCTAGTTAGAGCAGTTAAGAGTCAAGAGTTTTCGAAAGGAAATGTCTTCGTGTATGTACTGGTCTGTACAGAAAACCTGAGGCGGATTGGAAACATTATATATCTAATAGAAGAATTTATCGTACTGCTAAAGTGACAAGAGTCGATATCTTCATTTTGAAACTCATTAGAAATCATATCGCAAGATCTGTAACTGTGAGTGAAAACCCCTGGATTTCACAGCCGTTCCACCCTACAGACGGGTACATTGAGACTTGTCTCGATACTGGCTTTGTTCCTCCAGAAGCATTCGTGTATTTGGACATGAATTGGTATGTTTTTGATTCTGACGGTGTCTCGATTATATATCATATATATAGACGGGCCACCGATAAGAAGATAGAATATCCTCCGAATTTGAGCTCGCGAGACCACGAACTACAATGGCGATACTCATTTGCGAGAATTGTTGAGGTTGATCGAACTGGGAGGGAGCTGGCACGGTATTGGTGGCTGAATGACAATGACTAAATTATTCGTGTTCGCGTGTCTCGTTTGTGTTTGTTTTCTTTTTATTTTCAGCTCATTATTGCTACATTTAATTGTTATTTGTTTGTGTTATTTAAAATCAGCTTACAGGATTTAGAATAGGTATATTGTGATGTTCGTTATTTTAAGCTAAGAGATAAGGTTTACTTTGTAGGTTAGGAGTATTGTAAAAGTATTGTAGTAGGATAAGTTAGAGTTTTTTGAGTAAATTTTATTGGACGTAAGTAACAACATATTAGATATAAGTCAAAAGATTCCTGTTTTGTGTTCTTTGTATTATATTTTATTTTTGAATAGCGTTGGTTGGTTTTTTTCCCCTTTTTCCAATTGATTAATCATATTTAATAATATTCATTTGATTAATTTGACATAATGTTTTTATAAATCATTTTAGTATCGATATTGTTTAAATTTAGAGTGCCAAGTGGGCCATTAAGTTTTTCTAATTGTATAATGTTTTTGAAACTTTGCTTTATGTTTTTATAAAAAAATTTATGGATTTACTTAATAAAGCACCTTGAATTGAGCCGCAACATCATCCGCATAGCCGACCAAGCGCGACTCATCTGGCATCTCAAGTCTCAGTAGCCCGTCGTAAGACACATTCCACAGGTCCGGACCAAGGATAGATCCCTGGGCAACACCCGAATGATAAAGGTTAAAGCACAGGTTCAGCCCAGTCAAAAAACTAGTAAATTTGAGCCGTACTTCATTGAAATAATGTAGTTTCACCTATTGCGATCAGAAATGGTTGCAAAGTTGAATCTAGTGCATAAATCAAGACTGCAGGTCACTTATGGCCTTAGGAATATCACCGATGCTGGCCAATCGGAGGACAAAACAATCACGTGTCTCTTTTTTGTTGTTTTGCACATTTTTTCCCATCGGAATTAGTCACTTGGTGAGATGGAAGAATCACGGGATTCAATAAAGTTGCAACGCTTATATCAGCTGAGTATGCACATAATTATAATTAAAAATGTGAAAACGCATAGTACAAGTTTTAATTATTTAACTTTATCCGTAATCATTTCAATAAATTTTAAATTATCGATTGACTCCTTGTGATGAATATTTTCTTTCAAATAAGGTATGATTAGGCCCCTAAAGTTCTCCCACTTTTGGAAGAAGAAAATTTTCTTTTCCTTCAAATAATTTTTGGAAGTCGGGGTGAATTTAAAAAAAAAAACAATTTAAATAATGTAGGCGTATAGATAAACGGTATTACCAATCGCGTCCCAAATTCAATATTCTTGTACAGTGGCCAGTTTTGTAGAAAGCCCACAATATCTTGCGAATCAAGAAGTTGTTTGAGACGAAAATCATAACTTTACTTCCACTTTAGCATAACTTCTTCAAATGGAGAATCATTATGGCGCAGCCATGACATATGTTTATATTTGTGGACAAAACAATGTCCGTTTCGGTAAAATTGCTTGCATTATCTCGGGGTACTAGTTTTTTCACTTCGCTTACGGATATTTACTCTATGTACCTACTGTACAGCTTCCCGCTTGGACACTTTTTGTTTTTATTTTTTATCAAGTATGTTTCTTGGAAAGACAAACCTATTAACAACTGAAAAATCTGCGTTTTTATGTATTTAATACGGGATTTTCTCCAGGAAACTCACCTGTAAATTTTTGACTTAAACGTTGGAAGTCATTGCTGGAGAGTGTTTGAAGGATCGACCACTGCGTTCGATATATTTCATCAGCGATGATATTGCCGATGTTATCGCGACAGAGCGTGGTTTTGGGCTAATAACCACTTTTCAGGTTTTTCACTGCTTTGTATGCTTGTCTTGTGTTATTGCTCGCTAAACTTACATCTATACTCCTCAATTTGTCGTCATAGTATTTTCTTTTCTTAATTCTAATTATCTTATTCCCTAATCTTCTGAGATGTCCAAAGTGTTCTCTCTTCGTTCTGGTTTTCCTACCTACATACTGTTTGTGCGCCTGATTCTTTTTATCTAACGCATTCTGGCACTCATCATCGAACTAATCATTCCTCTTGCGCCGGGCTCGATGCCCAATCGCCTATTCTGCCACGGTACTAATAGCCCATCCAGAGCTCGTTGCTTGTCTTTATGCGTCTGGTAAGATGGGAGTCAACTGGTTGTCGAGGGTCTCCATGCGAATTTTTAGCCACAGACGCCGTTTTGAGCCTTATGATGTCAAATTTTTGTAGCGGGCTGGTTTTCGCAGAATATGCCTTTGACTACGACATCGATAGATTAGTTTGATCAAGTAATGATCTGAGTTACAATTGGCTCCTCTGTATGTACGGACGTCAAGTATGCTCGAGGCCCAACCTTTTGGATCCGAACATGATTGATCTGGTTTTGTGTATTGCCATCCGGTGAAACCTAGGTCATTTTATGAATGCGTCGAAGTGGCGAGCAAGTTGAACGTATGACTAGATTTCTGCCACATGCAAAGTTGAAATCACCCAGAATTATTTTTGTGTCGTTTGTGGGCAATGAGTCGGCAAATCACCTGATTGTAGAACTTTTCCTGCGTTTCTTCGTCCTTTTCTTGTGTCGGGGCATGAACATTAATCGGACAGATTTTGATGAATTTCGCTTTTATACAGATCGCCTACAACCGATTGTTGACTGCCTTAAAATCAATAACGTACGATTTGAACTCCCTATCCACAATGAGAGCCACTCTGAAATCTCGTTTTTCAGTAGGCTTCCTACTTTTGAATATTGTGTGCGATCTCATGTCTTGAATATCGTCTCTCGTCCAATTCGTTTCCTAGACTGGCCTATTGTAAAAGGTCCTTAACAGTGCCAGGGCAATTGAGTGATCTGACATTCCAGGATCCAATGCCATAGTCCTTTTTTCGTTTGCAAGGTCGTTGCCGTGAGTCCAATCCGTTCCGTGGCCCACCTGCAGGTTTCGAAACATTTTAAGGTTTTCCAGGGACGGGGAGATAGCCCGTCGCCCAACCTCCATTCCGGCGGCATGGTTATTACGTCGATTCCGTTATCAGGCACGGAAGATTCGCCTGCATTCGCTTATGTCCCTACGAAGGTCGTGTAAGTAGGATTTAGTAGCAGAGCTGTAGATGTATTTACAGTTATTAGCATTTTTCGGCATTTAAGGAGTAATTTCCCATTATTGGGGAACCAGTAAACCCAATTTGCGACTCCGAGAGCACTTACTACCATTTAATTAGGTGGTTTGGGATGAGGAATCATGGAAGCTGTGGGTTGGGGAAAAGGGGTTCCCTTCTCCTTCCTCAAACGGGCTTGGGATCGTCTACGGCGGAGTTCATCAGTTCATATAGTCTTTTCAAAAATATCGAGACCTGTATTTTGGTGATCTTTGGAAAAGCTCAGTCAAATGAGTTGACTCATATAAAATAAAACTTCCTGCGTAGATACGGCCCGGAACGAACTCATGAAGTATGTTGTCTGCTTTTGAATCATACTATATATGCTTATATCTTATTATCTCAGCCCTGCAACAGTTTTTGGGATACTGATGCGCAAATTCTTCTTCACTTATCGAACTATAAATTGGCTGTCTGCTTCAGTCAGTGGGTCTGCCCACTGATACCTGGGTTTGGTTTGCTTTTATAGGCCTTTAAAGCGGAAAAGCAATCCATCACCCCTGTACGATAAATTTGAGCCTCTCAACTGCATCCGCGACCCTCCTGAGTGAGCACGTCTTGTTGGGGAGTCGAATAAATCGAGTCGAATAAATTTGCCTTATTTTCTCAGCGCGTGTGACTGCTGAACTCATTGAGTAATTAAATAATACTGGAGTGGACAACCACGTGACCATGTGCTCGCAACAACCCCTGCGACCACTTTTCCTTCTGCTACACTCTTGTTTACAACCTAAAAGAGAGCCAAATTGCACAAACAAACATGGCTGCTGCTCAATGAAAACAAATTTTCAAACAATGCTAAAAATTTGTTTTCTATTTGAGAAACCTTCACCATTATAGGAAAACATGCAAAACATTAACATATTAACTACTTATCTGTGAAAGGAAACACCTATGGATCCTTTACGACTACACACTACACATTTCACTTTCAAATTGTAAAGTAATTTCACAGTGTCACATGTTAAAGTTATTCGGATCACAAAGCACAATAGAATGTTTAAACACTTATAATGAATTCAGATCGAGAACACTTCTCACAGTTTTAATATCGAATAAAATTCGCGACGAAACTTCCAATTGGCCATTTTGGCGTTCAATTTGGATCCGTCAACTTGACCGACAGATCCAATTGAGTGAGCTTCTGGAACAAGAAAGTGAGCGACAAGAGGTAGAGGGAGAGGAAATGACAGACAGATCCTTTGAAAGAGAGCAGAAACCGGTCGCATGTTCTCCTATCCGTTTTATATGAGCTTAGCCCATCCAGTTCTTATTCATTTGAGGCTGAACTATAGGTTCTTTGTCAATGACTGTAGATCTTAGTAAAGGGGATACGTCCGAACAAAATGTAACCGACAGCAGGTGGAGGCAAATTCAACTCACGACGATGGGGTGGTACGATTTTATAGGTCTCATAACGGTTGTTTTTTATTGTGTTTTTTCGAGCTAATGACACGAGTTTTATCATCGGAAGAATTATTTAAGTCCCAAGATGTTTACAAAACCCTTTTGGTAAGAGCACTCTCCGGCTTACCCATCTCTTAAGTACTGTCAATACAATACGTAATATTCTTATGTTGTTTAGTAATTTCCTTATATTTATTGGTTATTATTTTACGATTTGCAGATATATTTTGAAAATAATTTTCATGTGCCTGGTGTATTAAGTTTTTTTGTGTTACATGAAACAAGTTTCCCACGCTTATGTAAAGCGCAGTTCCTAATTAACACGTTACTAAGTTATTGTTGACAATATCGATCTCTTCAGTTTGCTGTTCAATTTAGGTTTCGCTTTTAAAGCTACGCGTTGGATAATAGGTGGTGATCTATTTTACATACTAAATAGCATCCATTTGATGTAGTGTTAATTATTGCTAAATGCTTCCCCATGTTCTGCTGCAAGTATAAAAGATGAATAAGTTCAATTTGCATATCAGATATACTGTACTTGTTTTAATAACTGCATTCATGAATTAATTTTCTTCCTGATCATGCTGGCGAAGGTAGTAAGTATCATCTTTGCTGATAATAGAATATTTCTTAATGTATTACGCAAATTAGTGATTCTCTTTTACAGATAATTCAAATGATTCTCTGTTTAATTATTGCTAACTATTGTCTTGTTTCGTCACGATCCACGAGTGAGGGAGGTGCCGCATCAAACGATTCATTAACTACGCTATCAATGAATAATTATTCTGCTGTTGATAAATTTAAAGATATCGTTCATGAAGCTGATGTGTTTATAGAAACATCAATTGTTGAGGGTGCGGATACTTTGAATTTTGATGTTGATAACGAGGATGATTTGCAAGCAGCTGAGGTGCATCTGTTTCGCCCGTTATTTAGGTATAGATACGCACAGGCAGGAAAACCACAAAATTAGAGCCTTTTGTAAAGTTTGATTGATTTTTTCAAAGCGTTTCAACATATGTTATGTACATTCTAGAAAATGATTAAAAATACAATTAATTTTATACTGATTATATTCAACGTTTTTACTAATTTAAATCTTTTACTCCTTCATTCATTGGAAAAGTATTCGTTGTTGTGCATATGATGCTAATGGTGATTGAATGACTTGTGCCGATTTTCATTTTCAATATGACAAATCAATAGCAAATACGTGGAAACTGTTAGAAGCAAAAAGGGAGGGAAATCCATGTTTCATTCTAAACTTTCTTTCGTCTTCCGCTGGCTTCGTCCCATTGTTGGAACTGCATTAATATAACCATGTGAGTCGTAAGAACGGAGATTATCTGTAAAGATATGATATCATTTCAATAAACGTGAATTTATTATGAAAATTACTTAACGTACATGTTGAAGTAATTTTTTGTTAACTACTAAATATCCATGTGCTGTGATGTATTTGGTTTGCTGCATGTGCTGAAGCTTCAGTAGAATTAATTCAATCTGCGAAATATTGAGCATGAACGATATTGATTTTATTTGATAAATACGAGTATATTGTAGATATACATTTACTGCAAGACGTCATCGGATAGTCAGACGAGGTCTGCTGCCAACATTTGAAATATTCCTAACATTTGAAACATACATTTTTAATCTTGATTTAATCGATATTTTCGCAATCTGATGACAAAACTTTGCGGCACGGTATAGAAGGCAAAAGATAAAAATAAACAAAAAATTGACTTACGACCCGTTTCAGTGAATAAAATCTCCTAGAACAGTCTATTGTAGGTAAATGTTAAAACAACATGTCATAGACTTCTTACAAACTACTCTATCGTAAAGCAAAACACTGCAAAATAGGAAACAGTGTTAGTTATATATATATATATATATATATATATACTATATACATATGCATATATATATATATATATACTATATACATATGCATATATATATATATATATATATATATATATATATATATATATATATATATAAGATTGGTTTATAGATCAATTCAAATTCACTTTATTTTATTGATTAAATTATTGCGAAAAAGATTTACAATAGATGTAAGATGTGAAATGTTAAACCACGTCCACGCTCTACGGAGGTTGGATACCAACTGCCCGGTTCGTAGTATCTCGTTTTACAGTCGTATTTCCACACTCGGTCATCCATATTACTCGTCTGCCTCAGGCGAGTCATCTGCGTCCTGTGGTGGAACGGCCCATAGTTTCAGCCTGTCTGCGCTCGCATTGGTAACCTTTGGGCCTTCGTGTTCGCCAACCTTCTGCACGCCATAACGATCGAATCCCTTGATTGAAACAACCGGATAGGGACCAAGAAACTTTGGTCTGATCTTCAGTCCCGTACCAAACTGCACTCGCTCTATCGCAACCAGGTCCCCAACTTTTTAGATGGTAGCTTTCTTTCGCTTCTTGTTGAAATTTCTCGAATTTTCATCCCGCATCTTCGCTATAGCCTCTTTCGCCTGCTTGCGTAATTCTGCTCGAGCTTCGTCATACTGTTGGGATATAACTTCCTCTAAAATCTCCATAAGCCGAATGTCCTTTCCAGAATTCATCTTAGTACCGACCATTAATTGAAATGGTGACATTCTTATCGATCGATGATACGTAGAGTTAATAGCTCTCTGAATATTTTTTACATTTTTGAACCATTCATCATAATTGTATTTTTAACCTGCCCATTTCCCCTAGGCACGCCGGTAGTCACAAGATGCAACTCAATATCGTAGTCGGTGCAATACTTCTTGAAGTTTTGCGATACAAATGCTCCTCCTCGGTCGGAAATTAAATGAAGAGGATAACAAAACGATTCAGCAGTTACCTCCATCTTCTGCAGGACTTCATCGCACGCAAGTGTTTTTGTCGGGAACAGCCAACAAAATTTTGTGAATCCATAGATAACAGCCAAAATATAACGATAACCTTTCTTCGTGTCTTGCATAGGGCCCAGATGATCGATATGGGACGCAGCGAGGGGGACATCGCCTTTCGGAATCGGGTACAAAAATCCATCTGCTTTGCCTCGTTTTCTATCGGATAAGATGCATCTCACACAACTGGAAATGCAACGTTCAATGCGACGGTCCAGATCGGGGATGTAAAACTCTTGCAGCATATACTTCATTTTCTGCAAACGAAAATGCCCTTTTTTGTGGACTTCCCAAACTAATGCTGATTTAATTAATTCTGGAACGACAAACAAACTATTATTATTTGAAATTTTACATAAAATACCATGATGCATCGTATAATTTTTGTAAGGCTTATCTCTCAGTATTTCGATGATAGGAAGCAACGCCGCGCCACTATGTTGTGCTTCGCTCAATCGTTTCAGAAAGTCGTCAATGTAAATTATTACAACGTTTTCGCGAATCAGATCTCGGAATGTATTTTGAAATACGCTGGGCGAATTGCATAATCCAAATGGTGCCTTCGTGAACTCATATTGTCCGGTTTGAGTGACAAACAATGTAAATTTGCGACTCTCTTCATCCACCGTCACATGAAAAAAGCCATTATTAAAATCGAGGGTACTAAAAAATGCTGCATCTCCAATTTCGTCGATTTGGTCTTCGATCACCGGTAGCGGGTATCGATCTTTGTAAATTTTCTTATTGATGGCTCGGTAGTCGATACACAATCTGTGCTTGCCGTCCCTTTTCCTTACCAGAACCACTTGACTTGCATAATCAGAGACACTTTCGCGTACAACTCCGTTTTTCAACCAAGACTCCACTTGTTCGTCGATTATCTTCCGTTCGGGTGGCAAAAATCTTCTTGGTGGACGATAGACCGGTTCGTTATCAATTACAGCGATTTTCATATTTATCGGCGATTCTTTCGGTTGTGTCGGTGAATATTTCGAGATAATATTTTTAACTTCAGAACGAACCTTCATGTTGCAAACGTCTGCACTAAGCTCATCCTCGTTCAACGCTTCCCTGTTTATTTGCGTGAGAGAACATTCTATTGGGTTGCATGCTTCATCCATCGTTTCTTTACTATCAGGCTCCGCATTGACTTTCGTAATTGTCATTTTACCATTGCGACTTTCCACTATGGCGCTAGCGAGTAGATTCATTCCTATGATGACGTCGGGATTAACACTCATGTTGTCTACTATGTTGAACTCGAAATTTTCGAATAAGATACCGTTAATTTTCACATCGCAGTACACAGCCCATGCGTCATGATACTGGAACCGAGACCCGTTGACGTACAACGCGAAGATTCTGAAACGTCTTGTGGCTTTATTTTACTGAGGCACGACTTCTTCACAATGTACACGTCGCTTCCAGTATCAATAAGACCAGAAAAAGCCACCTCGTTAATTAATACAGAACAATATGATGATCCAGATTTTCGTATGCAATTGGTTGCCTTTCCATTCGGGCAATCAGTGCGTTTGTGACCAAAAAGATTGCACCCGAAACACTTTGGGCCTTTTGTCTTGTCCGGACAACCATGCCATCTGTGGTCAGACGATCCGCAATAGTAACAGTATCGTGATTTCTGTATTGCTTCGTTTTTCCCGTTTTTGATTTCTTTACGTTGAGGCCACTTGGAACTTCGGGATCGCTTTTCATTTGTTCGTAAGTTAAGAGTTTTTCTTTGAATTCCGATGTCGTTTTCGCGCCGTATGAAATAGTCTTATTCACTTTCGAGTCTTTAATGCCATCGATCACATACCGAAACACCGAGATATCTTCCACCTGTGCATGACTGCCTATTTCAAGCATTCGGTACAAATATTCACGGTACGATTCATTGTTCCATTTTTCCTCCTCTCGAAGCCTCTGGTGAGCGTCGCAACTAGCTATCTTTGCTTTAAATTCTTCGATTAGGGCACTTTTTAGTTGGAAATAGGATACCGGTTTTGCCTCGCAGTCTATGAACATTCGAGCCGCGCCCGACAGCAATTTTTTAAGGAATACGAATTTCTGAATTTCCGTCCATCTGAACGCGGTTGCATACGCTTCAAATTCGTTCAGATATGCTACCACATTCATATTCTCGTCATGAAATTTGCGAATCACGCTTTCCACATCATGCATGTTAAAATTTGATGCGCGATCGTCGCCGCCTCTCATCGTTTCCAACACGTTCACGCTTGCGTTACTGCGTTGCAGTGACCTACGATGCCGCGCACTCATTTCGGTTATAGCAAAATCGAAATGTTCGATCACCGTTATCACTAACTGCTTTGTTCTTCTGTCCGTTTTTCTTTATTTCGCACGGCACACGCGTATTTAATTACTATTTACTTATCGGTAGCTCTGTTCACAATCCCGGTTGAGCTCCCATGTAAAGATTGGTTTATAGATTAATTCAAATTCACTTTATTTTAGTAATTAAATTATTGCGAAAAAGATTTACAATAGATGTAAGATGTGAAAGGTTAAACCACGTCCACGCTCTACGGAGGTTGGATACCAACTGCCCGGCTCGTAGTATCTCGTTTTACAGTCGTATTTCATTCCACATGTATATATATATATACATATATACAGTTGAACCTGGATAAACGAAAATTGGATACGTAAGAAAACTCTATAAGCGACAAAAATAGTGAGATCCCGCCATTCTTAGCCCCGAAAACCTCTATGAGTGACAGTGTAAGTACCTCTTTCAGAGAGAGTCATATTTGATTTCTCGACCTCTGTAAGTGACAGTATCTTATTCTAGATCTCTATATGCGAGACTCTCAAAACTCGCAAGTCGAATCAAAGCCAAACCTTGCCCTTGTTTGTAAATAAAGAAAGCCAAAGCGTCATTGTTTTTCATTGAATTACAAGACACCTGCAGCACACTTGTGCGCTTTTTCTTACCTGCTCATGGTACCCATGCTAAACATTTGGTGTCAGTTGATAAAAATCATTGGAGAAAGTACGTTTGACGTTGCTCCCTCAAAATGTTGAAGCGAAAAATTAAAGTGATTTCATTGAGTGGTAAACTTAAAATTGTTAACGCATTAAAAGGGGGGCAGTCGCGACACAAAATTATGTACAATTTTAACTTGCCGGAATCTACCTTTTTATAAAATAATAAAATCAAAGATTTAATAAAATTTCAGTGTGAAGAAGGACATGGAAATATTAAGAGGAACAAACTTGTTGAATTTCCCCACGTCGAAAAATGCCTCGTAGAATGGATTAAATAGACCGCAGATAAAAATATTCCCATAGATGGAGCATTGTTGGAAGAAAAAAGTAAAATTTTTTATTTAAAAGAAGGAGTACAAAATGTTTCAGCTAGTAATAGTTGGTTGGAAGGTTTTAAAAGGCGACATGACATATCTTTTTAAAAAGCATTTGGTGAAAGCAAATCAGTGTTTCAAGTGGGCTGAAGATTTATCGAATATATTAAAAGAATATCATCCAAATGACATTTACAATCCAGACGAAACTCCTTTATTTTTTAAGTGTCGTCTGGACAAAACCTTCACATTTAAGGGCCTAGAATATCATGGAGGAAAACAAAGCAAAGACCGGCTAACTATTCTTCAATATGCAAACATGACAGGAAAAGATAAACTGCCGCTTCTTATCATCGGGAAATCAAAGTGCCCTCGATGTTTTAATGGTCTAAATACTTTTATTTATTTATTTATTTATTTAGAAAATCCTATTCACAGATTTACTTAATCCAATTACAAAATAGGCGAAAATAAGGAAAATACAAAAACAAAATTAAAAAAGAAGGCTACGTGAACCATTAATATTGAGAGCATTCCGTACTGTTGATTTAAAAATTCGCAAAGAATGCGGTGGAGGACCAAGCTGAAGATTATTGTAGGCTCTTATAGATCGCACCAAAGGCGAGTACACATACGTGTCGGTTTTTACAAATGGAACGATAAAGTGGTCGGATGATCGTGTCCTCAATGGCGCACGTGCATGTAATGCATTGCATAGGTCCGATGCTAAGAGGCCTCTGGAGAGCTTAAAAAGGAAGCATAAATCTAAAAATTGTCTTCTAATGTCGAGAGGTGGGGTATGAAGGAAATTTAGACGTTCACTGAAGGAGCGATACGAAAGGTTATATTTATATAAGAGAGTGCGTGTGAACTTGCGCTGGATTGATTCGACAGCTTCCGATAGATAAATGAAACGGGGTGACTATACTTGACAGACATACTCGAGAATGGAGCGAACCAACAGGATGAAAAGGCGAACACAGGTATGAATACTGAATGTTCTGTGAGAGCATTGTAGTGCAAAACCAGCGATTCGCGATGCTCTAGAGGTTATATCAGCTATATGTACATCAAATTTTAAATGTGTATCCAGTATAACACCTAGGTCTTTATAATGATCCACCGTAGATAGCAGTGATCCGTTAATTGAATACGCATTGGCAAGAGGCGTACGCTTATTGGTGAAACACATATGCAGACATTTGGTCACGTTGAGAGGAAGGCGATTCATAGAGCACCATCGAAAGAGGGAGTCTAAGTCAGATTGAAGGTCACTACAGTCCATTTGTGAATAGACGACTTTAAAGATTTTTAAATCATCTGCACAGAGCAGACAATATGATGTCAACACAGTTGGTAGATCATTTATGAAAGCATTAAATAGAAAAGGGCTGAGGATTGAACCTTGAGGTACTCCAGAAGAAGGAGAGAAAACGTACGAAGAGCAACCACACCAAGTAACCGATGAAGAACGATTTGTCAGAAAGGAGGATAGCCATGTAAGAAGAGGGCCAGAGAGGCCAAAAACCTCAAGTTTCTTCAGTAATAGACTATGGTCTACCATATCAAAGGCTTTGGCGAAGTCCGTGTAAATCACGTCCATTTGCTGACCTTCATCAAGTGATAGGGCAATCGCATTGGTAAATTCAGCCAAATTGGTTACCGTTGAGCGTCCCTTAACGAAACCATGCTGCTGTTTAGCGAAGTCATTGGAGATTGCATCATATATTCGGTTATGAACAATTCTCTCAAAAAGTTTTCCAAAACACGAGAGTAGGGATATAGGCCTGTAATTAAGTGCTAAGCTACGGTCCCCTGATTTGTGAATTGGAAAGATGTTGGCTCTTTTCCAAATTGCTGGCAATGTCCCTACAGTCAGGCTGATATTAAATAATATTGACAAGGGTAAGCTTAGGGATGAGGACAGCGTTTTCACAAAAAAGTTCGGGACTCCATCTGGGCCCGAACTCATCAATGGAGTTGATTTTACTTTCGACTTTGGAAGGTGCTGTCAAAATGGTGCTCAAATGTGAGGAATGGTTAGTTGGGAGAGTGGGTAAGGGTGACGAAGATGATTGGAAAACAGAAGCAAAATGGTCTGCAAATATATCGCATATGGCCTGACCATCAGACGCTTGTTTCCCATGCAGGCTAACAGAGCTAGGTATATTTGAAGTGGGTTTGAGGGAGTTGACATATGTCCTTTGACTACGATAGCATTATGAAGGCTTGGATGACTAGGATAACTTTTAAGGGGTGTTTAAAGGAATTGAATAAGAAATGTGTTCTTTTTATTGACAACGGCTCTGCACAAAAGGACTTATTAGCGCTTACAAATGTAAAAGTAATGCTTTTAATCTGTGAATACCACTAGTAAACTGCAACCGCTAGATAAGGGCCTAATTCATACTTTTAAAAGATTTTACCACAGAGAAGTAGTCAACCATGTTCTTACTTATCTCGATGAAAACATTAGTCCTGAGACCAACAAGTTTCTAGCTATGAAATTTGCACGGATGACTAAACCAACTTTTGAAGACTTTGTAGCAATTGATGATGATTTTTCAGTTGCTGAAGAGCATATGGATGGCGATATAGTTGCGGATTGTACATTCATAGAAATATAAAAGAAAGTGATGACGAAGACACTATGGATATGGATGTGGAAAGAGAGCCTATCCCAAGAAAAGGCACTTGAAATGCAATGGCAATACTATCCAGTGCTTTTGAGTGTTGTGACGTAAATCCATCAATGTTTGATAAAATTTATGAAATTGAAAAACGTTCAAAATTGTGAAAAGGATACTCAGAAAAAATCAACTGAATTCTTTAAATAAATAAAATAAGTACCTGTTTATAGCCAAATGTGTATAAACTTATGTATTACATACCTATTTTTTAACGCACTAGCACCATATTTATGTTCGATTTTTATTAACCTCTATAAGTGAGAAAACTATATGAGTGAGAGTTTTTCGGGTCCCTTGAATTCTCACTTACCCAGGTTTGACTATATATATATATATATATATATATATATATATATATATATATATATATATATATATATATATATATATATATATATATATATATATATTTATGTTTATAAGTATTTATATACATATATATGTTTAAATATAAATAAATATAAATATATACATATATATATATATATATATATATATATATATATATATATATATATATATATGTATATGTATATATATATATATATATACATATATATACATATATATATATATATATATATATATATATATATATATATATATATATATATATATATATATATATATATATATATATATATTTATATGTATATTACGGCTGGCCCAACCATAATGCACAACGCTAATTGTGAGTTACAGCTTAACGTCAAGTTTTTCGCCCAACTTAATTTGACATTTCTTTGTTTCAGTGTTTGACAAATTCAGCTATGGAGAGGTACATAATTGAGCAGCGGGTTAAAGTTGTTGAAGCCATTTACGAAAATGGGCGTTCAAATCATAATGCATTTCGTACACTTTGTGATTTTTTTGGTCAGCATAATCGACCAAATGTGTCCACAATCGGAAGGCAAACCGGGTCTGTAGGAAATGTGAAATCACCTGTGCATGTTCGCCCAGTTCGTTCTGCGGCAAACATTGCTGTTGTGTGCGATAGTGTGGCAGAAGAGCCGTCAATCTCGACTCGTCGTCGTGCCCAACAATTGAACATCACTGATGCGAATGTTGAATAGAGATTTGAATTTACACGCTTACAAGGTTCAATTGACTCAAAACCCTGAAAATTGGCAGAAGGATTATTCGGTATCCACAAATATTGTGAAAAATTGCAGAGTTTGTAATTTTCATCCTGCATAAAACTCGTAAATTTTATTCAAGAAACATTATTTATTCACAAGTGTTCTCTTACCGAAGTGGATGTTATCCTTCCTCTTTGTTGGGATAGTTTTGTAAATTTCATTGCAATCTCATAGAAGACACTGGTCTAAAAACCAAATGAAATTATTTAATAACTTTTTTTTCTATATACGAATGCTCTTTACCATTTCTCTCAAGTTATGTAGTGTCATAATTAGTATCGGTAATTTAAAAACGTATGGGAAAAGATTTCCTGCATGATTTATCAATGAGAGATAATGATCGTCTTTTGGATAAAATGTACCCAATATCAAGAAATACGATTTAAATGTTAAGCAAATCACTTCATAGATGACTGTGAATAGCAAAATGTATCCAAAAACATCTTCAAATAAGATTTTAAGATCTGCTAAATCATGAGCAAACTCCAAAATATCTTCAAAGATTTTACAAGAATGCTTGGACAAAGGATCCATTTTATTAAAAGAAAGAGAAAATTGCAGTATATGCTTCAATCTTCGTATCCAAATAACAATAATTCTTCCGATATGGCGAATATATAACATTTTAATGCCTAACATAATCATCTGGCAGGATATACAGAAAATGAACACTAAATCATCAAAATGTTGAATTTCATGACTGAACACCACTGCCTCGTATATATCAACTGATAGAATGGCAAATGACAGTATTAAACATTCAAAAAAGAATTTTAAGTTTGTGCCATCGTAGTTGATGGCAATATTAAATTTAATTTTAAGATTGCGATCCAGAACTTGCATTTTCTTGAAAAGCTCAATATGTTTTTTGGTTGAAAAAAGTGAAAATACGACGATTAAACACTGCATGATATTTTCGAGGGTTACTCTCATGAAGGAGGAGATAGTGAATGTAGACTCGGTGACTCCTTCGATTCCATGACGTAAATATGCATCGTAGGTGCTGTATATAGTGACGGCTTCATAGATTACGAAAAGAGTTAAAATAATTATAAAGTGTTCCCTTCTACATTCAATACGCTCCGTTTTGACTAGAAATGGTGAGAATCCAATAATAAAGAATACACGATTTATACACTTGAAAGACTTCAGGAAAGTCATATTTAAGAGAATGTTTCCTTGAGCTAGAACTACCACTGAGTGAAATCAAAGTTTGATTTGGGCTAATGAATATTCATTTAAGTTATTAAATCAATGAACCTTGAAATGAGCACAAAAGAAGTAATTAGTGAGCTCTATTGGGGAGACGTTTTTGAATAGATTTATTTGATTCATGTTATTCTTATTTGATTGACTACCAGTAATATGTTTGTGAGTGGTTCAGTTGAAAAAAGTAAACTGTGGTGTGTGGTAGAATATTTAATTATTATGTTTTTATTAGAAGCAAGAATAATTGATGATTTTGGTTCTAGTGATTGGATACTGACCAAGCCCTATTGAAATCGCAATTTCTTATTCCGTCACAGCAATTTTATTCCGGAACAATTATAATAAATGACAATAATTATTCGGCTCAGTTGGTGGATCAAGAATAGTTGCTTCTTGAGAGGTCTGAACCATGATTTTTTTAATTTTTTTGAAGGGCTCTGAAGACTGATCTTCCCATATAGGGAGATGACACTTTGAAAAAAATTTAATTCTTTCCGTGTTACTCGTACATGTATTCATTTCCTAATATATTTCACAAAAATCGAATTAATTAAAGGAAGTTGCCAATATTTGGACTACCACTCTATAAGGTCCATAAGTGTTTAGAGGGACATTCTGTCCATGATGGGCTACCTTCATGTAAAAACTATCACATTAACAAAAACAGAAGGATAAATTCTCGAAATTCAATATAAAACTTACATAAAAGAACACGCAATGGTAGCGAAGAGAACTGCATAAGCTTATTGAAAAAATTTGTAGCGGCTGAGCGCAGCATCGAATTTATCCGCCTGCCAGATGTAGCAACCGGCTGCAACATAAAACATATTTTCCCACTATACTGGAAGATCGAGTATCGAAGCCGAACAAATCGAGCGAAGATCAAAGCAGAACGAGCGAACCGAGGAAAAAGCACGAGTCTCTTTCTGAAACAAGACAGCGTCGCAACAACATCCAATCATTGTTACTTGTGGATACTCCAGGTGAATAAAGGTTATAATTAATTAATAGATAAAAACGTTGTTGTTATTATGTATAGGACAACGTAGCACCTACAAACTGGCGACCCGACGTTGTTAAACCGCAAAGGCAGAAATCTCAAATAGCAGCGTTTTTGGCAATGCCATAGCCATCGCAAGCGGAACACTCTGACGCAGTAAGTCGCATCGCAATGATTATATTGCCAACGTTTTGAAAGCAGCGGCCAGCTGTGAAAAGATAAAAATGGCCGAACAGGTGTTTGATCGCGTGATTAGCGAGTTGTAACATGATGTCCTCCCACAAATTGTGGACATTATAGAGGAGCCACCTCACATTAACAAATACGAGACGCTCATAAATCGTATGACATCCATCTACGCTATATCTGAACGTGAGAACTTCCAGGAATCGCTAACAGGCTTGGATTTTGGGGATAGCAAGCTATCACAACTACTTCACCTAAGGAAAAGTACGGCGAGCAAAAACGTTTCAAATGAATTTTTAAAATCATTATGGATGAAACTGGTTCCGTCACGTGTTCAAGATATTTTAATAGTGTCAACAGTGAATTTGGATTAGCTGACTGAAGTGGCTCACAAGTTACTGGAAACACGCAATCGGTCCACACACTTCGTTTCCGAAGTCGAGGGAAGTCAAACTGCCATTGGGGATGAAATCAAACGTGAGCTTTCCAACATTTATTCGCATTTAGACAGACTGCAGTTCAACAGAAGCCGCAGCCGTACTCGCAATTTAGGCTTCAGTCCCACTCGTTCACTTAGCCCCGTTAAACGACAAAATAACCATATGCTGCTTTCATCGTAAATTCGGTGAAGCGGCAACAAAATGTGAAACTCAATGTTTCACTCGGGCTTAGAAGAAAATTTTTGCTGGAGATTTGTTGTAGTAAAGATTCCCCGGCCGATACTTGGTGCAGACTTCCTGCAACACTTCGCAATGCTGGTGGTCAAAAATCGTTGTTTGTGTGAACTTAGGATAGAATTGTCAACCAGCGGCTGGACCGACGTACAAAAGCACTTATCTGTGTCCACGTTAAATAGCAACGTGGAGTACTTTGAAATCCTGAGCAAATACCTGAGCATCACAAACCCATCACGTATTAGTGAAACTCAAAAACATTCAGTGCTTCATCATCACAGAGCGCCTTCGAAGACTCACATCAGGAAAATCTTTGAAAGCACGAGCGGAATTCGAGCATATGACGCAGCTTGGCTATTGCAAGCTATCCATCAGCCCTTCGGCTGCATTTGGACTGTAGCGTATTCTACATTACTTATAAATTAAATTCCACATTTTCATAAAATCCACACAAAAAGAAATAGAAAGCCGTAGAAAAATTTGAATAGTTAAATGAAGAAAAAATAAAAATATTTTTTAGTTCATAAAACTATGTCAAACAGCAAAGTTGTTTCTTAAGACTACGTCGTTAGAGATTTGTGTTAAAAGTAAAAAGTGTTAAAAACTAGAAGTTTACACTATATAACTATTGTATGAGAATTACATACGAAAACAAAACTAGTTCAAAGAAGGAGTAAGACGTATTAGCCATTTATTGACAAAAAGAAAACAGAATTTCCTGGCTTCACTTGGTGTACCTTTTATTAAGGTTTTAAATACATTTTAGCGGGATAAAGACTACTATCTACAAGGACTATCGACGCAGTTACGATTCCGGACCGCTACCCGGTGCGACACATTCTAGATATGGTGTAACCTATTTGGCAAGAAAATCTTTTCAAAAATAAATGTGCTTAGAGCATTCCATCAGGTCGCAGAGGAGCAAATTCCAAAGATGATCCTATTCGGCCTCTACAAATCCACTGTAATGACTTTCGGCCTCAGGAACGCTGCCCAGTCATTGCAAAGGCTTATGGACGAGGTTCTCAAGGGTCTCGGATTTTGCTCTTGATATCTTGATGACATATTGATTGCTCCGGACACACCATTTTCAAGAGGCTGAACAACCACAGAGTGGCAATCAAAATTACGAAATGTACACTAGGAGTTCGTCTTCTTAGCACTACAGCCCCTCTCAGGCCTTCGCTTCCTGCAAATAGCGCCTCCAACTGTCTCGGTCCGTTGACCGCGTCTTCCAATCCCGAAATCCTAGCAGCGATGAACTGTTTTCGTCGACCGAGTCAGACCAGTATTTCCTCGGTTTCCCCACTGGCCATCGGCCTTCAGTTCTCCCAACGAATACCTTCTTGGGTATCTGTTGTTCGTTCATGAGATTTATGTGTCCAGCCCATTGTAGGTTCCGCATTCTTGCAATCCTTGAGACCTCCGGGTCGTCAAAAATTTCATACAGCTCATGGTGGTATCGAATTCGCCATTGGTCTCCGTCAAGCTTCGCTCCGATTGTTCACCTCAGGATCCGTCGCACAAAGGCGTTCAATATGTTTGCGGATGCTTGGGTTAGGGTCCATGTTTCACACCCATAGCAAAACACAGGTCTTATCACAGATTTGTATACTTGGAGCTTTGTTTTCCTGTGTATGCAGCTGGTCTTCAAGATCGTCAATACTGAATAAAATATTTTATTTGCAAGCTGTATTCTTCAGCATATTTCGTCTCTTTCATTGCCGGTTTTCGTTATTTTGGCGCCTAAATACACAAATTCGCTAACATTTTCAATAGTGTATTCGCTAAGTGTGATATTTTGTGTATTTGAACTAGTTTTCCTCGACTGCGTCATGAGGTTTGTTTTATATTCATTGTAGCCGTGCTAGTTTTGCTTCGCTGTCGAGTTTCAGGAAAAGTTCTTTGGCAGTTGTTAATGACCGTGACAAAATGTTGATGTTGTTCGCATAGGCTACCACTAGGCTTGACTTGAATAGTAACGTACCTCGCGTACCGACAGGTAGCTTTCTTATGACGTACTCCAGAGCCAAATTGAATAGCAACGGGGCCTGCCCATCTCACTGTTTTAGTCCGATATTTGTGTCAAAGGCATCGGTGAGTTGGTTATTGATGTGAACTTGGGAGGTCGTCGACGCTGGGATGCCAAAGCAAAGCATTATTTGATACAGTACGTTATGATCAATACTGTCGCATGCTTGCTTAAAGTCAACGAAAATTTAGTGTACGTCTATGTTGAACTCACAGCATTTTTCAATTACCTGCTTGACTGTGAACAATTGGTCTATTGTTGATCTACCTGATCTAACACCACATTGATACTCCCCAATAATACTGTTGGCGTATGATCCGATTTTATTTTCTAAGATTTTAGAAAACATTTTTTACGCCGTACAAAGTAATGATATGCCTCTATAATTCTCGCACTTTAGCTTGTTACCTTTTTTGTGGATAGGGAATATAATTGATTGGCTTCACTCTTTCAGCATATGTTCTTGTTGCCAAATGTGCTGGGTGACTTTCTGAATAGCTTCATGAACACTATTGCCACCATATTTGATGAGCTCAACTGGAATCTCATTGATGCCCGGCGCTTTATTATTCTTTAGGGCTTTGATGATGGAACAAACTTCATCCAGAGTTGGTGGGGCCAATGGAAGCTCTCCGCAGACATCTATAGGCTCCGATGATCTGGAGCTGTGCGGAGGGTTAAGGAGGTCCTTGAAATATGCAGCCGATCTTGCCTTAATCTTGGTTTCATCAGCGATGATATTGCCGATGTAATCACGACAGAGCGTGGTTTTGGGCTGATAACCACGTTTCAGGCTTTTCACTACTTTGTGTGCTTGTCTTGTATTATTGCTCGCTAAACTTACATCTATACTTCTCAATTGGTGGGCATAGTATTTTCTGTTTTTAATCCTAATTATCTTTTTCGCTACTCTTCTGAGGTTTTCATAGCGTTCTCTCTTCGTCCTAGTTTTCCTACCTACGTATTCTTTGTACGCCTGATTTTTTTATCATTTTGACACTCATCATTGAACCAATCATTCCTCTTGCGCCGGGCTTGATGTCCGATCGTCTATTTTGTCATGGTCCTAATAGTCGGTTTCACTTCCATCCAGAGCTCGTGGTTTGTCGTTGACGATGCGTCTGATAAGATAGAAGCCAGCTGGTTGTCGAGGGTCTCCGTGAAATTTTTGGTTACAGACGCCGTTAGGAGTCTTTCGATGTCAAATTTTCGTAGCGGGCTGGTCTTCACTGAATATGCCTTTGACATACGCTCCTCGGTATGTGCGGACGTCAAGTATGCTAAAGGCCCAATGTTGTTGTCTCAGAACATGGTCGATCTGGTTTTGTGTGTTGCCATCCGGTGATACACAGGTCATTTTATGAATGCGTCGATACGGGAAGCAAGTCAAACGTATAACTAGATTGTTGCTACATGCAAAGTCAATCAGCATATACGCATCCTAAATATTGAAACCTATCCTTAATTTTTAATGCAAATGAACAACAATACTAAAGGTAGCAATAATAAATGAGCAGAAACTGAAAACTATGCAACAAAAATTACAAAAATATAAATAAAAATAGTTTAGACATACGTAGATTGCGCCATCTCAGCTCGACCGGCATCAACGAATCTAGCAAATGAGTATCTCCATTGGAATTGTTGGTTTCGTGAGCTCAAATTCGGAGGATATTTCATCCTCTTATCAGTGGCCCAGCCCGTCTTAATTGTGATATATGATTGGGACGCCGTCAGAAGCAAAAACATATCAATCCATGTCTAAATGCACAAAGGCTTCTGGAGGACCGCAGCCAGTCGGAAGGCAAGTCGCAATAAACCCGTTTAAAGGGTGGAACGGCTGTAAAATCCAGGGGTTTTGACTAATAGTTACAGATCTTGCGATATGATTCCTATATGAAGATATCGACTCTCGTCACTTTCACAGTTTGATAAATTCTTCTATTCGATAGAAAATGCTTCCAATTCATCTCAGGCTTCCTGTACAAACCAGTACATGCACAAAGACATTCCCTTTCGAAAACTCTTAATTTTTCCATAGTACTAGCACTCTGGTTGTATCAGATCTGACATCCATATGGCAAAACTGGTCCAACCAGGGTCTTATAACAGATAACTTTGACGTTTGATCAATTTATCTGGAATAAAAGAGCCGTTGAACGGTCATGACTAATTTTTGTGCCTTACTGAGCATGATTTTGACATGTTCAGCATAGTACAGATACTGATGGAGATGAACACCGAGTTATCGAACCTAGGATTCACGTTCCCGTTCTGAACCATCCTTACCAGCCATTCTCTATTGTTTAGTTTCCAACAGATGTCTGAGGTTACTTTCGTTATCGCCTGTATGGTTAAATGCCTGACAGAAAATCCAAATTGTCAATTCGGCATCAACTCATAGTTCCCCATGTGGGCGTTTAATGCTGTGTTTAGTATCACTTCAAAAACATTGCTGATATTAGGCAGCAAGCTGATTGAGCGATAGATTTTAGGGCTTGAAGATTCTTTTCCTTTCTTCAAGATCGGAAATACCTTAGCCTTTTTCCACTCATTTGCTCAATATGTTGTTGAACAATACGCAATGATTCCTAATAGAAACCTCAGGCAAATGTCGTTGAACTATATTTGGAATACCGTGAGGACCGCCTGATTTCTTGTTATTTATCCTGCTCAATATGAAATACAAGTCTGCTGAAAAAATAATAAATAATATTCAAGCTCGGTATGAGGTCTGATGTTAATGTTTCACTGAAATGAAGAATTGATTCGCAGTTCAGGCTTGATTTGAAATCGGAAACTTTTGCTTCAACAACCTCTGAAAAATTTCATTTCCTCTCTCAGGATTTAGTAGATGAACCAACTCAAAATGTGTTCCAATCGGGGCAAGTTTATGCAAACCATCACATATAATCCTGTTTCCGTTTTTATCCGAGGTCGTAGTATCAATTTCGATACTAGCCCAATTGGAAAAGATTTATTTCATCACTGACTTCAAGATTCGATACCTTCACTCTTCAAGATTCGATACCTTCACTCAACACTTCTTACGGAATAAGCTATTCACTTTGCTGGAAACGCCATCTAGGTGTTTCATATCCTTCCATATTGTTTCGGTGTTCAATCTTGGGAAGTACTTTCGCAATCGTTTCCAACTTCAGCTTCTCTAACGTTGACCAATAGAGATCTATTTCATCTTTAGTTAGATTCCTGTCATTAGGAACCATTGATCAAGCATTACCATCATCAGAAGGGGGACATTGCTTCTGGTAATCCCGATTAAACTTCTTTTGAAACTTTCCCCAGTCTGTTTTTTTGAAATTCAACGGATAATTTTCATGTTGAGCTAAACTGAAGAAGAGATCATCCCTTTGATGATTGATTTTCATCACGTTTGCGTTACGGTCGCTATCGTAAGACAGTACCTGCAGTTTCCATTGAGGGCTATTCAAGCTAAATTAAAGTCTTGCATCAGCAATGCACAGGTCCAAATATGAATTTGTCCTAGGGTATGTTGGGAGCTCCGACCCATATAGATTGCACCTGTATTCAATTTGGTTCTCTGTTATCCACGATTTCAGGAATACATCTTTGGGATTATTGTATGCTTGGCGTTTAGGTCATCGGCAAGAACATAATAACTATGCAGCCTGTTCAATTTGAGTATTTCAAACAAGGAATTGAGCTCCTCCTTGAACGTGACAACACTTCGACCAGTTGCGTAGGCAGAGATAATAAAGAGACTATTCCCTCTGGCAGTGAAAATTTGATAACAGACACTCCAAGAGATTCAAAGCTTTTGAATTCATTTTTTTTCAATTTTTTGGAAAAAATATGTTCTTCTTACCAATATCCCGGTGTCACCTCCTCCATCCGCGTTTCCCTTATCGTTTCTTACGAATTCAAAATCCTTAAATGTCATGGAGTGCCATGAATTGAGGTCAGGCTTTTGATTGACGAGGATTTTCAAGAGACAGTCACGTCGATGTATAATAACAATGGAGTTGACGTTGACCGAGATGAGATGAATCCTATCCATGGGAATATAACTGGATGACAAGTTATTTTGAGGCATTTGAAAGATCTAAACGCCAAAAAACAAAGTTAATTTTTATATCCTGTTTATCGATTCTCTCCGATAAAGAATTTAGTTGCTGGTAAATTTTGAGAAGCAGCTCAATATCGTCACTTACATTATTCATTTTATTTACATTGTTGTCTGCTGGTCCTCTAGTAGCAAGTGCAAATGACAGCCTGGGCTTGATGAAGTTGGTAGGTATCACACTGCGGTGTACTTTTGTTTCCTTTGGGGCAAATTTCACTTATACATCTTGATACCGGGAGCATCCGCGATATGATGCTGGATGGCCAAAGACTCCGCAGTTCACACAATATAGTTTTTCTTTTCATTCCAGCTTAGCCAATTCCCACTCACCGGGAGCATGAACATCTTTCACTTCATGCATCTATATTTGATGACACAATTGACAGCCAAATGTCCGAATCTTTGGCACCCGTAGCACTGGTTGACCTCGCTCTTCTGGAGGCATTCCTATCTCACCACTTGGAAGTTCAAGTACCTTACTTTTTGAAGGGCACATGGACTGCTTTTGCTCGAAATCTGGACTAAGTAAAAAGGCAAATTTTTACGCTCGACAATCGATGTCCTTGTTGCTACGTCTTTAATTGTAATGAAATCTATTTCTTGTCCAACTTCTTAAAGCACCTAAAGGAGATCGACTGTATCCTCTCCAAAGTCTAGACGCTTCAATAAAAAGGTGTGGTTTTTTTCTCTCATGGGGGTGTACGTAAAGTGCGGAACCTCTCCAGAATCTAACGCACTTTTTGCTGGCTGAAAGTCAACCAGTGCCTTAGTTCTAATAGTCAGTTTGTCGGCATTCATTCTTTCGATCTCAAAATAATTTAATGTTTTTTCGGTTGCCAAAAGCCGAACCATATCTTTGCCAGTTTGACCAAATACATTGATTGGTGGGACTTTTTCTTTCTTTGATTAACATAGACACACGGACCAGCAGACAAAACTTTTGGTTTTTTCTCTCTATTTTTTATTTTTAAATATTCGATAAATTTATTATCAGGTTTGGTAGAACAATGTTCAGAATTTTCGTTATCTTTATCCTCTTCAATCTTCATGGAATTGTCTAGCCCAGCTAGCGCTGCATAATAGGTTGTACTGACGTTTACTCCGTCTGCGCTGAGGACACCTTCTTGATCAGTTTCCTGTTGCGGTTTCTTTGATTTTTTGTCTTCGGTCAGTTTTGGCTTTACTTCTTCTTTGTTGGTGGTTTCTTTTCCTTTGTTGAACTTTAATTTGCCAACTAGTTCTTCTAGCGACTGGATCCGAAGTCTGAGTTCCTCGTTTTCTCTCTTTCTTCTCAACTTTGTCGTTCGCTTTGACTAGTTGCTCTTTTTCGATGACTGATAAAATTTTCAGTTTGTCTTCATTGCTATCGAATCTTCATTTTAGCCTTTTCTCGCCCGTCATCAGTGGCGATGGACACGATCGGACTCCTCCATCTCGTTGCTTTTGCAGCGAGATTAGAGGGAATGTTCATAAGGTGGAAGTTCTTTTGAATGTATTTCCGCTTTTCAATACTTCTTCTGAAAAGAAACTTCAGATATTCGATAATTGCTCGAATAATTCGACGATGATGATTTTCAATCAAAAAATTAGTATCTACTGTAATTAATTGAATATTAAAATTAATGACAGGAGTGACTAAAAACACGTCTGTACGCAACCAATGCTAGACGTAGAATTAGAAAAAGATGAATGCTCATTACAAAGACACAACAATTTTTAAACAATCGAAACATATAAAAATGTGAAATAGGAAAAGTGAGCTCATATTTGTTTTACGAAGGACATTTTTTTAGGTCTTTGCAAAAAAAATTTTTTTTACAAAGGCCCACTAGTTTCATGACCTGTCTGTCCGTCTGTCCGTGCGTCACAGCAAGTTTCCCCAGAAACTATGAAAGCTAGAATGCTCAAACTTTGTGGAAATGTCAGAAATTATGGTTTCTCTAAAGTTTAGGTCTTACCAAAAATTTAAACATTTTTTAATGCGGGTCCCCCTAGTAGCGAAGCAAGCCTTAAACATTTTTTAATCAAAGATAGTCGAGTTGGGTATCAAATGAAAGGCCTTGGTTAGAACTGTAAAAATTTGAAAGAAAAATGTCATTTTATGCATCAGGGGGTCCAGGGAGTGCCAAATATACAAAAATTGTGTTTCCCCCCGCGCAATTGGACACCTTTCAGCTGAAAAACCTGAAAATAATCATGGAGGTAACTCTTAATGAGTACAAGAGCAAAAAATACCTCAGAAATCAAAATTCGCTCAACTTTGTTAATAATAGCTTTGTAGGTTTTCATTTTCGCCCATAAAATCAAAACAGTATCTTTAAACCTCTTGAAATTTTGTAATCGTATAGAGTGAGATCTTAATACTCACAAAATTTCATAGAAATCGAATCATAAGTGCGTGAGTTATAGCCATTTCAATTGAATGGAATTATAACAACAATTACACGTTGATACATATTTCAAACTGACCTAGGCACTTTTATTTGCTTCGAATATCCATGAAAATTTAAAGAACAGTGTTGTTGCGAATTCCGGCGTACCGACTTTCTCCCATTCGCAACTTCAAATTGCCGCCGTAACATTTCCACCTTCCTTTGGGCACTCCTACCTTTTCCTCTGTAAATTTTTTTATTTTTTTTAACATTTTTCCATTTTCCCTTTAATTTTTACTTCCCCATCATCACAGTCCTAACCTTTTCCCTTATTTCCAACTACAAAAAAAATAATACATACTAAAAATTTCAATTTTCCCACTAACAACATTCCATTTATTAATTCCCACTAACAAAACTTCAAACCGAATTCCTTTCCTTCAAACTAACTAATTCTATTCCCACTAACAAATTTTATTTTTTATACTAACAAAAATTAATTCACGTTCCCCTACTAACAAAACTCAATCTCATGCCCCATGAATGGGAGATCGACAATCCATGGCGCCATTAGCTGCGTCGTGAAATCTTGATTGAGGAACCCTGGGTTCAAGTTCCCCCGGGCGCACGGAAGCACTCTTTTTGGGGTATCAGCAAAACCAATAGCTTCCGTAATTTATATGTGACACTTTGAATTCAACCAAGCGCTTCTTGGATTGTGCAAATTGCCATATGTAAAACAATGGATACTATTGAGTTTGTCGATATGGAACAAAAGATGTGTGGGTAGCGGAATCGAAATGTAATGAACTTCGATTACGTTACCCAGATGCGGCAGCGGTAATTTGAGAATAATTTGGATTGCGGGATCGAATTGGATGAAGGTGAAATGGGAATTAAGTGGTTAGAATTTGGGAGTCAGATTTTGACTTGGAAAAGAAGAAGGGTGTTTCCAGTGCGCGTTGAAATTGATTTTTAGGGGTTTTAAAATTGAAAAGAAAGGCAGTCAGTATTTGACGTCGGAAAGAAGTGTGAGCGCTTTGTGTGTGAAGTTTTCGGAGTCCGTTGCGAGTTAGAAAGTGGAAGAAGTTCTTTGACGGAGTGAAGAAGAGTTTTTGTTAATCGAAAGTGTATCTTGACTTGCGTTTTGGGGATTTTAATTTGGGGTTGGGATTTCCAGTGTGGGTGTTGGGTGAATTTTGGGGGAAAATAGTTTAAATTTGGATGTTGGTACAGAAAGTACGAAAGTTTAAGTGACAGAGTATACTTTTAACAAAGACACAAACTAACTCAAAGTGTGTTGTGAATTAACTGAAATTTAAAGATAACCAAAAGAATTAAGAAGAAGTGAAAAAAAAAGAAAGAAAGGAAAAACTGTGAATTTAAACAAATTCTATTCTAAAGTGAAGAGAAACAAAAATATAGTGCCGGAGGATAAGAGTGAGTAGTCATACAGTTCAAATAAGCCAGTGTGGAAATTACAAAAGGTGGCCGTTTTACCATCCCTCTTGAATTTTTTTTTTGTACATTCCAGAGACTTCTCCTTTAGTTTTTAGAGCCCCCCGCTTCTTTCTTGGCCTATCCCCGAGCGCTCGGGGTTTTGCAGGAAAGTAAGTGAGTATAGATTTATTTTCTTTACTTTTTGCATTGTTTAAAATTACTTGATTTTACATAGTTTTGTATATTTAGTTAACCTTGGTTTAATCTTTATTTGCTTAAATGCGATTTTGAAGGGGCGGATTTGATTGTAATTAGTTTTTTTTTCTTTTTGTAAAATTTGTGAATGGTTTTTTTTATATAATTTTTGGATTTTTGGTAAATAAAACGACCATGTCACATTAGAAACTATATTTTCATTTCTTGAAATGACCTCCCCATTTCCCATCCTTTTCCCTTTGTGCTAGTTATTTCATGTAAGGTTGCTCAGCACGAGCAGAGGGTGTCCCGGAAGACCCACGACATGACTGAGCGCTAGCCGGCCTCAGTATGCCACCCCGGGCTACGCACCCCTCTGCTAATGCTTAATGTCTGCAACTGCGGTGACTTCCGTGGTTGCTACAGTGTTTAATTTAAATATGTTCAATCGGCCGAGCGTTCAGAAAAATTATTTAAGCTCGATCAAAATGGCGGCTTCAATGTGGTTATGAAAGAAACCTGCATCTTTGGCATAAATTGGAACGATTTCTTATCCAAGTTTTGGACGAATAATTTGGATTATCGATTCACACTACTAAAAAATTTGTTTCGAACGCTAGGATGGTTACAAAGATCTTCTGGCAGGAGCATTCTCCTGCTTACTCAACTTGTTTACTATTGAATTATTGTAAAAAACAATTTCAGTTTCTCAGAAACGATAGCGGAAATAAGAACGCAGTGATCAGACTACATATTTCAAGGAAAATAAAAATTATATAACGTTTGAATGCGAGTGATTTCGACGTGCTGATAGGCGGATTAGTGGCCGCTTTGTAGTAATCGAGCAGTTCACTATCAAACTGCTCGAAAACTTTCCTATCTCCTGTATCTGGGCTAGACGATCGACAACTGACCAGACTGCTCGGACTTGAACTTGGTACTGCCATCGCCCCAGCGGTGAAACCAGTAAACAAAAAGAGAAAAAAGACTGAATTTGAAAATATGTTTAATTTAAGTGCAGCAGAGAAAGAGCGATGTTTCGAGTTGCAACGCAACGACAAATGGAACCAATTCTGTGATGGTGAAGTTATTTGGAAGAAGAGTTTCGTGAACAAACAAAAAAGATTATTAGCGAGAAAGCGAATGTTGCTACTGACTACTGGTCCCAGGCTAATCGATGTCGATCCTGTGCAGATGGTGAAGAAAGGCGATAAATCTTCGTGCGTCAGATGTCGATTGTTCGTTCGTGTGTGCGTATTAATAAAATTTAATAAAACACTTCTAGAATTAAATGATTACGTGGTGAGATAGTAATTCTAGAAAAAAGAATTACTAAAAGTAAATTTAAAATAACGTAGTTAGTCACAATTTCAAACGAAGAAAAAGAAAACATAACAAATTCAAGAAGAAATACTGAGAACAAGGAGTAAATTTATGCTGTGGATTATTAATTTTAAATATAGATTCAATTGAATTCAGTACTGTTAATCATAGAGAAACTGTGAACGGTAAATCACTGTAGGAATAATTATATTATGAATATACGAAAAGGAATTCAGATTTCCCACTTGTTCTTTGTTTCGTTGCGTTCATACGTTGTACGTTGTTCTTACATATGACATACGAGTATGTGATTGCTATAGCAAAAGATTAGTTGAATTCGATTCGCTCAAAATGAATGCAGAACGAACAAACACCATTCATAGCTCCTAGAAGCAAAAGCACAGACGAAATAGAAATCCAATGAGAAGACTTTCAGTAATATTTAGTTCAATTTGTACAGTAGACAAGGGAAAACTAATCTTAATTAGTGAGGAACCAAAACAAGAAGCAACAAGTAAAAAACAAAAGAAAAACTAAAAAAACAAAAATTTAAACCGCTACGACTTAGATTTAGGCAATAACCAAAATAAACAAAGTACGGAATCACATAAACACATTGAGTAATTAAATAATACTTGAGTGGACAACCACGTGACAATATTGTTGCAACAACCCCTACGACCACTTTTCCTACTGCTACGCTCTTGTTTACAACCTTAGAGAGAGCCAAATTGCACAAGCAAACATGGCTGCTGCTCAATGTAAACAAATTTTCATACAATACCAAAAATTTGCTTTCTATTTGAAAAACCTTCAGCATTGTATGAAAAACATGCAAAACATTAATATATTAACTACTCACTTGTGAAAGGAAATATCTACAGATCCTTTTCCACTATGATTTTTTCACGAAGGCACTACACATTTCATTTTGAAATTCTAAATTAATTTCACAGTGTCACACGTTAAAGTTACTTGAATCACAAACTGCAATCGAATGTTTAAACACTTCGAACGAATTAAGATCGCGAACACTTTCCACAGTTTTAATATCGGATAAAATTCGCGACGAAACTTGCGAATTGGCCAATTTGGCGTCCAATTTGCATCAGTCAACTTGACAGTCAGTTCACACCTAGTCAGCTTCTGGAACAAGAAAGTGACCAGACGGGGAGGAAATGACAGACTGTTCGCTTTGAAGAGAGCAGAAACCGGTCGCATGCTCTCTCATGCATTTTATATGAGCTTAGCCCATCCAGTTCTTATTAATCTTAGCATAAACACATGATTGCAACCATCTACAAAGTTATCAAGAAACACCGAAAGCTAACAATTACTCGTCAAGTTTCCAATATCCAGATCAAGTTTACCCTCAAAGACCGCAAGAACCTCATATCATATCGCAATGGCATGTACCAAAAAATCGCCAAAAGATTTGCTCGCTTACGATTCGATACGAAAACGAAACAATTCTATCGAGTTCCTGAAAATCGCAAACAGCGGAACCATAGCCCACAGTATATCCGCATGCTGTGAATTCGTCGTCACCACTGGATAACGGTATCAACAAATTCAACTGCAAGAATTGCAATGAAGAGAATGGCATTGAAGTTGAAAGTTCCGTTGATGATGAATTTGACCAATATAGTTTAAGGAAGTCATCTATTTGAAACGGCATTGAAGATTCGCAGCAGACTGAACCCCTTCATCAATAGATGACTACAAATGCCGGGAAAAAATGTAGAGGAACGGTTTCGTGAAATCCGAGAACAGCGGATGTGCACTAACTGACGGGGAGCAGTTGGTTACGATTCGTATTCGGTGAGGCTGCGAGTGACTAGCGGCGTATCAAATACTGGATTTTTCGTATATGATTTGCCGCGGGGTAGGGGCCGAGCTTTTGGCAGCGAACCGGGATTGTTTTGGGGGTTTTGTTCGACTGGTTGTTTCTGGCTCGGGGGGATTTTGGTTCGGTCGTGGAAAGGGAAATCTCGAGAACATCGCGGAAGTTTGTTATTTCGAATATAATGAGGTATTCTGTTATTGTGTTTTGTAGGGAAAAATAAAAACACGGTTGGCACAAGCATCAAAACTGATTACATTTGAGATGTTTTTCCTCCCAAACATTCATTGGATATATGAAAATCGTACCAGCAAGCAAAGGCTCTTGATTCCATATCCATTGGGAGTAGCGCTCGAGACTACTTAACCTATGACGCACCGTCACAACACCGGATCGTGCAAAACTAGTAAATTTTCGTGGAAACAGTTTTCCCGATTGCATATTGAAATTTACTTAAACTGTCACTTATGTACCACTTAATAATTGATTGTTTAAGTGTCTTATGGTTCCCTGAGTGTTGTTTTTCTCTTTTCGTGGAAGAAGCGAAGAAAATATTTCTGATTTCGGAAGTTTGCTCGTGGTGAGCTTGAGTGAGATCGAAAGCGCAGACTAAACTTTAGTTATGAGAAAAATCATTAAAATTATACTAATTGCTGTTATACGTTGCCAAAATTGTAAATTCAATTTTTATTGACAAAATTAACCAAAAGAAAATCCATATTAATAGATCAATTGAATTGTGTTGAGTTTGATATGTGAATTTAAATTGTTTAAGTTTTGGGTGCGTGATTGTTGGAAAACAAAGAAAATGTGCGCAGAAGTAAATTTTTCCAAGAAATCAGTTTACTTGAAAATCTTTCACTCCCAACGCCAACATTCCAAAAGATATTACATGTAAAAACCGAACAAGCTCAACCGTCGCAGTCTTTTACGCATCGACCTGTGACGAACTCGTCATACCCAGAAAATTACCGAATCGATCAAATTCTTCATAACGTTGTTCGTGAAACGATCCAGCAGTTAACCGCAGCAATTACAAATGCTTTAGAATTAAGAGATGAATATTGTTTTTTTACATGAAATTAAATTTACAGGACTTGCCCACCCCGTCTACGAGCACTCGTCGAGGATGTTGGGTAAGTACCCTTTTCATACATTTCAATTTTTACAAACTTTTCAATTAATATATATATATATATATACATATATATATATATATATATATATATATATATATATATATATATATATATATATATATATATATATATATATATAATTAATATATATATATATATATATATATATATATATATATATATATATATATATATATATATATATATATATATATATATATTTATATGAAAGAGAGATTGCACGAATATTTGTTATCCTTTTTTAAAACACTCTCTCTCCGAGTCCGTCTACCTTGTCTCGTTTCGACTTGTTCTCGGAACAAGCAATTTTCCTCTCGGCTGATATGAACATCCTCTTTCGCCGAGGCAGCAGACCATCGCTGCAGTCCTTCAAGGACAATTTATACCTACCCTTTCACTACAGTTTGATTTTTTTTTGTTGAACACATTTGGTTAAAAGTGTAAATAAAGGAAATGTAGTTAATTTTTCAGTGCCCCTCCAGTTGCAAAGTGCTCAGCAGCATCAAATTAAAAAGTATAGAAAATATTTTACATTTATTTTAGTTAATTAGTTGGCATATACTTTTGGTAACAATTTTGGACTGATTTTTTGGTGATTGTTTTGAATTTATTTTATGTAAAAGGGGGTTTAATTGTTTCTTAAACTTATCGAGTTATCATATTCCATTGAAATGTTTATTTTGTTTGAAATTCAGCGGTCATTATATGGTAAGAAAATAATTTCATTTCTCATTCTGACCCCTGCCTTCCCTTCCTTTTCCTTTATGGGTAAAGTGGCCCAGCACGGGCACAGGATAGCCCAAAACGATCCACGACACGTATGAGCCCTAGCCTTCCTTAGTA